>OX451740.1:105537084-106737084 GCA_948472305.1 Vicia faba | reverse complement strand
CGATGACCCGCGTCCGTCCCTTTCACATCCTAACACAAGATTGTCCACCAAATGCAATGGTGGAACAAAATTGTTAAAAGGGTTAAACATAGCAAAAATCTTTGAGAACTTTAGGGTAGATAGCTCTTAAGTACTTGTCAACTTACAAAACAAAAACACTCGCCTATTTTTCAAACCACACTTCACAAACACTTCCAAAATAAACTTTTTTCAAAAAAACCTTGAAACATCTTTTCAAAAAGACAAACACCTTTTGTAAAACATTCGAGTAAAGAATTGTTACAAGGGTTGCCTAGACAAGGCATCTTTTTCAAAACCACACACACAAAGCACCATTTCAAACAACTGAAAACCAAGGCAAGTTGATCTAAGCAAGTACCTAAGAGCCCATGGATAACCATGGATAGAAAGGGTGCTAATACCTTCCCTTTCTATAATCTACTCCCCGAACCCACGAAACATCTCAAAAGGTTTTTGCTGTGCTTTTTAACCTTTCCTTTAGGATAAAATAAAAAGTCGGTGGCGACTCTTGCTCAACCGAAACATTTGCAAAAACAAACGCAAAACCCTAATCAGTTCTCCCACCGTATCACACCAATCTTCTGAGGTTTTAAGGATGAGAGTCTTCACTCTTGAGTGTCAGAAATTGGGAGTATACCAATCTTCTGAGATGATGAGAATCTTCATGCTGTTAACGGTCAGAAACTGGGAGTATACCAATCTTCTGAGGTTTTAAGGATGAGAGTCTTCATTCTTGAGAGAAACATATTTTTAGGAGCTTCAATTGTCCGTTATTCTGTTGGTGGTTGTAACTTCCTGCAGGTGATGAAGGAATTTTGAACGACCTTGGCTTTGACATTCGAATGCCCCAAGTGATGATGAAGGAGTCTTGCCCCAGGTTACTCTGCAAATTGAGAGATTTGTTGAAATCTTGACTGGACTGCCCCAGGTTAATTGAACTTTGAAAGATCTGTTGAAACCTTGACTGGACTGCCCCAGGTTAACTGAACTTTGAAAGATCTGTTGAAACCTTGACTGGACTTCCCCAGGTTAACTGAACTTTGAAAGATCTGTTGAAACCTTGACTGGACTGCCCCAGGCGTGCTGGATGGTGACATGTCATACCCCCTTGTTGATAGGAGTTTTGTCAATGGAAGTGTCATCCTTTTTGAAGTGATTTTGTTCACTGAGAGAGCTTTCGTTCATCGGATATTCATTGTATAAATTTCTCCGCTGTCAAACAAATAGCCAAATGCAAACAGTGATATTCAAGCAATGCAAAGTTTATGTTTGTCTCGAAGTTTTGAAAAATGCGTTTTTTAGCAGAAAACTTTTCATAAGACAAATTCAACACAAGATTTAGGGCAAAGCCTTACAGGAGTCAGGATACCTTTTGAAACAGTATGCTTTCGAACTAACCCATGTTTCAATTAGGACTTTTGAAGGGTTGTAACGTGGCTTGGTTCACGGTTTAAGAAACAAAGGATAAAGGCTCAGAGTATATTTGTACCCACCCGCTCTTCGTGATGTCCTTCAGTCCTAAACTCAGTTAATTGTGCGTCGCACTCTATTCGAGTTTGGAACGACTTTTTGGGTGATGGTTCCCCAAGTGAATTTGGAGGGCAGTCATCCTCTCCTTTTTTCTTTTGTAACATTTTTCATGTTGTTGAGGATTTGTAATGACCTCGTTCTTTTGATTTGTTATCCCTAACTTTTGCCTGACTGTTCCTGTTTTCGGGATTACAGTCAGCGGGATGCCCCAGCTTTCTTAAGCTTCCTTTATAGGTTTTGGCTTAGTGGGCTTTTCTCTTTTGAGAGGTAATGACTGCCTATGAGATAAGGAACCATCACTGTCTATTGATTCCAAAGGAATGTCTTTCTCTTTTTTTTTATCGTTCGTTGTATTACGAACTGAGAGTTTGCGACTTCAATGCGCATCCTTTTTGAATTAACTGAGAGACTACCCTGCCCCAGGTTTAAATCAAAGGTTTTAATTTGTTTAGAACAGAAAACTCCTACTTCTTTGGCTCGAAGGGGTTGACTAGGGATTATCTTCCTTATAACTCCAGTGTTTGGGAATTGAAAGAAATGCTTGTACGTCATCAGCAAGGTATGTTCAAAAGCATACTGTATGAGATTACGGTATTGTTTCGTCATCCTCCCTCTAAAGGCTTGCAGCTTTTTATCAAGAGTTAAATATCATAAAGAAAGCATAAGAGTAGTGAAAACGAATGGATGAATTCAAGACAAACATATGCAATGCATTAATGAAACAAAGTTTGACATTAATAGATAAATTGTTTGAACAACAAAGAGATTACAACTTGGAAATTCAAATGAAACAAAAGTCTCTCAGTTTGAGCTTTGTCAATTCAGGTGGAGAAACCCTTAACGGAAGATTTTCATCTCGCCATCGGGCATGAATCTCAGCACTCCAATGTCAATCAGATCTTGAATCTTGTTCTTCAAGGCCCAACAGCCATCAGTGTCATGTCCCGGGCTATAGGAGTGGTATACACAAAATGCGTCGAGATGATAGTTAGGAGTGGAGGTATTGGGCTTCCAAATAGGATCCCTCAAAGCAGTCAGATTGACCTCCAACAAGCGCTCCAGTATTAGAGATGACGGTATGTCAGTCTCAGTGAACTGTCTTCCCGACGTATTTTGCTTACACCGATTACCCTGTTGATGCTGACGAGGTTGTTGGTGGGCTTGTGACCCTGAAGCAAGTAAAGGAGCCTTCCCCTTGTCTTCTTGTCTGGAAGGGGGTTGAATGATGGCTTGCTCTTCAACCTCAGATGTTTGGCCCACCTGGTTGTCCCGAAGCAGTTGGTTGACGAGAAATCTGATTTCCTCTTGTCTTTGAGCCAAGTCTTGGATGAGAGCCATCTGGCCCACCAGTTGCCCCATCATTTGGATCCTCATTGTAGTCAGCTCAGCCTGCAGTGCCTCCAACTGATCACTCCTGGCATTTCTTGAATTCCCCTGGACCATGCCCCTTGTGAGGAGAGCTTTCACTTCTTCTTGCCCCAGAGACAGATTCAAGAACATCTCTTGAAGCTGAGCATTTTGATCTTGGATATCCTTGATAGTCCTCTCTAGAGCCATCTCTTACTGAAATAAACAGTAGGAGAATAAGGAAACCTGAAAAGGAAAAATTGTCATGATGCAATGCATGATATGTGGATGCATGATATGTGGATGCATGTTTTCAAGGATCTCTTGGGGTAAACACAAGAGAAAGTTAGAGGTTGAACTTTGATCTTTGATTGGAGAACTTTGCACCGGTGGATGTCTTTCCACGAGAATCAAGCTCACCATGTCAAGTGGGTCATAGCCCCTGATTCAAGTTGTTGCACTTGATCTTTGATGGAATTTGTTTAGAGGATAAACCTCTTGCCCTTTGGTAGACGTTTGGTTCAACGTGATCCTGTATCAAAAGACCCTCAAGATCCTTGAAATGGTTAGTGAAAAAATGCCATGGTATGATGTCATGATGTTATGTACATGTATGCAAAAACAAGCAAGTGTATATACAAGTAATCATATTCACACAAAGCAAACAAGTCCTTAGGTTTAGGCTTGCATGGGGTTTGTAGGTAAGTACCCTCTTGAAGTTAGTTGGCTCATCCTGTCCTAAAATAGAAACTGGGTTCTAAGGAGCTCAATATCATTGGATTGTTTTCTGTGTTCATTGTTTTGGTTTAGCCACTTAACTGGCGACCAAAATATTCCAAGAAAACAACCCTCAATGAGTGTAGTATCGAGTATCTACCAACTTCGGACTGCACCAAAGTCGGTCATCTCACTACCCCTAAAAAGGCTAAGATGGTCAATTAAGGTTCTAAGAGTTCGTTAGTGCTTCACGACATCACTCAGCGGCCCCGTACTCTCCTTGATTGAACTCAAGGGTTACCGGTACTCACAAATATGTCACACTAACATAGCTTACTGCTTCAACCATGTCGGTATACCCCGCACAGTTCCCTCACTGTTTTATTGCTATTTACCTAAGAAGGTCCCCCAAATCCGGGTGTAGGATTTACAACAAACCCAAACAAGGACCCAAAAAGTAAAGCAATCAAAGCAAATATGTAAAGGTGATCTAAACCCTAAGGTAACCCCACTTTTAAATTAATCCCCAGCAGAGTCGCCAGTTCTGTGATACGGTGGGAGAACTGACTTGAGGTTTTGCGTTTGTTTTCGCAAATGTTTCGGTTTAGCAAGAGTCGCCACCGACTTTTTATTTTATCCTAAAGGAAAGGTTAAAAAGCACAGGAAAAACCTTTGAGATGTTTCGTGGGTTCGGGGGGTAGATTATGAAAAGGGAAGGTATTAGCACCCTTTTCATCCATGGTTATCCATGGGCTCTTAGTTACTTGTTTTAGATCACTTGCCTTTGATTTTCAATTGCTTGGAATAGTGGTATGTGTGTGTGTTTTGAAAATGTTTTGAAAAAGATGCCTTGTCTAGGCAACCGTTGTAACAATTCTTTACTCGAATGTTTTACAAAGGTGTGGGTCTTTTCGAAAATATGTTTCAAAGTTTTTGAAAGTTGTTTTTGAAAGTTGTGTTGTGGAGTGTGTTTTGAAAAGTAGGCAAGTGTGTTTTGCAAGTTTGATCAAGTAACTAAGAGTTGTCTACCCCTAAATTTACTCAAAGATTATTTCCATGTTTTAACCCTTTTAACAGTATTGTTCCACCATTGTATTTGGTGGACAATCTTGTGTTAGGATGTTAACGGGACAGGCGCGGGTCATCGTTTAGACCATGAATGCAGTGGTGCCAAGTGTCTTTGGCAATTTTTCCTTTAAGGGACTTGATCATTTTTTAAGCAACTTCGAAAGCGTCATCGAGGGACTATGATCATTTGATTTGTTTTGTTTTGCCAAAGAAACTCAACATGCAAGCATGGCCCATTTTTGAAAGCATCAAGCGGGATTACCCTAGGGGTGCAAGTGTGAATTGTGTATTGATTGTCATGCATTTGTCTTGTATTAGGTTATCTAGCGGTTGATTTTGAATCTTCGCATACAAACCCTAATTACTATACAGTATATAGAAAGCGATAAATTGCGGGAATTTAAAGTCTAAGCTATTACAAATAAGTATCCGGGAATGGGGGTACAAATATTTACAAATGGGGATGAGACTTATTAGGAGAGTAGTGTCCAAATAATATTTACAATCAAATCGAATCGCATTCTCAAATGTAATGTATATCAATGTATAAGAATAAAAGACAAGCAAATGTATTGGTGTAAGTGCATGTGATTATTTACAAGTGAGAAAAGATGTTTAACTTAATGCGAAATTAAGTATTGTATTTATTCTTTTTTGTATTTTTGTTAATATGTACAAACAAAAGATTTAAAGAAAAAATGCTTAAGTTAAAGAAAATTAATGTTTTATGTATTTTAGTTTATGTTTTATGTACAAAATTAAAAAAGAATTTTAAGACAAAAATCTATTAACTTAATTAAATCTAGAGCTTACATATTTAATAAAAAAGGTATTATTAATAAAAAACTTAATGTGAACAATTAGTATGTTAATTTGTTTAATCAAAATAAGTTATGTAAAAAAAAGATGTAATGTGATAATAAGTAAAAAGAGTATTAGTTAAAAAAAAGGAATTGAATGGGCTTTAGGGGGTCTTATTCTGGCCCAAACAAAAATAGGCAGGTTTAGGAAAAAGAGGGGGTATGCACGCTGGAAGTATTGGGCCTTAGGCGTGTTAATGGGGCAGAGGCCCAAACGGTTTTGACAAGCTTTTGTTTTAGGGTTGAATTAGTTTGTTTCATTTTGGGAATTAGGGTTACAGTCTTGAGCGGCGCCGTTTCCACCTTTGTCCTCTTCATCCCTTCCTCGCTCGAACCATGCTTCTGAACAAAATTCCTCCCTTCGCCTCAGCTACCAGATGCCTTCTTCCATCTCCTCCTCCCTCCATGGTCAAGCAAGGCGATGTTGTAAGGTTTGATTTCCCATTTTTATGTCTTAGGGTTTTGGATTCGAGTTTTGCATGTTTTTTTTAATCTTTGACAAAATCTGATTCTTTATGTTACCATTGTTTGTGTGAGGTACGAAAGGAAAGGGAAGAAGAAGTAAACCTTTGGAGAGGAAACAGAGGAGCAGAGTGGAGGCGCCTTAGGCGGCCAGCGAGGGAGCGCGATGCTGAGCTTGCTCTGTGGGAAACTGGTACTCTGTATCTTCCTTTAGGTTTTATGATGATTGCCTAAAAACCTTTGTATAACTCTCTTTTTTTCTTCTGTCTGCTTGAATGCTTGCCTATTTGCTTCTTTTCCTCTTCTTCTGTTTGCCTCTGAGATTATTTGATGATATGTTGAGGTTTGTGGACTTTTGTTCTAATGTTGGACCCTGTGATGAGGTTGCTCTGAGGGTTGCCTTTGGTATGCTTATTTGTTATGCTTCTGTTGCTTGCCTTTTGATTGCTAAACCCTATGAGGAATTTATTCTGAGGGCTTGTTGGTTTGAATGCTTTTGTTGAAGGTTCATCAGCTTGATGGTTTATTTGGCTTTTTGGGACAAGTTCATTGTACAGGCAGGCCTGTTGGAGTTTGTTTGGACAGGCCTTTTGATTACTGGTTTGTACTTAAGGTTTATGCAGGCTTTGTTTGAGATTACAGGCTTGCTGCCATTTTTGCTATGTTACAGTTTGTATGGCCTTTTCTAGTGTAGGCTTTTTGATGAAGGTTAAGGCTATATGCTTGATGCAGGTTTTCTGATATTGAGTTTTGACAGGTAGTTTGGTTTAAGGTTTGAGACAGGTTATAGGCTTGTGTTCTTGGTTGTTTGACAGGCTTCAGGCTGAGTCTTGAAAGGCTTGAGGCTTGTGGTTCTGCAGGTGAAGGCTTCAAGGTTTGTGGCTTGCTGTTATGTTATAGTTTGAGGGCTATATTGTTTGAAACAGGTTTGGCTTCAAGCTTGTTTTGGAGGCTTTGGTTGAAGTTTGTAGTTTGTGCAGGCTGTAAGCTCAGCAGGTTTGAGGTGGTTTGAAATGTTTGAGCAATGTTACAGTTTGTGTGAACTTGTTTTTTGTGATATTCTGCCTCTCCTTTTACTGTGTACTGGTATATCTTTATATATTTTTCTAAGCCTCAATCCTGTAAGCCTCTCCACTTCTACTCTCTCTCTCTCTCTACAGATTAAAAAGCATTTTTATATTGCTTAAAACTGTACTTTCTCTCTGAAAAAGTAACTGGCTGGAAAATGATGATTTTGAATATCTTGCTTGCAATGTTTCTTTCCTCTGCATATTTCCTGCTTTTCTGTCTTGCTTTTGCTAGCTTTTTGTACTTGTTGACAGTTGATATCTTTTGATATCTTTTGGACAGTTGGTTGACATTCAGTTTGCTTAGTCTGAAACTTGTGACTTGTTTTGTGCAGTTCAGTTTGCTATTCAGTTTGAAAACTTTGGTTGACAATTTGGAATTATGAACTATGCAGCTTTGTATTTGGCATATTGAATAGCTTTATGCATTTCGTATTTTGCAAGCATATTTCTATCCCTCTTTGTGAACCAAGAATTTCTTGTGATTTGCAGAGAGGGTGAATAAACTGATTCCGGCCAGTCACTTTTAATGATGAGCTTTTTAAATTAACTGTCTGCTTTTTTTTCCATCTGCATTTGACTTCTTTCCCTTCTTTTTTGTCTTTGCAGATAAAATCAATTGAGCAAAGGAGCATCAGTAGAAGATGAAGACTTAGGAAATTTTAGGAGGTAGCTTTATTTTATTTTAATTATTTGTAATAACATTATTTGTAAATACCGTAAATGTATTCAAATAACATTTGTACTTAATAATTAAAAGTAAATAAAAGCTCTTTTGTTAATTAATCCTTTTTAATTCTTCTTCAATTGTTTATTTAATTATTTATAATTCTTAAATTATAATAAATGGAAATAAATCCCAACTATTCTAACTTAGAATAAATAATTAATTAATAAACACTGTAGTCTCGCCACTTAGCATTAATCAATAATAAACCTGGCGCTCCAATTAACCATAGCAATGCACAGTTAATCAAACAAACGTCCACATGTCTTTTCTTTTACTGATCATACCAAACACTGCAAACTCTCAATCAGAAGCCTCAATCCATATCTCAGAGTAATTTGAAAAGAACTGTAGAATTAATTCTTTCTGAGAATGTGCGCACAAACCCTGGTTCTTGATTTAATTTTCACAGAAGCGCCTGCCTGATCAAACCCTGAGCCAAACTCAATCAAACCCTAATAATCTGCTTGAACTGTTCCAGAGTCCATGAAAACCCTAATTTGGATAGACTGATAAGAAAAAGTCTGTTTGACTAATTCTTACGCCAATCTGAAAAAGTCAGGGAAAACCCGAAGCTGTGATTTCTTGTGAAAAAAATAGGAGGGAAAATTTTGGGGTACAGCAAAGTGCATACAACACAATCTCATTTATTTTGAGAACATCGTGACAGCATGCATTTCATGCATCATGATATTGCATACAACTAACTCTTTACCTTTTCAAGAAAGATCGATCGACAGATAAAGGTTATCATTACCTTTTGAGGTAGTAATCGTCCAAGATTCTTTCATCATCCTTTTGAGGTAGTAATCGTACAAGATTCCTTCATCATCCTTTTGAGGTAGTAATCGTCAAAGATTCCTTCATCATCCTGCTGAGGTAGTAATCGTCCAAGATTCCTTCATCATCCTACTGAGGTAGTAATCGTCCAAGATTCCTTCATCATCCTGTTGAGGTAGTAATCGTCCATGATTCCTTCATCATCCTTTTGAGGTAGTAATCATCTAAGATTCATTCATCATCCTGCGAGGTAGTAATCGTCTAAGATTCCTTCATCATCTTTTTGGAGTAGCAATCGTCTCAGCTTCCTTCATCACACATCATTATCAAAAAAAATCTCTGTCAGTTCATTTTAAATCTCTCAACGGTTTATGTTGATTCTTCCTCGCATACCTTCTCTGGTTCAGTCAGATCGAGACTAAGATCTCTCTGATTCTTATTCCAGTTGAAGATATTCCAAGACTTTTGTCTGGTTCAGTTAAATCGATCCTAAGATTTTTCTGATTCTTATCCAGTCAAAGTTAATTGAAGACCTTCTCTGGTTCAGTCAGATCGACACTAAGATCTCTCTGATTCTTATTCCAGTTGGAGATATTCCAAGACTTTTGTCTGGTTCAGTTAAATCGATCCTAAGATTTTTCTGATTCTTATCTAGTCAAAGTTAATTCAAGACCTTCTCTGGTTCAGTCAGATCGACACTAAGATCTCTCTGATTCTTATTCCAATTGAAGAATTCCAAGACTTTTGTCTGGTTCAGTTAAATCGATCCTAAGATTTTTCTGATTCTTATCCAGTCAAAGTTAATTCAAGACCTTCTCTGGTTCAGTCAGATCGACACTAAGATCTCTCTGATTCTTATTCCAGTTGGAGATATTCCAAGACTTTTGTCTGGTTCAGTTAAATCGATCCTAAGATTTTTCTGATTCTTATCCAGTTAAAGTTAATTCAAGACCTTCTCTGGTTCAGTCAGATCGACACTAAGATCTCTCTGATTCTTATCCAGTTAGAGATATTCCAAGACTTTTGTCTGGTTCAGTTAAATCGAACCTAAGATTTTTCTGATTCTTATCCAGTCAAAGTTAATTCAAGACCTTCTCTGGTTCAGTCAGATCGACAATAAGATCTCTCTGATTCTTATTCCAGTTGAAGAATTCCAAGACTTTTGTTTGGTTCAGTTAAATCGATCCTAAGATTTTTCTGATTCTTATCCAGTCAAAGTTAATTCAATACCTTCTCTGGTTCATTCAGATCGACACTAAGATCTCTCTGATTATTATTCTAGTTGGAGATATTCCAAGACTTTTGTCTGGTTCAGTTAAATCGATCCTAAGATTTTTCTGACTCTTATCCAGTCAAACTTAATTCAAGACCTTCTCTGGTTCGGTCAGATCGACACTAAGATCTCTCTGATTCTTATCCCAGTTGAAGATATTCCAAGACTTTTGTTTGGTTCAGTTAAATCGATCCTAAGATTTTTATGATTCTTATCCAGTCAAAGTTAATTCAAGACCTTCTCTGGTTCAGTCAGATCGACACTAAGATCTCTTTGATTCTTATTCTAGTTAAAGATATTCCAAGACTTTTGTGAGATTCAGTTAAATCAATCCTAAGATTTTTCTGATTCTTACCCAGTCAAAGTTAATTTAAGACCTTCTCTGGTTCAGTCAGATCGACACTAAGATCTCTCTGATTCTTAATTCAGTTGGAGATGTCAAAGTTAATTCAATACCTTCTCTGGTTCAGTCAGATCAACACTAAGATCTCTCTGATTCTTAATCCAGTTGGAGATATTCCAAGACTTTTATCTGGTTCATTTAAATCGATCCTAAGATTTTTCTGATTCTTATCCAGTCAAAGTTAATTCAAGACCTTCTCTGGTTCAGTCAGATCGACACTAAGATCTCTTTGATTCTTATTCCAGTTGAAGAATTCCAAGACTTTTATCTGGTTCAGTTAAATTGACCCTAATATTTTTCTGATTTCTTTCTAGTTAAAGAAAATTCAAAGACCTCTACCGGTTCAGTTTAAAGCCAAGCCTAATACTCATTCAGATACAGCTCAGATACATTCCAGACACGGACGCCATTTTGATACCCATTATTTCAACTTACAAATTACAATTCTACCAGCATTCTTGGATGACATCTACAAGCCCATCCCCAACAAGATTCTATCACCTCTCCAAATGGTATCTTTAAGCCCATTCCTTCAACCGCGCGTCACCGAGTGCAAATTTCTGGGCACTCTAGTGTCCAATCATTCTCTCACCTTCGAGTCACGAATGGCAAAGCTCGCCAATCTAACTCTTCAGGTTTAAGAAGATTGAACAGGGGCAGTTGTTGTACCCCAAAATTTTCCCTCTCATTTCTCAAGGATTTTCTCACAAGATCTTCTATGACATCAAGTTTGCAGCACTTATACATCAATTTAGGCTTGGAATTGGCAAAAGGGGCAAAATGGTCATTTGCATACTAGAAAGTCAAACTTTGACTTTTTGGTCAACATTACATTTCAAATATCACAATTCATCAAGACATTCAAAAATATCAACCTTGATCATCAAGAAGTTAAGAAAGTCAAAAGTCAACTTAAAAAGTCAAGATTTCCAAGACTTAGAAATTTTCTAAGTGTTTTTATACATGATAATTCCATCACTTACTGCCATTCTTTCACCAAGATGCAAGACAGTTAAAGGGAAACTTTCAAAATGAAAGTTGTAGATCTCTATGATATCTACAACATTTATTTACACAACTTCTCCTAAAATTGCTTGGATCTCAAGTTATAAATTCATGAAGTCATGGCATTTTTCATTTAACACTTAGAGAAATTTTCAGCAGTTTTGGTCAGGTTTTTATCCCAACTTCTTGGCCAATTTTCATCAAGTTCCAATTTGATTTAACAAAAGTGGTCAACATGAAAGTTGTAGGGGAGGTTCCATTCTTTCCAAAAAGTCCAAGAACTCATTGAGATCATTCTTGAGCTGAGAGGATCGAAGAGATGAAGTTAGGTTTTCATTCTTGAATTACAAAGCAGAATTTGTGATGAACACTTGACTAAAATTCCAACCAAACCTACAAAATCTCTCTTTTCAGACTATGCTTTCTCCAAATCCATGCATAATCAAACAATTACACAAACCCTAAGTGTATTACACAAGCATTTGAAGCTTTGTCCAAGTCTTGATACCATTTATGGTTAGAAATGCAAAAGCAACATTTCCATTTGCATAAAGTTTCACTTTTCCAACCACTCTCTTCTTTCAAAGCTTGAAATTTGTTCCAAAGATGACACAAAAATCTCTCAACATCAGAAGCAATCCACAAGACCTGAAAAGCATGGCTAAGTTCCTTAATTCACTCCTTTCTTCATCATGAAGAATCTTGTCATTATGAATTTGAAAAAAAAGGCATAACAGGGGATTTTTCAAAAGTCTGAGTTTCTCAAGTCTCAAACCTTCTCTATAAATAGAAGAAACATTTGTAAGACAAGAGGTTGGTTTTTGGAAGTGAAAAATTTTTAGAGAGAAAGAATAGAGAGTTTTGTTGAGCAGAAAACTAATATTTTGTGCAACCTTGATTCATTTTCAAACCAAGTCTACTCTTGTTCAAAACAGAAAACCCAATCCATCATTCCACCATACAAACTCTCCTTTAAACCAAAATCTTCCTCAAAGACTGTCCAAACATAACCAAGAAAACAGTCCCTGTAGTGCTGTTCATCCCTATCCTCAAAACACCAAAAACATTACAGTACAATCCAACTTTGTTTCAACAGTCTGGGGTAGCTTTCTAGAGATTCATTGAGATCCTCATCACATTTGGAAAAACATTCAGATTCAAAACAGACAGTGCAGTCCAGAGGTAAGTCTTCTTAACTCGATATCTCATCATACATCAATAATGATTTGTTTATTTTAAAGACAAGATGTAGCACTTTAATATCTTTTTGAGCTAGCCATTTGCACCTTGTTTAGGCTTATTCAATCATTTGTTGTTCATGCTTATTCATTATATGCCATAAACTAACCTGTACAATCAGTAAAACAATGTTTAAGGCAGGAAAATGCAGCTTGCATCGACACATACCATCATGTATCGACCCATCCTAGTGAAAAAACAGGGTATGAGTCGACACATAACCCTCATGCGCCGATCCATACTGAGTTCAGGTCACAGAGCAGAAGCTAGAAGGGCTTATGAATCGATACATACGCGTTTCGCATCGACACAAGAAGGGTGCATGAGTCGACACATCCCATTATGTGTCGACTCATACTGAGTCATTTTTGTTTTACAGAAGCAGGGAAAAGCTGTGTGTCGATGCATAGCAGCATGGGTCGACACATTGTGGTTCAAAATGCATTTCTTCCTATATTTTGCATTGTTTTTACATTATCTTCGTTATTGTTCAATATGGTTGTAATATTTTAGTTTCTACCTCATCCCTATTGTAAATTTGTACCCCCATCCCCCTAAAGTGATGTAATAGCTTAGATTTTTACTTTCTGCTTTTTACTTGCTTTTCATATATTGCTAGTAAAAAAGATGTATGACAAGATGAAATCAACAAATAGATGACTTTCAAAAAACAAGACAAAATGCATGAAAACCAACACATTATTCACATATGCACCCTTAGGGTAATCCCATCTCGTTGCCCCTTTCGGAAAATAGTCATGTCCCTCGAGCATGGGCGTTTTAGCAAATACCCTCGATAAAAAGATCGTAGTCCCTCGATGACCCTCGATGTTGCCTTCGGTGACTATACAAACGTCCCAACGCCCGTCCCTTTACATCCAACGACAGGGATTCTTATCAAATCAATGGTAAGATAACAACATCTAAAGGAGGAGGAAAAGCACATTTAAGACCTTTCGAGTAGGTAGGTTCGCTCTCAGTTACTCGCTTGCTCACGACAAAAACATTTTATACACCCACACTCTCACCTTTGAACTATTTTAGAAACAAACACTTTGTAGGCATTATTATAGAAACAAGAACCATTACGAAGTTCCATTTTCAAAATACTTTCAAAAACACATCTCACAAACACACTTTTGAACTATTTTCAAAACAAACACTTTGTAGGCGTTCTCATAGAAACGAGAACCATTACGAAGTTCCATTTTCAAAATACTTTCAAAAATCACCACCACAAGCACACATTCAAACAAAAGCAAGTGATTTAGCAAGTAACTAAGAGCCCATGGAAAACCATGGATGAAAAGGGTGCTAATACCTTCCCTTTTCATAATCTACCCCCCGAACTCAAAAAAACATCTCTAAAGGTCTTTCTTATGCTTTTTCACCTTTCCTTTTTGGATAAAATAAAAGTCGGTGGCGACTCTTGCTAACTGCAACATTTGCAAACACAAACGCAAAACCTTCAAGTCAGTTCTCCCACCGTATCACAGAACTGGCGACTCTGCTGGGGATTTCACTTAAACGTGGGGTTACCTTAAGGCTAGATCACATTTACTTGCTTACATTGTTTGATTTGTTTGCTTTACATTTTGGCTCCTTGTTTGGGTTTGTTTTAAAACCTACACCCGAATTTGGGGACACCTTTTAGGTAAGTAGCAATAAACTGTGAGGGAACTGTGCGGGGTATACCGACATGGTTGAAGAAGTAGTTACGTTGATGTGGCACTTTGGTTGGTACCGGTAACCCTTGAGTCGAATCAAGGAGAGTACGGGGCCTCCGCGTGGTGTCGTGAAGCATCAACTGACCTTTGAACCTTACTTGACCAACTTGGCCATTAGGACATAGTGAGATGACCGATTTCGGTGTAGAGATGAAAATTGGTTGATACTCGATGCTACACTCATTGAGACTTGACCCCTGAGTTTTGTTCGGTTGCGAGTTAATTGCTTATTGAACGAAGCTTGTGGGAAAGGTCAGTGATATTGAGATCCCTTAGAACCCGGTTACTATTAACTAGGACAGGTTGAGCCAGCTAAACTTCAAGAGGGTACTTACCTACAAAACTCCATGCAAGCCTAAAACTAAGGACTTGTTTGCTTTGTGTGAATATGATTATTTGTATATAAACTTGCTTACCTCGCATATTTGTACATAACATTATAACATTATAACATCATACCATAACATTTTCAATAACCATTTCAAGGATCTCGAGGGTCTTTGATGCAGGTTGTGATGAACCAAACGTCTAGCAAGGGGCATGGGGATTTATTTTCCTTTGACCATACGCCGTCAAAGATCAAAGTACAACAAACTTGAGTCAAGGGCTATGACCCACTTGACATGGTGAGCTTGATTCTCAAGGAAGGACATCCTCCAATACGAAGTTCTCTAATCAAAGATGTTGATCAAAATTCAATCTCTAACTTTTTCTTGTGTTTATCCCGCGAGATCCTTGAAAACATGCATCCACATATCATGCATCATATCATGACAGGTTTCTCCCATACAGGTCTCCTTATCTTCCTATTGTTTATTTCAATAGAGATGGCTCTAGAGCAGACTATCAAGGACATCCAGGCTCAAAACACTCAACTTTAAGACATGTTCTTGAACCTATCCAAGGGGCAAGAAGAGGTCAAGGCGCTCCTCACCAGGGGCATGATCATGGGAAATCCTGGGGACAACAGAGATGACCAGTTGGAGCGGCTACAAACTGAGATAGCCATAATGAAGGTCCAAATGGTGGGACAACTGGTGGGCCAGATGGATCTTATCCAAATTCTGGCACAAGAACAAGAAGAGCTGAGGGTCCTCATCAACAAGCTTCGTCAAGACGGTAGCAACCGTATGGGGCAAACAATCAGGATTGGAAATCAAGTCACTGCTCAGCCTCCCATGAGACAAGAAGACAAAAGACCTTCCCAATTTGCTGCCACATCGCGAGCCCAACAACAACCTCGCCAACAACAACAAAGGAATCAGTGCAAGAAGGCCACACCTAAGAGACGATTTACCAGGGTTGGCATATCGCTAGCTCAGGTGCTACAACACTTGTTGAAGGTAGAGCTAATTACCTTAAAGGCTCTTCCCCAGAATCCCAACACTGCTGCTCCTAGTTACTGTCCTAATGAGAGGTGCGCATACCATTCTGATGGTCCTGGGCACGACACGATCAATTGTTGGACTCTGAAGAACAGGATTCAAGACCTAATTGACGAAGGAGTGTTGGAGTTTACACAAGACGATCAACTGGAACTTTTCTATCACCCCTCAAGGGCATCCACATGAAGAAACGATCTGGGCGAGGAAATGTTCTATTCATTTGAATTTTCAATTGTAATTCCTTTTGTTATGCAAACAATTATCTATTAATGTCAAACTTTGTTTCATTAATGCATTGCATATGTTTGTCTTGAATTCATCCATTCTCTTTCACTATATTTAAGTTATGCTTATATTCTCTTTATGACTTTCAACTCTTGCTAAAAGTTACAAGCCTTTAGAGGGAGGATGACGAAAACAATGCCTTCATTTCATACAGTATGCTTTTGGATAGACCTTGCTGACGATGTACAGGCATTCTTTCAAATCCTAAACACTGGAGTTATAAGGAAGATAATCCCTAGTCAACCCCTTCGAGCCAAAGAAGTAGAAGTTTTCCTTTTTCACAAAAAAATTGAAACATTTAATCAAAACCTGGGGGAGGGTAGTCTCTCAGTTAATTCAAATGCGCGTTAAGCCGCAAACTCTCATCTCGTAATACATCGAATGACATCAAGAAACATTCCTCTGGGATCAAAAGACGATGATGGTTCCCTATTGCATAGGCAGTCATTATCTCTCAAAAATAAAAGTTCACTAAGTTAAAACCTACAAAGGAGACTTAAGAAAAATGGGGCATCCCGCTGACTGTAATCTCAAAACAGGAACAGTCAGGCAAAAATTAGGGATAACAAATCAAAAGAAAGAGGTCACTACAAATCCTCAACAATATGAAAAAAAATGTTGCAAAAATGACTGCCTTCTAACAAACTTAACTTGTTTGAACCATCACCAAAACGTCATCCCAGACTCAATTTGAGTTCAAACATACAATTAACTGAGCTTAGGACTGAAGAATATCACGAAGAACGGGTGGTACAAATACATTTGAGCCTTTATCCTTTGTTTCTTAAACCATGAACCAAGCCACGTTACAACCTTTCAAAAGTCCTAATTGAAGCATGGGTTAGTTCGAAAGCATATTGTTACAAAAGGTATCCTGACTCATGTAAGGCTTTACTCTAAATCTTGAGTCTGAATTTTTCTTACAAAATTTCTTTACTCGCTAAAACGCATTTTCAAAATTTCAAGACAAGCATAAACTTTGCATTACTTGAATATCACTGTCTGCATATGGCTATTTGTTTGACAGCAGAGAAATTCACATAATGAATATCCAATGAATGAAAGCTCTCTCAGTGAACAAAATCACTTCAAAGAAGGACGACACTTCCATTGACAAATCTCCTATCAACAAGGGGACATGACATGTCACTATCCAACACACCTGGGGCAGTCCAATCAAGATTCCAGGAAACCTCTCAAGAAGTGTAGACTAACCAGGGGCAAGTCTCAATTTCCATCACTTGGGGCATTGAATATCAATCTCAGCAAAGAGTTACGTACAATCAAACATTTTTGGCAGCACCACAAACACTCGCTACTAGGGGAAGTGACAAATCTCCCCAAAACCTTTCTCATAGGATGATTCCCCAACAAGAGTTTAATCTCTAAAAACATTCCCCCAGCTGGGAAAACCTCAAGAATCCTCGAGGACTTCCCCCAACGAGTTCATCATCTCTCTAACAAACCGACAATATTTCCCCAATAAACTACATATTCCGCAACTTGAGTTTGCCTCTCCGACTACTACAAATCAAAGGACCACGACTCCTATTTCCAGTAGACTACTCTACAATCCCCATCAAGTTACTGTGAAACTTGGACCCGACCAAATATCAGTTCAACTTCGACTCCCCAGTAGAAGCAACGGACAACTGAGACTCCTGAACTCTTTTTCCCAAGCAGGAATAAACATGCTCCCCATAGAGTTTTCAATATCCCCCAGCGGATTTCTCCTCAAACAACAAAACAGGAATCCCCAATGGAAACATTCTATGCAAAGTTTGAAGACACACCAACTCTTCAACAACAGTCTAGGATTTAACGGTTCCCCGACATCTGTCAAGGATTTATTTTCCCAGACAAAAATACATTCTTTAACATTTCACATTTCATACCTCCTATTTACATACATGATAAAGTGCATACGACACAATCTCATTTATTTTGAGAACATCATGACATCATGCATTTCATGCATCATGACATTGCATACAACTAACTCTTTATCTTTTTAGGAAAGATCGATCGACAAATAAAGGTTATCATTACCTTTTGAGGTAGTAATCGTCCAAGATTCCTTCATCATCCTTTTGAGGTAGTAGTCGTCCAAGATTCCTTCACCATCCTGCTGAGGTAGTAATCGTCCAAGATTCCTTCATCATCCTACTGAGGTAGTAATCGTGCAAGATTCCTTCATCATCCTGCTGAGGTAGTAATCGTCCAAGATTCCTTCATCATCCTTTTGAGGTGGTAATCATCCAAGATTAATTCATCATCCTGCTGAGGTAGTAATCGTCCAAGATTCCTTCATCATCTTTTTGGAGTAGAATCGTCTCAGCTTCCTTCATCACACATCATTATCAAAAAAATCTCTGTCAGTTCAATTTAAATCTCTCAACAGTTTATGTTAATTCTTCCCCGCAGACCTTCTCTGGTTCAGTCAGATCGAGACTAAGATCTCTCTGATTCTTATTCCAGTTGAAGATATTCTAAGACTTTTGTATGGTTTAGTTAAATCGATCCTAAGATTTTTCTGATTCTTATCCAGTCAAAGTTAATTCAATACCTTCTCTGGTTCAGTCAGATCAACACTAAGATCTCTCTAATTCTTATTCCAGTTGGAGATATTCCAAGACTTTTGTCTGGTTCAGTTAAATCGATCCTAAGATTTTTATGATTCTTATCTAGTCAAAGTTAATTCAAGACCTTCTCTGGTTCAGCCAGATCGACACTAAGATCTCTCTGATTCTTATTCCAGTTGAAGAATTCCAAGACTTTTGTCTGGTTCAGTTAAATCGATCCTAAGATTTTTCTGATTCTTATCCAGTCAAAGTTAATTCAAGACCTTCTCTGGTTCAGTCAGATCGACACTAAGATCTCTCTGATTCTTATTCCAGTTGGAGATATTCCAAGACTTTTATCTGGTTCAGTTAAATCGATCCTAAGATTTTTCTGATTCTTATCCAATCAAAGTTAATTCAAGATCTTCTCTGGTTCAGTCAGATTGACACTAAGAACTCTCTGATTCTTATTCCAGTTGGAGATATTCCAAGACTTTTGTCTGGTTCAGTTAAATCGATCCTAAGATTTTTCTGATTCTTATCCAGTCAAAGTTAATTCAAGACCTTCTCTGGTTCAGTCAGATCGACACTAAGATCTCTCTGATTCTTATTCCAGTTGAAGAATTCCAAGACTTTTGTCTGGTTCAGTTAAATCGATCCTAATATTTTTCTGATTCTTATCCAGTCAAAGTTAATTCAAGACCTTCTCTGGTTCAGTCAGATCGACACTAAGATCTCTCTGATTCTTATTCTAGTTGGAGATATTCCAAGACTTTTGTCTGGTTCAGTTAAATCGATCCTAAGATTTTTCTGATTCTTATCCAATCAAAGTTAATTCAAGACCTTCTCTGGTTCAGTCAGATCGACACTAAGATCTCTTTGATTCTTATCCCAGTTAAAGATATTCCAAGACTTTTGTCTGGTTCAGTTAAATCGATCCTAAGATTTTTCTGATTCTTATCCAGTCAAAGTTAATTCAAGACCTTCTCTGGTTCAGTCAGATCGACACTAAGATCTCTCTGATTCTTATTCTAGTTGAAGATATTTCAATACTTTTGTCTGGTTCAGTTAAATCGATCCTAAGATTTTTCTGATTCTTACCCAGTCAAAGTTAATTCAAGACCTTCTCTAGTTCAGTCAAATCGACACTAAGATCTCTCTGTTTCTTAATCCAGTTGGAGATATTCCAAGACTTTTGTCTGGTTCAGTTAAATCGATCCTAAGATTTTTCTGATTCTTATCCAGTCAAAGTTAATTCAAGACCTTCTCTGGTTCAGTCAGATCGACACTAAGATCTCTCTGATTCTTATCCTTGTTTCTGCGGGAGAAGGTGCCTGCGGAGGCCTTGTGGATCGAGTATTATCCCCACCTATGAGGTGCTTGGTATCTTTCGGTCAAAATGACAAGTCTTCTTCTGGTAGGAAAGTAACGAGATGACGAGACATAGTCGTATGCTTTGATCCCTAATTTTTGTCTGGACCGCCCTTTCGGGTTTTCAGTCCACCGGGTTACCCTTTTTTTCCCAATCCGCCTTTTCAGGTTTTTGACTCGCCGGGTGTACAATTTTTTCATTCTCATCCCTAATTTTTGCCCGAACCCTTTTGGTTCGTCGGGAATCCCTTATTTTTGCCTAGGCCAGTCAACCTAGCGGGTCTTTATTCATGCACGGTATTTTCTGACTATGTCCACGCTCTCAGGATGTAGGGAGGTGTCACTGTCGGTAATGTTGTGTTGCCATACTACCAGAAGATCTTCGTTTGATCATGCAAGATTCGTTGCTGGAATTCATGTCCAATGCCCCAATTGATTCAGATGGAGATTTGCCCCTGGCTATTTGGAATTTTGAGAGATTCCTTAAATCTTGACTTAACTGCCCCAAATGATGGACAATGCTCATGCCGTGCCCCTTGGTTGGAAGTATTTTTTCCACTTGAGGTGACCCTTTTTTATTGAAAAGGTTTTTGTTCACTAGATATTCGTCGTGCAAATTTCTCTGCTGTTTGAACAAATAGTCATATGCAAACAATGTTATTTTAAGAATGCAAAGCTTATGTCTGTCTTGAAGTTTTTGAAAATGCATTTTTTCAGTAAGATAGGAAAATTTTGTAAAATGTGACGTCAACTCAGGATTTACAGCAAGCCCTACAGGAGTCAGGATACCTTTTGTAACAGTATGCTTTCGGACTAACCCATGCTTCAGCTAGGAATTTTAAAGGTTATAACGTGGCTTGGTTCACGGTTTAAGAAACAAAGGATAAAAGCTCAAATTTTATTTGTACCCACCCGTTCTTTGTGATGTTCTTCGATCCTAAAGTCAGCTAATCGTGCATTAGATCTTGTTTGAGTCTTTGCTCTGATCTACCAATGATGGTTCGGATACTGACAATTTATTTTGAACAGGCAGTCATTTTATTGAGAGTTTGCAGGATCTCTTTCCTTTTGGTTTTTATTGTCCATGTTTTTTGCATGAACTGTTTCTTTTTGTGATTACAGTCATCGGGATGTCCCAGTTTTTCTTAAGTCTCCTTCACATGTTTTGACTTATTGGGCTTTTATTTTGAGAGATAATGACTGCCTGTCTTTACGATTGTACGGAACCAACATCATCTTTTGTTTCAGAAGGACTTCTTTGATGCCATTCATTGTGCACCTGGATCAACTGAGAAAACTACCCTGCCCCAGGTTATAATTAAGGGTTTTAATTTGTGAAAAGAAAAAACTCCAACTTCTTTGGCTCAAAGGGGTTGACTAGGGATTATCTTCCTTATAACTCCACTGTTTAGGATTTGAAACAATGCATGTACCTCGTCAGCGGGGTCTGTTTAAAAGCATACTGTAGAGATCTTGATATCATTTTCGTCATCCTCCCTCTAAAGGCTTAGAATTTTTTAATCGAGAGTTGATCATCACAAAAAATGAAAGCAATTTGAATATAGTGAAATATGAATGGATTGATTCAAAATAGACATATGCAATGCATTGATAAGGTAATAAAGTTTGACATGAATAAATGTTCGAACAATCAAAAGAAAATTACAACTTGAAAATTCTAATGAACAAAAAGTCTTCTCGTCTCAGTACTTGTCACTTCAAATGGTGAACCTTGGGGGGATGGCAAAAGAATTCAATATGACTGTCTTGTGTGAGTTCCAATGCTCCTTCATCGGTCAGGTCTTGAATTTTGTTGCTCGACGCTCAACAGATGTTAGTATCATGCCCCGGGCTATTGGAGTGATATGCACACCTTGCATCAGGATTGTACCTTGGGGAGACTGTGTTGGAATTCTTAGGAGGGTCCCTTAATGTCACCAGATTCAATCTCAACAGGTGTTGTAAATACTGAGACAGCGACATGTTGAGCTTGGTAAATTGCCTCTTGGGCATATTTGGCTTACTCTGATCAACCTGTTTTTTATGGCAAGGTTGTTGTTGGACCCGTGAGGTAGTAGCAACTTGGAGAGGTCTATTCTTCATCAAACCAAACCTTTGACTTCTCGGAAGTTGATTAATGACTTGGTCCCCGACCTTGACTGTTTGCTTCATGTTGTTGTATCTGTCTTGATGAAGCTGGTTAATAATGGTTCTCAGTTCTTCTTGTTCCCGAGCTAAGCCTTGGATAAGAGCCATCTGCCCTAACATCTGGGTTTTCATGGCACTGAACTCAGCTTGCAGTTTTTCCAGCCGTTCGTCCTTATTGTCTTCAGGACTTTTCTTGACCAAGTTCCCCACGAGGAGTGTTTTCAACTCTTCCTGCCCCTTGGATAGGTTTAGGAATACATCCCTGAACTGAGCTTCTCGAGTTTGAAGATCTTGGTTGTCTGGTTGGAAAGCCATTGCTGAAATAAACAGCGAGAACATGAGAGACCTGTATTAGGAGACCTGTTATACAATGATATGTATGATATATGTATGCAATGTTTTTCAAGGATCTCGCGGGGTAAACAAGAAACTTGTTAGAATTTGAATTTCGCAACTTTGATTGAAGAAACTTCGTGTTATTAAGATTCCTTCTTCAAGAGTCAAGCTCACCATATCGAGTGGGTCATAGCCACTGACTCAAGTTATCGTGTTTTGATCTATAGACAACCTTGGCTAGAGGAAAATAAATCCCTTTTACCCCCTTGCTAGACATTTGATTTACCATAACCTGTATCACAAACCCTTGAGATCCTTGAAATGGTTAAGGAAATGTTAAGGCATGATGTTATGATGTGTATGCTATGCGTTTAAGCAAAAGTGTGAAGTGATGTAAGTAAACCCTGCAATAAATCCAAATTATTGGATAAGAACTGTAAACAAAACCTGCAAGGAACTCATGTTGTCAGATAACAAGAATGTGCAAGTAGTTCAAGTTTGAAGGCACACAAGTCACACAAACAACCTTAAGTTTAGGCTGGCATGGAGTTTAGGTATTACCCTCTTTCAGTTTAGTTGGTTCAACCTGTACTAGAAATAGTAATCGGGTTCTAGAGGATCTCAATATCACTGACCACCCTCGATCGGTCATAATTCCAGTTTAGCAACCTTTTCTTGCGGCCAGAATCATCGCGAGAGTTTGGTCTCAATGAGTGTAGCATACTGCTACTGTTCTATGGAAAAGTTGGTCAATTTAAAGGTTCTAAGGTCAGTTGGTGCTTAATGACCCCTTAGCAGACCCATATTCTCCTCGTTGCGCCACAAGGGATATCGGTACATACTAAAGTGCCACACCAACATAGCTACTGCTTCAACCGTATCGGTCTACGTCGTACAGTTCCCTCACAGTTTATTGCTACTTACCTAAAGGGTATCCCCCAGATCCGGGTTAGGATCTATAGTAACTCTGATACAAGCCCACAAATATAAAGCATACAAGTCAAGCAATTGAAAACATTATGAACTATTCCTAAGGTACACCCCACTTATTAAGCGTCCCCAATAGAGTCGCCAGTTCTGTGATACGGTGGGAAGAACTGACTGTTTTTTGGAATGCTGGTTTGCGTTTTGCGTTTTTTATTCGCAAAATGTCACGGTAAGCAAGAATCGCCACCGACTTTTATTTTATCCAACAAGGAAAGGAAAAAAGCACAGAAAATTCCTTTTTCGAGATTTTTCTCGGGTTCGGGGGGTAGATTATAGAAAGGGAAGGTATTAACACCCTTTCTATCTGTGGTTATCCACGGGCTCTTAGGTACTTGCTCATATTGTTTTCAAAATTTATTTCTTTGTGCTTGTGGGTTTGAAAAAGTTTTTGTTTTGAAAACTTCGATTTAACTCTTGCTTCAAGAGCGTATGAAGTGTTTTTGGAAACTTTGTTCGAAAAGTGTAAGTGTGAAAAGTTTTTATTTTTTGAAAGGAGCAAGTATCTAAGAACCATCTACCTACTCGAAAAAGGAATTGTTCTATGCTAATTTCCTTTAGACAATGCTATCCCACTATTAGTGAATAGGTAACATCGTCGTTGGAGTTTTAAGGGTCAATTCGATTTTTGGGACTTACAGTCACCAAAGCAATGTTAGGACGCCTTAGCGGTAACCCTAATGTCTTAGATCATTTTGTTTGAGGCAATTATATCTGAGGCAACCGTTTCGAGGTGACTATGATCTTTTAGACAAGAGGGCGACCTCTAAAGTGACCTATACTTAATGACCGCGTACGAAGGCAACCAAGTGAGGTGTACCCTAAGAGTGCGCATGTACGAGTGTGTCGTTTTCAGTTATTTTGTCTTTGTACATGTTATGGGTGATCTATGTTGATTTTAGGTTAAAACATTCAATCTTGTCATGCATCCCTATTATCAAACATCTAACAGTTATATTTTGCGAGAAATAAATTGCGGAAATTAAATTACAAGGCGTTGGGTATTTACATCGCCAAAAACAACCCTTTGAAATTTAAATGCGGAAAATAAATAAAGCGATAAAAATAATTAAATGGTCCTAATTATCTATTACATTCCGGGAACAAATACAATATTGAATAAATAGATTGCGTGCAGGGAACATTAAATTGAGCGCAAGTAGGGTTTTGACCCTTTTTGTTATTAAAGAAAAGATTTTTTTTGTTTATTTTTGAATTAAGAAAGAAAATAATCTAAATTAATTATTAAATTAATAAATTAATTAATTAATTAATGAAAATAAATATTTTTGGGTTTTTGGTATTTAAAGAAATAAAATAAAATTAATTAATGTTAGTAAAAACCTAATTAAGTCTAATTGATTTTAATTATTGAAAAAATATATTAAAGTTATTTCTGATTAATAGCCTAACTTAATTAATAAATTTGTTAATAAAAAATAAAATACTAAAATTTAATTTAATAAAGAAAATATTTTTTTGTTTTAATTTTATAGAGAAAAAATAAAATTTGATTGGTTAGTTGATTAAATAAAATATTATAAAACAATTAAAACAAAAATAAATAAAATAGAGAGAGTTAGAGGTTTGGGCCTGAAAAGGGAGTTTGAGAAGCAAATCTGAGGCCCATTAAACGCTGGCCCTGTTGAACTTTGGTGATCCAGCAAGCATGCTTTGACCAAAGCCTTGGTGGACATTCAGATCCTGGCCACCAGATTTGGCCTTTGGCCATCTGGCTGTTGGATAGATGATAGTGCACGATGCGCTGCATGCTTGGATGTACATGTGATTACCTGAAGAAGGAAAATAACAAAGAAAGTGGGGGACCTGGGATTTGAACCCAGGTCCTGAAAGTGATATGCTTGCACGCTTGCCACTGCACTGCTTTGATTATATTGTTAGTAAAATACAAATAAATTATAATATAAACAAAACAAATTATATGCCAGAAAATAAAAATGCGCAAAAATTAATTTGAATTGGCCAATGGGAGAACGACAACTCGTCGTCTTCTACCTCCAAATCCTGCAAATATTACCTGCGGATTTGGATCCGCCGCTAAATACGCAAGCTTGCTCTAAAATCTTCCCTAGGCCACATAAATCAATTCCAAAAACATGGTTGAGTTCGTCTTGGCTTCCTGATTAACATTATGTCCTTCTTGAGTCCTGATTTTTCCTGAAAAAGAAAGCCCTAAAAACAAACACGCAACCCTAGCTATGGTGTTTTGGGGTTACAACGCCTATAAACCAAATTGAATAATGCAAAAAGTTTACAAATGTCATGAGGGTTACGAATATGCAAGCAATTTGTTCAAATGATGCAAGAATAATGAATCATGAATTCAAGAACCAAGGTGATTTTTGTGATACTTACAGTGCTTTGTGGTATGTGAGAATGCTTGCTCTTGATCCAGGAAGGTTGAGTGAACACCCAGGAAGCGATTGGGATAGCTTTTGGCTTCTGAAAACGCCTCTTGTTATGATCTCGAATTCAAGCTTTTTACCACTTTTTCAAACTTTTTATTATGCCTCTTCTTGCAGCCTCCAACCATTATTTTCGTGCCTTTGCCTTCCTTATGTAATGTATATTGCATTAGGGTAAGAAACTTGGTACAAATCTCTCCACATCAATGCTCATGAATTGAATTTGATTCCACCATTACAACCTTCCAAATTTGGCCTAAATCATATCTTCTTGTAACCAATGCACTTGATGCGAATTTGATTCACATAATAGCTGTATTCAAATCCTAAAGCAACCAAAAAATCATGAGTTATAAATACTTTTGATTTTATATGATTTTATTTGATTTTATTTGATTTAAAATGAATAAATTCAATTAAAAATCAAATTAAATAATAAAAATAAGATATGGGCTCATGGAAGAAGCTAGGACACGTGGACAATGATGCAAGCTCAAATCAAGTGGAAAAGAATGGGCCCATTTGACAAAATTTGAAGTTTTGGGGATAGTTGACTTTTGGCAATTTTGCAAAAATGCCCAACTTGAACAATGCATAACTTCTTCAATTTTGAACTTTTGGAAGTGTTATTGGACTTTTTAGAAAGCTTGAGATGTCATCTAACCAACCCTTTTGGTCTCATCTCATTTTTATATTCCATGCTTAAGTTATAAGCTTTGGAAAAAAAGGTGTTTTTGTTGACTTTCAAAAATGACCTATAATGTCCAAATTTATAACTTCTTGTGAGTGCATTTTCTGATCTTGGGGTATGAATATGGATTGTAGGAAATTTCATCCTCTTCAAAATGAGCTTTGGATGGGTCATTTCTTATAGAGTATGAGAAAGTTATGCTTGGTCAAAGTTGAGTTGACTTTTCCTACAAAACCCTAATTTAGCAACTTTTGAATTTTGATGAATTTTGAGCAATCCTTGATGAATCATGATCAAACCTTGATCAAATGATGAAATGTCCTTCAAAATGAGAATGTTGACAAAAAAAGCTTGAGTTTTGACTGTTTGTAGGTCACAGTTGACTTTTGCCATAGCACAGTCGATTTTTGGACCCTTTGAGCAATTAACTGAGCAAACTTCCTCTGCAAGGCTTGAAATTTGACATGGATGAACTTGAGGACATATTAGGACATTGGGGGGAAGTTGAGGTCATTTGTACTCAAGGATCTTGATGCAACACAAAACCCTAATTTGGGGTTGGCTGCCTTAGGAGATAGCTTGACTGTCCAACTCTTGAGCAATCTTGAGCCACTTGGAGATTTTTCTTGCAGTGTTTTGAGAAATATGAGAGGGAAAATTTTGGGGTACAACACCCATCCCCAACAAGATTCTATCACCTCTCCAAATGGCATCTTTAAGCCCATTCCTTCAACCGCGCGTCACCGAGTGCAAATTTCTGGGCACTCTAGTGTCCAATCATTCTCTCACCTTCGAGTCACGAATGGCAAAGCTCGCCAATCTAACTCTTCAGGTTTAAGAAGATTGAACAGGGGCAACTGTTGTACCCCAAAATTTGCCCTCTCATTTCTCAAGGATTTTCTCACAAGATCTTCTATGACATCAAGTTTGCAGCACTGATACATCAATTTAGGCTTGGAATTGGCAAAAGGGGCAAAATGGTCATTTGCATACTAGAAAGTCAAACTTTGACTTTTTGGTCAACATTACATTTCAAATATCACAATTCATCAAGACATTCAAAAATATCAACCTTGATCATCAAGAAGTTAAGAAAGTCAAAAGTCAACTTGAAAAGTCAAGATTTCCAAGACTTAGAAATTTTCTAAGTGTTTCTATACATGATAATTCACTTCCTGCCATTCTTTCACCAAGATGCAAGACAGTTCAAGGGAAACTTTCAAAATGAAAGTTGTAGATCTCTATGATATATACAACATTGCTTTACATAACTTCTCCTAAAATTGCTTGGATCTCAAGTTATAAATTCATGAAGTCATGGCATTTTTCATTTAACACTTAGAGAAATTTTCAGCAGTTTTGGTCAGGTTTTTATCCCAACTTCTTGGCCAATTTTCATCAAGTTCCAATTTGATTTAACAAAAGTGGTCAACATGAAAGTTGTAGGGGAGGTTCCAATCTTTCCAAAAAGTCCAAGAACTCATTGAGATCATTCTTGAGCTGAGAGGATCGAAGAGATGAAGTTAGGTTTTCATTCTTGAATTACAAAGCAGAATTTGTGATGAACACTTGACTAAAATTCCAACCAAAGCTACAAAATCTCTCTTTTCAGGCTATGCTCTCTCCAAATCCATGCATAATCAAACAATTACACAAACCCTAAGTGTATTACACAAGCATTTGAAGCTTTGTCCAAGTCTTGATACCATTTTGAAGAAGTGAAAAACACAAGAAGGGGGTTGAATTGTAAAAACTGGAAATCAATTGCAATCAACACGATATTTTTATCCTGGTTCGTTTGATCTCAAACTACTCCAGTCCACCCATCAAGGTGATTTCGCCTCTCTCCAACGAGGTCTTAATCCACTATATTCAACTGAATATTACAACTGCTTTAACAACTGCTAAAGCCTTCTTGAGTCAAACCACAGACCGGTTTCTCAAGGAAATACTTTCTTATAGATAATTGAAATCTAGATGTGTTGAATGTTTTCTACAAAAACAGTTTATCACAACTGTGATACTACACAATTTAAGCTTATGAGAGCTAGAGTGCTAAAATAATTGAGAAAAGAATAATGAGAGCTTTAGCAAACTGAGAGTGAGGAAGATGATGAATAGCTTTAGGCGTGTAGAGTGTTGTAGAGCATTAGCCAATTCAATCTTCATTGACTTGTTTATATAGCATTGGAAATAAGGTACGTTGGAGTAGTAATTCCGTTCCAATGCCAATAACATTCTTTCCTTATGAAGCAGATCTTGTCTGGAATGATGTCGTTGGTAATAAATCATCTTGAATGCACAGTACCGTTGCCACTTAAACGTGTTCTGGCTTTGGCTCATTCTGACGTTGCTTAGGTGCTGATGAACTGTTGTTTTCTGGATCAGAGTTCAGATGATTAAGCGCAGATCTGTTCATCAAGCTTCAGCATAAGCACAAGTTGATCTTCTGATTCTGGTATCTGATATAACATCTTTTGATGCTGATGTTGATATCTCATCTTCTGATGCTGATGATGATGTTCTCTTGCTGATACCCATCAGAGTTTCTGTAAAACATAATATAATTTTTAGATAGCATATGTGTCTTACATGAATCATACAATTAATATATCTTTGCCTTTTGTTATCATCAAAACTTAAGCTTAGGGTAGTAGATTCAAACTTTGTTCTAACAATCTCCCCCTTTTTGATGATGACAAAAACTAGATATTTTTTAATTGAAAATAAGCGTGAAAAGTATCAGAGATAACTAAATAATAAGTTGTATCGGAATTAAATAGGAAGTTATCAAAGATAAGAGGATAAGGGATAAAGAGATATCAGAGTTTAGATCGGAGATACTCCCCCTGAGTTTATTACTTCCCTTTTTAATTCCAAGAGTTCTTCAGGATCAGATCTTTATTTACTTTCTTTGAACATCAGAATATCAGAGCTTCAGATCAGAATATCAGAGCTTCAGTGTATCAGAGATGATTAACTTCTTGTACCTGTAAGCTTATGCAAAACAGAAAACATTCAAGTATATCAGAGTGTTAGAATGTTTGAGACATTTTGTCTCAGTAATCCGTTATTGAAAAATATCATTCTTGTTCTCCCCCTTTTTGTCAGCAATCAAAAAGTGTAAGTAATATAAGCTAAAACGATCAGAGCAGAAAAACTTGTTATATTAAATTCAGAGCCAGACAAACAGTATAGAAGATATGCAAATAAAACAATGAAAATATCAAGAATGAAAAAACTAAGGTTGGCGTGGAAGGCGTGTGAACAGAGTCTCTAGCATTGTCTTAATCTGATCAGCAGTCTCATTCTGCTTGTGCATCATGCTGACTACTGTATCAATCTTGCTATCTTGCACATCCATCCTTTCCTTCATCTTCTGATCATTCTCATCCATTCTTTGCTGCAGACGAATATCATTCTGCTTCAGCTCTTCCAGAGTCTGCCTGTCCAAGGCAGCTTGAGAAACATCAGAAGCAGAATGCTTCTGAGAGCTTTCTGCAACATCTTTAGCTTGACTAACATCTTTAGCTTGAATTGTCTGATCTTCTGCTTGCTGAACTTTTGAAGCTGGACGCTTCTCAGACCATGGCTCACTATCCAGAAAGAGCACTTCGTCCTGTGGCAACTGACTTTCAATTTCCTTCAGTAGCTTGCTGAAGTTCTGTTGTGCCTGTTCATAATTGATGTCTTGCAGCTTAAGGGTTTCAGCGCGTACCCACTTTCTGAATTGAGTCCAGAGATGGTATGAAGCGGCAGGGTCAATCATTCCAGGACAAACCTGCTTTAGAGAAGCAATCCAGTTCTGCAAGCCTGTTTCAAAATTCAAAATGCCAGCACCAACATCTAATGGTTTGGGTTTGGGGATGGCTATTTTGTGTTTAAGGTCAGCAAGACGGTTAAAGCTTGTTAAATCAATAAAGGTCCTGCTGTGGTCTTCAGTATTTTGTTTGGGAGATGGAGTGGGAGAATCAGAAATGATTATTGGACTGTTTGGAGTGTTTGGAGGGGTAGTTTCTGGTGAGGATGGAAGCTGGGGTATGTTTATGGTTGTACCACATGGCAGCTGAATTGCCAAGGGTTGTGGCTCAGAGGATTGAGGAGAATGAGGTTCAGGAGTTTGATGTTCAGGTGATGGAGTTTCAGAGTGTTGAAACTCAGGGTGTTGAGGTGATGGTTGAGGTGAAAGTGGATGAAGTTCTGGTTGAGGAGAGGGAGGTGGAATTTCTGGTTATGGAGAAGGAGATGGAATTTCTGGTTGTTCTGGTATGGGTGAGAGAGTATGTTCTGGTTGAGGAGAGTGGGCAGTTTCTTGTTGAGTGTTTGGATTTTCTGAGAGTGGAGCGGAAGAACGTTGATCAATTTCAGAAAGAACTTTGTCAAGTTCTGATTCTGTTGATGGTGTGGGTTTTGGATTTTTGGTGCGGGATCTCCTGAGAGTCAGTGACTCAGAAGGGTCATCCTCTGGTTCGGTTTCATCAATGGTTGGTATGGGGATTGGAAGTTCATGTGAAGCTGGGGTAGGAATATATGTTGGAATAGCAGAAGAATTTAAAACATTAGCAGCAGATAGATTACCTCTCTTCTCAAGGGTCTGCTGGGATAGTCCTTCTGAAGTAGCCTTTCTTTTCTTCGTCTTCTTCACAGTGACTTCTGGATTTTGCTGGTGCAGATCTTTTATGTTCAGAGTGGGATTTGTGCCATCAGCCTTGCAAGCGTCCAAGTATCTGAGAACAATGACTGGTTTAGATTCAATCTCAGAAAATAGTGGAAAGTCGTCCAGAGGGACTCTTCTGCTGGTGATGTCAGCCAGAGGAGTGACGCTGGGCTGCTTTCTGATATTCTCTATCAGTTTCATTTTCTTCAAATTCTTGGCGTTCAGAGGTTTGCCAACAGTAGGTTCAATAGAACTTAATTCCTGAGCTTCTGTAAGGTGCTCTATCAGCCTATTCTCAGTCAGAATATCTGATATTAACCTTCCAAAGGGTATCCAATCCATCTTTGTCCTTTCTTCTTCCCTTGTCTCCTTGACGTTGGTCCTGAGGTGATTAAACAGAAGATGAGCCAAGTTAATTTTTACCTTCTGATTAATAAAATAGATCAGAAACTGCTGATCTATATTTATATAATCAGGAGAGCTTGTGGGCTTCCTGTGATTAAAGCACCCCAGAATAATCTTCGCCCATATTCTGTGCTGATCCTTTAAGTCTTTGATTTTGCTGTTGGGAACCCCATGGGTGAATATTTCTCTTGCAATGACACCAGCGTCAGAGCATCTTTCTGCCATGTCGATACAGCGGATACCACCACCACTGTATCCAATAAGTCTAGCAATGTGATCCTCAGTGATCACAATCTTCTTTCCCATTATGTAGGAGGTAACTTGATGTGTTGATGAAGACGCATGAATCCAGAATTCCTTGACCAATACTGGGAACGTTGGACCCACCAACCTATCAAAATATCTCTCCCATCCTTGTGCCCTAACTTCTTCTGTCAAATCGAATCCATTTTCTTTCAGACTGGAGAAATCAACAATCAGTTCAGACAACACTTCCAAGTTCTTCACTGGTGTAAGGAGTGTTCTGAAGGGAACTTGGTATTGTTCAGATGAAACCTCCTTCTGAGAACCTGCAGAAACATTGCTAGAGGTTGCCATGTTCACACTTAGGGTTTTCTGAGAAAAATTTTGAGAAAAGGGTTTCTTTTGAAAAGGGATGAACACACAAGGAGAATGCAGAAAATATTTGTAAGAATGTAGGAGACGGTAAAAATTTAATGAATGATGTTAATGTGCTTAAATATATTTCAAAATGAGTTTTGAAAGCGTAAACGGTTTTAAGAAAGAGAATTATTTCATGATTACATTTTTAAAACATGATTACGTGCATTTAATGCTTGCTGATTTTGGGGGATTTAAGAAAGATACTTGAAACGGTTACCAGACATGTGTCTCAATGCACCCAATCAGCGTTTTGCCTTCTCAGAAGCGTGCACGCGTGTTCTGCTTCAGAGATTTGCTGATGATTGGATGGCACTTGTTTGATTTAGTGAGCAGCACGTCTATCCTTGAGCTGAAACGCTCAGATCTTTAAGAATAGAATCTAATACAATCTGCATGTTTATCTTTCTTAAAAGAGATTGATCAGAAGTTCACAGTAAACAGAAAACACATTCTGAAGGTTAATATATAAAATTAAAACATTTTCACTCTGGGCAGAGTTTCATGCTGAGATGTTTCAGAATTAAATTGAATCTATCTTCAGAAAGAGGTTTAGTGAAGATATCAGCCCATTGATGCTCTGTATCAATAAATTTTAAGTTCAAAATTCCTTTCTGAATATAGTCCCTAATGAAGTGATGTTTTATTTCTATATGCTTAGCCCTAGAATGTAAAATGGGATTCTTACTTAAGCAAATGGCAGAAGTATTGTCACAGAGTATAGGGATGTTACTCTCAAAAATCTGGAAGTCTTCAAGCTGACTTTTCATCCAGAGCATTTGTGTGTTGCATACAGCTGCTGCTATGTACTCAGCTTCTGCTGTTGATATGAAATGTTGGGCTTTCTGTTCTTCCACAATTCATATGGAGTCTTTTCCAGAATAGGTCTTATTGAGATTCTATTCTGAATGTAGCACGTTGTGTTTATTGCCTCTGCCCAGAAGATCTTAGCAACGTTTGTCTCATTGATCATGGTTCTGGCCATTTCTTGCAATGTTCTGTTCTTTCGTTCTACAACTCCATTTTGTTGGGGAGTTCTAGGACAAGAGAAATCATGCAGAATGCCTATGTCATTAAAGAATGACTCAAAATCTTTGTTTTCAAACTCTCCACCATGATCACTTCTGACTTTAACGATTCTAAGATCCTTTTCATTCTGAACTTGGTTACAGAAGGTAACAAACGCAGAGTGTGACTCGTCCTTGTGTCTTAAGAACTTTACCCATGTCCATCTGCTATAGTCATCTACGATTACTAACCCATACTTCTTGCCACTGACTGAAGCAATTTTAACTGGTCCAAATAAGTCAATGTGCAGAAGTTCTAATGGCTTAGAGGTAGAAACAACATTTTTAGATTTGAAAGAAGGTTTTGCAAACTTGCCTTTCTGACATGCTTCACACAGAGCATCTGAATTGAACTTCAGATTAGGAAGTCCTCTGACCAGATTGAGTTTGTTAATCTGAGATATTCTTCTCATACTAACATGCCCCAATCTTCTGTGTCAGATCCACTGCTCGTTGTTAACAGACAGAAGACACTTAACATTCTGACTTTTCAGTTCAGAAAGTTTGATTTTGTAAATGCTGTTTTTCCTCTTTCCATTAAATAGGATAGTCCCATCTTTCTGACTAACAGCTTTACATGATTTTTTATTAAAGATTATATCATAACCGTTATCACTTAATTGACTTATGGATAACAGATTATGCATTAATCCATCTACTAGCAGAACATTATTTATAGAGGGAAGATTTCCATTACCTACAGTTCCAGAGCCAATGATCTTTCCCCTCTAATTGCCTCCAAAACCAACGTGGCCTCCAGGCTTAAGTTCCAGGCTTTGGAACATATGCCTTCTTCCCGTCATGTGTCGCGAGCAGCCAGAGTCCAGGTACCATGACTTGTGTTTCTGATTTGTTGCTAAAGATATCTGCAACATGTATTATTTTATCCTTAGGTACCCAAATTTTCTTAGGTCCTGATTTGTTAGATTTACCAAAACTCTGGTTGAATTTTGGTTTCACAGAATACTTACTGCTAGTGTATTTAATATCATGTGTGTGACCATACATAAAATGTGAGTTCAGAGGAGTGTGTTTAATGGTTAAATCCATGGCATTCTTTGGTGTAGGAACCTTACCTTGGTATCCTATTCCCTTTCTGCCGTTTCTGCTAACTCCATAGATCATTGAAGCTATTTTGCTTCTATTTATGCTTTTAGCAAGGAACTTCTAGAAACTATGATCATACTCCTTGATGATCTCATCAACGCTGCTGGGAGTTTCAGAAATTGGTTCCTTCTGAGAGTTTTGTAAAACATTTTCTAATTTTGAAATTTTATTTCTCAGCTCAGAATTTTCCAATTTAAGACTCTCAGTCTTATCAGAGTCAGATTCAAGATTCCTTTTCAGGTTTCTGAATTTAACTCTAATCTGCTGGTACCTTTCCAGAATTTCGTTAAGGCTTTCAGCAAGTTCAGCCTTAGTAAAATTAATTGCAAAGTCAGGAAATACCTCTTCAGTATCTGATTCTGAGTCTGATTCAGAAGCTTCACTGTCTTCTGAAATGTTGGCCATGAGAGCTATGTTGGCTCTCTCATCATCTGATTCTGAGTCAGCTTCAGACGAGTCAGAGTCATCCCATGTAGCCATGAGACTTTTCTTCTTTTCTCTTCCAAACTTCTTTTTGGGCTTTTCCCTCTGAAGCTTTGGGCAGTCACTCTTGTAGTGTCCTTGCTCATTGCATTCATAGCAGATGATGTCCTTGGTGTTTGGCTTTCTGCTTCCTAAGGGACCTTCAGATCTTCTGTATCCAGAGGAAGAATCTGACCTTCTGTATCTGGAAGAGGACTCATTCTAATCAGATCTTCTGGGATTCCTGAACTTCCTTTGCCTCTGCTTCCACAGTTGGTTCACTCTTCTGGAGAGGAGAGAAAGTTCATCTTCTTCTGATAAGGATCCATCAGATGTTTCTTCAACTGCCTGCAAAACTTTAGACTCAGATTTTTTGTTAGATTTTAATGCTAAAGGCTTACCTTGCTTCTGAGGTTCATCAGCTTCCAGCTCTATCTCGTGACTTCTGAGGGAGCTGATAAGTTCCTCCAGAGAAATTTTGTTGAGATCTTTAGCTAGCTTCAGAGCTGTAACCATTGGTGTGATCGATGGATTTAGAACTGACTGTTTAAAGCTGGTTCGCGAAATGTCACGGAAGCAAGAGTCGCCACCGTCTTTTATTTTCTCCAACATGGACAGGACAAAAGCACAGCAAAATTCCTTATGAGATAGTTTCTCGGTTCGGGAGGTAGATTTATAGAAAGGGAAGGTGTTAGCACCCTTTCTATCCATGGTTATCCATGGGCTCTTAGATACTTGCTCATTTGTGTTTTCAAAATGTTTGCTTTTCAATTGTGAGTGGGTTTGAAAAAGTTTCTTTGAAAGTTTCTGAATAACTCTTGTATCAGTCCTCAAGAGTGTTTGAAAAATTGTTTGGAAAGCTTTTTGAAAAGTGTCGGTGTGAAAAGAGTTTTGATTTGTTTTTGAATAGAGCAAGTATCCATGAGTCATCTATCTACCCTAAGGAATTAGGCTGTGTAAATGTCCTTAAGGTAGTGCCATCCCACCATTGAGAGGTAGGTAGCACCACCGTTGGAGGTGTTCGGTCAATTCGTTTGTAGGGACAGTGTGGTCACCAGAGCAACAGTAGGACACCTTAGAAGCTACCCTTATGCCCTCGATCCTTTTTTAATCCGAGGCAACCGTTTCGAGGCAATTGGATCATGGACATAAGGACTTACTAAAACGTCTTATACTTGACGACCACGTTTCGAAGGCAACAGGTGAGGCGTACCTTAAGAGTGGTGTGTGAATTTGTGTGTTATTTTCATGTTTAGCAATTATCTTGGATCATGACATGGTGAGCTACGCATTGTTTTTGATTAGCCATACATTCTTTCATGCAATTAGAATTTAAAAGTGCGGAAATTTAAATGCGGAAAGATAAATCCTACGCTATTACAAGGCGCGGGTCTATACATCGCCAAAATACAAAGACCTGTTCTAATAAAAATGCGGAAAGTAAAAGACCTAATTACTATTACAAGCTTTGAGCAGTTACATAATATTCAAAAAAAGAAAATAAATAACGCGCGAAAGAATTAAAGTTGGGACGTTCGAGGGTTTTGACCCTTTTTGAAATTAAATTGAAATTAAAGTCTAATTATAATTTAAAGAAAAAAAGAATTGTTTGTTATGTTTTTGGTGTTTAATGAAATAAAGAAAAGAATTAAAATTAAAGTTAATGAAACCCTAGTTCTAAATTATTTTTAACTGTTAAAGAAAATGTTAAAAGTTAACCTAATTTATGCTAATTAATTATTTACATGTTTATTTACAAAAATATTTAATAATAATAATTAATAATGAGAGAAAATTATTTATTTAAGAAAAAAATGAGAATGTCAAAAACCCTAATTCTACATATTTTTATTTATTTAAGAAAAAAATTAAAGTTTGAAACCTAAATTAAACTAAGTTAATTATTAGAGTTTACTTACAAAAATATTTTAATAGTGAAATTAATAAGAATTAAATATTAAATATTTTTTGGTTTCTGATTTTTATTATGGAAAAATATTTTGGGTGAATTAAATAAAATAATTAAAACAATTTAAAAAGAATTGAAAAGAAAAGAGAAGAAAATTAAAAAAAATAGAATGCAAACATAGGGGGTATCTGGCCCAGACTGGAGGTATGATTTGAGAAATTTGGCCCATTGAATCAAAGCCCTGTTTGACTTTCTGCGCCTGCGTGTACACTGGTTGACTAGGGTGCACTCTGGAATTCATTCAGTGGCCTTCAGATTGATCATCCAAGCCACTTGGCAAGCCATACGTAAGGATGTATGGTGAGACGTTGAAGAATACGCTGCGCTGGAAAGCATTAGGGGAAAAATTATGAAATATGTGGGGGACCTAGGAATCGAACCCAGGTCCCTATGCCTGCAGGACACCTCAACAACCAACTGGGCTATTGCGTTTCTTTGTTAACATAATGAAGAGTGATTATTATAAAAAGAAACAAGCGTTAGTAGTATGAACAAAAAATCACGCGCCAAATTTGAATGCCCCTATCACATGATGACACGCTAGCTTTCTTCTTCGTTTACTTGCAAATAGAAGACAAGTAGCGGGGGTTTTAAACCCCCACAAACTGCAACTCATGAAAATAGCGATTACGCCTATGGATCAAATAAATTGGGCGCGAGGTATTGGTTCAATTCGTATGGAGCTCCTGAATTCAATGGCATAGGTCTCAAGGTCTAATTTTTCCTCTACATGAAAGCCCTATTCTGAAGCTTTAGAAAACCTAATTTTCATCCATGGCATATCTGGCTACAGGCAGTGTTAGTCCAATTAAATATTACCAATCGCTTCAGAACATCATTATTAGTGTAAATCAACAAATAAAACACATGAATAATGCATGGAAATTAAAAAACGATTATGGAAAAGTTTGTGATAAACGCGATGCTATTCTACCAATTCTTGGAGTATGGAGACTGGAAAGTGGTTGCAACACGTTCAAAGAAGTCTCAGCAAGGGTTTGGAATAGGTTTTAGGCTTTGAATGATCCTGCAAATACGAAATCAGTTTTCAAAATTTCTATGAAAAATTGCAACTTTGTTCTCTCTTTCTGAGCAGCTTTTCGTGTCCTTTAGAATAGGGTTGAGTTGTGCATAAGTAAGTGAATGAAATTAGGTCAAGAAACAAGCCCAAAGATCCATGAATTGATGATTTCAATATTTGATTTTTTCATATCTTTTTCAATCTTTTTTCCATGCCAATCTTGCCAAATATGGATGATCTTTTCCCCTTGAGATGATGCACGAAATCTTTTGCATATAATGAACATATTTGCTGCACAAAAAAGATTTAAAACCATTATTTGATATTTTTCTCCTAATTAAATCTAATTAAATGAATTAATAATAATAAAAATTCAATTAATTAATTAAAAATAAGAAAATAAATCCTTTTTAGCTCAATGGGTCGTGCATAGACTTTGTGTAATGATTCAAGAAAGAATTTGAGGCCCATTAGCATTTTTGAAGCTTTTGAAGCAAAGTTGACTTTTCAAAGTTCCCAAAAATTTCCCAACTTCTCCAATGCATATCTTGCTCAATTTTGAAGCTATGATCATGTTCTTCGACATTTTGGAAAGGTATTGAAGTCCTCTAACCAATGTCTTTGGCCCCATGTCATTTTGATTTACCAATCTCAAGTTATGGTCTTTGACTTAAAGTGCCTTTTTGTTGACTTTTGAAAATGACCTATAATGTTGAAATTGATAACTTTTTGTGAGAGCATTTCTTGGACTTGAAGTGTGAAGATGAATTGTAGGAAATGTCATTCTCTTCAAAATGAGCTTTGGATGGAATTTTTCTGATAAACCATGAGGAAGTTATGCCTTGGTCAATTTGCAGTTAACTTTTCAGTTGTCCAAAAATAGAAACTTTTGCATCTTGAGACTTTTTGAGCCATGCTTTGAGAATCATGATCAAGAATTGATCAAATGATGTTTGTGGCTTCAAAATAAGATGTTGACCAAAAGTTTTGACTTTTGACTGTCAAATAACCATTTTGCCCCTGCAGTTGACTGTGAAGCAATTAGGGTTTTTGACTGTGCAATTTGATGTTGTGAGTCTTGAACCTTGACATAAGGATGCTTGACAATGTATATAGGAATGTGGGACTTGATTGGACTCTTGGAAATCTCAATTTCTTTGCAAGAACCAAAACCCTAATTTTGACTGTGTTAGGAGGCCATTGGACTGTGCAATCCTTGAGGGATTTTGAATCATCTGGAGATTGATCTTGGCAAATCTTGAAGAATATGGGAGGGCAAATTTTGGGGTACAACAGTTGCCCCTGTTCAATCTTCTTAGACATGAGGATGTAGATTGGCTGGCATGCCCTTCGTGATCCGAAGGTGGAAGATGATTGAACACTAGAGTGCCCAGAAATTTGCACTCACATAGTAGAGTATCAGCAATGTGATGGCGGGAATGGGCTTACAGATGCCATTTGGAGAGATGATGGATAGGAGGATGGGCTTATAGATGCCATCTGGAGATGTGACAGAACCTTGTCAGGAATGGGCTTATAGACGCCATTTGGAGACTGTCGGTATATGGATGGGCTTATTGATGCCATCTAGGTGTCGATCGCGTAAGAGATTCCTTAGCGAGAACTTGAGTACTTGAGAAAGAAAGATAATTACCTGGCCTATTACAGGAGTTGATCTTCAAACTCTTCATGTGGATGCGCCCTGGCTGGATACAGGAATCGAATCTTTAAACTCTTCAGACGTGCCCTGGCGAGATACAGGAATCGAGTCCAGGGAATATAGTCGTCAATAAATACACCCTGGCAAGATACAGGAATCGGATCTTCAAGCTCTTCAGACGTGCCCTGGCAGGATACAGGAATCGAGTCTGGAATTAGTCGTCAACAGATACACCCTGGCGAGATACAGGAATCGGATCTTCGAACTCTTCAGATGTGCCCTGGCAAGATACAGGAATCGAGTCTAGAATAGTCGTCAACAGATACACCCTGGCAAGATACAGGAATCGGATCTTCGAACTCTTCAGACGTGCCCTGGCAGGATACAGGAATCGAGTTTGGAATTAGTCGTCAACAGATACACCCTGGCAAGATACAGGAATCAGATCTTCAAACTCTTCAGACGTGCCTTGGCAAGATACAAGAATCGAGTCTGGTAATGTAGTCGTCAACAGATACACCCTGGCAAGATACAGGAATCGGATCTTCGAACTCTTCAGACGTGCCCTGGCAGGATACAGGAATCGAGTCTGGAATTAGTCGTCAACAGATACACCCTGGCAAGATACAGGAATCAGATCTGGAATCACGACTATTGATAGTAATCATCTTTGTACTGAACTTTGTCCTGAAAAGACAAAACGTTAGTTGTATGCGATGTCATGATGTATGACATGCGAGATGTTCTCAGAATAAGTGAGATTGTATGTTCATGATGCGGATGTGCATGCTATAATGTATGAAGATATGATGTTCATGAATGTATGTTTTTGTCTAGGAAAATAAATCTTAGACGGGTGCCGGGAAGTTAAATCCTGGGCTTGTGTGGAGGAACAGAGCTTCGTTGTTTCCGTTGGGGATGATAGTTGCAAGAATAGACCGGTAGGAGAAGATGACTCCGTTGGGGAATAAACTTGGCGAATAGATTACTCTGCGGGGAGATAACTCTGTGGGGGAAGAGAGATACTTTGTTGAGGTTGATGATAACTCCGCTGGGGATACCATTGATGTGTTTTGAGGGAAGATTTGATGAACTTCGCTGGGGATAGGAGACTTCGCTGGGGGCGATCTTTCTGTGGCAAATGGCTGAGGATAACCCAGTTATATCCCGGTGGGGAAATAACCTTCTGAATAAAGTCGGGGGAGCGTTCGTGCTATGCAGGTGATAAGCTTCCAGAATCTACTGGGGATAAGCTTCCTGCTGGGGAGATGGATTCTACTTTCCTGGGGAAACTTTTCAGATTGGACTGGGGAATGGCTCCATTGAACGTCTGGTATACCGCCGGGGAACAATCTTAGATCAAGACTACCGGGGATGCTTGTTAAGAATGTTTGTATACTCCGCTGAGGAATGTTGAGATCTGCTGGGGATACCCAATTTCCATAAGGCTGACAGTGGTCTAACTCTGCTTGGGGGAGAGTGTCGCTGATTTGCTGGAGATATTGTGCCTTTTAGGGATGATTGGAGACCAACTGCTTGGGAGAGAATTGTTGAATCTTGGCTCACCCTCTGGGGAATTAAGATATCTTGGTTACATTCTTCAGCCGAACTTACCTTGGTACCTTAGTGGACAGAGCAATTAGACCGCTTAGGCAACTCATTATTGCCCCTGTTTCTGATGTTACCTGTAGTTAATCCTTCGTTTCGCATGCAAATATTTATGAGTTAGCAATTAGTGTCAAATGCATATATCAAAAATTGAACATTGGACGTTCTTCACAAAATAAAACAGAAAAAGGAAAAACAATTGACAATTGGTCTGAAAAGTGAATTTGTATTGATTTTGAATTTGCCTGTAAATAGGAGTTTATGTACAAGAGGCTGACGTCCTAGTAAGAGAACGCCGCCGAACAAACAGAGTTTATACACTTTTACGAAAAGGGAAAACAAAACAGCTATGTGAAAAGAATTATCCCATTGGGTTCCAACTCTGCTATCGCCTTTATATCTTTGAGCGTCTCATCACTCGGCTGCTCGGTTGAAGATGAAGCTGATTGATCGATGCCGTCTGAACCTGATTGTTGATATCGGATTCTGGATGCAAGGTGATCCAATGAGACATAGTATTACGCTTTATCCCTAACTTTTTCCTGGACCGCCCTTTCGGGTTTTCAGTCCACCGGGATACCCATTTTTGCCCAAGCCGCCTTTTCAGGTTTTCGACTTGCCGGGTGTACAAATTTTTCGTTTCATCCCTCATTTTTCCCTAACCCTTTTGGTTCGCCAGGAAGCCCTAATTTTTGCCTAGGTATGTCAACCTAGCGGGTCTTTTATCATGCGTAGTATCTTTTTACTATGTCTACATTGGCGGGGTGAGGAAGGTCGTCACCATCCATGGTGGTTAGAATCATGGCTCCTCCGGAGAACACATGTTTAACCATAAATGGCCCTTCGTATGTGGGGGTCCATTTGCCCCTGGGATCACTTTGAGGAAGGATGATGCGCTTGATTACCAGGTCCCCAACTTGATACTCTTGTGGTCTAACTTTCTTGTTAAATGCCCTGATCATCCGTTTTTGGTACGTTTGACCATGACAGATAGCAGCGAGTCTCTTTTCGTCAATTAGGTTTAATTGATCAAGTAGAGTCTGGATCCAGTCATCTTCGCTCAGATCTGCATCCTTCATTATCCGGAGAGAGGGTATCTGGACTTCAATCGGAAAGACTGCCTCCATGCCATAGACCAAGGAGAAAGAAGTTGCCCCGGTTGACGTTCTTGCTGAGGTACGGTACCCATGTAGAGAAAACGGTAACATCTCATGCCAATCTTTGTAAGTCACTATCATCTTCTGCACAATCTTTTTAATATTCTTATTCGCTGCTTCTACAGCCCCATTCATCTTCGGCCGGTAAGGGGAAGAGTTGTGGTGTTGTATCTTGAATTGCTCGCAGAGCTCAGTGATCATCTTGTTATTGAGATTGGTACCGTCGTCCGTAATGATCCTTTCCGGGATGCTGTATCGACAGATCAGGTTATGTCGAATGAACTGTGCCACGACGTTCTTGGTTACGGTGGCGTAGGAAGCTGCCTCGACCCACTTTGTAAAGTAATCGATCGCCACCAGGATGAAGCGATGCCCATTGGATGATGTAGGTTTAATCTCGCCGATCATATCAATACCCCACATTGCAAAAGGCCAAGGTGCAGTCAAGACATTTAGAGGAACTGGAGGAACGTGCACCTTATCTGCATAAATCTGGCATTTATGACATGTCCGAGAATGTTGGTAACAGTCGACTTCCATTATGGACCAGAAATATCCTGCCCGAAGGATTTTCTTTGCCATGGTGTGTCCACTGGAATGTGTTCCGAAGGTGCCTTCATGCAGCTCTGCCATGATCCTTTCTGCTTCAGTCTTATCCACACAGCGCAAGAAGGTCGAATCATGGTTTCGCTTATACAGGATGCTGTTTCTCAGGAAGAACTTTGTTGCGAACCTTCTCAGAAACTTTTTATCATTGATGGATGCACCTTCAGGGTATTCTTGAGCTTCCAAGTAGCTCTTTACTTCATGATACCAAGGTTTTTCAGTTACCACCTAAGCCTCAAGATCACAACAATATGCCGGTTCGTCCAGTTTCCAGATAATGATCCGGGGAGCCTCATTGTCCCATTTGACTTTGAACATGGAAGACATCGTAGCCAGCGCGTCCGCCAACTGATTCTCCTCTCTCGGGAAGTGCTCAAAAGTTATCTCTGTGAAATGGGGGATCAATGTCAACACACATTCTCTGTAAGGAATAAGATTCAGATGTTTCATATCCCACTCGCCTTTGATCTGATTGATCACGAGAGCGGAATCTCCGAAGACACTTAGAAACTTGATCCTTAAGTCAATCGCAGCTTGAAGACCCATGATGCATGCCTCATACTCCGCCATGTTGTTGGTGCAGTTGAAACATAGCCGGACAGTGAGTGGAGTATGAGTGCCTTTGGGGGATATGATCACAGCGCCGATATCGTTACCCAAAGCATTGAAGGCTCCATCAAAGTGCATAGACCATCGAGATCCTTCCTCAGGTCCTTCATCCGGTCCAGGTACTTCACAATCAGTCACTACCATGATGCTCTCGTCAGGAAATTCAAAGTTCATTGACTGGTAGTCATCCACTGCCTGGTGTGCCAAATGGTCTGCCAATACATTTCCTTTGATTGCTTTTTGGGTCGTATACTGGATGTCGTATTCTGTCAAGATCATCTACCATCTTGCTATTCTTCCAGACAGAGCAGGCTTTTCGAATATGTACTTTATTGGATCCATCTTTGAAATCAACAGGGTAGTGTGAGTCAGCATATACTGTCTCAGCCGGCGAGCAGCCCATACCAAAGCGCAGCAAGTTTTCTCGAGTAGTGAGTATCGGGTCTCACAGTCGGTAAACTTTTTGCTAAGGTAATAAATGGCGTGCTCTTTTCGGCCAGACTCGTCATGCTGCCCCAGCACACACCCCATTGAGCTGTCAAGTACTGTCAAGTATAGTATTAGAGGTCTCCCTTCAACCGGTGGCATAAGAATGGGTGGTTCTTAGAGATACTCTTTGATTCTGTCGAAAGCGGCCTGACATTCATCATTCCAACGTACTACCTGATCTTTCTTCAGCAGCTTGAAGATTGGTTCACAGGTAGCAGTTAGATGCGAGATGAATCGAGCAATGTAATTCAGACGCCCTAGAAAGCCTCTGACTTATTTCTCTGTCTTGGGAACTGGCATCTCTTGTATGGCTTTAACCTTGGCAGGATCCACTTGAATACCTTTGTCACTTACGATGAAGCCTAGCAACTTCCCAGATCTTACTCCAAATGTGCACTTGTTTGGGTTCAACCTCAGCTTGTACAACTTTAGATGGTCAAACAACTTCTGCAGATGGCCAAGGTGTTCCTCCTCAGTTTGGGACCTTGCAATCATATCATCGACGTACACTTCAATCTCATAATGGATCATATCATGAAATAAAGCAACCATGGCACGTTGGTAGGTAGCCCTAGCATTTTTCAGTCCAAAAGGCATGACCTTGTAACAGAAGGTGCCCCACTGAGTAACAAAGGTAGTCTTTTCCATATCTTCAGGAGCCATCTTGATCTGATTATAACCTGAAAAGCCGTCCATGAAGGAGAACACCTTGTGCTGAGCAGTATTGTCAACCAGAACGTCGATGTGAGGTAGAGGGAAGTCATCCTTGGGGTTGGCCCTGTTCAAATCCCTGTAATCGACACACATTCTGACTTTACCATCTTTCTTTGGCACTGGAACCACGTTGGCAACCCACTGAGGGTAAGAAGTCACTGCTAGAAACCCGGCATTGAATTGTTTCATAACCTCAACTTTGATCTTCTCGGACATCTCTGGACGCATACGGCGGACCTTTTGCTTTACCGGAGGGCAGTCTTCCTTGGTAGGCAAGTGATGGACCATAATATCGGTATCCAACCCAGGCATATCTTTGTAGGACCAGGCAAAGATCTCCACATAATCATGCAACATCTGAATCAACCGTTGTTTCACGCTGAGCTCTAGATTGGAACCAATCTTAACTTCCTTTCTATTTGTCTCAGTACCCAGATTTACCGTTTCCACTGGCTCTTCATGTGGTTGGATGTCCCTCTCTTCCTGGAGTAATAGTCTTGCCAGCTCGCCAGGCACTTCGCAATCATCTTCACCTTCGTCTTCGGCTAAGTTGATCGGATTTTCAAAGTCATAACTGGCAGTAGCAGAGTCGTTACCAGTGAGATTCAGAGTGGATTGAAACCTGTATAGGTGAGTGTGTGTAAATATAGCTGTTTTGCAATATATAAAGAAAGAAAGAAAGAAAGAAAGAGAGCACAAGATTTGAGATGCGAAAAACGTCCAATGTCTTTATTCATGATATATGGAAATGACAAGTAATATGCCCTCACAAATGAAGCCAACGGTGCCCCGGGTAGGACACCGGGCCATAAAGTTTCAATTTATTGTTCATTACAAATTAAAGAAACAAAGGAATTCATTACTGCGTAACAAAAGTAACAGGTATGTAGTCTTTTGCAGTCCAATTGTTCAGTCCACCGTCGGTCGTCGGGTAGATCCAGCTATCAAACTCTGATTCCTCCACATCGCCTTCAATAGAATTTACTCCCGGGTTGGTGATGATCACGGGAGGTCTTCCGATCCTTGCTTTGCGTACAGCCCTCTGAGTCTCTTTCTCAATTTCAGCCCGGGCGTCCTTTAAGGAGGCCATCTTCAAAGGAAAGTCTTCTTCGATTACTGTCTCAGCTGCCGCCAATGTTGGAGGTACCTCTTCAAAATGTTGAAAGGGGGTTTCAATAAACTCCCCGTCCATCTCTATATACCGGAATGAGTTCAGATGACTAACCATGTATTCTTCCTCCCCCTGCACTGTAACAATCTTCCCTCTGACAGGGTACTTGAGCTTCTGGTGTAGAGTGGAGGTCACAACCCCAACCTTGTGAATCCAAGGTCGACCCAGCAAACAGGAATAAGACGGACGAATGTCCATCACATAGAACGTTGAATCAAAGACTTGAGAACCAACACGAATCGGAATATCCACTTCACCATGTACCATCCTCTTCGAACCGTCGAAGGCTCGGACAACGATGTTACTAGGCTTCAACTCCAGACCCTCACAGTCCAACCTGTCTAAGGCCTTTTTGGGCAATACATTCAGCAAAGAACCGGTGTCCACCAACACGTGTGCGAGAGTAGTGCCCCTGCATTCTATGGAGACATGCAGGGCGTCATTGTGGTTCTTTCCCTTAGCGGTAAGATCAGCATCCGAGAAACCCAAACCATTGTCAGCGGTCAAATTGGCCACACTGTCAGTAAATTGGTCCGCAGATGTCTCTTGTGGCACATGGGCCGTCTTCAGAAATGAAATCAGGGCCTTGGCGTGGGCCTCTGAGCACAACAACAATGATAGCATGGAGATCTTGGAGGGGGTATGCCCCAGTTGTTCAACGACGTTAAAGTCGCTCTTCTTGATTATCTTAAGAATTTCCTCCATCTCTTGCTGGGAGGCTTCAACATTGACAGTCTTCGGTGCCTCCATCCGGGCAGGCACATCATCAATCCCTTTGCCCCGAGTATCAGATGACTCGGCAGCAGGGGTAGAAACTTGACCAGGAGGGGAAACAGGTGCATTTGTAGGCGTGATGATAAGAGGCCTTCGGATAACTGGTGGCGCAATGTCAGGCGAGAAGAGTCTGCCACTGCGAGTAACTTTAGAGGGACCGGTGATGTTACTGATGCCGGTACTAGTGTTGAATTCCTGCTTCACTCCAAGCACATACACGTCTGCCCCATAGTGCCATGGGACAGCCTTGTCAGATTTATAGGGGAGGGGCCCCGGAACAGTAATGATAATAGGTGCAACAAACATGATTTTGACTGGCTTCCTCGGGGGAGCCTTGGTAGGATTGTTGAAAATGGTGACGACGGATACTTCTGCAGTAGGAACAAAAGGAACAGCGGTCTTCTTGAACAAGATTTCTTTGCTATCCATCAGGTTTTGGACGCCTGATTTCTGCAACGGACAACCAGTAGGGGAAACGGCACACAGAAGGCAACCCTTGCTACAACCCGGAAATAAACCGGCTAGCAACAGGTTCCTCTTGATAGTCAATAAGGGAGTAGCAACATCCTCCACAGAAACAGCATACAGGTCTTCCTCAATAGCATTTACTCCATGCTGGGGCATAGGAGCAGTCACAACGTTGGGCCTCTCGGGCGCCTCGAACTGTATTTCCTTCGCATCAATAAGGTCTTGAACCTTATTTCTCAGGGCCCAGCAATCATCAGTAGAATGCCCCGGGCTATCGGAGTGATAAGCACAGCAGGCGTTGGGATTGTACTTCGGGGAGGTCGTGTTCACCACCTTTGGAGCCTCCTTGACGGTTACCAAGTTGGTCGATAGCAACTGCGGTAATATCTGCGACAAGGTCATACTAATCCGAGTGAATTCTCTTCTGGGTCTCTCACCCCTTGGTTGGTTAGGTTGCCAAGGAGCAGCAGCAGGCTTTGCAATTACCACCGCGTTGATAACTTGGTGGTGTTCCGGTTTATTCTGCCTTCTAGGCCCATACACAGCACTGGCTTCCTTTTTAAAAGGTTTCTTCTCAGAACTTAAGGACGCACCTTTCTGAATCTTCCCTGATTTCATACCAGCCTCTATCCTTTCCCCAGTCAGAATGAGATCTGTAAACCCTGCAGACGAATTGCCAATGAGATGATTGAAGAATGGCCCGGATAGAGTCCCCAAGAACATGTCTACAAGTTCACGGTCGGTTAATGGTGGCTGCACCCTGCCAGCCAGGTCCCTCCACTTCTGCGCATACTCTTTAAAACCTTCTCCCGATCCTAGCGACATACCCTGGAGTTGGGTACGTGTAGGAGCAAGGTCGGCATTATACTGATACTGCTTGTAAAAAGTAGTAGCCAATTCCTCCCAGTTACGAACCTTGGTTCCATCCAGCTGATAGAACCATTCGAGATGAGTCCCTAAAAGACTCTCCTGGAAGAAATGGATCCACAAGTTCTTGTCTATAGTGTATGGTTGAATCTTCCGCACATAAGATCTGAGATGTAGCTTAGGGCAGGACGCCCCGTCATACTTTGCGAAAGAGGGTGCTTTAAACTTGTGTGGGATTACCACACCAGAAGATAGACCCAAGTCTCCAAAATCCAAACCAGGCACTTGTTGAATTTCCATGGCATTCAGGCGATCCTCTAACTGCTTGTACTTGTCTTCAGCTGGAGGATACTGCTCCTCATTGAAATCAGTCTCGTTGTCAGAGACCACCGGACTAGGAACCCTTCCTCCTTGGGGACTGCCTTTTCCCACAGAAGAACCAGCTTGATCAACCTCATTCTGCAGTGTGTTACCAAACCTCCGGCCCGTGTTGAATAGTACAGTTCTCTTATTCTTCTTCTTTACCAGCAGAGCCTTCAATTCCTCCTGACCTTGGGCCAAACTCATGATCAGCTCTTGGAACTGGGCGTTCTGAGTCTGAAGGGCCTTGATGGACTGCTCAGTAGATGATTCAGGGTTCATGATGCTGAAATAAACAGCAAAGAACATTAAGCAACCTGAAAAGAAGAGTACCTGTGATGCATATGATGAATGGAATGCGTATGATTTATGTTTTCAAAGACAATCAGGATTCAACTTTGTAAACAAAAAAGAACACACTTCATTAGATTCAACTTTGAAATTTAAATTGTTCAACAGATTTCCCTTAGGTGTTACATAAAAGTTAAAATACTGAAAAGGGAAGTAAAACTGTAAAAGAATGTCCAAGGTTCATCATTGATCCCAGGGTCTCCTTTTCTCAGTACGGATGTAGTCATTCAAGGCCCGCTCATTCTCCAACTGCTTTATCAGCTTCTGGATCTTCAATTCTTGCTCGTTGAACTTTTCCCGATAAGAATCCCGTTCTTCTCGTAGTTGTGCCCAAGACCTTTTTAGTGTATCAAGATCAGTAGGTACCTGAGGAGGGAGAACAGTTGGAGGAGCCCCATCTCTATCAGGATATTAAAAAATGACGGGTCTGACAGCTTCATATGGCATACCTAACTTCTGAGCACGGATGCGGACCCATTTGTAGTAGGCTTCCATAGGTAGAGAAGTCTTCGGTCCCAACTCTTGTGGGTCAGCTTTGTGAATTTTTTCCCAAGCCTTGATAAATCTACGACGCAGCTCGTCACTATCTACCTGAAACTCAAAACTGATGTGAGGCACCAACATCTCATGAGGCCCTGCTCTTCTGGCTCTTCCAAACTGGCGGAGAGCTAGACATGGGTTATAAGAGATTCCTCCTTGGGTACCAATCAGAGGAACATTAGGATATTCTCCACAACGATCAATAACAGCTACCTCATCCAAACCCCTGAAAGTCCAAATGATGTCATTATCCGTGAGAGACATTAACCTATGAGCCCAGCCTCTTCCTTCTTTGTTCTTCAGCACGAACTTAGGGAGGTGCGAAATAAACCACCTCACTAACAAAGGAATACAACACCACAGAGTTCCTCGTCTTCGGGCAGTACGAGCATAGAGTTGTTGCAGGATATCACCCAAGAGAGTGGGCACAGGGTTCCGAGACATGAAGATCCTTATGGCAGTGACGTTAATGAAGTTATCAGGATTAGGAAACAAGACTAGACCATAGATTAAGAGAGCAAGAATGTCTTCATACGCCCTAAAGTCTAGGTCATTCCAGAAACTGTTAGCCTTACCAATCAGATACTTGGCCAAGAAACCCTTAACTTTGCTTCTAGTCACCCAGTTGTCCATTACCTCCTTGTGGGTCAAAGGGAGGGCTGCAGCAATCTCCTCAAGCCTAAGAGTCTTTTCCCAACCAGTGAAGGGAGTCTGATCCAAGATAGGGATGCCAAGCAAATCAGAGAACTCTTCCAGGGTAGGGACCAGCTGGAAGTCTTGAAAGGTGAAGCACTGGTATAGAGGGTCATAAAACTGGGTCAGGACACTCATCAGTTGTTGGTCCCACTTTGCCGTGACTAAACTGAGAAGAGAACCATGCCTCTGGATGAAGGAAGTAGTATTTGGAATTCTGCTAACCAACTCTTCAAGCAACTCAGGTGGGTGAACAAAATTGAACCGAATAGTGTTCCTTCGCATAGGCATCATGATGTCCTACAAAACAGAGCAAAGGTGAAACCCTCTTGTCTTTGAAATGGTCAGTCCTTATGCAGGATGCATGCAATGTTTATGATGGCATGATGTTATGATAAAGCACACCACAAATATTCACAAAGGCAAACATGATAAGGCACACAAGACAAGCCCTTAGAGTTTAGGCCTGCATGGGGTCTAGGTATTACCCTCTTTCAGTTTGTTGGTTAAGACCTGTCCTATCAGAAGTAACCGGGTTCTAGAGGATCCCAATATCACTGACTACCCTTAATAGGTCATAACTCTAGCATCGCAATCTTTTCTTGCAGCCAGAACCATCGCGAGAGTTTAGCCTCAATGGGCGTAGCATACTGCTACTGTTCTATTGGCCAAGTTGGGTCATTTAAGGTTCTAAGGTCGGTTGGTGCTTAATGACTCCTCAGAAGACCCATATTCTCCTCGTTGTGACACAAGGGATATCGGTACAGACCAAGGTGCCACACTAACGTAGCCACTGCTTCACCCATGTCGGTTTACGCCGGACAGGTCCCTCACAGCTTATGCTACCTAACAGGGTATCCCCAGATCCGGGTTAGGATCTATGTAACTCCAAAACAGCCCACAATAATAAAGCAAACAAACACAATAATTGAAAACACAAGTATGAGCTATCCTAAGGTACACCTCACTTTAAGTATTTCCCCAGCAGAGTCGCCAGTTCTGTGATCGGTGGATTTAGAACTGACTGTTTAAAGCTGGTTCGCGAAATGTCGCGGAAGCAAGAGTCGCCACCGTCTTTTATTTTCTCCAACATGGACAGGACAAAAGCACAGGAAAATTCCTTATGAGATAGTTTCTCGGTTCGGGAGGTAGATTTATAGAAAGGGAAGGTGTTAGCACCCTTTTTATCCATGGTTACCCATGGGCTCTTAGATACTTGCTCATTTGTGTTTTCAAAATGTTTGCTTTTCAATTGTGAGTGGGTTTGAAAAAGTTTCTTTAAAAGTTTCTGAATAACTCTTGTATCAGTCCTCAAGAGTGTTTGAAAAATTGTTTGGAAAGCTTTTTGAAAAGTGTCGGTGTGAAAAGAGTTTTGATTTGTTTTTGAATAGAGCAAGTATCCATGAGTCATCTATCTACCCTAAGGAATTAGGCTGTGTAAATGTCCTTAAGGTAGTGCCATCCCACCATTGAGAGGTAGGTAGCACCACCGTTGGAGGTGTTCGGGTCAATTCGTTTGTAGGGACAGTGTGGTCACCAGAGCAACAGTAGGACACCTTAGAAGCCACCCTTATGCCCTCGATCCTTTTTTAATCCGAGGCAACCGTTTCGAGGCAACTGGATCATGGACATAAGGACTTACTAAAACGTCCTATACTTGACGACCACGTTTCGAAGGCAACAGGTGAGGCGTACCCTAAGAGTGGTGTGTGAATTTGTGTGTTATTTTCATGTTTAGCAATTATCTTGGATCATGACATGGTGAGCTACGCATTGTTTTTTATTAGCCATACATTCTTTCATGCAATTAGAATCTAAAAGTGCGGAAATTTAAATGCGGAAAGATAAATCCTACGCTATTACAAGGCGCGGGTCTATACATCGCCAAAATACAAAGACCCGTTTTAATAAAATTGCGGAAAGTAAAAGACCTAATTACTATTACAAGCTTTGAGCAGTTACATAATATTCAAAAAAAGAAAATAAATAACGCGCGAAAGAATTAAAGTTGGGACGTTCGAGGGTTTTGACCCTTTTTGAAATTAAATTGAAATTAAAGTCTAATTATAATTTAAAGAAAAAAAGAATTGTTTGTTATGTTTTTGGTGTTTAATGAAATAAAGAAAAGAATTAAAATTAAAGTTAATGAAACCCTAGTTCTAAATTATTTTTAATTGTTAAAGAAAATGTTAAAAGTTAACCTAATTTATGCTAATTAATTATTTACATGTTTATTTACAAAAATATTTAATAATAATAATTAATAATGAGAGAAAATTATTTATTTAAGAAAAAAATGAGAATGTCAAAAACCCTAATTCTACATATTTTTATTTATTTAAGAAAAAAAATTAAAGTTTGAAACCTAAATTAAACTAAGTTAATTATTAGAGTTTATTTACAAAAATATTTTAATAGTGAAATTAATAAGAATTAAATATTAAATATTTTTTGGTTTCTGATTTTTATTATGGAAAAATATTTTGGGTGAATTAAATAAAATAATTAAAACAATTTAAAAAGAATTGAAAAGAAAAGAGAAGAAAATTAAAAAAAATAGAATGCAAACATAGGGGGTATCTGGCCCAGACTGGAGGTATGATTTGAGAAATTTAGCCCATTGAATCAAAGCCCTGTTTGACTTTCTGCGCCTGCGTGTACACTGGTTGACTAGGGTGCACTCTGGAATTCATTCAGTGGCCTTCAGATTGATCATCCAAGCCACTTGGCAAGCCATGCGTAAGGATGTATGGTGAGACGTTGAAGAATACGCTGCACTGGAAAGCATTAGGGGAAAAATTATGAAATATGTGGGGGACCTGGGAATCGAACTCAGGTCCCTATGCCTGCAGGACACCTCAACAACCAACTGGGCTATTGCGTTTCTTTGTTAACATAATGAAGAGTGATTATTATAAAAAGAAACAAGCGTTAGTAGTATGAACAAAAAATCACGCGCCAAATTTGAATGCCCCTATCACATGATGACACACTAGCTTTCTTCTTTGTTTACCTGCAAATAGAAGACAAGTAGCGGGGGTTTTAAACCCCCACAAACTACAACTCATGAAAATAGCGATTACGCCTATGGATCAAATAAATTGGGCGCGAGGTATTGGTTCAATTCGTATGGAGCTCCTGAATTCAATGGCATAGGTCTCAAGGTCCAATTTTTCCTCTACATGAAAGCCCTATTCTGAAGCTTTAGAAAACCTAATTTTCGTCCATGGCATATCTGGCTACAGGCAGTGTTAGTCCAATTAAATATTACCAATCGCTTCAGAACATCATTATTAGGGTAAATCAACAAATAAAACACATGAATAATGCATGGAAATTAAAAAACGATTATGGAAAAGTTTGTGATAAACGCGATGCTATTCTACCAATTCTTGGAGTATGGATACTGGAAAGTGGTTGCAACACGTTCAAAGAAGTCTCAGCAAGGGTTTGGAATAGGTTTTAGGATTTGAATGATCCTGCAAATACGAAATCAGTTTTCAAAATTTCTATGAAAAATTGCAACTTTGTTCTCTCTTTCTGAGCAGCTTTTCGTGTCCTTTAGAATAGGGTTGAGTTGTGCATAAGTAAGTGAATGAAATTAGGTCAAGAAACAAGCCCAAAGATCCATGAATTGATGATTTCAATATTTGATTTTTTCATATCTTTTTCAATCTTTTTTCCATGCCAATCTTGCCAAATATGGATGATCTTGTCCCCTTGAGATGATGCACGAAATATTTTGCATATAATGAACATATTTGCTGCACAAAAAAGATTTAAAACCATTATTTGATATTTTTCTCCTAATTAAATCTAATTAAATGAATTAATAATAATAAAAATTCAATTAATTAATTAAAAATAAGAAAATAAATCCTTTTTAGCTCAATGGGTCGTGCATAGGCTTTGTGTAATGATTCAAGAAAGAATTTGAGGCCCATTAGCATTTTTGAAGCTTTTGAAGCAAAGTTGACTTTTCAAAGTTCCCAAAAATTTCCCAACTTCTCCAATGCATATCTTGCTCAATTTTGAAGCTATGATCATGTTCTTGGACATTTTGGAAAGGTCTTGAAGTCCTCTAACCAATGTCTTTGGCCCCATGTCATTTTGATTTACCAATATCAAGTTATGGTCTTTGACTTAAAGTGCCTTTTTGTTGACTTTTGAAAATGACCTATAATGTTGAAATTGATAACTTTTTGTGAGAGCATTTCTTGGACTTGAAGTGTGAAGATGAATTGTAGGAAATGTCATTCTCTTCAAAATGAGCTTTGGATGGAATTTTTCTGATAAACCATGAGGAAGTTATGCCTTGGTCAATTTGCAGTTGACTTTTCAGCTGTCCAAAAATAGAAACTTTTGCATCTTGAGACTTTTTGAGCCATGCTTTGAGAATCATGATCAAGAATTGATCAAATGATGTTTGTGGCTTCAAAATAAGATGTTGACCAAAAGTTTTGACTTTTGACTGTCAAATGACCATTTTGCCCCTGCAGTTGACTGTGAAGCAATTAGGGTTTTTGACTGTGCAATTTGATGTTGTGAGTCTTGAACCTTGACATAAGGATGCTTGACAATGTATATAGGCATGTGGGACTTTATTGGACTCTTGGAAATCTCAATTTCTTTGCAAGAACCAAAACCCTAATTTTGACTGTGTTAGGAGGCCATTGGACTGTGCAATCCTTGAGGGATTTTGAATCATCTGGAGATTGATCTTGGCAAATCTTGAAGAATATGGGAGGGCAAATTTTGGGGTACAACAATTGGCCTCCACTACTTTGGAAAGCTTCTGATAATCTTCTTGACGTGATCATCAATAGAGTATCCTTTGTCCAGAACCTTGAGACCAGCCACCAGAATTTGGAATCTTGAGAACATTGTTTCAATGGATTCACTTTCTTCCATTTTGAATGCCTCATACTTCTGAATGAGCGCAAGAGCTTTAGTTTCTTTGACCTGAATGTTGCCTTCATGCGTCATTCTGAGTGAGTCAAACATGTTCTTTGTTGTGTCTCTGTTAGAAATCTTTTCATATTCAGCGTAAGAGATGGCGCTGAGAAGAATGGTTCTGGCCTTGTGGTGATTTTTGAAGTCACGCTTTTGTTGGTCAGACATTGCTTTCCTGTCAATCTTCTGACCGCTTGCATTCACTGGGTGCGTGTATCCATCTGTCACCATGTCCCACAGATCAGCATCATGTGCCAGAAAGAAACTTTCAATTCTGTCTTTCCAGTAATCAAAATTTTCTCCATCAAAGACTGGAGGTTTACCGCTGAATCTGTCTCTGTCTTCATTGTTGTCATTGCTGGTGTGTTGATAAGTTCCTGCCATTGTGTTTTTCTGACGTTGGATCTTGTACTGACACGGTTAAGTGTTTTAGCTCAGAACCAGGCGCTCTGATGCCAATTGAAGAAGTGAAAAACACAAGAAGGGGGGTTGAATTGTAAAAACTGGAAATCAATTGCAATCAACACGATATTTTTATCCTGGTTCGTTTGATCTCAAACTACTCCAGTCCACCCGTCAAGGTGATTTCGCCTCTCTCCAACGAGGTCTTAATCCACTATATTCAACTGAATATTACAACTGCTTTAACAACTGCTAAAGCCTTCTTGAGTCAAACCACATACCGGTTTCTCAAGGAAATACTTTCTTACAGATAATTGAAATCTAGATGTGTTGAATGTTTTCTACAAAAACAGTTTATCACAACTGTGATACTACACAATTTAAGCTTATGAGAGCTAGAGTGCTAAAATAATTGAGCAAAGAATAATGAGAGCTTTAGCAAACTGAGAGTGAGGAAGATGATGAATAGCTTTAGGCGTGTAGAGTGTTGTAGAGCATTAGCCAATTCAATCTTCATTGACTTGTTTATATAGCATTGGAAATAAGGTACATTAGAGTAGTAATTCCGTTTCAATGCCAATAACATTCTTTCCTTATTAAGCAGATCTTGTCTGGAATGATGTCGTTGGTAATAAATCATCTTGAATGCACAGTACCGTTGCCACTTAAACGTGTTCTGGCTTTGGCTCATTCTGACGTTGCTTAGGTGTTGATGAACTGTTGTTTTCTGGATCAAAGTTCAGATGATTAAGCGTAGATCTGTTCATTAAGCTTCAGCATAACCACGAGTTGATCTTCTGATTCTGGTATCTGATATAACATCTTTTGATGCTGATGTTGATATCTCATCTTCTGATGCTGATGATGATGTTCTCTTGCTGATACCCATCAGAGTTTCTGTAAAACAGAATATAATTTTTAGATAGCATATGTGTCTTACATGAATCATACAATTAATATATCTTTGCCTTTTGTTATCATCAAAACTTAAACTTAGGGTAGTTGATTCAAACTTTATTCTAACACATTTATGGTTAGAAATACAAAAGCAACATTTCCATTTGCATAAAGTTTCACTTTTCCAACCACTCTCTTCTTTCAAAGCTTGAAATCTGTTCCAAAGATGAGAGAAAAATCTCTCAACATCAGAAGCAATCCACAAGACCTACAAATCATGGCTAAGTTCCTTAATTCACTCCTTTCATCATCATGAAGAAACTTGTCATTATGAATTTGAAAAAAAAAAGGCATAACAGGGGATTTTTCAAAAGTCTGAGTTTCTCAAGTCTCAAACCTTCTCTATAAATAGAAGAAACGTTTGCAAGACAAGGGGTTGGTTTTTGGAAATGAAAATTTTTTAGAGAGAAAGAATAGAGAGTTTTGTTGAGCATAAAACTAATATTTTGTGCAACCTTGATTCATTTTCAAAACCAAGTCTACTCTTGTTCAAAACAGAAAACCCAATCCATCATTCCACCATACAAACTCTCCTTTAAACCAAACTCTTCCTCAAAGACTGTCCAAACATATAAAAAAACAGTCCCTGTAGTGCTGTTCATCCCTATCCTCAAAACACCAAAAACATTACAGTACAGTCCAACTTAGTTTCAACAGTCCGGAGTAGCTTTCTGGAGATTCATTGAGATCCTCATCACATTTGGAAAAACATTCAGATTCAAAATAGACAGTGCAGTCCAGAGATAAGTCTTCTTAACTCGATATCTCATCATACATCAATAATTATTTGTTTATTTTGAAGACAAGATGTAGCACTTTAATATCTTTTTGAACTAGCCATCTGCACCTTGTTTAGGCTTATTCAATCATTTGTTGTTCATGCTTATTCATTATATGCCATAAACTAACCTGTACAATCAGTAAAACAATGTTTAAGGCAGGAAAATGCAGCTTGCATCGACACATACCATCATGTATCGATCCATCCTAGTGAAAAAACAGGGTATGAGTCGACACATAACCCTCATGCGTCGATCCATACTGAGTTCAGGTCACAGAGCATAAGCTAGAAGGGCTTATGAATCGATACATACGCATTTCGCATCGACACAAGAAGGGTGCATGAGTCGACACATCCCATTATGTGTCGACTCATACTGAGTCATTTTTGTTTTACAAGAGCAGGGAAAAGCTACGTGTCGATGCATAGCAGCATGGGTCGACACATAGTGGTTCAAAATGCATTTCTTCCTATATTTTACACTGTTTTTACATTATCTTCGTTATTGTTCGATATGGTTGTAATATTTTAGTTTCTACCTCATCCCTATTGTAAATTTGTACCCCCATCCCCATAAAGTGATGTAATAGCTTAGATTTTTAATTCCGCTTTTTGCTTGCTTTTCATATATTGCTAGTAAATAAGATGTATGACAATATGAAATCAACAAATAGATGACTTTCAAAAAACAAGACAAAATGCATGCAAACTAACACACTATTCACATATGCACCCTTAGGGTAAACCCATCTCGTTTCCCCTTTCGGAAAATAGTTATGTCCCTCGAGCATGGGCGTTTTAGCAAAGACCCTCAATAAAAAGATCGTAGTCCCTCGATGACCCTCGATGTTGCCTTCGGTAAACGATCTAGTCCCTAAAACGACATTGCTAAAATGTCCTATATGTTTCCTTCTATGACTATACAAACGTCCCAATGCTCGTCCCTTTACATCCAATGATGGGGCTTCTTATCAAATCAATGGTAAGATATCAACATCTAAAGGAGGAGGAAAAGCACATTTAAGACCTTTCGAGTAGGTAGGTTCGCTCTCAGTTACTCGCTTGCTCACGACAAAAACATTTTATACACCCACACTCTCACCTTTGAACTATTTTCGAAACAAACACTTTGTAGGCGTTCTTATAGAAACAAGAACCATTACGAAGTTCCATTTTCAAAATACTTTCAAAAACACATCTCACAAACACACTTTTGAACTATTTTCGAAACAAACACTTTGTAGGTGTTCTCATAGAAACGAGAACCATTACGAAGTTCCATTTTCAAAATACTTTCTAAAATCACCACCACAAGCACACATTTAAACACAAGCAAGTGATCTAGAAAGTAACTAAGAGCCCATGGAAAACCATGGATGAAAAGGGTGCTAATACCTTCCCTTTTCATAATCTACCCCCTGAACTCAAAAAAACATCTCTAAAGGTCTTTCCTGTGATTTTTCACCTTTCCTTTTTGGATAAAAGAAAAGTCGGTGGCGACTCTTTCTAACCGCAACATTTGCAAACACAAATGCAAAACCTTCAAGTCAATTCTCCCGCCATATCACAACTACCATTAACAATGTTCAGCTTTCAGATACAGTTCAGATACGCTCCAGACACGGACGTCATTCTGATACTCATTCAAATTCAGCTCTCAGATAAGTTCAGATACGCTCTAGACACGGATGCCATTCTGATACTCATTCAGATTCTTTCTCAGATACAGTACAAATACGCTCCAAACACGGATGCCATTCTGACACTCATTCAGATTCCTTCTCAGATACAGTTCAGATACGCCTCAGACACGGATGCCATTCTGATACTCATTCTGAATCTCTTATACAGTACAGATACGCTCCAGACACGGATGCCATTCTGATACTCATTCAAAATTTCAACTTCCAGATACAGTTCAGATACGCTCCAGACACGAATATCATTCTAATACTCATTCAAAATCAGCTTCCAGATACAATTCAGATACGCTCCAGTCATGGATGCCATTCTGACACTCATTCAACTCTCGGATACAGTTCAGATACGCTCTAGACACAAACGCCATTCTGACACTCATTCAGATTCCTTCTCAGATACAGTTCAGATACACTCTAGACACGAACGCCATTCTGATACTCATTCGTATTCTCTTTCAGATTCAGTTCATCAATCATTTTTGGATGGCATCTACAAGCCCATCTCCAACAATTTTCCATCATCTATCTAAATGGAATCTTTAAGCCCATTTCCTCTACCATCATATCACCGGGTGCAAATTTCTAGGCACTCTAAATGTCCAATCATCTTCCACCTTCGAGTCACGAATGGCAAAACTCGCCAATCTAACTCTTCAGGCTCAAGAAGATTGAACATGGGCAGCTATTGTACCCCAAAAGTTTCCCTCTCACATATCAAGAATTTGCTCACAAGATCTCCATTGACTCAAGACTGCACTAGGGTTGATCAGCTCAAGACACCTCCTTAAGCATTGATGACCAAAATTAGGGTTTGAGTTTGGACAAGGATTTTTGGACTTCCAATTCCCCAGATGACTTTCATGGATCATTATGGACCCTCAATATCACTCATGTCAAGTTTCAAGCATTGGATCACACTTTTGCTAAGTCAATTGAGTAGTTGACCTAAAAATCAGTTGTATTGGGGAAAAAGTCAACTATGGCCAATTTACAGTCAAACTTCATAATTTTTTATCCGCATCAACATTTTAAACCCATATGTATCATTTGATCAAGTTTTTACCACAATTCCTCAAGAAATTTGATCAAATCTCCAAAAGGGCAAAATGGTCAAAATTAGGGTTTTGACTGAGAAAGGGCAATTTCTGATTTTTTGACCTAGAAAATGGTAAATTGGTTTAAGGTATGATATCAAGAGTCCAATTGCATCATTTTTACCTAATGACATGGTTCAAAACATGGCAAGTCCATTGGATTGACAAATGAATTTTTCAGTCAACTGATAAAAAATCAAGTGTATACTGAAAAGTCAAACTTTGACTTTTTGGTCAAAATCAAGTGCCAAAGATCATAATTCATCAAAACATGTCAAAATATGAAACTTATTAATTAAGAAATCAAAAAGTCAAGATTTCATTTTAAAAAGTCAAAATTTATAAACTTAGAAATTTTTCTAAGTGTTGGAAATTTCATGTTTTTTTATAACTTTGAGCAAAATTTTCACCATGATGCAAGATGATTCAAGAGAAACTTCCAACATGAAAGTTGTAGATCTCCATGAAATATACAACTTTTCTTCACACAACTTCTACCAAAAGTGCTTGGATCTCAAGGTATAATTTTAAGAACATAGGGTCATGAAACTAAACACTTAGTGAAATTTTGCCCTAATTTAGTCAGGATTTTGACCTAACTTCATGGCACTTTTTCATGTAGTTCCATGGGGAATCTTCAAAAGAAATTCAAATGTGGATTGTATAGCATATTGCAATCTTTCCAAAATGTCCAAGAACTCCTTGAGATCATTCTTGAGTAGGGAGAATCGAAGAGATGAAGTTGGGGTTTCATCACTTGAATTACAAGTCATTTTTGGATGAACACATAAACCAAATCCATGCTAGGCTGCATAATCCTTGCTTTTCAGGCCTCAAACTTGTTTGTCACTCCATAATTAAATGTTTACACAGCTGTTAGGGCTTTGATCCAAATAATCAAGCTATTATCCAAGTTGCATTTCCATTAATGGCACAAAGTTAACATTGCCATTCTTGTAAAGCAAGCTTTTTGCATAAAGTCCATTCTTGAGCCTCTAACTTGTTCCCTATGATCACACTCCATCCACAAAGTCAGAAGCAAGATTGTTTAAAGCATAACCACTCTATCTTAGCAAGTACACAAGACTTTGAAACTTGAATTTCTCAAAAATCACATGTTATGCATAAACTTGTGATTTTGAATTCTGACCAACAAGAAGTCTCCAAACTTGTTGCTTATAAATAGAGTCACTATTTGTGAGCTAAAGGACGAGCTTAAGCACCCTGAAATACACCAAAACTCTCTCAAATCAGAAATGGCCCAAAAACTCCATTGTCACACAGTTTCTGATCTTGAACATCAAAATCACATTTCCCTCGTGCGTTTCTTGGCCTTTTAGTTTCTAAAGCTTCCTTACATCAAGTGTAACCTATCCCTGTCCCTGTTTCATTATTGTAACATCATTTACCATATCCTCCATAACAAAAATCATAGCATTGCACATTGATTTCTCCAAGTCATTTCAGCCACTCTAAACTCAAGCAAATCATTACATTAGCTTCCTAGGACCTCAAGGAAGCTAACCTGATCATCACCATCACTTGAAACAAGCTCAAACTCCAAACATGATTTCAAGTTTTGAGGTAAGTTTTCTCAACTTGGAACTCTTCATAGAGGCATCATCAATAGTTTATTTGTGAACAAAACATGTAGATATCATTGCCCTGAAGCTAACCATGTCCATAGTTTCCATTAATTTTGCTTGAGCTTAGAGAATTTTGAAACTGAAATTTCTGAAATTTTTAGGGTTCAAATTAGGGCCATTAATATTCATGCTTATCTTTGATCTATAGTTTTAATACTTTACATTTCTGGAATCTTGAAAAAATTTGCTACAAGTTTCATGTTTACAGTTTTCATTTTTGATGAGAAATGAGCAAGTTACAGTTGGTCTGGCTGGAGGTTGAAGATGAAGTCTTCAGGACGCGTTTTGCCTTACATATTTATTGTTTTGTTTGTATTAACCGATGAATAGCCACCCCAGTGGTAGAAGCGTGCGCCTGTAACCTATGGGACCTGGGTTCGAGCCTCAATGGTACCCTTTTGCATTTTTACATATTTTACAAATTCTGACTTTTTATGTTTGCAGAGCGCTGGGCCTCTTTGGGCCTGGCTTATTTTTTTTTTATTTTGCTAGCTAACCCCCTGTTTCCTATTGGCACCCCTGACCCAAATTTATTTATTTTCTTTTTTATTTTCATTTTCTTAAATATATTTTCTAAATACTAAAAATCATAAAATACAAAAAAATAATAGATTTATATCTTGACTTATTTTATTTTATTTGTTCCACAAAAAAATATTTTTATTTATTATACTTTATTTATTTTATTAACTAATCTTGTAAACTTAATTAATATTATGTTTTTATTTATTTATTTTTCATACCATTTAAAATATATTATTTTTAATATTAAAGAAGGCCAAAATATTTTATAATACTATAATTATTTTTAAGATAAAAATACCAAAAATACTTTTTTTAAATTTATTTTCTTTTGATTAATTAATAGAACCAGGGTTTTACTTAAAATCTTTTCTTAATAAAATTCAAATTTAATTAATTATTTTCTTTATTTAATTAGGTTAAGACAAAATCCCTTTTTTCATGAAAATCAAAACAAAGATACATTTTCTTTACATTTTTGTATTTTTTGTACAATTCATTCATTTTATACTTTGTATTTATTTATTTCCTTGTACATTGATATCAATTCAATATAGTTGTAATAGATTAATTATGTTTAAATTCTTGCAATTCCCATTCATGAATTTGTATACTCCCCTCCCCACAAATGTTGTAATAGCGTAGTAACTTTAAATTTCACAATTTATCGCTTTTATATAACATGCTAGTAATTAGGGTTTGTATGGAAAGACTAAAACCAATACTTAGAAAACCCTAATTCAAGATAAAAACAAGCATGAAAATAATATATTTTCACACAAGCACCCTAAGGTTATTCCACTTGGTTGCCTTATGCAAATGGTCATATTACGCATGTGAGGTATCTTAGCAAAAACAAGCAAATACAAGATCATAGTCTCTCGATGACGCTATCTAAGTTGCCTTATAAATGATCTTAGTACCTCAAAAAGAATGCTAAGATACCTTGCAACATTGTTATTCATGGTTATACGATGACCCACGCCCGTCCCGTTTACATCCAAAGATAAAGTTGCTTACCAAATCAATGGTAAGACAACAATGTCAAAGGAAAAGAAAATGAACAAGAAAGACATTTGAGTAGGTAGATTGCTCCTATTTACTTGCTCCATTTCAAAACAAATATCTTTGCTATTTCCAAAACAAACACATACACTTTCAAACATCTTACAAAATTGAAAACATTTTCAAAATATCAAACATCTTTGTATACATTCTTACAAACAAGAATCATTACAAAGATTGCCTAAACAATGACCTCTTTACAAAATACTTTCAAAAACCACATCAAGCACAATTTCAAACAAAAAGCAAGTGATCTAGCAAGTAATTAAGAGCCCATGGAAAATCATGGATGAAAAGGATGCTAATACCTTCCCTTTTCATAATCTACCCCCCCGAACTCAAGAAATAATCTCAAAGGTCTTTCCTGGGCTTTTTCACCTTTCCTTTTGGATAAAAGAAAAGTCGGTGGCGACTCTTGCTAACTGCAACATTTGCGATCAAGCAAAACCTTCAAGTCAGTTCTTCCACTGTATCACACTTTCAAACTATATTCTCTAAAATATATCATTTCAGCTAAAAACTCATGTAGTCGAAATTCTCAATCAACACATAAACACACGTTATAATTTAACAAAATCTAATATATTCACGAATATTCATCATATAATCAATTAAATAAATATTCTTAACTAATTTGGGGTGTTACAGGCCACGTCTGCTAGCCTAAATAAATATGTATAAATCTCACTATAAGGGTTTCAACACTTGATCGAGCCATAATGAAAAATTTGCAATAAAAAATATAACAAATATATCTCGCCTGCCATATCCTGTATGTGACTTGGTCAACATATCTTTTGAGAACAACCTATCTGAAGGTTCTCTTGGAAAGGCTCCATCAGTGTGAACTGATGGCTCCATAGACACACGAGTAGTGGTGTATGTATCAGTGGAAGGCACCTTATCAGCCTGCTCAACAACCGTCTCCTCCACAATAGCCTCCTCAACAACAGTCGGCTCCACAACAACTGTCGCAGGAGCCTCCTCAGTCCACAACAACCTGCTCAGTCAGAGGACGTCGTCCAGCTGTTTACAGTGATTTCTGGTAAACAACCGCTAGTTCTCCAAACTATCAAATAATCTTAATGACTGTTATTTAATCTCTCTGGTAACTTGCAGGATCGACTAGATTGATCCTATGGGGTATTGGTCGTTTGGATAAATCTATTTGTAAAACTGATATTCATAGTTAGGATTTGTATTTAGAATGTTTTATAGACGTTCAATTCACTTCGATTACCATGTTAAAAGAATCTAATGACATGATCAAGTAAAGAAATACGAAACTGAATTGAATGAATAAAGATTCGACTGCAAAGAAATGTTTAAATGCAGAAATAAGTAAATGACTTTGAATGTAAAGACTTTAATGTAAATAGCATGAGTATAAAAGCATGAAATGTAAAAGAGTTTCTGAAATGTAAAGGATTCGAATAGAAGAAAATGTTTAAATGCAAGAAATAAGTAAATGACTTTGAATGTAAAGGTGTTTGAATGACATTGACATGAAAATGAAAGATAAACTGGAAAAGGTAAAGAGTTTTACTGAATTATAAATGTTTGGTGTTATCATACGTACATTGTTCGAGCATTCGTTTCCCTAGCCATGTGGTATTTTGAATGTTTACTAAATTTTGTACAATAGACATGACACACGAAATCCTAATACTAAGACTTCTATTTATACTACTTCGACCATAACGGTCTTGCCTATAAGATTCTGCCACGTTCAGAACATGCAGAGCACTGCTCCTCTCTAGCTTCCACGCGTCTTCGAACGCTCCAGCGCATAGATATTTGAATTCCAACATCCCGCTCGCGTTTGAATTTCAAATGCCTTGGCAATCTTTGCTTCAAACTCATTCCTCAGACACAGTCTCGTTACCACTTCGAGGCTTCTTTTAAACATATCTTCACAACTGTCACTCGAAGCTCCGAGCTTTGACATGTCCGTTCGAAGAACCGCTTCTATCATTCCGAACTGTAACATTTTGCTTTATTCCAACGAAACATCCATATTGCTTAATTTCGAACTGTATCATCAAAATCTTCAACCAACACCAGTGCATAGCTCGGAAGCCCGTGTCTCATCAGCCTGGGTCTGAACTGCCGCTCTATTAGTCAGCCTGGCTGTAACAGAACTGTCTTTGCCCCTGGGCCTCACTGAAACAAAGAAAAAAGTTTTAAAAAATTAGAAAAAAATGAACTATCGGAAATTTATGAGATTTTTCAAAAAAAATTGAACTATCGCAAATTTCAAAAATTCCGGTATAAAAATTGAACTACTGGAAATTTCAAATTTTCCAATATAAAATGTAATAAAATAATCAGAAATTTTGAAATTTTCGTAACAAATAAATCGAAAATTTCCAAATTTCGGATACAAATACACCATAAGTTTCTAAATTTTCGTGAAAATCTATCGTAAATTTCGTAAGAATACCACAAATTTCTTAATGTTTTGTGAAAATTCCAATGTCTTTTGTAAATCTCCCAAGAAATTTCAAATTTGCAATTTGGTACAGAAAATTTCAAATAATTGTGAAAAAATTTATTTGGATTATTTTGGTCTTTCATACACTTTAGGGGTGTCAAGTATAATCGTAAGGGTGTCAAGTTATTTCGTCAAACATTTACCATATAAAATAAGAGAAAAAAAGAGTATGCATTGATAATATAAAATATTTTTAAACTGTTAATCAATCAGAGACGTATATCCAATCAAATTATATTTTTAATTTTAAAATAATACTGATATGATATAATATAATGTTATAATTTTATTAGATGATGATGGAAAATAAATTTAGAATGATAGAACAGTACCTTTAAATTCATAAAACAAATATCCAAAGAATTTTAACATATAATTTAAATAATAAAATATAAGAAAAAATGGTTCATTTCAACCGGCCGAACCTAGTATTCCTCAAACGTCAAAACCCCCGCGCGTAAGCTAAACCGCGCTGGACGGAAGCTGAGTCGAAGATGGCCTTCTCTGCAAAAGACGATAACCAAAGTAACTTCTCTTCTTTCTCTAAATTCATTCACATTTTCCCAAATTTTCTCATTATCGATTTCTTCAAAAGTAAACTGAAGAAAAATTGTGTTTAGGTTCATATTTAATTGAGTAGTGGCTCAATTCTTAAACTAGGTTTGATTTAGAAAATGTGTGATATTTCTTTTGTCTACAAAATTCTTGCTTATAAACTATGAATCACGTACACAGTAAATACGACACGTCGACATCACTAATAATTTGAAAAAAGTGTTTGGTGGATACACGTTTTTTCAGAAGTGTCGGGCTACATAGCTTATAAAGATGTTTATATCAATTTCCTGAAATTTTGAAAACCCTAACTTGGTACACTTGAGTCTACAGGATCTGTTAAAAGAGTTGCTGTTGTTGGTGCTGGGGTAAGGTAATGTGCTTGCTTCACTTCTTCATATCTTTAATTTGGCTCTTTAATTATTGTTAATTTAATCAGATTGATGGTTTGGATTATGTTTCGTTTGGGTGGATTTAGAATTCATATCATTGTTAGACGCACTTAACTTGAAATTTATCTTCTTCAGAAACTAATTAAATTATCTGTCTAAATTTGTTTTTCGGGTATAAAGTGGGCTTGCTGCGGCTTACAGATTGAAATCACATGGTCTGGATGTAACTGTATTTGAAGCTGAAGGAAGAGCTGGAGGGAGGCTAAGAACTGTTTCTCAAGATGGGCTAGTTTGGGACGAGGGAGCTAATACAATGGTAAGGTTACTAGTATAAATGTGCGTAGTTATTTTAATTTACATTACATGTAAGTAAATGTTGATGAGAGATTCAGTTCAGAGTGTAGATTTGTCACCAATCCATAGATTTTGGATCATATTATCGAATGGTCCGTACTCAATGAAATTTCAATTCCAAACGGTTGATTTTTTCATCCATCATATTCTTGTGCTCTATTTTAACGAGCTTCTTCACATTAGAGGAAGATTTCTAACAAGTCGAATTTAGTTTTGGGAAAATTAAGAGCAACCTACCCGATATTTCTGTCCTTTTTTGATTTAATATATCATACAATCCTCCCGGCTTTTAGGTTAAAATAAATCAAAGTTGTAGCTTATGACATCCCATAGGTAGGCTAATAGTGAGGCATGCTATCCTGCAAGCTAATCAACCTTCTACTTTCGAAGTTTCGAAGGCACATGCTCCTTACATGACCTATGAGATGTGAATCTAACAATATTTTTTATTTATAAATCTAACCCAAAAATGAAGGGGTTATGTATTGCAAAATAAAATTTATGTATAAAAATTGAAAATGAGTTATGGGGTTTATTTATACATTACCCTTTTTCGATACATGCTTCCAACATACCAACATAAATTCTTACTTTTCCTGTATTGTACTCTGCAGACTGAAAATGAAACAGAGGTTAAAGATTTGATCAGTGCTCTTGGACTTCAAGAAAAGCAACAATATGTAAGCATTATTTTGCATTTGGACATACTGTCAGAGAACACGTTTTTCCAAAAATATTAAGCAATTTCTTTTCATTTATTTTCCCCTGATGACTTCATTCTAATCTTTTGAGGTGCTGGAGCTTTAGCTCTTTGAATTGAATTATAATATTGGTGATTGGCCTATCGGGGATTGCATACCTGTTCTGTTTATAAGATTGATATTTTGTTTATTGTTACAGCCTCTGTCGCAGCACAAGCGCTACATTGTGAAAAATGGGACACCACTTATGGTATGTCTTGCCAGTAACTTCTGTCATTCTAAAATGTATTTTTTTTTTTTTTTTTTTTTCAATTTTGAAATATTTGGACTTTGGAAATGGGTTTTCAGTTCTTACAGAAATTTTGTCTCAATAATTATGGAATGTGGTAACTTATTAAATCAGGTACCTGCAAATCCTGCTGCACTGTTGAAGAGCAAACTGCTTTCTGCACAGTCAAAGGTTTCTTTCTCACATTTCTATGAATCTATCAGCTTTTTGAGCTTTTGTAGTTTTCTCTTTTAATGTCACGAAATGTTTTCTATTTGATTAATGTGACTTCAAGATGTTTTCATTCACACACTTCTCAAACACTCCCTTGCAAATTTTCATTTGTGTTTCCCATTTTAACTTTTTTTCAAAGGTAGATCCGGTATATGCCTCATATAGCATGTGCCAATATCTTTTCTTCTCAATTTCTCTGGTAACTGTCAGACGGAAAGCTGCAAGTATTTCATTAGAGTGAGCTAGGGAAGTATTCCCCTTATTACAGTATAGATAACAGAACTTTGAGGGTTTATACCTCCCATTGCTGAAAGCCTCAATGCTGACAATTCAATTAACAACCATCCTCTTCTCTCTTCAGTTATCTATTTACTTTGTAATCCTTCTTAATCTCTCTACATGAGTCTACTTATTACCTATCTGTGGAATAATTCTGTTGGTACTTGATGTCCAGAAGAAATGTAAGCTGCAGTTGTCAAACCACTGTCCAACTTTTCCTTAATGAAGTGCTGGTATAACGCGCGTGAACAATAGAGGAGGCAGGGGCGTCTCTAAACATTTTGATGCCTTAGGAAAAACTATAAGCGATCTTAGTATAGTCAAATTATTAGTTTTTGTATTATTCCTCTCTTTTCGAGCTGCAAAATAGATTATAAATTTTTAAGGCTTAATTGTAGTTTTAGTTCACCTATTTTTACCCGCCCACATAATTTGTCCTCCATTTTCAAATCACTTAGTTTTAGCCCCTCCCTCTTATTTTGGACTAAAAGTAAGTGGTATGACATGTTCTAAATGATGTGACATACACTTTAACGATGTAGAATCATTGAGATTGATTATTTAAATGAATAATTTATGAAGTTGAAACTGGAGTTTTTAAAGGATTTTCTTGTAATTTCAGTGTTGATCATTCCACATCATCAAATTTGTATGTCATGTCAATTAAGACATGCAACATTGCTATTTTTTTGTCCAAAACTATGAGGGAAGGACCAAAACTAGTGATTTTAAAATAGGGGACCAATTCCGTGAATGGATGAGAATAGGGGGACCAAAACTGTATTTAAGCCTGATTTTTATAATCAAGTCATTTTAATATTTCACTCATAATAGAAAAACATGTCAAACACTCATTGGATCTATTTTTTTTATTGATCAAAGTAGAATATAAACTATTTTAATTTTATAGAACTTGTATTTCATCAATAATATTATATAAACATTAATGCCACTTTGCTAAACAATGTTAACTTATAATGGTCATATTGCTTTTCTCTCAATTATTGCATTTTTTAAGGAACCTGTTGCATCTTGTTGGGGGTTTTATATTCATGTGATTATATTATATTTGGGCCTTAATAGTAATAGTGAATTATTAACACCAAAGTTGAGGTGTAAGGCTAATGTCTTCCTTGCCTTGCCCCATATATGGCCATGAGCGGAGTAAAATGACAGTGATGATCGGGACAGAACAGTGACAATCCAAACAAAAAAAAAAATCTGTAAAGACAGCAGTGAAGGAGCAGGAAACTACAATGAAGGCGGAAGAGAAAACAAAGGAAACTGCAATGACTTGGGCTACAGTTAATGCAGAAGCAAGACCCTCAAAATCGGGAGTTCACGATAGCTCGAAACTCAAATTCAGTGGAGGACTTCAAGACTAAGACTTGCTTATTACCTTTCCAAGAAACCAATGTATAACCATGAAATGTGGGCCAACCAATGACGTTCCAGTAACTACACCCAAGCAAAATAAAGAGATGTCCTTAGGAAAAGAGATTTCTGCAAGAAAAATATGTTTGAGATGGCCATTGGCAAAAGCATTTCTACTCTACACCTCTACCGATAAATCTAAAATTGTCACTGTCTCGATATGATGGAGGACTCTACTCTTTTTTGGTCCATCGGGCATGCCTTGCAATATGTGACAGTCACATGTTGTGACATGCCTCCTATCACTAGGACTTGTGTTAGAAAGAAACATAGAAATCAAATTAGTGTTAGGACAGAAGTTATGCAGTATTAGTAGGCAGTTTATTTTATTATTATTAAATGCTGTGTATGCAGTAACTGCCATGCAACTGCTCTAGGAAGTCAATTATAAATATAGGCTGAAAGGGAAAAGGGAGGAGATTGGGTATTCTGTATGTTGGTTGGTTTGGAAGAGTCTAGGCTCTCTAATTCCTAGATGTTGATTATTTTCAGCAGTTAGCATTTATATGTTTTCTAACTGTTGCATTTTCTGCATTGTAGCCATCCCTGTGGAAGTTATTTCCCAGAATTGTAGATTGTTGTCCATTCACAAACATTACCAATTTCTCTATTCTATTCCTATTAATTAAACATTTACAGTACGAAAGTTATTACCCACTTTTGATATTGATGTTCATTAAATAAACAGTTACAGCTCTCTAGTATATTCCCCGCAATAAAAAGCAATTGTCTATTTTGTAAATAAGGTGTAGCAGCTTAGTCACTACCTCTACTGGCTACTTTGAACAACTGTCGAAAAGGATTTCTAGGTATCTCAGAGGTACAAATGAATTTTTCTAAAAAGCAAACCCTGGTGGCTAAAATCAGCCAGTCTCTCCTAAATGCCATTTCGTTTGCATCATTATGTGATGCTGATTGGGCCTCTGGCATTGATGACAAAAGGTCTACTTCCGAACTTGCTTGTTAGTTTGGCCAAATCTTATTTTGTAGCAGCCCAAAAAGCAAAGCCTGGTGGATAAATACAACTAAGAGGCGAGTATTGAAGTCTAGCACATGTTGCCTTTGAAGTTCTTTGGGTTCAACCTCTTCTACATGAGTTTTAGGTTCAGGTTTTCACTCCTACCATTTGATGTGATAATCAAAGAACGATTGCTTTATGTGAAATTCTAGTCCCACACTCTAGGTTAAAGCATATAGAATTAGACAATTATGTTTGGGAGAAAGTTCTAAATAAGCGGCTCATTGCTGATTGTATTCCTTCTTAGAAGCAAGTGGTTGGTATTCTCACGAAACCCTGTCTAAACTTCACTTTTCTGCAATCCGACAGCAAATGGAAGGTGCTTAGCAGTTCAAGGCACTTCCCCACAGCTGGAGTTTTTGAAGCATGCTATGCATAGTGTATATAGGTGTCAATGAACCCCCACATGACAAAGCCCTATTAATATGATTATCTTAGTATGCGAATCAGATTAGCTTGTATTTTCAAGCTGTTAGCAGTTATGTAAGATGTTATTTTTTGTTACGACTTGAAGATGTTACTCATCTGTTTTCACCCTTTACCATATTAATACCAATCTTTTCTCTCAGAGACTTGGAATGAAATAAGACATAAAACTCGAGATATATAATTTTTATGTTTTTTTTTTTAAGTTCTCTCACTCAAAATCTTACAATTAGAGAGAGATATGGACAGTATAATACTTCTAGAGCTTTGACAATCCTCACCTCTTGAGCTAACTTTTAGGGTTGACTTGACTTAGGCTGTTTTGTCCCACTCTCTAAATCTTACAATCAGAGATATGGAGAATGTAGAACTTGTAGAGCTCAGACACTCCTCATCTCTCGAGCTAGCTTTTGGGGTTGACATGGCTTAGGCATAACCCAAGTTCAAAGACATGGGAATTTGGAATGAGATTCACTCTAAGCAGTTGATGACAGACTTCAAATTAATTTTTTTATTATTATAATTATAACATCAATTGTTATTATGCTCCAAATCTATGTATTCCCTATTATTTTTGAATTCTGTTTGTGGTGTTGATTACATCTTCTAATATAGCTACTTAATGATATTCATTTATCCTGCTGATAAAAGATAGCTTGCACACTTACCTTTCTAAACTTGCAGATCCAGGTCTTTTTTGAACCATTTTTGTGGAAAAGAAATGGCTCCTCTACTGTGTGTGATGAAGATTCTGAAGAAAGGTTCGATAAACCTTATTAATGACACCTAGTCTTACAAAACCTTGCTCTGTATAGTTTATATTTTACTAAGATAAGTTGTTGGTTGTTGTTGTTATAAGCAAAAGTGACATCTTTTGCATTCTTTTTGTTTTGTTTTTCAGTGTTAGCAGATTCTTGGAACGTCATTTTGGGAAAGAGGTATATGTCACATTACCTTGAAATCGCTCATTTGCCATTTTTCGACTTATGGCTAATCTATTCTATGCTTACAGTGCTGCATATATTTTCCAGCATTTTATTTATTGAATGAGAGAGAAAAGCGACATTATTGTGAAACCGTGTATTTCAACAACTCAGAGGAGTCTATTTTATATAGGTTCGAAGGAATATAAACAAATGGAATATAGGAGATATTATTCCTATTTGCAATTGCATGATATGATACAATATAATATATCTACAATAAATACAAATATCATAATATATTTTCAACACAACCCCTCAAGCTAGAGCATATAAATCATATGCACCGAGCTTGTCACGGAGATAATTGAATCGATGACCTCTTAGTGATATGGTGAAGGCATTTGCTAGTTGGTCACTTGAAGTTGACAAAGCTCGGCGTCATTTGCATGGTTTCACCAAAATGAAGCTCCGAGTAACAATTTCAACCAAATAAATAATACGACGGATGCAAAACAATGCTGAATCTATCGAGTCAGGAACCAAACCCGAGCTGACTGGTTAAGACCATAGAGAGACTTGTGAAACCAAAACACCATTGTAGAGGACTTGTCTAGAGTAACAAATCCAAGGGTTTGATCCATATACACTCTCTTCAAGATCATCATGCAAGAACGCATTCTTAATGTCAAAGCTAACGAAGAGGCCAGTCGGGGATGGTTGCTTAGAGAAACAAAAAGAGACCATTTTGGTCAAAGGTGAGAAAGTATCATCATTAATCAAACAAACTATCTAAGTGTAACTCTTGTTTATCAAACAAGCCTTAAAACAATCAATCTTGACTATATAAATCTAGCCCCAATGATCGAAGTGTTCCCGACCATGGTTGTAAAAACCGAAATCTCGATAAAGATCGTTAGGGTATAGAAAAAGCGTATAGGGTAGGATCATAACACGGATTGTAAGATCCCAACAAAGTTATAAAAATAATTAGGAAAAATTACTTTAACATAAAATTCTCATTAATTTAATCATCAATAGCAAATATTATATCCAAAAAAACATAATAGAAGGATTTGGTTTGAATTTATAGAAAAGATAGATGAAGGGAAGAAATCCATTCATTGTACGATTAATCGAAATAAAATTCTCAGAGCTCCAGTGTCTTTTGTTTGCGAACAATCCTTATTTTACAATTCTCAAAAGCTCATTTAAAACATTGCAAGTCCCAAAACCCCTAAACTATGTGTGCACAACAGTCAGGGGTAGTTATGGGTTACTTTATGGGTCGAATCCAATTGTTGAACGACCTGATCGAAACAAGTCTAAAGCGGGTAAAAACAAAAAATGGATCGTTGAGATCTCAAAATCCTACGATTTAATGATCTTTCTCTAGGAGTTCAATGCTCCTGCCAAATCTTAGATCTTTGTGCCACTTAAATCGGTGGCTGGTTGCCGGAGCGTAAGATTGTAAGATTTTGGGAGTTAGAGCGAGATCCCGACAACCATGCTCCCAACTGATTTGAGAACATGTTTCTAAGTACCACTGCTTTGATGAACACACATCTCATCCGTCATTGTTTATCTTCACTCAAGGAAGCTTCACCTGAAGAGCTATGAACAAAATCAAATGACAAAGTAGAATGACAAGCATAATGCGAAGTAGAAATGCAAAGATAACTCAAAGCGTTTTAGTGAGATCGGTTACGGGTAGAATGAATATCCTTACAAAGAGCTATGACAATGTCAGACTTGAGTGGTAGGAGCGGATTTGATAGATGACGTAGCGGGGGAAGGGACATGCATTCACCAAAGTAGGTGGCTAGCAATAGTGGTAAGTCCAAAGTGATTGGGAAGGTCGGGTGTCCACTGGTGGGGTCTCGCTTGGAATGGGGACTCAAGAGGGACAATAATAGGAGGTTAGGGATGAATGTAGAAAAGGGCTCAGGACAAAAATGTAAGACATAGGCTGGGTGACGATAAAAGACATAATGGTCAGCTTCACTACGAACCATACCAAATTGTTGTACTACAATGCTGAATCTGCCAAACCAAGCTCTCAGAGATTGCTTAAGACCATAAAAAGACTTGTGTAGCCTATAAACCATATTCGATGACTCTCCCTGAGCAACAAACCCAGGTGGTTGCTCCAATGCATTTTTGATGTCAAGTTGATGAAGAGGCCGATGTCGAATGGCTGCAATGGCTAGAAGAAGTCTAACATATGCCATCTTGGCTACAGGCGAGAAGGTATCGCTATAATCCAACCCAAAAATTTGAGTGTATCCTTTGGCTACCAAGCGAGCTTTGAAACAATCAATCTTACCATCTGGACCAACCTTCAGTGTATAAAGCCAACGTCAACCTACTAAAGATTTTCCAGTGGGCAGAGGAACCAGTTCCCAGGTACCACTGCTTTGAAGAGCACACATTTCATCAATCATTGCTTGTCTCCACTCAGGGTAAGATAATGCTTCACCTGGATATTTAGGAATAGAAACAGAAGACAAAGAGGATAAACAAGTATACTGTAAAGGGGAAAGACGATGATAACATAAATCAATATAATGTGGAGAAGGATTTCGTATTTGACGTATACCTTTGCGAAGGGAAATCGGAAGATCAAACTCCGGTTGCAGGATCGAATCTGGTGATGGCGATAGCGTCGGAGGAGAGTCTGCAATGATCTCAGGAACAACTGTGACTTCCGGAAGAGGTGTGAGAGTACTTTCCTGAAGGGGTTCCAAAGTGACTTGGGTGGACGCAAAATATGACAGACTCAAAGAAGGTAACATCGGCCGATATCAGTTATCGTTGCAGAGTGTGTGAGTAGCAACGATAACCCTTTTGGGATCGATGATAACCAAGAAAGAGACACTTCAGTGATCGAGCTGATAGTTTATCAAGACCAGGGGAGAGATTATGCATAAAACATATAGACCTGAAGATCGAGGAGGAATTGGGTGAAGAGAAGAGTTTGGAAACAGGATTGAATGGGGGATTTTATTAATAAGGACAAATGAGGGCATGCGATTTATGAGGTAACACGCCGTGAGCACAACATTCCCCCAAAATCTGAGAGGGACATTACCATGGAGAAGTAGAGTCTGAGTGATTTCTACAAGATGTCAGTTTTTGCATTCGGCTACCCCGTTTTGTTGAGGTGTATGAGGGCAAGATGTTTGGTGCAGAATACCATTGGATGACATAAAGGTTTGAAATTGTTGGGATAAATATTCACGTGGATTGTCACTTCTTAAGGTATGAATGGACAAACCAAATTGAGTTCTTATTCTCGATAAAATTGTTCAAAAATAGAAAACAATTCAAATTTGTTTTTCATTAAAAATAGCCACGTGCAACGTGAAAAATCATCAATAAATGTTACAAAATACCTAGACTCAAAAGTAGACACGGTACGCGATGGATCCTAAACATCGGAGTGAACTAAAGAAAAGGGGACACAACCCGTTTATTGACTCGATCGGAAAAGTGACTACGAGTATGTTTTCCTTACTGCCAAGACTCACAATGTAAAGTGGATAATTTAGATAAACTGGACACCAACTTTTGTAGCTTGGGAAGATCTAGATGACCTAACTGCGCATGTATAATGAGTGGAGAATCTATGGTGGGGCATGTGGTAGATGACGAAGAGAAGTAGTAGAAGCCTTGAGACTCACATCTGACGCCAATCGTCTGTTCTGAACTCCGATCCTGCAGAATAACATCACTGTTAGTAAAAGTGAGAACAATTAAGGGAATGAGTTAAACGACTGATTGACAGTAGATTAAATGGGCAATTAGGTACATATAAGAGAGAAGTAACAAAGAGAGATGGTAGAATTTGAACAGTACCGATCCCTTAGGGATTGGGATTGAGAACCATTTGCGGCAGTTATACTCAGTAAGAAACCAGAGGTAGAAAGGGAAGAGAAAATATTTTTATTACCAGTAACATGATCAGACCCACCAAAATCGAGGACCCAGGGACCAAGAGGAGATGATTGAGAGACGCAAACCAATGAATTACCAGTGTGTGCAATCGAAGTCGTGGAACCAGAGGACTGGTTAGTCTGACACCACCTGAGAAAATCCTTGTAGCTTGGCGTAGGGCTCTGAAGAGAAGGTGAACTCTGCATAGTATTTGGGTTATCAATTTGAGCTGCATTTACCTGTCGTGGAGGTTTGCCATGCAACTTCCAACAACAATCGATAGTATGCCCAAGCCGATTACAATGGTCACACTTAGGACGAGGTTTGGAGTTGGATGACCCTCCTCGAAGGCGATTCTGATTGTTGCCAAGAGATGCAAGAGCAGCAGTGTCACCTGGTGTTGGAATACAATAGATGGAGGGGAAACTGGGCCAAACGCATGAGGTGTAGTCAAGCGCAACAATTGTTCACTAACTGTATCATAGTTAGGAACAATAGTACCTGATAAAATCTGGTTACGAACGGATTCGAGTTCTGATGGTAGTCTTTTAAGTGCCATGACTATGAAATATTTACTCTGTTGTTCGACATGAGTTGTTGCATCTTTTGCGTAAGGCATGAGGGTTGCGTAACTTGCTTTCAAGGCATCAAGCTTACTCAGATAAGCTTGCACATCCATATTTTCCAACTTCAGTTTGTTGAGTTTGTGGATGACACTGTATAGAGAATGAACATCGTTGAAAAAGACTTTCTTGGCCTTTTGCCACACCTCATAATAAGTGGAGAACGCTTGGTATTGTGCTTGGAGGTTAGGTGCTATGGAAAACCACAACATAATACACAGAGGCATCCGTTTTCTTCCATTTAGCGAGTTTGGCGGCTGCAATGTCACTCAATTGGGTGGTTAGATGCTCTTTATATCCCTGACCGTGAAACCACATCTCGACAACACGAGCCCATATGTTATAGTTGGCTGATCCGGTTAGTTTTTCACATGGGATAAGCAGAATTTTATTTAGTAAACGAGACAGAATCAGTATCTCCCATGGCTTAAAACACAATACCGGGGATGGTTGAACTATAGGACAAATTTTCGAGAGTCGGAAGAAAAAACAGATACCGGATTTGTGATCAGGGGCCAAAATCAAGTGGGGCGGCCGGAGAAACGGCCGGAACGAACGGTGGACAAGCGGCCACGCGCGGGGACGACGAGGTCGCGTGCGGGCGCGTGAGACGGCGATTGGCGGCGGCCAAATCGGATGACGGCGAGTCGGATGGTGGGGTCGGTTTTCGAAATTGGCGTCGGAAAGATTTCAGAACATTACCGACAGAAGTGTCGGAATAAAGAATAACAGAGAACTTTAAGGGGTGAAGCAAACTAGAGTGATGACACGGTTTACACAAAAAATTTCACCGGAAGACAACCGGGTAAAGCATGAGGAAGACTTTTCTCTTAGTAGGCTTTAAATACCATGTTGAAATAGAAAATACCGAGAGACATTTAGGTTAAACCGTGTGTTGAATACCACAATGGAGAATGATATATATAGAGAAAAATACAGATCAATAGTAATAATTACATACTAAATATATAATGATTCTATTCTAGAATATACTACGGAATATTCTTAGGGAATATTCTTATTCTATATTCAAATATCAACAATAACAAAGAAAGAAGTACTTCAATGATTGTACTTGTGAAAAATACATAGTTGTTACCTTATTGGTGTTGTTAGGGGTGGCAAAACGGGCCGCCCGCCTTGTCCCGTCCCACTCCGCCTTAAGCCCGCTAAAAAAAGAACGGAGCGGGAGAGCCCGTCAAGTGGAAATGGACATAAAAATCTAGTTCGCCCCGCTAAGGTTGCGGATTGGCGGGCGGCGGGCTTGCCCGTTTACTTATTTATTTATTTATTTTTTTCTTCATTTTTTAATATATTAAAAGTTTTTTTTTTTACGTTTTAATTAGATTTTCCACTTACTTTTTAGAATAATTTTTATAAAGTATTTTTTAACAAAATTTACTTTAAAAAAATATTACATATATTAATAAATATATAAAATAAAATCATAAAAAGTTGGACCTATTAGAATTAATTAAAAAAGGGCAGGCTTAAAGTGGGACAAGCTGAACGAATAGGCGCGGCAGGCTTTGGCGAGCGGCAGTTTTTAGCGGAGCGGGCTTTGCGGGCGGCGGTCTTTAGCGGGACGGTGGGTCCAAAATCCCAACCCAACCCACCATTTTTTGGCAGGTGCGCGGAACGGCCCGACGGGCCTCAACCCGTTTTGCTACCCCTAGCTGTGGTACTAGTGAAGCTCAGTCGTCTATGATTTATGAATAAATTCTCTTCCAATTCTTCGATGATCACATTTAAGACTCATTAAAGGCCATCCAGACCATTGTCTCATTGAGTGTTACCTTAATGGTCATTAAAGCCACAATTCCTTTGTCTGCATTAGGTCTAGGCCCACAATGCTTATTAATCTGCCTTAAATGTGTTATCTATGCATTTAAGTCCCTTTATTTGGTTATCCCCTTCCGTTGTTTTAGGCCGGATGGGCCAAACTGGCCTTCTACCTTGTCTAGTCCGGCCTTATTTTACCGAGGTGGGCTCTCACAGTCCCCCAAACATGAGTTGTGTAGGAGCGAGATGCTTTAAAGGGCTGGTTAAGAACATCGTATATTACAGTCCCCTTTGTCTATGTGAGATCTTTATGACTATAATGGCCTTGTCTTTTTGTTTGTGCATGACCGACATGCCTTTATTGCCGTTAACCGCCATGTCTGTTTATCTGCTAGTTTATGGTACGAGTTGTAGCTGAGTCAACAAAGCCGGACAGATCTCCTGATCTTTCTCATGTTCGGCCTGAGCTCACCTCTGCCTTCCGAGTATTCCAATCTTCATGCATGGTGGGCGGACACCGGCCAGTACAGACGTACTGGTACAATAATCAAACAGCAAGCATGTCAAGGTCAGGAGATTGTGGATGTGGACAAAACATGTAGATCCAAATATGAGGTGGTATCTAAGAGAGATGTGGGCATGCGACTTATAATATAATAGGTTGTCAAAACACCACAAATAATAAATAAATCGCACTTTAAAAGTGTCAATAAATCATGGAATCATTGCTGAATATCAATATTTTCTCTCTAAAATCATTAAAAAGAGCGGCTTCTAATTCTAGTTCAGCGATAGAAAGACTAGCAACTTCAAAAATACCAGTCCCATCAAATAGATTTAAATCATCTCTACCAATATCTAACATTTTTGTTGATCCTTCATTATAAGTCTTACTCTTTCTCAAAAGAAAACAAATATTTGTATGAACAAAAACTAAATCCTTAGCCTTTTTTGGATTGAGCATATTCCTTTTCTAAGAGTGAAAAAATCCATATGTTTTCCAATTTCTTTCAGCAAAAGATGAAGAAGTTGTGAAAGGAGTTTCAATTCAATAGATTGAAGATCCATAAGTTACCCAAAACTATACCATTAGAAAAAAAATTGAGTTTGCGTACCCAATATGTACCCATTGGAGTACCGACTTAAAAAAAAAAAAAAAACTAGGTACGGTCTCGGTACATATCGGACGAGTACCGTATGCGTACTGGTACCTGGTATGTACCCGGTATCGGTACTTTGCCTAAAATAGAGTACCCGTGCTTCACAGGTTACCGTGAATAAGATTCCGAGTGCTTTCAGTAAGGTTCTGATTCTTTGGTATGGCAACCCTGTTTTGTTGAGGTGTATGAGCACAATGCCATGAGAAGCCATAAATGTTGATTGTTGGAACAAACAAATATTCACTAGCATTATCACTACATAGAGTGCATATGGAAACCCCAAACTGAGTTTTAATTTTCTAATAAATGTGCTCAAAGATGGAGAATAGTCCAGACCTGTTTTTTTGTACAAAAATAACCACATAAGATGTGAAAGTCATTTTGATAAAAGTGACAAATTATTAAAAACGAGTGAGTTAGTATGAGAAGGACCCTAAACATTCAATTAATATAATGAACTAAAGCATAAAGGGACGGAGCTCGTTTATTGGAGAGGTTCAATACCAACTTCTGAAATTTATGGTAAGAGGGAAATCTGTGGTAGAACAAACACGGGATATGGTGGGTAGTTGGTAAAGGCCTTTAGACCTATATCCGACACCAATAGTCCTTCCCAAACTCTGGTCTGCAAAACAACAGTGGCTTTAGTAAAGGTAATCAAACAATCATTAGAACTAGTTAACTGACTTACCAAAGTAAATTAAAGGGACACCTAGGGAAATAAAGGACATAATTGACTGTCATGAAAGGGAGTGGATGGGATGTATGAATCCCTTGGGATAGAGTTTAAGCGCCTTTAGCTGAAGTTCCTATAAGTAAATAACCGGATATAGAAAGAGAAGAGGAAATATCCTTACTACTAGAGATATGATCAGATGCATCCAAATCAAGAACCCAAACGACCAAGGAAGAAAGATTGTGATATGCAGACAAATGAATTGGGTGTGAGTGTGTGACCAACTATAGCTATTGATCCGGAGGACAAACAATATGCAAACCACTCGATAAAATCTTCATACTTCGGAAAATACATAGGTCTTCAGAGGATCTGTACTACCGAAGGAATCCAAGGAACGAAAAGCAACAGTGGCAAAATAGTATTAGAAAGGACACGTGCAACAGCTGCAAAGTCAAAGGATGTGGGCCAGAAATTACAAGACTTGGACTGTCGAGTGATGGTGTTTACCGCATTTTGAAGTGCGACCAGAACAGTGGTTGCAAGGTCTATCACACCTATGACGGTTGCTAGGTGCATGGGAGCGTTTGTGTGAGCACATTGAGGTGTGTTTTTGGGTTTTGGCTGATCTGGGCGGTGCGATTCTGATGGTGTGGTGCTCGGCTAGAAAGGTTGCCAGAAACCATGAGTGCTGACTGTGTGAGAGCGAAAAAAGAGAGTGAAAGTGATGGAATGAGATCACCACCACAAAGAAGGAAGGACAAACTGCAGTTGGAACACAGTTTCCTAAAATAAATCGCCAAAATGCCCTATAAGGACAGATTTAGGGTTACCTCTATTAGCTCTAGATACTATGTTGAATGAGAGAAAATATAGCATAATATTGTGAAATTGTATTTCAGATATACTGTGGAGTCGATTTTATATAGCATGATATTATATGCCTATACAGTATTTCAAATATAGCATGATATTATATGCCTATACAGTAAAAACAAAAACCATAATATTGTGAAATTCTAGTATTTATTTCTTTCTTCTAACAAATTATTTGTAGTTTGTGGACTATCTCATTGATCCTTTTGTTGGAGGTACAAGTGCAGCAGATCCTGAATCTCTTTCTGTGAGTTGCTTCTCAATGTTTTAGATGTGTTTGATAGTTCATATTAAATTTTTGTTGTATTAATATTGGATAACCATATAAAATGTCAATTTCCTTTCATATTTTTCAAACAGATGCGCCATTCTTTCCCAGAGCTATGGAATTTGGAGAAAAGGTATTGCTTGCAACTTTCACATAGGACTTTAAATTAAATTAGCTGACGATATTCAAATTTTTTAGGCTCTGTTTAGTTAAATAACGGTTGTCTGATAAGCTAGCTTATAGCTGATGACTGATAGCTTATAACTTATAGCTGATGGCTGATGATTTATAACTAATAAGCTAATTGAGTTGTTTGATAAAATTAGCGGTTCAATTAGTTGATAAATTAAAAATGACATAAAAGACATTTAATATAAAACTGTTTTATTTTAAATTAAAATAAATTACAAAGGATAGTAGTGGGTTGTAGTTAAAATAATAAGCGCAAAAATGAAAGAAAAAAATGATAAGCTATAAGCTAAAATGCTATTTGAAATAACGTTTAGAAAATAAGCTATAAGCTAGTAAAATAAGCTATAAGCTTGTGATAAAAAAACCGTTACCAAACAGGTCTTTTATTGTCATATGAGCTTATAAGCTATAAACTATAAGCTCAAAAAATGTCTTGCCAAACAGAGCCTTAGTCTTGGTTTGTTAAGTTTATATCTTCACTTGAGTATGGGAGTTGTAGAAGAGTCTGTTAGGTACCAGACATTGACATTGACATATAAGCTGAATTGATATAAAATATGAAAATACTCTTTATAATGGGAGTGAAAAACCTGTTACAAGCTCAAATTAATAAACAGAAAATAGAAGAATAACGCCTGTTCTGAGAAAGGGTCAACTTATATTCTTAATTAATATCCCAAAGTACGCACTTATTCCTCTTCTCATTTGCCCCTACACTGATCCCCACCTCTCCTCTTATATAGAAAATGGTTACATATCTCTCCCTCCACTATCTAATTGCCACGTGCACTTTCTGTTATTCCCTATGTCTCTTCTCAAATGAATTTATCCTCCTCCCTCTCTCTTCTCAACCGAATCGGTTCATCCTCAATCTTTGGCCTTATAGAATATTCTTCTCTAATATCCATGAGTTACGGGCAACTAAGAGTCTCCGTAGAAATGTAAAATATCATTTCTTTTTAGACTTTCTTGGTTACTATATGGTGGATCCTCTATGTTTCAGGTTTGGCTCCATTATAGCAGGGGCTTTACGATCCAGCTTATTTGGCAAAAGGAACAAAACTGGAGAAACTAAAAATGCACCAAGGAAAAACAAGCACCAGCGTGGTTCATTTTCTTTTCATGGTGGGATGCAGGTATTGAACCATTGTTCAAATATTACTCCTTTGAGGAAACCTTGTCCCGTGCTTGATTAGAGTTACTCTCCATTTGAATGTTGTTTTTATCTTGTTAATACATATCTTTCATCTCATTTGTTTAACTGTGTATCCAGCACAGACACTGACTGATGCATTGTGCAAAGAGCTTGGCAAAGATGACCTTACATTAAATGCAAAGGTTTTGACACTAGCTTACAGTCATAATGGAAGTTCCCCATCAGAAAACTGGTCAATTACTTGCACTTCTAACAAAAAAACACAAGACGTTGATGCAGTAATTATGACGGTTAGTATGGTTTCACTTCTTTTTCCGTTTTGTTCTTTCCCCGAATACTCCAAATTATGCATGGAAATGTTAATATGACAAACAAGCGAACATGATTCAGGGAAAGGCCTGGCTTGTACATGTTCAGATCCAAATAAATTAGAAAGACCCAACACAACAAAAGCCATGCATTGTTATTACAATTGCTCTTTTCTCGACAGTTACAAATAAAATAAAATAATAGCTCTCTTACCGGCTTACAAAAAGATGGATCAAAATTCAAATAAACAAAATGTATTTTTTTCCTTGGGTTTGGGTTTATCCAAGACATGTAAAAAGAGAGAATATGTTACAGTTGGTATTTAAAAAATTCTCTTTCATACATTTCAAAAATTAATTACAGTTGGTATTTGCAGTAATCTTCACTGAGAATATGTTACATCTATACTTAAACCCTAGGTTGTCATACTTGAGAGTCTTGGTCCACTCAAAGATACTCTGTAAACTCAGCAGAGTTTATCTTACATTAAAAATAATAGTAAATGACCCATATTTATGACAAATATATATAATAACGTTAAAATAACAAATACTTCAACAGTACAGCTCCATAATAAAGCATAAATACTTTTAAATAGATGAATATTCTTTAGAAAATTTTAAGACAAAAATCATGGTTGGTTTAAAATAAATTAAAAAGTAAGCTTGGATAGGTAACTTTTAAATAGGTAAACTTTATGAGATCAAAAAGAAATTGTGAAAAAGGAAAGAAAATGATAAAGAAACAACAAAGTCATATTGAGGCATAATAGTTTCCCTTCACAACAACAGCTAATTTGATTTGGTTGTCGAATGATTTTTGCCTAGCACTTGCTTTATTTTTTACCTAAATAAACACAACATATTTGATCCACAACCAAAATAATAATAAAAGCATAAGTTTGTTTTTTAAAGCAAAATATATTGTAGCGCATATAATTAAACCAATTACCAAATAAAATCAACAAAAAATATAAAGTCAAACCAATATAGAATTGTAAACCTTTCAAATCCGTAGGAAAATTGAGATTTTACCAGTTTTATCGAAGTCTACAAGTTGTATGAGTTTTCCAAAAAGAGAGCTTATATGTGCTGCTAACCCATTTTTTGGGACCTAATTCATAAACTTGTTACAACCATGAATCTCTATTCATGGAGACCTGGGTCAAAGTTTCATTGCTGCCTTTTAAAATATGCATAGTCTCTAACAGTTCCACTGACTTTTATGACATTACTGAAGCAAGGAAAAAAACAAAGATGACATTATTCTGCTTTATTTTTTCATGAAGCGCTTTATGAGCCTTTTGTCGACTTGGTTTTCAAGTTTTATTTCCATGCTGAGTGATACTCGTCTTGCATTGTTAATTTCTAATGCTGCTAATAACTTTTGTTGTTTATTTTTATGACACAGGCTCCTCTAGGTAATGTCAAAGACATCCAGATCACAAAAAAGGGAATCCCCTGTTCACTTAATTTTCTTCCCGAGGTATACAATTTTCAGCCTGACCTTAATTTCAATTGGTTTACTTCAAAGTTTATTTGATTACATCTCATGCTCACCTTATACAATTACTACTTGGTAAGGATAATAAGAAATGCTATAGCCTAGTTCTTGTTCATAACAACAGAATCAACTCCAATTGTAGGTAACCTATTTGCCACTCTCGGTCTTAATCACCACCTTTAAAAAAGAGAATGTAAAGAGACCTCTGGAGGGATTCGGAGTTCTCGTTCCTTCAAAAGAGCAACAAAATGGTTTTAAAACCCTCGGTAATGCTTCTATAAGCCGATGGCTTAATAAAACTAAAATAGGTCAAACTGTTTCTGTCATAACTGCTGACTTATTTTGTACAACAGGTACACTTTTTTCCTCTATGATGTTTCCAGATCGAGCACCCAGTGATATGCATCTCTATACCACCTTCATAGGGGGAACTCGAAATCGGGAACTTGCTCAAGCTTCAACGTACCTATATTGTTACTGTGATTTTAATCATATTATGTGTCTATTGTCTTCTCTATGCTTTTCTATTGTCGCTCAGCTAACTAATTTTTATCTAAGAAATCAGACAAATAGTTTAGTAAAATTCTACAGAAGTCGATTATATATGAATGGTAATAGGCACATTGGAGGGACAATAGACCCCCCCCAAAAACCCTATATGTTGTCTCTCTCTTGTTTTACTGTCTTTTGTATTCTTTTCATTATCACCTTTTCGTTACTAATTTGCTCATTTACTTACTGCAGTGATGAGCTTAAGAATATCGTCACTTCTGACCTGAGAAAGCTGTTGGGAGCAGAGGGGGAACCCACATTCGTCAAGTATGTCATCAATTTATTTTCAAAACTTTCTCTACTTTTTTCCTTTTCTAATGCTCTACTCATTTGCAGCCATTTCTACTGGAGTAAAGGCTTTCCTTTATATGGTCATAACTACGGGTCAGTTCTTGAAGCAATTGACAAAATGGAAAAAGATCTTCCTGGATTTTTCTATGCAGGTAAGTTCTTATGCAATGGTTCATATACAAATTAAGCTTAACAACCCACTCTCTGTTATTGAACATACATATACAAATTAAGCTCCTATGTTAGTAATGAATGATGAAAATTTGTAGGTAACCACAGAGGTGGACTCTCAGTTGGTAGAGCAATTGCCTCAGGGTACAAAGCAGCTGATCTTGTAATTGCCTACCTCAGCAATGCCTCAGACAACACTGTCTGATAAATGATCGTATAGATAGATGTAGGAACTGCACGTTTTCTGTTTCCTAGATTTCTTTGTTTCAGCATCTGTAAACAATGTCATAAAAGTACGTCTAAAACAAAGTTTAATGGTGTTTCTTTTCTTTCAATTTTTGTAATTTTAATAAATTTGTTTTTCTATTTTGCTTTTTTTTTTTGTATTATAAAATTTAATATTTTGTCTAAAAATAATAAAGGCCCATTTAAAAACATTTTTAGAAGGTTTGTATTAGAGAAACTCACAAAGATCTATCTATAACGAGAGGAATTAACATCTCACCCCAGTTGTACATGCCACCCCTAATTTTCGTTATTTCTAAAAATATCCCTGAACGATTTAGGGGTGTCAAAGATTGAAATTTCTGATACTTTTAAATTTTATTTTTGGAAATTTTGAAATATATTGAAAATTTTGGTACTGTATTGAAAATTTTGAAATTTTCGATAGTGTAAAAAAATATTGAAAATTTTAAAATTTCTAATAGTGCAAAAGCTTGTTTGAACTTGGCAAACACATAAATATGTGTTCCAACCATAGGATGAGCCATGGGCATAGTTGAAGTTCTTTAGTTATGGAGATTGTTTAATGTGTTGAAATATTAGATATAATCAAAGTTGTGTAATCAAGTCTAAATCTAATGAGGTTTTGTTACCTTATTAGTGTACAAGATTGCTTTATATAAATAGATTAGTTTGTAAATTAGTTTGCAACAATTTAATTTAATAATAGAATTCTTATTTTCTCATTCTCTTTTTCACTCCTCACTAAAAGTGTCACACACTAACAAATTGGTATCTGGAGTTCTGGTTAGATTTTTTATGGCGTTTTCAAGAATCGTATGTCAGAGATCGTGTTTACGGGATTGTGGGTTACTGTCAATCAATTGTCGTGAAGATGAATGCTATTAACGACATTCTGAATTATCTTTCAACTCTTGACGATAAGAATTGGATTCACTGGAGAAAACAGATGCAATCCCTGTTTCTCTTTCATGAAACCTTAGAAGTGGTTACTAATGGCGTTTTTGCGTTGGTTGCAGATGTAACCGACACACAGAAAAACGCTTGCAACAAAGCAAAGAAGAAGGATTTCAAGGTTGCGTATTGCATTTAAGCGGTGATAGACTTGGCAAACTTCGACAGAATTTCTCATGCTGAATTCGTGAATGAGGCATGATATATTCTTGTCAATGCCTATGAAGGAGGTGAGAAAGTCAAGGTTGTCGAGTTGTAAACCTTGCGACGATAATATGCATTGTCGGTGGAGAAGACGAAAAGATTGCACGCTATGTGTCGAAGGTTCAGAAACTCGTCCATCTCATGAAGGGTTGTGGTGAAACGCTAACTGATAAGATGATAGTTGAGAAGGTAATGCGTATGTTGACCTCTACTTTGATCATGTTGTCGTAGCTATTCAAGAATCCAACCAACTCGAAACCCTAAAACTGGAAGATTTGGTTGGTTCCTTGGAAGCGCATGAGATTAAGATTGTCGAAAGGAAAAGAGTTCAAGACTCGATGCAAGCAATGTAAGTTCAGTCATGAAAAAAGAATGGTGGTTCCAACAAATTCAAAGGTAATTCTCGAATACCCACAAGAATAAGGTCGATGACAGAGCTTCTGAATTCTCGAAAAGATGAGAAGGAAATTCCTACCAGAAAGACAAAGAAGAGAAAAAGGCGTGCAATGCTATAATTGTGAAAAGTGGGGTCACTTAGCCAAATATTATTGGTATAGGAAACACAAGAGAATGACAAAAGGCAAGGAAGAAGGAGCAAATCTTGCACGCAAAGATTCAAATGATTATGGAGATAAGGTGGTTATGGTTGCAGCTGTAGATAACCATGTTGAATTCAAGATCTGGTTCTTCGACTCTGGTTGTTCGAATCACATGACTGGTCGAAAAGAGTGGTTGACAGATTTTAATGAGTCGAAGAAGAGCAAGGTTAAACTTGCTGACAATAGCTCGTTGCAAGCAGAAGATACTAGTGATATTGGTGTTCAAAGGAGCAATGGAGCTAAAGTCTTGATCAAAGATGTATTTTATGTACCTGCCATGAAGTGCAATCTACTAAGTGTTAGACAATTGGTCGAAAAAGGTTTCTCAGTGGTCATGAAAGATGGAACTTTAGAATTGTTTGATATCTAGAACAATTTGGTCTTAAAATCTCCTTTGACAAAGAATCAGACGTTTAAAACTGTGATCAGTTCGACAAAGGTACAATGCTTGAAAACAGTTGTCGACCACAAGGATGGTTGTTTGTGGCATTTGAGGTTTGACCATCTGAATTTTTGGTCGCTCAATCAGCTGATTACTCAAGAGATGGTAAATGACATACCAAGTCTTGTGATGCCCGACAAACTCTGTGAAGGTTTTTAGTCGAAAAGCAATTCATAAATTCTTTCGTTTCGACTAATGCCACTACTACAAATAACGCTTCTAACCTCGGACGCAAAATGCATTTTACCTCGGCAAAAGATGCGAGGTAACTAAGGTCGTCATAAAAAGTAAAGACTTACCACCTCGGTGTTTAAAATACCGAGGTGTAATTTTATTAGCGCATGAGTTTGAACCCTAACAATAACAAATTTTATTATTTTTAAAACTAGCATATCTTTTATCTCGGTTTATCAAAATAACTGAGGGGTATGATTATATATATATTTTTTAAAATTGCTTCATTGTTTACCTAGAATATTACATTGATTACCCATAATATTAAAATAAAAATAAAAATCAAATTCGGTAAGGATCTAGATAAAAATCAAATTTCCTTAAAATTTAGACTTTTGATCTTTGAATTATTGAATCTAGGTGAAAATCAAATGTTGGGTGCAAGTATATTCTCTATGAATCTTGGATGCATTTGTTTCTGATGAAAAAAAGGGTAAGATAATTAATATCAATAATGAAAAATATTTCCGGTACAAATAAAAATTTAATAAAACAAACCTTGAACCCAGATAATTTCTTGCTCTTGCAATCCATCGTAGAGAACTTTTCCAAGCGTCCTTAGGTTTCAAGCGCTTCATATGTTTCATTTAGGTTAGACTTCCAGTATCGTATGAGAACTCATATAATAGAAGTCCCTTAGGTTTCATGCGAATCACTAATGGAAAATTCTTGAGTGTTGATAACCTTTAAATGGACGACAATGATTTGTTTAAGACCGTTGAAAATAGTGAAAAATAACACTTAACTATCCTCTCGATTTTGGAATAAAATCGAGGAAAATTGGAAAATGTTTTTTCTACACTTGCAATCCATCCGTAAAAACTTTTAGGAATAAATCATAGTTGTTCAAAACCTTCAACAAAAACAACAACAACATCAACACTATTTTTTGAGATGGATTGCAAAAGTTGAAAAAATGTTTTGTTCAAGGTAGAAGATTTTTTTTCCAGTTTTACAATCCATCCTAAAAAATGATGCATTCGACGGTGGGACGACTACAAATAAGATAACATTAGGGTGTAATCTGTTCAACGAGTGTTTTTATAGTAAAATCTGATTATTTTATCCCTCGGGTTATCAAAGAAACAGAAGGATTAAATCATTTATTTTACACTTGTAAATAAATAAAAACATAAAGTGCAGTAGCTGGGATTCGAAACATGTCTGAAGTGGTATATCACCTCAGTTTTTAAAATAACCGAGGGAACAAGTTGTTTTTTAAAAATAAAATAAAATATGGCACGCCTAGGAATAAAACCTCGGTTTTTTAATGATGACTTGAAAGCTTCGTCATGAAAAGCGCTATTTGTTGTAGTGTGCCAATGAGATCATCCTGCATACTCGAAGTTGTACATTCAGATGTATATGGTCTATTTGAAGAGAAAACCATAAGTGGAAATAAGTATTTTGTTTCGTTTGTCTACGAGTATAGTCAAAAGCTCTATATCTATGTGATCAAGCAAAAGGACGAAGTATTAAGAGATTCAAGATACTTGTTGAAAATCAGAGTGAGAAGAAGATCAAAGTTCCACGAACTGATATATCCAAGATGTTTGAAGATTTCTATGAAGAACATGGTGTCGATCATGAGGTAACTGATCCATATACGTCTCAACATAATGAAATTACAGAAAGAAGTAACAAAACCATATTGAATATGGCGAGTGCGTGCTGAAGCAGATGAATTTTCCAAAATCTTTATGGGATGAAGCTATTTCGATTGCAGTTTATATTTTTAACATGTTACCTACCAAGAAATTGAAGAAAAAGTTTCTTGAAGAATTATAGAGTGGCAAACGACCATCAGTGAGTCATCTGAAGGTGTTTGGCTCTATGTGTTAGAATTATGTTTCTGATGTGAGAAGAAGGAAGCTTGATGACAAAAGTAAACCTATGATTCTGGTAGGATACCTTAAAACCGGTACATACAAGCAATTCAATCCAATTAATGAGAAGATTCTGTTGAGTCGAGATATTGTGATTGATGAAAATTCTGCATGAGATTAGGATTCTACTAATGCAATTAACAAGCCATTGATGAGCTATAGTTTTGACGAAGTAACTGATGAAGTCGAAGTCGAAGAAGTTGTAGATATTCTAGTCGAAGTTGAAGTCGAAGCAATTGCTAACATTCCCGACACAGTCTTAGTTGAAGAGGGTGTGACTAGTACAAGCCAAGAACCTCAAAGAACTAGAGTTCGTCCAACAAGACTTCAAGACTATGAAGTGATTAGTGATAATGAAGTAACACCAGATGGAGAATTAGTTCATTTTTCTTTACTTGCAGGTGCTGCTGAACCAATCAACTATAATGGGGCTTTAAAGAATAAACAATGGAAGTCAGCTATGACCAGAGAGTTACGAGCAATAAAAATAAAAGACACATGGGAGTTAGTCGAATTGCCAACACACACAGAAGCTATCAAAGTGAAGTGGGTATTTAAGTTGGAACACAATGCTGATTAGAAGCTAGAGGTTATTCCAGTTAAAAAAATTCCTCCTCCAAAGGTTAAGAAGCTAGAGGTCTCTATGGCATCATTAAAAGAAGCTAGGGCTGTGACTGAGGCAGGTCACCCTGAAGGTTGGGGTCGAGTTCTTGATCTATCAGCAAAATTTGACAAGTTTGGATTGGGTTATCATCCTGATCAACAGGGGAAGATAAGATTGGTTCGTATGGGTCGAGGAGGTTCAGTTCTAAGAGGTTGGGGTTCTCAAGCGTAAAAAATATTTATGAAGGCCATATTTATGCTGTGGATGATGAGGTTGATAGTGACAATGACATGGATAATTGGGTCCGTTGTTGTGTCCCTGGACATCAACTCAACAATTGGACTTCTGAAGACATCATTCCTGTTACTTTCTATCAAGAGTAAATTTCCTTCGTTTTTAACAAATTCATGTTGCTCTGCCCAAGGCACAATGAAATCTTATAGGGCCTCATTATGTTTGCATTTGCAAGTTTATCGTTAAATAAAAGACGTTTTTCATTCAAATTGTGTTCATTGTCTTTCATGTTTCTTCTACTGTACTTTACATATTTTTTTCATTAAAAATGGAAATGTCTTTTATTCTTTCTTTAAATCACTCGCAGTCTTTTAAAAGCATGAACCATCATTCCTACAAATCCACTCGATTTCCACTGATAACAATACTGCTATAGCCCATTATGACTTTAATAATCCAATATACCAAGCCGAAGAAGATTACGAGAAAGATTGTGAACTCCCTGAAGAATTTTCAAGATTGTTGAGGCAGGAGGAAATAATTATTCAACCACATCAGGAATTTTTGGAAGTTATCAACCTCGACACTGAAGATGCAAGGAGAGAGGTCAAGATTAAGGCCGCTTTAGAAGAGGTTGGCTCATTTATTGCAAGAGTATGTTGATGTTTTCGCCTGATCGTACGAATACATGCTTGGACTTGACATATATATTGTAGTACACAGGTTGCCTCTCAAAGAAGATTGTCCACCCGTCAAACAAGAGCTCAGAAGGACACATACAATTATGGCTATTGTCTTAACGATAAAAAATACGAGAGTCGCCTCCACTATTTTTTGTCCTAAGGACGAGAAAGGAATAGAAAAATCATAATTGTTTAGAGATTACTGGATTCGCGAGTTAATTAGATAAAGTGAAGGTGTTAGGCACCATTTAACTCTCTTGTACTCAAGGGGATCATTTTTAGTTCTAGGATTTATGAGGGGTATTTCTTTATTCATTCATATTATAATAAAACAAGGGAAAATTAAGTTTTTTAGTTAGTGAATTCGCCTTGGTTTTACAACCGTGGGCCTACGTATCTTCGTTAGAAGAAATCATAGTCCTTCATAGTTCAAATAAATTTGTTGGTTGATTTTAGTCGCAGAAGAGAATAGACGTGCTGACATAGCATGCACTATGTCTTTGATCACTCAAATAAATGAATATAGATTCACCCATTTTTAATTCGTATTTATGAAAAATGTTTGTGAGTAGCGCATTAAGCCTTCAATTACTCATGAGAGGAGTAAATATTTATCCGTTCATCTCAGGTTAATTAAGAAATTAATTGGGTCTTGATTTATTGCATGAAGGCAAAAATAGATTGATGAGTTGAGTGGATTTTAGATGTTTTAATTTGAATAATTAATTTGTGAGTGCTAAGTCAACCTACTAATTATTATTCGTGGATGTGATATCTTTTTATTTACAAAAATACAAAATTAATTTAATTTTAAAAAGCATTGAATTTTTATACAAGGTTAATGATTATTTTTCAAGAAGAGATCTTTTTTGTATGCTTTTAGATTTTTACCTAAATGAAACTAAAACTAATTCTAATAAATCTTATTTAGAACTAAGCTAAATGGTCTAATAAACTTATTTTTGTGTTTTTAATATTTGGGATAATAATTAAAAGTAATAGTTCAAATAAGTTATTCAAATTTATAAATGAAACCTAATTAAATTAAACTGTTAAAAGCAAAATAATTTAAGGTGAAAAAATACGAGAGTCGCCTCCACTATTTTTTGTCCTAAGGACGAGAAAAGAATAGAAAAATCATAATTATTTAGAGATTACTGAATTCGCGAATTAATTAGATAAAGAGAAGGTGTTAGACACCATTTACCTTCTTTGTACTTAAGGGGATCATTTTTAGTTCTAGGACTTATGAGGGGTATTTCTTTATTCATTCACATTATAATAAAACAAGGGGGAATTAAGTTTTTTAGTTAGTGGACTCGCATTGGTTTTATAACCATGGGCCTACGTATCTTTGTTAGAAGAAATCATAGTCCTTCGTAGTTCAAATAAATTTGTTGGTTGATTTTAGTCGCGGAAGAGAATAGTCGTGATGACATAGCATGCACTAAGTCTTTGATCACTCAAATGAATGAATATAGATTCACTTATTTTTAATTCATATTTATGAAAAATATTTGTGAGTAGCGCATTAAGCCTTCAATTACTCACGAGAGGAACAAATATTTATCTGTTTATCTTAGGTTAATTAAGAAATTAATTGAGTCTTGATTTATTTATGAAGGCAAAAATAGATTGATAACTTGAGTGAATTTTAAATATTTTGATTTGAATAATTAATTTGTAAGGTGTTAAGTCAACTTATTAATTATTCGAGGATGTGATATCTTTTTATTTAAAAAAAAATATATATATATTAGAATTAATTTAATTTAAAAAAGAATTAAATTTTTGTACATTATTTTTCAAGAAGAGATTTTTTTTTTTGTATGCTTTTCGATTTTTACCTAAATGAAACTAAAACTAATTCTAATAAATATTAGTTAGAACTAAGCTAAATGGCCTAATAAACCTATTTTTGTGTTTTTAATATTTGGGATAATAATTAAAAGTAATAGTTGAAATAAGTTATCCAAATCTATAAATGAAACCTAATTAAATTAAATTGCTAAAAGCAAAACAACCTAAGGTGAAATGTTGAAAACAGAGGTGATACAGGTGGTCCGCAGAGGGTTGGCAGATCTGTTCGGAGAGTGGGTTTGCGACTGTTCTTGTTCTTCTTGTTTCTTTTCCCTTTGCAGTTTTGTTGTTGCTTTCTTCACTTCTGCTGCAACTATTATTATGAACCTGCATTAAAAGATTCACAACTTGAACTTTATTGTTAATATGAATTGTATGAGATCACTGATGATGTGGTTGGGTTGTTGTTTAGACAATAGTTTTGTAATTTGCAGGTTTAGTTTGTTGTGGTTGTTAAAGATGATGGTCAAAGATGGTGATGAAGTTGTTGCTTTTTCTTCGGGAACTCGTACAAGGGTAGAATAGACTTTCCGTGAGCCGTTAGAAAAAGTTAGTACAAAATTGTAAAAAAAAAAATTAGTAAAAGAAAAAAAAAGACTTGTAAAAGTAATGTAAATTGCTAGACGAAAATATGGATAACAGTGAAATTGGTTTCGAAAAGATAGATCCCGATGGTAAAATAGCAGTTTGACTAAAATATACACACATTTTGCATTGAGGAATTTTTGTGTGATCTATATAATGCGTTAAACATTGATAACAAACAAACCATCACAAAATAATTAAAAAGTTAAAAGTAAAAAGGAGACGTCATATTTAATCATTGGCCAAAATTATTGATAAAAATTGTAGAAGTTTTAAAAGGGTTTTAAAAGAAAGTGTGTGAAGAAAAAGGTTGAAGAATTGGGAGTGTTGTGAATATCGTGGATGTGTAGTGAAATTGTAAAATTGTAGATTTCGTGGATGATCAAAAGTGCGAAAAATGAGTTCTATTTATAGATGAATTTTAGAGTTTGTAATTAAGTCTGATCCATCTATTTTAGGCAAGATTTTTAGAGATTGAGATCTGACTCAAGTCTTGGTGAGCAAGACTATGAATCTAGAAGGAAATATGTCTAGGTATAAGATTTGATATGGAGAGTGTGATTTAGAACAATATCTTTTCTATTTTTGGATTTTTTTCTATTTAGTGCACAAAAATAATAATTTAAAAATAAAAAATTAATTTTTAAAATGCCTCTAAAATAGAAAACGAAAATAATAATTAACTAATAAAAAATACTATTTTTTGTTGTGATTTTTAGTAATAATACAAAAAGAAAGTTAAAATAAATAAAAATACAAAATTGTGGAAGATGGGTGTAATACGCTGAGAGAACTGACTTTAGGGTTTTGCGTTTTATTGTAAATGTTGCGGTAAGCAAGAGTCGTCACCGACTTTTCTTTTATCCAATAAAGGAAAGGGTGAAAAGAACAGGAAAAACCTTTCGATAATTTTTCTGAGTAAGGGGGGTGGGTAGGTTATGAAAAGGGAAGATATTAACACCATTTTCATCTGTAGTTATCTACGTGCTCTTAGTTGCTAGCTCACCTTGAAAATGCTTTTTTGTGTAAGTGTGTTTTGAAAAGATGCTTTAGGGCGGAAAATTTTGTAATGATTCTCGTATCGTTGAGAATGCATACAAAGTATTTTGTCTTTGAAAATATTTAGAAAAGAGAGTGTATGTGTGAGAAAGGTTATCGTATCTATAAGCTATCTACCTAATCAAAAAGTCCTTGTTCTTTTCCTCTTTTCCTTTAGATAGTGATATCCTACCATTAGTTAATATGTAGCCCTATCATTGGATGTTTTGAGGGACATGCGTGGGTCATCGTACAATCACGAAGGCAACTCATAGGACACTTTAGCAATTACCCTAAGGTACTAAAATCATTTACTGAGGAAACATCGAAGGGTCATCAAGGGACTATAATCTTTTAACCAGAGGGTCTTTGCTAAAACATCCCACGTTCGAGAGACGTGTCTGTTGTTTTCCGAAGACATCAAGTGGGGATATCCTAGAGGTGCACGTGTGCGAAGTGTGTTATTTTTCAGGTATGTTTATCTTGGATGTTAAGTTTTCTAGCGCTTGTTTTTTATGTCTTGCCATGCACGCCTAATTAATCTAATATATATATATATATATATATATATATATATATATATATATATATATATATATATATATATATATATATATATATATATATATATATATATATATATATATGCGCATAAAGTAAAAATGCGAAAAGTAATCTACGTTATTACATCGCTTCGGGAATGGGGGAGTACAAATCAAAAATTGGGGATAAAAATGTAAAAAGATCCTAATTAGCTATTACAAACTTTGGACAGTTACAATATTGAAAAAATGCAAAAAGTAAATAAACGCGTGGAGATTGAAGAGAGAAAGGATATCTAAGAAAACCCTAAAAAATTCTAAGTATAAGAAACATCTTTTTGGTGTTTTTATTGTCTAGAAAAATAATTGAATTATGAAACCTAATTCTAATTAATTTTAAATTAATGAAATAAAATCAAGGTGATTTAAATTAATTAATTTTTATTTGTGAAAATTAAATTAATAAATCAAAACAACCTAAATCTAATTCTTTTTTTGATTTTTATTTAAAAAAGTGATTAAAAAGAAAAGAAATAAGTTAAGACAAAATAAAAAAAAACCATGGGCCTGCACTGTAAAAACAGATTGGAGGGTATGAAAAGAAAAATGTTAGGCCCAAAATCAATGAGTCCATACACCTGTACTGGATTCCTTGTGATTGATCTCTGGAGGCACATCATAGTCCTGGCCGTCTTGGAGCACTGGGTATGGAATGTGATGATCTAATGGTGTTGAAGAGAGTATGCATCGTGCGCGCGCTGGCTTTGTTTGTACTTGATCTGCAAGAGAAATATTGCAAAAATAATTTGTCCCACGCCTGGATCGAATCCAGGACCTAGCATAGCAATGCCTTAAGAATGCACGCGCTGCCACTGGAGTGGATATACATCCGGTATATGAAATCAAACTGTGATACAATAGGTGAACTGACTTGAAGGTTTTGCGTTTTATCGCAAATGTTGCGGTTAGCAAGAGTCGCCACCGACTTTGCTTTTATCCAAAAGAAAAGGTGAAAAAGCACAGGAAAGACCTTTGAGATGTTTTCTTGAGTTCAGGGGATAGATTATGAAAAGAGAAAGTGCTAGCACCCTTTTCATCCATGGTTTTCCATGGGCTCTTAGTTACTTGTTTAGATCACTTGCTTTGCTTTGTTTGAAATGGTGTTTGGTGTGATTTTGAAAGTATTTTGTAAAAAAGGCCATTGTTTAGGCAATCTTTGTAATGATTCTCGTTCGTAAGAATGTATACAAAGATGTTTGTCTTTTTGAAAATGTTTTCAATGTTTTTGTAAGATGTTTGGAAATGTGTGTGTTTCTTTTTTTGAAAATAGCAAGGATTGTTTTAAAGTGGAGCAAGTAACTTAGAAGCTATCTACCTACTCAAATGTCTTTATTGTGCATTTTTATTCCTTTGACATTGTTGACTTACCATTGATTTGGTAAGCAACCCTATCTTTGGATATAAACGGGACGGGTGTGGGTCATCGTATAACCATGATAGCAATGTTGCCAAGTATCTTTAGCATTTTTGAGGGACCAAGATCATTTTGTTTAGGCAACTTTTGAATAGCGTCATCGAGGGACTATGATCTTATACTTGTTTTGTTTTGCCAAGATACTTCGCATGCGTAACATGGCTATTTTGTTTTAGGCAACCAAGTGGGAGAAACCCTAGGGGTGCTTGTGTGCAAAGTGTATTATTTTCATGCTTTTGTTTTGTCTTTAGGGTTTTCTATTTTGCTTTGTTTTTGTTCTTGTCATACAAACCCTAATTACTAGTCATAGTATATAAAGCGATAAATTGCGTAATGTAAACTATGCTATTACAACAATTTTTATGGGAGGGGGGAATACAAATTTGAATGGGGGATTTGCACAAATATAAAACTAAATATATTATTACAACCAAATCGAATATGCGTGAATTTAAATGAATAAGACAAATATTTAAAATGCAATGCAATATGTTCATGTCAAAAAATGTTTTATGTCTTGTTTTTGTATGAGAAAAATATTTAATTTAAACCTAAAAAAAGGAAAAAAAATAATATTTATTGAAAGGGATGAAACCCTAATTTTATTCAAAGAAAATAATGTTTCATTTTATTATTTTGTACATTTTTTGTATAAGAAAATAATAAATAATATTATATGTAAATATTAAAAATTAAATATGTGTAAAAATTGGTATTTGCAAGTATAAAATGTATAATAAAAAATATTAAGTATTTTTAATTATATTTATAAGTTATTTAAGAAAATAAATTCTATTTATCAAAATAAACTATTTTTCATGTGAGAAAAAAATAAAAAAATAAAATAAAAGTGTGAAAATAAATAAATCATTTTTAGGATTTTTTATCGTTAAGAAAAATAAATAAAAGTATTAAATATAAAAATATGAAGAAAAATACAAAAATATAAAAAAGTTAGCCAGGGGGTGCAATAGCAAGTCAGAGGGGTGCAAATAGCAAAAACAAAAAGGCCAAGGCAACAAAAAGCCCAGAACCACTTCACCCCTGTCCTTCGTTCATCCTCTTCACACGTTTCCAGTTCAAACCCGTATCTCGCTTATGCTTGCATAAAAACATAAACTCATAACATGAAAAATGTGGCATTTGAGCTCACGATTCCAACCATATAAATTATGTAACCTAACTCTTAAAGATCAAAGAGAATTTTTGAATCCCTAATTCGTGACCTAACTTTTTCAGAGTTTTCAATCTTCAAATTCTCTTAGCACAAGTAATATAAATGCAAAGTAATGGTATGTACAACTTCGTTATGATGAGAGCTACATTTTTTCTTCACAAATCGTGGCTTGAAGTTGCCTGTATAAAGAGATAGAGTTTAAGGAAATACCTCCTTCAGCTGGAATCATGCAGGATAATGCAGGGACTTTAATGGAGGCCTGGTGATTGTTTAAGCTTTCTTGAACTTCCCTGAACCTATTCCAATGCTTATCTTGCTCTGAGGATGGCTGGAACTCTCTGACCAAGTCCAACTGCAAGCTTCCAAATTAAAAATGGAAGATGCTGAAAAAGGGGTTACATAACCAGGGTGATGGCTTGGATTGACTAGGTAGCAAGTGTTTAAGATGTTTGAATTGTTTCAACATAAAACGCACGAGCCAAATGAGAGTTGGCTGTGCTTTTGCAGAAAACTGTGAGCTTGGGCAATTTTGTGGTGTTTTTGAGTTTCAGAGTGTTCTAGGCGCAAGCCAAGCGTGTTATGCCCTGTACAAAGTTTGTATATTTGTATAGGAGTGATCCAAAGTCAGCTTCCCAACAGATCTATCAATGCTAGCCTTTTTGCCAACTTTCTTGTACTTGAAGCAAAGTTGACATGACCAATCCCACATGCTTGTACTAGCTTGCTTGAGGGATGAAATGAGCTTGTACCAATTGCTTAAGTGTTGTAGAGTTTGCTTGCATCAAGGGGACAGGTTCAATGCTCAAGATTAACAAAGTTGCAAAAGTTCATCTTTATGAAAATGGCATTGTAACCTTTTTGCCCAAAATGGAAATACATCTTGTGTAAAGCTTCAAAAGCAAAGATAAAGGCTTTAGCTTCTGAGTATGCATTTAATTATGGAGTGTATAGCAAGCTTAGGACCTGTAAAGCAAAATATAACCAGCATAGATTTGATTTGCAACTTGATGCTATGTGAAAATGGCTTGATCAAAAGTGAGAAAATGCCAATTTCCCTTCTTCGATTCTCCCTACTCAAAAATGATCTTGGAGAGTTCTTGGACATTTTTGAAAGCTTTCAATGTACTCTATAATCCATCTTTGAAATGAAACTTGAGATACCTCTTGGAACTAGGTGAAAAGTTGCCATGAAGTTGGGTCCAAAACCTGCCTAAATTAGGGTAAAATTTCACTAAGTTATTTAGTTCATGGCCCTATATTCACAAATTCATAACTTGAGATCCAAGCATCTTTAGGGAAAAGTTTATAAAAAAAGTTGTAGATTTCATGGAGGACTACAACTTTCATGTTGGGAACTTTTCTTGAATCAAAATGCATCATGGTGAAAAAGTGGTGAAAAGTTGGGAAAAAATAAGAAAAATTTTATACTTAGAAAAATTCTAAGTTATTAAAATTTTCAAATTAAAACCCTAATTTTCAAATTTAGGTTTCTTGGTGAACAAGTTTCATATTTTGACATATCTTGATGAATTATGACCCTTGGCACTTGATTTTGACCAAAAAGTCAAAGTTTGACTTTTCAGTGTACAATTGACTTTTGATCAGTTGATTGCAAATTTCATTTGTCAATCCAATGAACTTGAGATATTTTGAACCATGTAATTAGGTCAAGATGATGCCATTGAATCCTTGAAATCATGCTTGAACTCAATTGGTCATTGGGTAGGTTAAAAAAAATCAGAAATTGCCCTTTCTCAATCAAAACCCTAATTTTGACCATTTTGCCCTTTTGATGATTTGATCAAATTTCTTGAGGAATTGTGATCCAAACTTGATCAAATGATACACATGAGTCTAAAATGTTGATGTGGATAAAAAATTATGAAGTTTGACTGTAAATTGGCCATAGTTGACTTTTTCCCAATACAGCTGATTTTTAGGTCAACTGTCCAATTGACTGATAAAAAATGTGGTTCAAGGCTTGAAACTTAGCATGCGCAATCTTAGGGGTCCAAAATGATGTATGAAAGTAAAATGAAGCATGGATGGTCCAAAAATCCTTATGCAAACTCAAACCCTAATTTTGGGTCATCAGTGCAAGATGAAGTGTCTTGAGCTGACCAAACCCTGATCTTGTCTTGAATCCAAGAAGTATTGTGAGAAAAATCTTGGTAAATGAGAGGGAAAATTTTGGGGTACAACAGCTGCCCCTGTTTAATCTTCTTGTACCTGAAGAGTTAGATTGGCGAGTTTTGCCGTTCGTGACTCGAAGGTAAGAGATGATTGGACACTAGAGTGCCCATAAATTTGCACTCGTCAAAGTGTAGTTGAGGGAATGGGCTTAAAGATGCCATTTGGAGAGGTGATAGAATCTTGTTGGAGATGGGCTTGTAGATGCCATCCAAGAGTGTTTGCTAATTTGTAAGTTGCAAGTCAGAAGAATAAGTATCAGAATGATGTTCGTATCTGGAACGTATCTGAACTGTATCTAGAGACTGAAACTGTATGAGCAACAGAATAGCATCCGTGTCTGGAGCGTATCCGAGCTGTATCTGAAGACTTGAAATCTGAATGAGAAACAGAATAGCATCCGTGTCTGGAGCGTATCTAAACTTGAAATCTGAATGAGTATCAGGATGGCATCCGTGTCTGGAGCGTATCTGAACTGTATCTTGAATGTTGAAGTCTGAATGAGTAACAGAATGGCATCCGCGTCTGGAGCGTATCTGTACTGTATCTGAAAGTTGAATCTGAATGAGTAACAGAATAACTTCCATGTCTGGAGTGTATCTGTACTGTATCATGATTGCATATTGTTAAGCAGTAGCTGTTAATCTTATCCTGAAAAGGGTAAAATGTTAGCTGAAACACAAAGTTATGTTATATGAAATGTATGATACAATATATGTATTTTATCAATGTTTATGATATGTGGATGTAATGTATGCGCATGTAAGCCGATTCGCTCTATTGATGAGGATATGTAGATTCTTCATATCTTGAAGCTGGAGTATTGACAAAAATTCTGTTGTGAGTAATGCCATATACTGCTTGAGTAATTTGCTTGGGGAATCCAGAGAATTTTGATGACTTCTACTGGGAATCAATAAGGAGAATCTTCATTCTGTTGGGGAGCAATGAAAACTCTATGGGGCAAAATCTTATTCCTGTTTGGAAAAAGGTCAGGAGTTTCGGTCGTCTGCCACTCTACTGGGGAATTATCCTAGGTTACGGAGAAACAGAAGTTAGCTGTTATCCAGTTGATTTTCAGGCTTCAAGATGACCTGCTGGGGAATTTGGAGAAACTGAATGGTTTCCGCTGGGGATTGGTAGTTGGAAGTTTCAGCTCCAATGGGGATCTTAATGATGTACTGTAGGGATTGCTCATGGAATAGCCTAAAGACATTTCCTATTCTTTCAACCTGTCAGTAATTGTTCTTTTCCATTTTGTTTATTTGTAAACAATAATTATGTTCAAATGCATATGTTCATTAATGAATCATTGGACATTTTTGCAAATAAAAACACAAGTGTAAAGAAAAAGGCAAATATTTTTCTGTACTTTGAAAGGGATATCTTTGTATTTACTTTGAATAAGTATTTTGTACAAAGGAGACAGACATCCTAGTAAGAGGATGGTGTCATAAAAGTAAGAAAAATTTATACAAAGAAAGATAGCTATATGTGATAATCCCATGGGGTTCCCATTCTGCTATAACCTTCGTATCTCCGAGTATCTTGTCCATTTGTTGCTTCATCCGAAGATGATTGAATTGATCAGAAGCTCCGAGTTTGTTAGTGAAGAGATTGTCCTTAAAGTGATCCGATGAGACATAGTCATACGCTTTAATTCCCTAACTTTTGCTTGGACCTCCCTTTCGGGTTTTCAGTCCATCGGGAAACCCTTTTTTACCCAAGTCTCCCTTTCGGGTTTTCAACTTGCCGGGTGTACAGATTTTTTATTTTATCCCTAATTTTTGCCCGAACCTCTTTGGTTCTCCGGGATGCCCTTGTTTTGCCTAGGTGTGTCAACCTAGCGGGTCTCTTATGCGTAGCATCTTTTGACTATGTCTGCGTTCGCAGGGTGTGGCAGGTCTTCGCCATCCATGGTGGTTAAGATCATTGCCCCACCAGAAAAGATGTTCTTGATTACAAATGGTCCTTCATAGGTAGGAGTCCATTTTCCCCTGGGATCACTTTGTGGCAAGATGATGCGCTTGATCACTAGATCTCCAACTTGATATTCTTGGCGTCTGACTTTCTTGTTGAAAGCTTTAATCATCCGCTTTTGATACGTCTGACCATGGCAAACAACAGTAAGTCTCTTTTCATCAATTAAGTTCAGTTGATCAAGCCGGGTCTGGATCCAATCGTCTTCACTCAAACCTGCATCTTTCATGATTCTCAAAGAGGGAATCTGAACCTCAATAGGCAAAACAGCTTCCATGCCATAAACCAAAGAATAGGGTGTTGCCCCAGTTGATGTGCGAGCCGTGGTACGGTACCCATGGAGAGAAAATGGTAGCATCTCATGCCAGTCTTTGTAGGTGACTGTCATCTTCTGTAAGATCTTTTTAATGTTTTTATTAGTAGCTTCGACTGCACCATTCATCTTTGGCCGATAGGGAGATGAATTGTGATGTCGAATCTTTAACTGCTCGCACAAGGCGGTGATCATAGTATTGTTAAGGTTTGTACCGTTATCAGTGATGGTCCTTTCTGGGATACCGTACCGGAAAATAAGATTCTGCTTGATGAAGCGGGCAACAACATTCTTAGTAACGGATGCGAAGGAAGCTGTTTTGACCCACTTTGTGAAATAGTCAATGGCCACTAGAATGAAACGGTGTCCATTGGAGGCTATCGGCTTGATCTCCCCAATCATATCGATTCCCCACATAGCGAAGGGCCAAGGAGCTGTTAAGACATTTAGAGGAACCAGAGGCACGTGCACCTTATCTGCATAGATTTGACACTTATGACAGGTCCGGGAGTGTTGATAGCAGTCTGCTTCCATGGTAGACCAATAATAGCCTTCCCGTAGGATTTTATTCTCCATCGTATGCCCACTAGAGTGAGTGCCAAAGGTACCTTCATGCAATTCAGCCATGATCTTTTCAGCTTCAATCTTATCCATACAACGAAGCAGAATAAAATCATGATTACGTTTGTACAGGATGCCATTACTTAGGAAGAAGTTAGCAGAGAATCTCCTTAGGAACTTTTTATCATTGATTGAAGCTCCTTCTGGATATTCTTGAGCCTCGAGATACCTTTTGACTTCATGAAACCACGGCTGGTCCACTACTTCTTCAGTATTAATCTCGTGAAAATGTGCTGGTTCATCCATTCGTTCAATGGTGATCTGGGGAGCCTCGTTATCCCAATTAAGTTTAAACATAGATGACATTGTAGCTAGAGCATTTGCTAGCTGATTTTCTTCTCGCGGGAAATGCTCGAAGGTAATCTGCTCGAAATATGGTAGCAATGTCAAAACATGTTCTTTGTAAGGGATGAGGTTTGGATGCTTAGTGTCCCATTCTCCTTTGACCTGACTGATGACCAAAGCTGAATCCCCAAACATATCTAAAGATTTGATTCCCAAGTTTATGGCAGCCTTGAGACCAAAGATGCATGCTTCGTATTCTGCCATGTTCTTCGTATAGTTGAAGCAAAGTCTAGCAGTAAAAGGAGTATGGCATCCTTCCGGAGATATGAGTACATCGCCAATACCGTTACCAAGTGCATTGGATGCCCCATCAAAGTACAGGGTCCATCGGGATCCTTGTTCAGGTCCATCATATAGTCTGATCTCTTCACCGTCGTCTAATGTCATGATGTCTTCGTCAGGGAATTCAAACTTCATGGACTGATAATATTCTACAGCTTGATGAGCAAGATGATCAGCTAGTACGCTGCCCTTTATAGCTTTTTGAGTAGTGTATTGTATGTCATATTCTGTTAGGATCATCTGCCATCTAGCTATCCTCCCAGACAGAGCAGGCTTCTCAAAGATGTACTTTATCGGATCCATCTTAGATATCAGCAAAGTGGTATGAGTCAACAAGTTTTTTCGAGCAGTGAATATCTGGTTTCATAGTCGTTAAACTTTTTGCTCAGGTAGTAAATAACGTGCTCTTTTTGGCCAGACTCGTCATGCTGCCCTAGTACGCACCCCATTGAGTTCTCTAAAATGGTCAGATACATGATTAGTGGTCTTCCCTCGACTGGGGGCATCAAGACAAGAGGCTCTTGTAAATAATCCTTGATTTTTTCAAAAGTGATCTGGCAATCATCATTCCATCTGACTACTTGATCTTTCTTCAACAGTTTGAAGATTGGTTCACAAGTAGATGTTAGGTGAGAAATGAATCTGGAAATATAGTTTAGGCGTCCCAAAAAACCTATGACTTCCTTCTCAGTGCAAGGAGCAGACATTTCTTGTATTGCTTTAACCTTGGCAGGATCAACCTCGATGCCTTTGTTGCTGACAATGAAACCTAAGAGTTTACCGGACCGAACTCCGAATGTGAACTTGTTTGGATTCAATCTTAACTTGTACTCCTTCAATCTGACAAACAGATTTTGCAAGTGATCAATGTGTTCTTCTTCAGTTTGTGATCGGGCTATCATGTCATCGACGTAGACCTCTATCTCATGATGTATCATATCATGAAACAAAGCTACCATGGCGCGTTGATAGGTTGCCCCAGCATTCTTCAGTCCGAATGTCATCACTTTGTAGCAGAACGTACCCCACTGTGTGACAAAGGTAGTTTTCTCCATGTCCTCAGGTGCCATTTTGATCTGGTTATAGCCTGAGAATCCGTCCATGAAAGAAAATACTTTGTGTTAGACTGTATTGTCAACCAGGATGTCAATGTGTGGAAGTGGAAAATCATCTTTAGGGCTGGCCTTGTTTAAATCTCTATAATCCACGCACATTCTTACTTTGCCGTCCTTTTTAGGCACGGGAAAAATGTTGGCGACCTATTGAGGATAGAAAGTAAAAGCCAAGAAATTCAGCATTGAACTATTTCATAACTTCTGCTTTGATCTTCTCTGACATGTCAGGTCTCATGCGGCAGACTTTTTGCTTCACTGGTGGACAATCTTCTCTTGTGGGTAGACGGTGTACCATAATGTCTGCATCAAGTCCCGACATGTCTTCGTATGAGCAGGCAAAGATCTCAACATAATCATGCAATAGCTGAATTAGGCGCTCCTTGACACTCGGCTCTAGATTGGCACCCACTTTGATTTCCTTTTTATCTTCCTCGGTACCCAAATTGATTGTATCCAACAGCTTCTCATGAGGCTGAATAGCTCTTTCCTCTTGTTGTAATAGTCTGGCCAATTCCCCTGGCACCTCACAATCTTCCTCACCTTCGTATTCGGCTTGGTAGATCAGATCTTCAGAGTCACTGAAGGCTATAGCAGTATCGTTACCCATGGGATCCGGAATGGAAGGGTACCTGCATTTCTGAGTGTAGGTGTGTGTAAGGGTATAGCCATCTTAAAACAATAAAATGTAAAAGAAAGACAATGAGCACAAAAGGTTTATATGTGAAAAAGCGTCCATGATTCATTGAATGTCATATGAATATGAAATAAAAACCCTTACAAATGGACCATTGTGCCTTGGGTAAGACACAAGGTTTTTAAAGTGAGAATTGTTCGTGAATATTACAAGTCCAACAAAAATGTAAAAGATAAATTACTGAGAGATGAAAGTTATTGGGATGAAGTCTCTGGCTTCCCAGTTGCGAAGTCCTCCGCTGACAGTAGGAAATATCCAATCTTCCAGGCTGCCACCTTCTTCATTGTCTTCTACTGCATTGACCCCTTGGTTGCTAATCTTCATAGGTGGCCCCCCAGCACGGGCACGACGCACATCCTTCTGACCAGTTGAAGTAAACCCCAAGCCAAACTTGTCTGATTTATACGGAATGTCCGAAAGCTGACCCCAGATGGTGCATCCTCCCTCTTCCACTACTGCCTTTGCATCCTTTAGAGATGACATCCGAAGCGGAGGTCTTGTGATATTAGGAATCGATGATACCGCCTTGGTCGCTGCTACTTCTGGAGAGACTTCTTCAAAATGTTGGAAAGGGGTTTCAATGAACTCGCCATCTAACTCCACATATCGGAAAGAATTCAGATGACTAATCATGTACTCCTCCTCCCCATGGACAATTATGATCTTTCCTTGGAACGGGTACTTCAACATCTGATGCAATGTGGAGGTGACACCACCGACATTGTGGATCCAGGGGCGTCCTAACAGACAGGAATAAGAAGGACGGATGTCCATCACATAGAAGGTTGAGTTGAAAATCTGAGTTCCCACCTTTATTGGGATGTCCACCTCCCCGTGGACCATCCTCTTCGAACCATCAAAAGCTCTCACCACTATATTGCCGGGTTTTAAAGTCAGCCCCTCGCAATCCGATCTGTCAAGGGCTTTTTTCGGCAAGACGTTCAAAGATGATCCCGTGTCCACCAAGACATGGGCTAGGGTTGTTCCTCTGCACTCCACTGAGACATGTAATGCCTCGTTGTGTTTTCTCCCTCTGGGTGTCAAGTCAACATCAGAGAAACCCAGGCCATTATCAGCTGTCAAACTGGCCACCGAGTCTTGGAACTGGTCAGTAGACGTCTCTTGTGGCACATGAGCTGTCTTCAGAAATTTTACCAGAGCTTTGGCATGTGCTTCAGAGCACAGCAGCAGGGCTAGCATAGAGATCTTGGAAGGGGTTTACCCCAACTGTTCAACCACATCATAATCACTCTTTTTTATTATCCTCAGAATTTCTTCCATCTCCTTCTTGGATGTTTCAGGAATAGCTAGTGATTGAGCCTTCGTCCGGACAGGCTCTTCTTGAACGTTTTTTCCTTTATTCTCAGCAGTGGAAGTAGGGATAGGGATTGTGTTGTCTTTGTCGGTAGGTACTGTGATACGGTGGCAAAACTGACTTGAGTTTTTGCGTTTGTATTCGCACTTATTCGGTTTAGCAAGAGTCGCCACCGACTTTTTATTTTATCCTAAAGGAAAGGTTAAAAAGCACAGGAAAAACCTTTTGAGATGTTTCGTGGGTTCGGGGGGTAGATTATGAAAAGGGAAGGTATTAGCACCCTTTTCATCCATGGTTATCCATGGGCTCTTAGTTACTTGTTTAGATCACTTGCCTTTGATTTTCAAATTGCTTGAAATTGTGGTGTGTGTGTGTGTTTTGAAAATGTTTTGAAAAAGAGGCCTTGTCTAGGCAACCGTTGTAAAAATTCTTTACTCGAATGTTTTACAAAGGTGTGTATCTTTTCGAAAATATGTTTCAAATGTTTTGAAAGTTTGTTTTGAAAGTGTATTTGTGGAGTGGATTTTGAAAAGTAGGCAAGTGTGTTTTGCAAGTTGATCAAGTAACTAAGAGTTGTCTACCCCTAAATTTACTCAAAGGTTTTTTTTTATGTTTTAACCCTTTTAACAATTTTGTTCCACCATTGTATTTGGTGGGCAATCTTGCGTTAGGATGTTAACGGGACAGGCGCGGGTCATCGTATGGACCATGAATGCAATGGTTCCAAGTGTCTTTGGCAATTTTGCTTGAAGGGACTATGATCATTTTGATTAGGCAACTTTCGAAAGCGTCATCGAGGGACTATGATCATTTGATTCGTTTTATTTTGCCAAAGAAACTCAACGTGCAAGCATGGCCCATTTTGGAAGGTAACGAGTGAGATTACCCTAGGGGTGCAAGTGTGATTGTGTATTGATTTTCATGCATTTGTCTTTGTATTAGGTTATCTAGCGTTTGATTTTATTTACATACAAACCCTAGGTCTAACCATAGTATATTTGAAAGCGATAAATTGCGGGAATTTAAAGTCTACGCTATTACAAATAAGTATCCGAGAGTGGGGGTACAAACATTTACAAATGGGGATGAGACTTATTAGGAGAGTAGTGTCCAAATAAATTTACAACCAAATCGAATTGCGATCTCAAATGTAATATGTATCAATGTATAGGAATAAAGCAATGTAAATGTGTCAATGTATTTGTGTAAGTGTATGATTATTTACAAGTGAGAATGATGTTTAACTTAATGAAAAAATTAAGTATTGTTTATTTATTTTGTATTCTTGTATTTTTGTTAATATGTACAAACGTTTTAGTTAAAAAATGTTTTTTTAGGTTAAAGAAAGTTAATGCTATTTTTTGTATTTTTGTTTATATACAAAGGTCTTAATTGAAGAAAAAATGTTTTAAATTTAGTTATCCTATTATCTATGTATTTAGTTAATGTACAAAATAAAAAAAAGGAATTTAAAACAAAAGCTTATTGACTTAATTAAATCTAAAGCTTATATATTTAAAAAAAGGTATTATTAATAAAAACCAAAATAAGTTATGGAAAAAATGTAATGTGATAATAAAAAAAAAGTGTTAGTTAAAAAAAAAGGAATAGAATGGGTTTAAGGGACTTATGCTGGCCCAAACAAAAAACTGACTGAGAATCAAAAAAGGAGGGCTTAGGCGTGTAATGGGCTTAGGCGTGTTTGTTCAGAGGCAGGCCCAACCGGGCTTCACAAATTATTTTGTAAGGGTTTTGTTGTTTCGTTTCATTTGGGATTCTAGGGTTACAAAGACACGGCGCCGTCTTCTTCGCTGTCTTCTCCTCTTCGTTCATTCTCATGCCAAGCTTCTGAACACCTCCTCTTCGCCTAAGGCCAACCAGCGCCATCATCCCTCTCTCCTTCCTCCACAGTCAAGCACCGCGACATTACGAAAAAGGTTTGATTTGATGCTTTATACATTTTACGCTTTGCATGTTTTTGATCTTGACCAATCCTGATTATTTGTGTTTTCGTTGTTTGCATGAGGTATGAGAAGAAGGAGTAGAAAAATACTACCTTTGTAGATCGTTACTTGGAGAGGAGGGGAGGCGGATCTGGAGGCGCCTAGGACGGCTGAAGGCGGAGGAGCGCGATGCGCTGTGAGCTAGCTTGCTTTGCTGGAAAATCTGGTATCTGTATTTGCCCTTTGTTAGGTTTGATGATGATTGCTTGAAAACCTAGCTTACCTGCTTCCTTTTCCTCTGATGATTTGCTTGCTTGCTTTCAATGATAATTTATCTGAGATGCTTTGTATGCTTGATATGCTTGCCTCCTATTTGCTTGTATGCTTGCCCCTATGATGAGGTTATCTCTGAGGGTTTGTTTGGACACAGTTTGTTGTTTTGGTTGTGAGTTCTGGATTGAATAAGGGCTATGGCTTCAGGCTTTCTAGTTTGAAACAGGGTGTAGGCTTTGAAGCTTGGGGTTTGTTTTGAAACTTAGGCCTTGAAACAAGTTTTTGTTGTTTCTGGTTTAAGGTTGATGTTTTTGTTACAGTTTAAGGCAGGCTTGGCTTTTAGGCTTGAACACAGATTTGTGTGCTTTTTCTGGTTTGTGGCTTTACTGGTTTGAATGAAGGTTTTAGGCTGTTTGTATGTTACAGCTTTGAGGTTATGGCTTTTGACAGGTTGGGTTTGAAGCAGGTAAGGCTTTGGCTTGATGAAGGCTAAGGCTTAAGGCTTCTGGTTTTTGTGGAAGGCAGTTCTGAGGTGTTTTTGATGTTTTACACAGTTTGTATTGCTTTGGTATTTTCTGCCCCCCCCTGTACTGTGTTGTGGTATGTTGGTTTATATCTTTTCTCAAGCCTAAACCTGTAAGCCTTTTTTCTCTTCTCTCTTCCCTCTCTCTCACAGATTAAAGCATAAAATATTGCTTAGATTTGTCTTTTTCTGAAAAAGTGACAGGCCTTGGAAAGTGATGATTTGAATATGCTTGTATTAGTTGCTTAGCTCTGCATATCTCTTATCCTCTTTTTCCAGATTTTCTTTTTATCTTGTGTACTTCTTGACAGCCTTTTGACAGCTCTTGTACCTTTGACAGTTTTGGACAGTTTGCTGTCCAGTTTGGACTTTGGTTAGGCATGTGTAGTTCAGTTTGGACTTTGTTGACAATTTATGAACTATGCAGCTTTATGCACTTTTCAATTGGTTTGCCTCTTTTGGTTGAAAATTTGGATTTATGCAGTATGTTTGACAAACTTTGAATTTGTGCAATTTGTAACTTTGTGCATTTCATACTTCATTTGCAAGCACTATTTCTATCCCTCTTTGTGAACCAAGAGAAATCTTGTGATTTGCAGAGAGGGCAAACTGATTCCGGCAAGTCGCTTTTAATGATGAAATTTTTTAACTGTCTGCCTTTAATTTCATTTCATCTGCTTTTGACTTTTTCTTTTTCTTTGTTTTGCAGATAAAAATCAATGGAGCAAAAGAGGAGTAGCAGTAGAAGATGAAGATTTAGGAAATTTTAGGATGCAATTTTATTTTCCTTTTAATCATTGTAACATTATTATTGTAAATACTTTGTAAATAATTACTGTATTTAAATAACAATTGTACAAATAATTAAAGATAAATAAAAAGTCTTTTTATTGACATTCCTTTTTAATTCTCCTTCAAATGTTTATTTAATTGTTTATAATTCTTAGATTATAATAAAATGGAAATAAATCCCAATTATTCTAACTTAGAATAAATAAACAATTGATAAACACTGTGGTCTTAGCATCAATCAATAATAAACCCGGCGCTCCAATTATCCAAAGCAATGCACAGTTAACCAAACAAAACGTCCACATGCCTTTTCTTTTAATGATTCAATCAAACACTGCAAGCTCCCAATCAGAAACCTTAGTCCATATCTCAGAGTAATTTGAAAAGGAACGTAGAATTAATTCTTTCTGAGAATGCGCGCACAAAACCCCGATTCTTGATTAAATGTCAAAGAAGCGTCCGCCTGATCAAAACCTGAGCCAACTCAACCAAACCTTAGAAATATGCTTGAACTGTTTTAAAATCAATGAAAACCCTAAATTTTGTCTGACTGACAAGAAAAGTCTGTTTGACCGATTCTTGAACGAGTCTGAAAAATCAGGAAAAGCCCGAAGCTGTGATTTCTTGTGGAAAAATAGGAGGGCAAATTTTGGGGTACAATAGTTGCCCCTATTCAATCTTCTTGAACCTGAAGAGTTAGATTGGCAAGTTTGCCTTTCACGACTCGAGGGTAAAAGGAGATTGGACACTAGAGTTCCCAACAAATTTGCACTTGGTGATGTGATGGTAGAGGGAATGGGCTTACAGATGCCATTTGGTGATGGGCTTAAAGATGCCATCTAGGGATGTGACAGAATCTTGTCAGGGGATGGGCTTAGAGATGCCATCTGGAAATGGGCTTAAAGATGCCATTTGGAAGTTGCTGGTAGGAGGATGGGCTTAAAGATGCCATCTGGAAATGTTAAACTGTACGTCATTGGTGAGTGGACGAGTATCAGAAAGGTATCCATGTTTTGGAGCATCCCTGGACTGAGGGTCTGAACAAGCAATAGATTGACATCCATGTTTGGAGAATCCGTAAACTGTTTTCAGAAGTCTTGAAGTTGAATAAGCAATACAGCATCATCCGTTGATGGGGAAGCGTCCGTAAACTGTTTTCAGAAGTTGAGTCTGAACAAGCGATAGATTAACATCCGTTACTGGAGAACCCGTAAACTGTTTTCAGAGGTCTTGAAAGTTGAACAAGCAATAGAGCAGCATCCATGTTGGGAAGCGTCCGTAAACTGTTTTCAAAAGTTGAGAAGAATCTGAACAAGCGATAGGTTAACATCCGTTACTGGAGAACCCGTGAACTGTTTTCAGAAGTATTGAGATTGAAGGAGGACCGGTGTAGGGTTTCCTGATGATGAGTCCGTGAAAAACTGAATCTGGATGAATCTGGAATAAGTATCAAAATGTCGCCATGTCTGGGTCACATCTGAACTATCTCAGGATGAATCTCGGAAGATAATGATTTTTGTATGTTGACTGATCTTTCCTGAAAAGGTAAAGAGTTAGTTGTATGCAATGTCATGATGCGTGATGCAATGTATGTTACATCAATGTTTATGATATGAATTTGATGAATGCGCATGTAAGCTGATGAGCTGTCTTGCTGAGGATAGATGAATCCTGGATGGCTGGAGACAAAAGAATCTTGACTGCTGTCGGGGAAAATAATTCCTTGGCTGCTACCGGGGAGGGCAAGAATCTTTTGATTGCTGCAGATGAGAAGTCCTGGGACCACTGTTGGGGAATCAGGAGCTTGGGTTGTATGCCAATCTACTGGGGAATTCCTGTCTTGAGGAGATCTTCACTGGAGAATATTCGAATATTCTGTGAGGAACTGAGAATGAGAGTCTTCACTCTGCTTGGAGATTGATAGTTGGAAGTTTTAGCTCTACTGGGGATTTTGAATCTTGACTCTGAGGGGAATTAGATTCTGTAAGGCTCTATGGCTAGGGAAATCAACTTTGAGAACGCTCTTGTTTTGCTGAGGGTCCTGAAGTTAAACTCTGTTTGGGGAATTGAACTCAGGTTATATGCCACTTTGAGAATGGGAGTCTTCATTCTGTTAGGGGTCAGAAATTGGGAGTGTACCAATCTTCTGAGGTGATGAGAAATCTTCATGCTGTTAACGGTCAGAAACTGGGAGTATACCAATCTTCTGAGGTTTTGAGGATGAGAGTCTTCATTCTTGAGAGAAACAGATTTTTCAGTTGTCTGTTATCTTGTTGGTGATTGTAATTTCCAGCAGGTGATGTGGGAATTTTTTTGATGATTACTACTCCAAAAGATGAAGGAACCTTGACGATTACTACTTCAAAATGAAGGAACCTTGATGATTACTACTTCAAGATGAAGGAACCTTGATTACTACTTCAAAATGAAGGAACCTTGATGATTACTACTTCAAGATGAAGGAACCTTGATGATTACTACTTCAAGATGAAGGAACCTTGATGATTACTACTTCAAGATGAAGGAACCTTGATGATTACTACTTCAAGATGAAGGAACCTTGATTACTACTTCAAGATGAAGGAACCTTGATGATTACTACTTCAAGATGAAGGAACCTTGATGATTACTACTTCAAGATGAAGGAACCTTGATGATTACTACTTCAAGATGAAGGAACCTTGATGATTACTACTTCAAGATGAAGGAACCTTGATGATTACTACTTCAAGATGAAGGAACCTTGATGATTACTACTTCAAGATGAAGGAACCTTGATTACTACTTCAAGATGAAGGAACCTTGATGATTACTACTTCAAGATGAAGGAACCTTGATGATTACTACTTCAAGATGAAGGAACCTTGATGATTACTACTTCAAGATGAAGGAACCTTGATGATTACTACTTCAAGATGAAGGAACCTTGATGATTACTACTTCAAGATGAAGGAACCTGTTGATCAGACTGCATATGTTTAAAATGTTGTTGAAAGGTAATTTGTGCTGGAGAATAAATCTTTGACAAATGTTGGGGAAATAAACCCCTGACTGCAGGTCTGCTAGAGAGGTTTCATCACTGCCCCCAGTATCAGATGCAGGTGATATTGCCAGGAAACTTGGTCTGTTCGTAACCCTTGAGATTGACATTCGAATGCCCCAAGTGATGGTGAGGGAGACTTGCCCCAGGTTAATCTGCAATTGAGAGATTTTGTTGAAATCTTGACTGGACTGCCCCAGGTTAACTGAACTTTGAAAGATCTGTTGAAACCTTGACTGGACTGCCCCAAGTTAACTGAACTTTGAAAGATCTGTTGAAACCATGACTGGACTGCCCCAGGCGTGCTGGATGGTGACATGTCAAGCCCCCTTGTTGATAGGAGATTTGTTAATGGAAGTGTCATCCTTTTTGAAGTGATTTTGTTCACTGAGAGAGCTTTCGTTCCTCCGAACATTCGCTGTATGAATTTCTTCGCTGTCAAACAAATAACCAAATGAAAACAGTGATATTCAATCAATGCAAAGTTTATGTTTGTCTCAAAGTTTTGAAAAATGCGTTTTTTAGCAGAAAACTTTTTGTAAGACAAATTCAACACAAGATTTTAGAGCAAAGCCTTACAGGAGTCAGGATACCTTTTGTAACAGTATGCTTTCGAACTAACCCATGCTTCAATTAGGACTTTTGAAGGGTTGTAACGTGGCCTGGTTCACGGTTTAAGAAACAAAGGATAAAGGCTCAAAGTATATTTGTACCCACCCGCTCTTCGTGATGTTCTTCAATCCTAAGCTCAGTTAATTGTGCGTCGCACTCTATTTGAGTTTGGAACGACTTTTTGGGTGATGGTTCACCAACTGAATTTTGGAAGCAGTCATCATCTCCTTTTTTTATTTTGCAACATTTTTCATGTTGTTGAGGATTTGTAATGACCTCTTTATTTTGATTTTGATCCCTAACTTTTGCTTGACTGTTCCTGTTTTTAGGATTACAGTCAGCGGGATGCCCCAGCTTTCTTAAGCCTCCTTTATAGGTTTTAGCTCAGTGGGCTTTTATTTTTTTTTGAGAGATTGACTGCCTATGTGATAGGGAACCGTCACCGTCTTTTGATTCCAGAGGAATGCTTCTTTTTTTTTGACGTTGTTCGTTGTATTACGAACTGAGAGTTTGCGACTTCAATGCGCATTTTCTTTTGAATTAACTGAGATACTACCCTGCCCTAGGTTTATATCAAAGGTTTTGATTCGTTTAGAACAGAAAACTCCTACTTCTTTGGCTCGAAGGGGTTGACTAGGGATTATCTTCCTTATAACTCCAGTGTTTGGGAATTGAAAGAAATGCTTGTACATCATCAGCAAGGTCTGTTCAAAAGCATACCGTATGAGATTACGGTATTGTTTCGTCATCCTCCCTCTAAAGGCTTGCAGATTTTTATCAAGAGTCAAATATCATAAAGAAAGTAGAAAGCATAGTTCAAGTGTAATGAAAATGAGTGGATCAAATCAAGACAAACATATGCAATGCATTAATGAAACAAAGTTTGACATTAATAGATAATTGTTTGAATGACAAAGAGATTACAACTTGAAAATTCAAAGAAACAAAGACGCTCTCAATGATTTGGCATAACAACAGTGATCATATTTGGAGCCTCCGGAGGGTCAAAACTTGATCTCCTCAGCATCAATCAAGTCTTGAATCTGATTCTTCAAAGTCCAACAGCTGTCGGTGTCATGCCCAGGGCTGTCAGAATGGTAGGCACACCTCACACTCGGGTTGTACTTGGAAGAGGAAGTATCAGGATTTTGAGGAGGATCCTTTAGCGTGATTAGCTTCAACTTCAACAAATGTTGTAATGCTTGAGACAAAGGCATGTTGATGTCAGTGTAATGCCTTTCTTGATATCTCACCCTACGCCTCTTACCCCGTTTTTGTTGAACAAGCGTGGGATCAGAGATCAGGATTGCCCCAACATGTTGATCAAGACGACTCTTTTGACTAGTCACTGCATTGGACTCTTTCTTTCCGTTGTAGGGAATTATCTGAGTATCCGAGGATGTAGTTCCTTGGATCTTTCCACTTTTGATGCCAGCTTCGACCCTTTCACCGGTCAGTATTAGCTCGGTGAACCCAGCTGAGGAGCTTCCAATTAAGTGATTGAAGAAAGGCCCTGTCAAAGTCCCCATGAAGATGTCAATCAGCTCTTTGTCAGTTAAAGGGGGTTGCACCCTACCAGCCAAATCTCTCCACCTTTGAGCACACCCTTTGAAGTTCTCGTCAGAACCCATGGTCATGTTCTGCAATTGCACACGAGTTGGTGCGAGATCAGCATTATACTGATATTGTTTGTAAAAGGCCCTAGCTAAGTCCTCCCAGGTGTGGATGCGAGAACTTTCCAATTGATAGAAACACTCGAGTTGAGCCCCTACCAGGCTTTCTTGGAAGAAATGGATCCAAAGCTTTGGATCAGTTGTGTATGGTTAAATCTTGTGGACATAAGACTTTATATGCATCTTAGGGCAAGAGACTCCATCATACAGAGCCAAGGTAGGGACTTTGAACTTTGGAGGGATGACCAATACAAGAACCAAACCCTAGTCTCCTAAATCCAAGCCAGGTATTTGCTGAACCTCCATGGCATTGAGGCGATCCTCCAACTGTTTGTACTTGTCATCAGCGGGAGGATATTGTTCCTCGGAGTAGTTAGCTTCATTAATCTCCAGATTGTGGTCTTCTTCAAGACTGACCCCCTTGTCCTTGAGAAGGAGAGCTTTCAGACCCTCTTGCCCTTTACCCATAGCCAGAAGCATTTGTTGGAATTGAGCGTTTTGAGCTTGGAGATCTTTCACCATTTGTTCCATATCCATCTTATTTAAATAAACAGTAGGAAGAATAAGGAAACCTGAAAAGGAGAAACCTGCTATGCAATGATATGTATGATATATATGCAATGTTTTCAAGGATCTCTTGGGGTAAACACAAGAGAATGTTAGAGGTTGAACTTCAGTCTTTGATTGGAGAACTTTGCACTGGTGGATGTCTTTCCACGAGAATCAAGCTCACCATGTCAAGTGGGTCATAGCCCCTGATTCAAGTTGTTGCACTTGATCTTTGATTGGAGAACTTTGCACCGGTGGATGTCTTTCCACGAGAATCAAGCTCACCATGTCAAGTGGGTCATAGCCCCTGATTCAAGTTGTTGCACTTGATCTTTGATTGGAGAACTTTGCATCGGTGGATGTCTTTCCACGAGAATCAAGCTCACCATGTCAAGTGGGTCATAACCCCTGATTCAAGTTGTTGCACTTGATCTTTGATTGGAGAACTTTGCATCGGTGGATGTGTTTCCACGAGAATCAAGCTCACCATGTCAAGTGGGTCATAACCCCTGATTCAAGTTGTTGCACTTGATCTTTGATTGGAGAACTTTGCATCGGTGGATGTCTTTCCACGAGAATCAAGCTCACCATGTCAAGTGGGTCATAGCCCCTGATTCAAGTTGTTTCACTTGATCTTTGATTGGAGAACTTTGCATCGGTGGATGTCTTTCCACGAGAATCAAGCTCACCATGTCAAGTGGGTCATAGCCCCTGATTCAAGTTGTTGCACTTGATCTTTGATTGGAGAACTTTGCATCGGTGGATGTCTTTCCACGAGAATCAAGCTCACCGTGTCAAGTGGGTCATAGCCCCCGATTCAAGTTGTTGCACTTGATCTTTGATGGCATTTGCTTAGAGGAGAAACCTCTTGCCCCTTGGTAGACGTCTGGCTCAACGTAACCCTGCATCAAAAGAACCCTCGAGATCCTTGAAATGGTTATTGAAAATGCTATGGTATGATATTATGATGTTATGTACATGTATGCAAAAGCAAATGAGTGTATATACAGACAGTCATATTCACACAAAACAAACAAGTCCTTAGGTTTAGGCTTGCATGGGGTTTGTAGGTAAGTACCCTCTTGAAGTTAGTTGGCTCATCCTGTCCTAAAATAGAAACCGGGTTCTAAGGAGCTCAATATCATTGGATTGTTTTCTGTGTTCATTGTTTTGGTTTAGCCACTTAACTGGCGACCAAAATATTCCAAGAAAACAACCCTCAATGAGTGTAGTATCGAGTATCTACCAACTTCGGACTGCACCAAAGTCGGTCATCTCACTACCCCTAAAAAGGCTAAGATGGTCAATTAAGGTTCTAAGAGTTCGTTAGTGCTTCATGAAATCACTCAGCGGCCTCGTACTCTCCTTGATTGAACTCAAGGGTTACCGGTACTCACAAATATGTCACACTAACATAGCTTACTGCTTCAACCGTGTCGGTATACCCCGCATAGTTCCCTCACAGTTTTTTTTGCTATTTACCTAAAAAGGTGCCCCCAATCCGGGTGTAGGATTTACAACAAACCCAAACAAGGACCCAAAAAGTAAATCAATCATGCAATCAAAGCAAGTATGTAAAGGTGATCTAAAACCCTAAGGTAACCCCACTTTTAAGTCAATCCCCAGCAGAGTCGCCAGTTCTGTGATACGGTGGGAGAACTGACTTGAGTTTTTGCGTTTGTATTCGCACTTGTTCGGTTTAGCAAGAGTCGCCACCGACTTTTTATTTTATCCTAAAGGAAAGGTTAAAAAGCACAGGAAAAACCTTTTGAGATGTTTCGTGGGTTCGGGGGGTAGATTATGAAAAGGGAAGGTATTAGCACCCTTTTCATCCATGGTTATCCATGGGCTCTTAGTTACTTGTTTAGATCACTTGCCTTTGATTTTCAAATTGCTTGAAATTGTGGTGTGTGTGTGTGTTTTGAAAATGTTTTGAAAAAGAGGCCTTGTCTAGGCAACCGTTGTAACAATTCTTTACTTGAATGTTTTACAAAGGTGTGTATCTTTTCGAAGAGATGTTTCAAATGTTTTGAAAGTTTGTTTTGAAAGTGTATTTGTGGAGTGGATTTTGAAAAGTAGGCAAGTGTGTTTTGCAAGTTGATCAAGTAACTAAGAGTTGTCTACCCCTAAATTTACTCAAAGGTTTTTCTTATGTTTTAACCCTTTTAACAATTTTGTTCCACCATTGTATTTGGTGGGCAATCTTGCGTTAGGATGTTAACGGGACAGGCGCGGGTCATCGTATGGACCATGAATGCAATGGTGCCAAGTGTCTTTGGCAATTTTTCTTGAAGGGACTATGATCATTTTGATTAGGCAACTTTCGAAAGCGTCATCGAGGGACTATGATCATTTGATTCGTTTTGTTTTGCCAAAAAAACTCAACGTGCAAGCATGGCCCATTTTGGAAGGTAACGAGTGAGATTACCCTAGGGGTGCAAGTGTGATTGTGTATTGATTTTCATGCATTTGTCTTTGTATTAGGTTATCTAGCATTTGATTTTATTTACATACAAACCCTAGGTCTAACCATAGTATATTTGAAAGTGATAAATTGCGGGAATTTAAAGTCTACGCTATTACAAATAAGTATCCGGGAGTGGGGGTACAAATATTTACAAATGGGGATGAGACTTATTAGGAGAGTAGTGTCCAAATAAATTTACAACCAAATCGAATTGCGATCTCAAATGTAATATGTATCAATGTATAGGAATAAAGCAATGTAAATGTGTCAATGTATTTGTGTAAGTGTATGATTATTTACAAGTGAGAATGATGTTTAACTTAATGAAAAAATTAAGTATTGTTTATTTATTTTGTATTCTTGTATTTTTGTTAATATGTACAAACGTTTTAGTTAAAAAATGTTTTTTAGGTTAAATAAAGTTAATGCTATTTTTTGTATTTTTGTTTATATACAAAGGTCTTAATTGAAGAAAAAATGTTTTAAATTTAGTTATCCTATTATCTATGTATTTAGTTAATGTACAAAATAAAAAAAAAGGAATTTAAAACAAAAGCTTATTGACTTAATTAAATCTAAAGCTTATATATTTAAAAAAAGGTATTATTAATAAAAACCAAAATAAGTTATGGAAAAAATGTAATGTGATAATAAAAAAAAAGTGTTAGTTAAAAAAAAAAGGAATAGAATGGGTTTAAGGGACTTATGCTGGCCCAAACAAAAAACTGACTGAGAATCAAAAAAGGAGGGTGCAAGGCGTGTAATAGGCTTAGGCGTGTTTGTTCAGAGGCAGGCCCAACCGGGCTTCACATATTATTTTGTAAGGGTTTTGTTGTTTCGTTTCATTTGGGATTCTAGGGTTACAGAGACACATCGCCGTCTTCTTCGCTGTCTTCTCCTCTTCGTTCGTTCTCATGCCAAGCTTCTGAACACCTCCTCTTCGCCTAAGGCAAACCAGCGCCATCATCCCTCTCTCCTTCCTCCACAGTCAAGCACGACGAAATTACGAAAAAGGTTTGATTTGATGCTTTATACGTTTTACGCTTTGCATGTTTTTGATCTTGACCAATCCTGATTATTTGTGTTTTTGTTGTTTGCATGAGGTATGAGAAGAAGGAGTAGAAAAATACTACCTTTGTAGATCGTTACTTGGAGAGGAGGGGAGGCGGATCTGGAGGTGCCTAGGACGACTGAAGGCGGAGGAGCGCGATGCGCTGTGAGCTAGCTTGCTTTGCTGGAAAATCTGGTATCTGTATTTGCCCTTTGTTAGGTTTGATGATGATTGCTTGAAAACCTAGCTTACCTGCTTCCTTTTCCTCTGATGATTTGCTTGCTTGCTTTCAATGATAATTTATCTGAGATGCTTTGTATGCTTGATATGCTTGCCTCCTATTTGCTTGTATGCTTGCCCCTATGATGAGGTTATCTCTGAGGGTTTGTTTGGACACAGTTTGTTGTTTTGGTTGTGAGTTCTGGATTGAATAAGGGCTATGGCTTCAGGCTTTCTAGTTTGAAACAGGGTGTAGGCTTTGAAGCTTGGGGTTTGTTTTGAAACTTAGGCCTTGAAACAAGTTTTTGTTGTTTCTGGTTTAAGGTTGATGTTTTTGTTACAGTTTAAGGCAGGCTTGGCTTTTAGGCTTGAACACAGATTTGTGTGCTTTTTCTGGTTTGTGGCTTTACTGGTTTGAATGAAGGTTTTAGGCTGTTTGTATGTTACAGCTTTGAGGTTATGGCTTTTGACAGGTTGGGTTTGAAGCAGGTAAGGCTTTGGCTTGATGAAGGCTAAGGCTTAAGGCTTCTGGTTTTTGTGGAAGGCAGTTCTGAGGTGTTTTTGATGTTTTACACAGTTTGTATTGCTTTGGTATTTTCTGCCCCCCCCTGTACTGTGTTGTGGTATGTTGGTTTATATCTTTTCTCAAGCCTAAACCTGTAAGCCTTTTTTCTCTTCTCTCTTCCCTCTCTCTCACAGATTAAAGCATAAAATATTGCTTAGATTTGTCTTTTTCTGAAAAAGTGACAGGCCTTGGAAAGTGATGATTTGAATATGCTTGTATTAGTTGCTTAGCTCTGCATATCTCTTATCCTCTTTTTCCAGATTTTCTTCTTATCTTGTGTACTTCTTGACAGCCTTTTGACAGCTCTTGTACCTTTGACAGTTTTGGACAGTTTGCTGTCCAGTTTGGACTTTGGTTAGGCATGTGTAGTTCAGTTTGGACTTTGTTGACAATTTATGAACTATGCAGCTTTATGCACTTTTCAATTGGTTTGCCTCTTTTGGTTGAAAATTTGGATTTATGCAGTATGTTTGACAAACTTTGAATTTGTGCAATTTGTAACTTTGTGCATTTCATACTTCATTTGCAAGCACTATTTCTATCCCTCTTTGTGAACCAAGAGAAATCTTGTGATTTGCAGAGAGGGCAAACTGATTCCGGCAAGTCGCTTTTAATGATGAAATTTTTTAACTGTCTGCCTTTAATTTCATTTCATCTGCTTTTGACTTTTTCTTTTTCTTTGTTTTGCAGATAAAAATCAATGGAGCAAAAGAGGAGTAGCAGTAGAAGATGAAGATTTAGGAAATTTTAGGATGCAATTTTATTTTCCTTTTAATCATTGTAACATTATTATTGTAAATACTTTGTAAATAATTACTGTATTTAAATAACAATTGTACAAATAATTAAAGATAAATAAAAAGTCTTTTTATTGACATTCCTTTTTAATTCTCCTTCAAATGTTTATTTAATTGTTTATAATTCTTAGATTATAATAAAATGGAAATAAATCCCAATTATTCTAACTTAGAATAAATAAACAATTGATAAACACTGTGGTCTTAGCATCAATCAATAATAAACCCGGCGCTCCAATTATCCAAAGCAATGCACAGTTAACCAAACAAAACTTCCACATGACTTTTCTTTTAATGATTCAATCAAACACTGCAAGCTCCCAATCAGAAACCTCAGTCCATATCTCAGAGTAATTTGAAAAGGAACGTAGAATTAATTCTTTCTGAGAATGCATGCACAAAACCCTGATTCTTGATTAAATGTCAAAGAAGCGTCCACCTGATCAAAACCTGAGCCAACTCAACCAAACCTTAGTGTTGTACCCCAAAATATGCCCTCCCATATTCTTCAAAGTTTTGACAAGCATCATCTCAATTTGCTCAAGTCTACTCAAGGGTTGCACAGTCAAACCATCCTCCTAAGCCAGTCAAAATTAGGGTTTTGGTTCTTTCAAGAAAGTTGAGGTTTTCAAGGGCTCAATCAAGTCACATATGCCTATATACATTGTCAAGCATCTACATGCCAAGTTTCAAGGCTCACATGGTCAAGTTGCACAGTCAAAAACCCTAGTTGCTCCACAATCAACTATAGGGGTAAAATGGTCATTTGGCAGTCAAAAGTCAAAATTTTTGGTCAACATCTTATTTTGAAGCCACAATCATCATTTGATCAAGTCTTGATCATGATTCTACAAGAATGGCTCAAAAATCATCAAGATGCAAAAGTTTCCATTTTTGGACAGCTGAAAAGTCAATTGTAACTTGACCAAGGCATAACTTTTTCATGGTTCATCAGAAAAATCCCATCCAATGCTCATTTTGAAGGGGAGGACATTTCCTACAACTCATCTTCACATTCCAAGTCCAATAAATGCTCTCACAAAAAGTTACCAATTTCAACATTATAGGTCATTTTCAAAAGTCAACAAAAAGGCATTTTAAGTCAAAGACCATAACTTGATATTGGTAAATCAAAATGACATGGGACCAAGGTCATTGGTTAGAGGACTTCATGACCTTTCCAAAATGTCCAAGAACATGTTCATATGATCAAAATTGAGCAAGATATGCATTGGAGAAGTTGGGAAATGTTTGTGAAATGGCAAAAGTCAACTATCCTTGAAACTTCATTTTTTGACAAAAGGGCCCACTTTTTTCCATTTGGTTCAGCCTTGTCATGCCACCCACGTGTCCCATGATTAATTTCAAGATTAAACATTAATTTTTCTATTTTTTATTTAATTTTATTGATTTAATTCATTTTAAATCCATAAAATTCAAATAAAAATCAAAAAAATTAATTAAGTGATATCTTGTGGTTTGAATGACCTTGATGCATCATAATACACATACCAAATTCGTGTAAAGTCCATTTCAAGCATGAAATTCAAATTTTGAACAAAAATGGCAAGTTTCTTTAATGGTGGTAAAGAGGAAATCCAAAACTTCATTGCAAGGGTTAAAGGCTCCTAAATGTGACTTATTCTCACTCATTACGATATATACAAGCCTTGCAAGCCTCATTCACAACCTAGAGTGTGCACAAACGGCCAGAGCAAAGTTCAAAATTTGTCAAAAAAAGTGTGAGATCAAAAGAAGTTTTGCAAGCATTTTCAGGCCAAAAGGAGAACGCGACTCTCTTCTTTGCCATACCCTGAAGCTAAAGCAACCCTTGCCACGTCCTAAGGTCCATTATCAAGCAATATAAGTATTCCCAGATCCCCTCAAAATCCCATATTATTTTTTCTTACATACTTGTGTGCAGGCTTCAAAGAAGGCTTATCATGCGCCTCACAAATCCAAAGCGCCAAGTGTCTCCAAGTGCAAATCCAATGGCCACAAGGGAAGGAGCATCATGTTCTCAGGTCAACACAGGCGCAGGAAATCTCCAAAGTCAAACCAAGCTGGCTTCTGAATGGGCCTCACAATTCCATTAACACCTCCAATCTGGCCCAAAACCCCCCTTGGGTTTGCAATTTTTATTTTGTCATTTTTATATTTTGTTTGTCTTATTTTATTTTTTCCCTTTTATTAACTATTAACATAATTAATTTATTTTCTATAAAAAAATCAAAAAAGAACTAATATTATTATTATTATTGTTAATTTCATTTTATTTTTGTAAATAAATACTAATAAATTGAATTAGTTTTAATTAGACAATTTTAACCTTTTTTCTTAATAACTAAAATAAATTTAGAATTAGGTTTTTATTAACTTTTAATTTTAATTCCTTTTATTTTATTTCATTAAAAACATAAAAATACAAAAAACGTTTTTCTTTTAATAAATTAATTAATGAGTTATTAATTTTAATTTCATTTAATCACCAAAAAAGGACAAAAAAATTCAATTCTTTTCTTAAAAGGGTCAAAACCCTCATGACGTCCCGTTTCAATCTTTCGCGCGCGCGTTTATTTTTTAATTCATTATTATGTAACTGCTTCCGGAAATGTAATAGCTAATTAGGACCTCCTTTATCGCTTTATTTATTTTCTCGCAGTTTGTTTTCTTTATTTCCAAACGGGTTTTATTTTTTTTGGCGATGTATAGACCCGCGCCTTGTAATAGTTAGATTTACATTCCTGCAATTTATTTTCCGCACTCCTAACTATTAAAAAACGCATGAAAGAATGTATGACAAATAAAATCAATCCGTAGCTCACAAATAACATGTACAAGATAAACATAACATAAAAACAACACACAAGCACATGCCACTCTTAGGGTACGCCTCATTGGTTGCCTCGACGTGGTCATCAAGTATAGGGTGTCTTAGAGGTCGCCCTTCTGTCCAAAAGATCCAGTCGCCTCGAAACGGTTGCCTCAGATAAAAAGGATCTAGGACATTAGGGTTACTTCTAAGACGTCCTACCATTGCTTCAGTGACCACACTGTCCCTTATAATCGAATTGACCCGAACACCTCCAACGATGGTGCTACCTACCTCTAGCACTATCTAAAGGATTCTTACACAACTTAATTCCTTAGAGTAGGTAGATTTCTCTTAAGTACTTGCTCTTTTCAAAACAAACAAAAACAACTTTTTGCACTCACACTTTCTAAAAGTTTTCAAACAAATTTTTCATACACTCTTGAGGACTGATACAAGAGTTACCTAGAAATTTTTTAAACGAAACTTTTTCAAAACCCACACACATTTGAAAAGCAAACAAATTTTGAAAACATAAGAGCAAGTACCTAAGAGCCCGTGGATAACCACAGATAGAAAGGGTGCTAACACCTTCCCTTTCTATAATCTACCTCCCGAACCGAGAAACATTCTCGAATAAGGAATTTTGCTGTGCTTTTGTCCTTTCCATGTTGGAGAACATAAAAGATGATGGCGACTCTTGCTTACCGCGACATTTCGCGAACCAGCTTACAAAAACAGTCAGTTCTATTTCCACCGATCACAGAACTGACGAATCTGCTGGGGATAATATAAGTGGGGGTGTACCTTAGGAATAGTTCATCATCATGTTTTCAATTGCTTGATCTGCTTGCTTTAATATTGTGGGCCTGTCTTGGGAGTTTCATAGATCCTAACCCGGATCTGGGGGATACCTCTTAGAAAGTAGCAACAAACAGTGAGGGAACTGTGCGGGGTATACCGACACGGTTGAAGCAGTTTGCTATGTTGATGTGGCACTTTAGTGAGTACCGGTAACCCTTGAGTCAAGTCAAGGAGAGTACGGGGCCGCCGCGTGGTGTCGTGAAGCATCAACTGACCTTAGGAACCTTACTTGACCATCCTGGCCTCTTTAGGGGTAGTGAGATGACTGACTTTGGTGCAGTCTGAAGTTGGTTGATACTCGATACTACACTCATTGAGGGTTGTTTTCTTGGAATATTTTGATCGCCAGTTCAGTGGCTAAATCAAAACAATGAACATAGAAAATAACCCAATGATATTGAGCTCCTTAGAACCCGGTTACTTTTGATAGGACAGGTTTTTGAGCCCACCAACTTCAAGAGGGTAGTACCCCAAACTTCATGCTAGCCTAAACTCTAAGGGCTCTTTTGTGTGACTTGTGTGCCTTCATACTTGAACTACTTGCATACTTGTTATCTAACAACACGGGTTCCTTGCAGGTTTTGTTTACAGTCCTTAATTGGGACTCATTACAGGGCCTACTTACATCACTCCATGCATAGCATAACATCATACCATTGCATACATCCTGCATAAGGACTAACCCATTTCAAGGATCTCAAGGGTCTGTGATGCAGGTCATGATGAACCAACTGTCTAGCAAGGGGCAAAGGGGATTTATTTTCCTCTAGCCAAGGTTGATGACTTGGGTCAGGGGCTATGACCCACTCGATATGGTGAGCCTTGACTCTTGAAGAAGGACTCTCAACAATATGCAGTTCCTTCAATCAAGCTACCAGATCCAAATCCTAACAATTTTTCTTGTTTACCCCGCGAGATCCTTGAAAACATTGCATGCATACATATCATTGCATAACAGGTACCCTTGTTACAGGTCACTTACCTTCTTCGCTGTTTATTTCAGCAGTCATCATGAATCCTGAATCATCCAATGAACAAGCTATCAAGGCCCTCCAGGCCCAGAACACCCAGTTCCAGGAGCTGGTCATGAGCTTAGCCCAAGGACAATAGGAATTGAAGACTCTGTTTTTGAAGAAAAAGAAGAAGAGGACTGTTTTGTTCAACCCTAGACGCAGATCTGGGAATACACTGCAGAATGAAGCTGAGCGGACTACCCCATCTGTTGGGGAAGGCAGTCACCAAGAGGGAAGGGTTCCTAGTCCCGTAGTCTCTGACACCGAGACAAATTTCAATGATGAACAGTACCCTCCTGCGGAGGACAGGTACAAACAGCTGGAAGACCGGTTGAATGCTATGGAGATTCAACGTGTTCCCGGGTTGGACTTTGGAGACCTAGGCTTATCTTCTAGGGTGGTGATCCCACACAAATTCAAAGCACCTGCTTTTGCAAAATACGACGGGGCATCCTGTCCTAAGCTGTATCTCAGATCATACATAAGGAGGATCCAGCCCTACACGGCTGACAAAAATTTGTGGATTCACTTCTTTCAGGATAGTCTGTCGGGGACTCAACTCGAGTGGTTCTATCAGCTGGATGGAGCCAGTATCCGCAACTGGGAGGACCTTGCTACTTCCTTTTACAAGCAATACCAGTATAATGCTGACCTCGCTCCTACGCGTACCCAACTCCAGGGTATGTCACTAGGGACGGGCGAAGGATTCAAAGATTATGCGCAAAAGTGGAGAGATCTTGCTGGAAGGGTGCAACCACCTCTGACTGACCGTGAACTCGTTGATATGTTCTTGGGGACCCTGTCTGGTCCGTTCTTCAACCATCTGATTGGAAATTCCTCTACTGGGTTTACAGATCTGATCTTGACTGGTGAAAGGATAAAAGCTGGTATCAAGTCTGGAAAGATACAAACTGGTGACTCCTCGAACACTGAGAAGAGACCATCCAAGAAAGAATCTAGTGCTGTAAACGCGGTGGTTATTTCAAAACCGGCCGGTGCTCCTCAACATCGCAACCAACAAAGGGAAGAGAGACCTAAAAGGAAATTCACTCCCCTCGGCATGACCTTGTCCCAGATATTGCCACAGCTGCTGGAGACCAAGTTGGTAACTCTAAGGGACCCTCCTAAGAATACCAACAGGACACCTTCAAGGTATAACCCCAATGTTCGCTGCGCTTATCATTCTGACAGCCCGGGGCATGCTACAGATGATTGTTGGACTTTGAGAAATAAGGTTCAGGATCTGATCGACGCAAAGGAAGTCCAGTTCGACTCTCTAGAGACTCCCAATGTGATCACTGCTCCCTTGCCAAAACATGGCTAGGATTGGAAATTTTTTGTTCATTCGAATGTTTAAGTTGTATTTTTCTTTGATTGTTCAAACATTGTATTCATGTCAAACGTTGTTATTTCATTAATGCATTACACATGTCTGTTTTGAAGTAATTATTTCGTATTTACTATATGCAAACTGTTTTCATATTTTTGTAATGATCAACTCTCAATTAATAATTCTAAGCCTCTTGAGGGAGGATGACGAAAACGATACCACAATCTTTACAATATGCTTTTGAACAGACCCCGCTGATGAGGTACAAGCATTGTTTCAATTCCTAAACACTGGAGTTATAAGGAAGATAATCCCTCGTCAACCCCTTTGAGCCAAAGAAGTAGGAGTTTTTCTTTTCGAAAATTAAAACCCTTAATCATAACCTGGGGCAGGGTAGTTCTCTCAGTTGATCCGAGTGCACAACGAATGGCACCAAAGGAGTCCTTCCAAAGCAAAAGACAATGATGGTTCCGAATAATCGTCATGACAGGCAGTCATTATCTTTCAAAAAATAAAAGCCCATTAAGTCAAAACCTATGAAGGAGACTTACAAAACTGGGGCATCCCGCTGACTGTGATCATGAAAGAAACAGTTCAGGCAAAAAACAGGGATAACGAAATCAAAAGAGAAAGAGGCCCTACAAACCCTCGACAAAAGGAAATGACTGCCTATTCAAAATAAAATGTCAACATCCGAACCATCATGGGAATATTAGGACAAAGACTCGAACAAGGTCTAACGCACGACCAACTGAGTTTAGGTTTGAAGAACATCACGAAGAGCGGGTGGGTACAAATATAATTTGAGCCTTTATCCTTTGTTTCTTAAACCGTGAACCAAGCCACGTTATAACCCTCAAAAAGTCCTAGCTGAAGCATGGGTTAATTCGAAAGCATACTGTTACAAAGGTATCCTGACTCCTTAAGGCTTGCGGTAAAATAGCGAGTTGACATCACAGTTTACAAAAAATTCACTTGTTTTTATGAAAAAATGCATTTTCAAGAACGTCAAGACAGACATAAGCTTTGCATTCCTGATATAACATTGTTTGCATATGACTATTTGTTTAAACATCATAGAAGTTCGCACGACGAATGTCTAATGAACAAAAGAACCTCCAATCAAGGGACATGGCATGATCATTGTCCATCATCTGGGGCAGTTAAGTCAAGATTCGAAGAATCTCTCAAAAGGCCAACCAGCTTGGGGAAAATCTCCGTCCGAATCACTTGGGGCATGGGACATGAATTCCAGCAACGAATCTTGTCTGATCAAACGAAGATCTTCTGGTCACATGGCAAACACAACAACAGGGGCACCTCCCTACATCCTGAGGGCGTGGACATAGTCAAAAAAATACTACGCATAATCAAAGACCCGCTAGGTTGACACACCTAGGCAAAAATAAGGGCTTCCCGGCGAACCAAAAAAGTTCGGACAAAATAAGGGATGAAAATGAAAAAATCTGTACACCGGGCAAGTCGAAAACCTGAAAAGGCGGTTTGGGAAAAAATGGGTATCCCGGTGGACTGAAAACCCGAAAGGGCGGTCCAGGCAAAAATTATGGATCAAAAGCGTACGACTATGTCCCGTCATCTCATCACTTGCCTACCAGAAGAGGATTTGTCAAAACGGCAGTTATCAAGACCTCCACAGGTACCTTCTCCCACAGAAGTTGGGGCAATAAGAATTGTACAAACTGTACAAGATGCTCCGTCCTCCAGGTACGAGGAAGGTTCAGCTGAAGAATGCACCCAAGATACTTTCACTCCCCGCAGAGTAAGACAAGAATCAACAATACTCTCCCCCGAGCAGAGTTGGTCTCCCATCATCCCTAAGAAGGCACAATATCCCTAGCAAGTCAGCAACACTCTCCCCGAGCAGAGTTAGTCTACTGTCAACCTTAAGGAAGTTGGGCATCCCCCAGAAGATATCAACCTTCCCCAGCGGAGTCTACAGATGTTCCTAAGCAAGCGTCCCCGGAAGTCTTGATATAAGATTGTTCCCCGACAGAATACCAGACACCCCAGTGGAGCCACTTCCCCAGTACAGTCCAAAGTCTCCCCAGGAGATTTGAATCAATCTCCCCAGTAGATTCTGGAAGCTTATCCCCAGTAGATTCTGGAAGCTTATACCCTGCGGAGTACAGACGCATCTCCCCGACTATATTCAAAGGTTATTCCCCACCAGAGCTTATAACTGGGTTATCCTCAGCTAATTACCACGGAAAGATCGTCCTCGGCGAAGTTCTTCCTATCACTCGGCGGAGTTTATCAATTCCCCAACAAAGCTCATCAATGGAATCCCCAGCGGAGTTATCATCAAAACCTCAGCGAAGCATCTCTTCCCACAGAGTAATTCCCCGCAGAGTAATCTCTCCAACAAGTTTATTACCCCAACAGAGTCATCTTCTCCTACTAGTTTATTCTTGCAACCATCATCCCCAGCGGAAACGAAGAACTCTACTCTTCAAACATTAAGCCCATGATTCAATAAGCTCCCGGCATCCGTCAAGGATTTATTTTCCTAGACGAGAATACATTCATAAACATCACATCATGATACATGCATATGCGCATCATGTCATACAATCTCATTTATGTCAAGAACATCATTGCTTGATCCATATCATGCATTGCATACGACTGACCTTTACCTTTCAGGAAGGATACAGTTAAATAATCAGCTATGTCAAAGTAGACAAATACAGTCAAAAGAGACCAATCCAGTCAAAAAAGACAAATCCAGTCAAAGAAGACAAATCCAGTCAAAGAAGACAAGTCCAGTTAAATCCCAAAGGTTTTTCTGATGCTCATCCAGTCAAAGAAGACAAGTCCAGTTAAAATTAATTCCTAAAGTCATTGAAGATAGCCCGTCGTTATAGACACCCGTCATTATAGACACCCGTCATTATAGACACCCGTCATTATAGACACCCGTCGTTATAGACACCCGTCATTATAGACACCCATCATTATAGACACCCGTCATTATAGACACCCGTCATTATAGACACCCGTCATCATAGACACCCGTCGTCATAGACACCCGTCATTATAGACACCCGTCATTATAGACACCCGTCATTATAGACACCCGTCATTATAGACACCCGTCGTCATAGACACTCGTCGTTATAGACACCCGTCGTCATAGACACCCGTCGTCATAGACACCCATCATCATAGACACCCGTCGTCATAGACACCCGTCGTTATAGACACCCGTCGTCATAGACACCCGTCGTCATAGACACCCGTCGTCATAGACACCCGTTGTCATAGACACCCGTCATTATAGACAACCCGTCGTCATAGACACCCGTCGTCATAGACACCCATCGTTATAGACACCCGTCGTCATAGACACCCGTCGTCATAGACACCCGTCGTTATAGACACCCGTCGTTATAGACACCCGTCGTCATAGACACCCGTCGTCATAGACACCCGTCGTCATAGACACCCGTCGTCATAGACACCCGTCGTCATAGACACCCGTCGTTATAGACACCCGTCGTTATAGACACCCGTCAGTATATACACTCGTCGTTATAGACACCCGTCGTTGAAGACAACTCATCCAAAAGGGACAACTCGTCAAAAAAAAAGACAACACCTCCCCCGGTTCAGTTAAATCGATTCCTGAAGATTTTCTGAAATAAGTAGAGACAACCCATCAACTTTTGAAGTTCCAGATTCGATTCCTGTATCTAGCCAGGGAACGTTTGAAGAGTTTGAAGATTTGATACCTGTATCCAGCCATGGAAAATCTGTAGACGACTAATTCCAGATTCGATTCTTGTATCTAGCCAGGGCACGTCTGAAGAGTTTGAAGATTCGATACCTGTATCCAGCCAGGGCACTTCTGTAAGCAACCTTTTGAAGTCCCAGATTCGATACCTGTATCTAGCCAGGGCATGTCTGTGAGCGACTGAGTGAAGATCAACACCTGTAACAGGCCAGGAAATTATCTTTCTCAGGTACGCAAGTTCTCGCTAAGGAATCTCTTACGCGATCGACACCTAGATGGCATCTATAAGCCCATCCTCCCATACCACCTTTCCAAATGGCATCTATAAGCCCATTCCCGACAAGGTTCTGTCACATCTCCAGATGGCATCTATAAGCCCATCCTCCTATCCACCATCTTTCCAAATGGCATCTGTAAGCCCATCCCCGCCATCACACTGCTGATACTCTACTATGTGAGTGCAAATTTCTGGGCACTATAGTGTTCAATCATCTTCCACCTTCGGATCACGAAAGGCGCGCAAGCTAATCTACATCCTCAGGTCTAAGAAGATTGAACAGGGGCAACTGTTGTACCCCAAAATTTTCCCTCCCATATTCTTCAAAGTTTTGACAAGCATCATCTCAATTTGCTCAAGTCTACTCAAGGGTTGCACAGTCAAACCATCCTCCTAAGCCAGTCAAAATTAGGGTTTTGGTTCTTTCAAGAAAGTTGAGGTTTTCAAGGGCTCAATCAAGTCACATATACCTATATACATTGTCAAGCATCTACATGCCAAGTTTCAAGGCTCACAGGGTCAAGTTGCACAGTAAAAAACCCTAGTTGCTCCACAATCAACTGTAGGGGTAAAATGGTCATTTGGCAGTCAAAAGTCAAAATTTTTGGTCAACATCTTATTTTGAAGCCACAATCATCATTTGATCAAGTCTTGATCATGATTCTACAAGAATGGCTCAAAAATCATCAAGATGCAAAAGTTTCCATTTTTGGACAACTGAAAAGTTAACTGTAACTTGACCAAGGCATAACGTTTTCATGGTTCATCAGAAAAATCCCATCCAATTCTAATTTTGAAGGGGAGGACATTTCCTACAACTCATCTTCACATTCCAAGTCCAAGAAATGCTCTCACAAAAAGTTACCAATTTCAACATTATAGGTCATTTTCAAAAGTCAACAAAAAGGCATTTTAAGTCAAAGACCATAACTTGAGATTGGTAAATCAAAATGACATGGGACCAAAGGCATTGGTTATAGGACTTCAAGACCTTTCCAAAATGTCCAAGAACATGTTCATATGATCAAAATTGAGCAAGATATGCATTGGAGAAGTTGGGAAATTTTTATGAAATGGCAAAAGTCAACTATCCTTGAAACTTCATTTTTTGACAAAAGGGCCCACTTTTTTCCACTTGGTTCAGCCTTGTCATGCCACCCACGTGTCCCATGATTAATTTCAAGATTAAACATTAATTTTTCTATTTTTTATTTAATTTTATTGATTTAATTCATTTTAAATCCATAAAATTCAAATAAAAATCAAAAAAATTAATTAAGTGATATCTTGTGGTTTGAATGACCTTGATGCATCATAATACACATACCAAATTCGTGTAAAGTCCATTTCAAGCATGAAATTCAAATTTTGAACAAAAATGGCAAGTTTCTTTAATGGTGGTAAAGAGGAAATCCAAAACTTCATTGCAAGGGTTAAAGGCTCCTAAATGTGACTTATTCTCACTCATTACTATATATACAAGCCTTGCAAGCCTCATTCACAACCTAGAGTATGCACAAACGGCCAGAGCAAAGTTCAAAATTTGTCAAAAAAATTGTGAGATCAAAAGGAGTTTTGCAAGCATTTTCAGGCCAAAAGGAGAACGTGACTCTCTTCTTTGCCATACCCTGAAGCTAAAGCAACCCTTGCCATGTACTAAGGTCCATTATCAAGCACTGTAAGTATTCCCAGGTCCCCTCAAAATCCCATATTATTTTTTCTTACATACTTGTGTGCAGGCTTCAAAGAAGGCTTATCATGCGCCTCACAAATCCAAAGCGCCAAGTGTCTCCAAGTGCAAATCCAATGGCCACAAGGGAAGGAGCACATGTTCTCAGGTCAACACAGGCGCAGGCAATCTCCAAAGTCAAACCAAGCTGGCTTCTGAATGGGCCTCACAATTCCATTAACACCTCCAATCTGCCCTAAAACCCCCCTTGGGTTTGCAATTTTTATATTTTGTTTGTCTTATTTTATTTTTTCCCTTTTATTAACTATTAACATAATTAATTTATTTTCTATAAAAAAAATCAAAAAAGAACTAATATTATTATTATTATTAATTTCTTTTTATTTTTGTAAATAAATACTAATAAATTGAATTAGTTTTAATTAGGCAACTTTAACCTTTTTTCTTAATAACTAAAATAAATTTAGAATTAGGTTTTTATTAACTTTTAATTTTAATTCCTTTTATTTTATTTCATTAAAAACATAAAAATACAAAAACATTTTTCTTTTAATAAATTAATTAATGAGTTATTAATTTTAATTTCATTTAATCACCAAAAAAGGACAAAAAAATTCAATTCTTTTCTTAAAAGGGTCAAAACCCTCATGACGTCCCGTTTCAATCTTTCGCGCGCGCGTTTATTTTTTAATTAATTATTATGTAACTGCTTCCAGAAATGTAATAGCTAATTAGGATCTCCTTTATCGCTTTATTTATTTTCTCGCAGTTTATTTTCTTTATTTCCAAACGGGTTTTTTTTTGGCGATGTATAGACCCGCGCCTTGTAATAGTTAGATTTACATTCCTGCAATTTATTTTCCGCACTCCTAACTGTTAAAAAACGCATGAAAGAATGTATGACAAATAAAATCAATCCGTAGCTCACAAATAACATGTACAAGATAAACATAACATAAAAACAACACACAAGCACATGCCACTCTTAGTGTACGCCTCACTGGTTGCCTCGACGTGGTCATCAAGTATAGGGTGTCTTAGAGGTCGCCCTTCTGTCCAAAAGATCCAGTCGCCTCGAAACGGTTGCCTCGGATAAAAAGGATCTAGGACATTAGGGTTACTTCTAAGACGTCATACCATTGCTTTGGTGACCACACTGTCCCTTATAATCGAATTGACCCGAACACCTCTAACGATGGTGCTACCTACCTCTCAATGGTGGGATAGCACTATCTAAAGGATTCTTACACAACTTAATTCCTTAGAGTAGGTAGATTTCTCTTAAGTACTTGCTCTTTTCAAAACAAACAAAAACAACTTTTTGCACTCACACTTTCTAAAAGTTTTCAAACAATTTTTTCATACACTCTTGAGGACTGATACAAGAGTTACCTAGAAATTTTTCAAACAAAACTTTTTCAAAACCCACACACATTTGAAAAGCAAACAAATTTTGAAAACATAAGAGCAAGTACCTAAGAGCCCGTGGATAACCACGGATAGAAAGGGTGCTAACACCCTCCCTTTCTATAATCTACCTCCCGAACCGAGAAACATTCTCGAATAAGGAATTTTGATGTGCTTTTGTCCTTTCCATGTTGGAGAACATAAAAGACGGTGGAGACTCTTGCTTACCGCGACATTTTGCGAACCAGCTTACAAAAACAGTCAGTTCTATTTCCTTCGATCACACTTAGCAATCTGCTTGAACTGCTTTAAAATCAATGAAAACCCTAAATTTTGTCTGACTGACAAGAAAAGTCTGTTTGACCGATTCTTGAGCCAGTCTGAAAAATCAGGAAAAGCCCGAAGCTGTGATTTCTTGTGGAAAAATAGGAGGGCAAATTTTGGGGTACAACAGGTACGCTTGCAGGTATAATCACTGGTACAGAGGTAATCTTAGGAATGGCCACGGGTCCAAAGACTGCCTTTGGAGGGGCAATCTCTGGAGAGAAGATTCTACCACTGCGGGTAATCTTGCTAGTTCCGACAATATTGCTAATGTCGGAATTGTCCTCTTCGGTAGTCAGTTCATCCTGTTTAATACCATGGTAGTAGATTTCTCCACCGTAATTCCATGGTAGTGTTTTATCTGATTGGTACGGGGCCGACCCGGGCATTGTAATCTTAAGTGGAGTAGTCTTTGGAGCAGGTGTAATCCTAACGGGTCTTTTAGGGGCCCTGGAAGGATTGGCGTAGATGGTTATAATTGAAACTTCCTTGGTTATCAATCAATCGTTGGATACCTTTTTTCAACAGAGGGCAGTCAAATGATGAGGATAGGCAAACATGGCAGTCTTTGTCACAACCTGGGAATATACTACCTTTCAACAAATTCAACTTAATAATCAGGAGCGGAGTTAACAGTTCATCCACGGTAGCAACAAACAAATCGTCTTCAATAGCGTTGGAATTGTGACCATGCCTAGGCATTGGAGCGGAAATAACATTTGGTTTCTCAGGCGCTTCAAACTCAACTTCCTTCGCATCTATCAGGTCTTGAATTTTGTTCTTCAGAGCCCAACAGTTGTTGGTGTCGTGCCCTGGACTTTCAGAATGGTATGCGCACCTGGCATTTGGATGGTAATGTGGAGACACAGTATTGGGATTCTTTGGGGCCTCTTTTAGAGTGGCCAGATTCAACCTCAGAAGATGTGGTAGAACTTGGGCTGGAGTCATGTTAATCTTGGTGAATTGCCGAACTGGCCTTTCCACCCTTTGCTGGTCAGATGCAGGCTTTGGAATCATAACGTCCCCTAACGTTGGTCGACATTCAGTTCTTCCTTGACTCCTCTGTGAATAAACAGCAGATACTTCCTTTCTTCCAGTGAAGGGCTTTTTCACGGCTGTAGAGGCAGACACATCCTTTTGAATCTTCCCACTTCTTATACCAGCCTCCACCCTTTCGCCGGTTAAAATCAATTCAGTAAACCCTGCAGAGGAACTCCCAATCAGATGATTGAAGAAAGGGCTTGACAGAGTTCCCAGAAACATGTCCACTAACTCCCTTTCAGATAGAGGGGGTTGCACCCTTCCGGCTAGATCTCTCCACTTTTGCGCGTAATCTTTAAAGCCCTCATTGGAAACCATAGCCATACTCTAAAGCTGAGTACGGGTAGGCGCCAAATCGGTGTTGTACTGTATTGTTTATAGAAAGCTGCTGCCAGGTCTTCCCAATTGTGGACATCGACCCTTTCTAATTGGTAGAACCAATCAAGTTGCATTCCTGATAAACTGTCTTGGAAAAAGTGGACCCACAAGTCTTTGTCGGCAGAGTGTGGTTGAATCTTCCTGACATATGATCTGAGGTGAATTTTAGGGCAAGACACCCCATCATACTTGGCAAATAGTGGCACTTTAAACTTTGGTGGGATCACAATCCCTGACACCATCCCCAACTCTTCAAAATCTAGACCCGGTACTCTCTGGATTTCCATAGTGCTTAAACGCTCTTCAAGGTGTTTGTACTTGTCTTCAACCGGAGGGTATTGTTGTTCAGAGTAGTCCTCCTCTTCCTCCTCTTCTTCAGAATCTGATGGTACTGCCGTTTCTTTTCCTTTTCTTTCCCCTTCTTCAGATGTTATTGGAAATTCTAAGGTCCTTTTGTCTTGTCCCTAAAACCTTCTGCCCATGATTACCACACCAGCTGGCTTCTTCTTCTTTTTCTCTTTCTCTTTTTCTAGCAGAGTCTTCAGCTCCTCTTGCCCCTTGGCTAAGGTCATGAGTAACTGTTGAAATTGCGTGTTCTGAGCTTGAAAATCTTTGACCGTTTGTTCGAGATCCATCTTACTGAAATAAACAGTAGAGAGATGAGGAAACTTGTTGCAAAGACCTGTTTATGTTCATGATGAATGATATGTATTCATGCAATGCTTTCAAGGATTTAAAAATTAAAATTTGTTTTAAACAAAAAAGAAACACATGTCATATTAATAAAATAGAATTTGAGTACATCAATGCCCCTTGGGCAAAATAATACAAAATTCTAAGGTAAAAAGACATTACACATCCTCTTTGGTGCAATGTAGGTATTGAGAGTCTGCTCTTCATGAAGTAGACGAGTGAGTTCCAAAACCTTCTTCTCGCTTGCATAGAATTGGGCTTCGAAAGTATCGCGCTCTCCTTTGAGCTGTATCCAATCCCTTTGTAGGTCTTCGAGTGATGTCGGCATGTCAGGATGTAGGATAGTGTATGGAACTTCTCCTTCCTTAACAGGCTCAATAATCACTGGGAGAATGGAGGGATAAGGCATCATAAGACTTTGGGCGCGGGTTCGTACCCACTTGAGGTAAGGATCAAGAGGGATGGAATTCTTGTGTCCCAAAGTCTTGCTACCCACCTTGTTTAGCATCCTCCAATCTCGAATGAATCTCTGGCGAAGTCCTTGATCGTTGTTGTCGTAGTCGAAAACCAATCCTTGAATCAACATATCATGTGGGTCATCCCTTAGGGCATAACCAAACTGTCTTAGAGCTAAGCATGGGTTGTAGGTGATGCCTCCCCTAATGCCAAGTAGAGGGACATTAGGGAATTCCCCACAACGGTCAACAATGGTAACATTCTCTTTGGATCGAGAACACCAATGAATATCTGAATGTTTAAGTGTCATCAACCTTTGTGACCACCTCAAACCTTGCTCATTCTTCTAGACTGATTGGGGAAGATGAGAAATAAACCATCTTGCCAGGAGAGGAGTACAACACATAAGAACACCTCTTTTCCTCATTGTACGAGTGTGAAAAGAGTGTAGGATATCCCCAAGCAATGTAGGCACCGGGTTGCGAGACATGAAGATTTTGACAATGCTTACATCTATGAGTTGGTCCGAATTAGGGAACAAGACCATTCCATAGATGAGAAGATCTAAAATCTCCTAAAAAGCTTTCAAGTCTAGGGAATTCCAACAACTTTGGGCCTTCTCATACAGAAACTTTGCCAAGAAGCCTTTGACACCACTTCTAGTTTCCCAATGAGTTGTGACATCAGATGAGTGCAAGTGCAGGGCTTGAGAAATATCTTCTGGCTTTGGATATCTTTCCGTACCGTTGAAGGGTAGTTGATTGAGAATAGGAATCCTCAGAAGTTGATATAATTCTTCCAAAGTGGGCACAAGTTGATAGTCAGAAAATGTGAAGCAATGTTGCAAAGGGTCAAAGAACTGGAAGAGAACTTTCATTATATCCTCCTCTGTGTTGGAAGTGACCAAGTTGAGTAGACGACCATGTATCTCGGTGAATGGAGAATTCTCAGAGATCCTTGAAGCAAACTCCTTGAGTTGTGGAGGAATCCTTACAAGGTTGATTTGGATAGTTTTCCTGCGAAGTGAATCCATATCCTACAAAACAAGAACAAAGATGAATCTCCAAAATCCTTGAAATGATTAGTGAATGCATATGATGTTCATGATGTCCATGATGTTATGCACAAGTATATATGTACAAGCAAATCAAACAAGTTCCTAATTTAGGCTTGCATGGGGTTTCATAGGTAAGTACCCTTTTGAAGTTTAGTTGGCTCAACCTGTCCTAATAATAGTAACCAGGTTCTAAGGAGCTCAATATCACTGGATTGTTTTCTTTGTTCATTGTTTCAGTTCAAACCTCTTTACTGGCGACCGAAATATCCCAAGAAACCAATCCTCAATGAGTGTAGTATCGAGTATCTACCGACTTCAGACTGCACCAAATCCGGTCATCTCACTACATCCTAAAAGGCCAAGTTGGTCAAGTAAAGGGTTCTAGAAGTTCATTAGTGCTTCATGACATCACTCAGCGGCCCCGTATTCTATTTGATTGACTCAAAGGCTACCGGTACCCACAAATATGTCACACTAACATAGTTATTGCTTAGACCATGTCGGTATACCCCGTACAATTTCCACAACGTATTGCTATTTACCTATAATGTTTCCCAAATCCGGGTGGAGGATTTAAACCCAAACAAAGAACCATAGTTGTAAAGAAAACAAGTCAAACAATGTAAGCAAGTAAATTTGATCTAAACCCTAAGGTAACCCCACTTTTATAATTGTCCCCAGCAGAGTCGCCAGTTCTGTGATACGGTGGGAGAACTGGCTTAAAGGTTTTGTGTTTTTTGCAAATGTTGCGGTTAGCAAGAGTCACCACCGACTTTTCTTTTATCCAAAAGGAAAGGTGAAAAAGCACAGGAAAGACCTTTGAGATGTTTTCTTGAGTTTGGGGGGTAGATTATGAAAAGGGAGGGTGCTAGCACCCTTTTCATCCATGGTTTTCCACGGGCTCTTAGTTACTTGTTTAGATCACTTGCTTTGTTTTGTTTGAAATGGTGTTTGGTGTGATTTTGAAAGTATTTTGTAAAAGAGGCCATTGTTTAGGCAATCTTTGTAATGATTCTCGTTCGTAAGAATGTATACAAAGATGTTTGTCTTTTTGAAAATGTTTTCAATGTTTTTGTAAGATGTTTTGAAATGTGTGTGTGTTTTTTTGTGTTGAAAATAGAAAGGATTGTTTTGAAGTGGAGCAAGTAACTTAGAAGCTATCTACCTACTCAAATGTCTTTCTTGTGCATTTTTATTCCTTTGACATTGTTGACTTACCATTGATTTGGTAAGCAACCCTATCTTTGGATGTAAACAGGACGAGCGTTGGTCATTGTATAACCATGATAGCAATGTTGCCAAGTATCTTTAGCATTTTTGAGGGACCAAGATCATTTTGTTTAGGCAACTTTTGAATAGCGTCATCGAGGGACTACGATCTTATACTTGTTTTGTTTTGCCAAGATACTTCGCATGCGTAACATGGCCATTTTGTTTTAGGCAACCAAGTGGGAGAAACCCTAGGGGTACGTGTGTGCAAAGTGTATTATTTTCATGCTTTTGTTTTTTCTTTAGGGTTTTCTATTTTGCTTTGTTTTTGTTCTTGTCATGCAAACCCTAATTACTAGTCATAATATATAAAGCGATAAATTGCGTAATGTAAACTAAGCTATTACAACAATTTTTATGGGAGGGGGGAATACAAATTTGAATGGGGGATTTGCACAAATATAAAACTAAATATATTATTACAACTAAATCGAATATGCGCGAATTTAAATAAATAAGACAAATAATTAAAATGCAATGCAATATGTTCATGTAAAAAAATGTTTTATGTCTTGTTTTTGTATGAGAAAAATATTTAATTTAAACCTAAAAAAAGGAAAAAAAAATAATATTTATTGAAAGGGATGAAACCCTAATTTTATTCAAAGAAAATAATGTTTCATTTTATTATTTTATACATTTTTTGTATAAGAAAATAATAAATAATATTATATGTAAATATTAAAAATTAAATATGTGTAAAAATTGGTATTTGCAAGTATAAAATGTCTAATAAAAAATATTAAGTATTTTTAATTATATTTATAAGTTATTTAAGAAAATAAATTCTATTTATCAAAATAAACTATTTTCATGTGAGAAAATAATAAAAAAATAAAATAAAAGTGTTAAAATAAATAAATCATTTTTAGGATTTTTTATCATTAAGAAAAATAAATAAAAGTATTAAATATAAAAATATGAAGAAAAATGCAAAAATATAAAAAGTTAGCCAGGTGGTGTAATAGCAAGTCAGAGGGGTGCAAATAGCAAAAACAAAAAGCCCATAACCACTTCATCCTTGTCCTTCATTCATCCTCTTCACACGTTTCCAGTTCAAACCTGTATCTCGCTTATGCTTGCATAAAACAAAAACTCATAACATGAAAAATATGGCATTTGAGCTCACGATTCCAACCATATAAATTATGTAACCTAACTCTTAAAGATCAAAGAGAATTTTTGAATCCCTAATTCGTGACCTAACTTTTTCAGAGTTTTCAATCTTCAAATTCTCTTAGCACAAGTAATATAAATGCAAAGTAATGGTATGTACAACTTCGTTATGATGAGAGCTACATTTTTTCTTCATAAATCGTGGCTTGAAGTTGCATGTATAAAGAGATAGAGTTTAAGGAAATACCTCCTTCAGCTGGAATCGTGTAGGACAATGCAAGGACTTTAATGGAGGCCTGGTGATTGTTTAAGCTTCCTTGAACTTCCCTGAAGCTATTCCAATGCTTATCTTGCTCTGAGGATGGCTGGAACTCTCTGACCAAGTCCAACTGCAAGCTTCAAAATTGAAAATGGAAGATGCTGAAACAGGGGTTACAGAACCAGGGTGATGGCTTGGATTGACTAGGTAGCAAGTGTTTAAGATGTTTGAATTGTTTCAACACAAAACGCACGAGCCAAATGAGAGTTGGCTATGCTTTTGTAGAAAACTGTGAGCTTGGGCAGTTTTGTGGTGTTTTTGAGTTTCAGAGTGTTCCAGGTGCAAGCCAAGCGTGTTATGCCTTGTACAAAGTTTGTATATTTGTATAGGAGTGATCCAAAGTCAGCTTCCCAACAGATCTATCAATGCTAGCCTTTTTGCCAACTTTCTTGTACTTGAAGCAAAGTTGACATGACCAATCCCACATGCTTGTACTAGCTTGCTTGAGGGCTGAAATGAGCTTGTACTAATTGCTTGAGTGCTGTAGAGTTTGCTTGCATCAAGGGGACAGGTTCAATGCTCAAGATTAACAAAGTTGCAAAAGTTCATCTTTTTGAAAATGGCATTGTAACCTTTTTGCCCAAAATGGAAATACATCTTGTGTAAAGCTTCAAAAGAAAAGATAAAGGCTTTAGCTTATTAGTATGCATTTAATTATGGAGTGTATAGCAAGCTTAGGACCTGTAAAGCAAGATATAACGAGCATAGATTTGATTTGCAACTTGATGCTATGTGAAAATGGCTTGGTCAAAAGTGAGAAAATACCAACTTCCCTTCTTCGATTCTCCCTACTCAAAAATGATCTTGGAGAGTTCTTGGAAATTTTGGAAAGTTTGAAATGTAATCTATAATACATCTTTGAAATAAAACTTGAGATACCTCTTGGAACTAGGTGAAAAGTTGCCATGAAGTTGGGTCCAAAACCTGCCTAAATTAGGGCAAAATTTCACTAAGTTATTTAGTTCATGGCCCTATATTCACAAATTTATAACTTGAGATCCAAGCATCTTTAGGGAGAAGTTTGTGAAGAAAAGTTGTAGATTTCATGGAGGACTACAACTTTCATGTTGGGAACTTTGCTTGAATCAAAATGCATCATAGTGAAAAAGTGGTGAAAAGTTGAGAAAAAATAAGAAAATATTTATACTTAGAAAAATTCTAAGTTATGCAAATTTTCAAATTTAGGTTTCTTGGTGAACAAGTTTAATATTTTGAAATATCTTTATGAATTATGACCCTTGGCACTTGATTTTGACCAAAAAGTCAAAGTTTGACTTTTCAATGTACAATTGACTTTTGATCAGTTGACTGCAAATTTCATCTGTCAATCCAATGAACTTGAGATCTTTAAACTATGTAATTAGGTCAAGATGATGCCATCGAATCCTTGAAATCATGCTTGAACTCAATTGGTCATTGGGTAGGTTAAAAAATCAGAAATTGCCCTTTCTCAGTCAAAACCCTAATTTTGACCATTTTGCCCTTTTGATGATTTGATCAAATTTCTTGAGGAATTGTGATCCAAACTTGATCAAATGATACATATGAGTCTAAAATGTTGATGTGGATAAAAAATTATGAGGTTTGACTGTAAATTGGCCATAGTTGACTTTTTCCCAATACAACTGATTTTTAGTTCAACTGTCCAATTGATTGATCAAAAATGTGGTTCAAGGCTTGAAACTTAGCATGAGCAACCTTAGGGGTCCGAAATGATGTATGAAAGTCAAATGAAGCATGGATGGTCCAAAAATCCTTGTGCAAACTCAAACTATAATTTTGGGTCATCAGTGCAAGATGAAGTGTCTTGAGCTGACCAAACCCTGATCTTGTCTTGAGTCCAAGTAGTCTTGTGAGAAAAATATTGGTAAATGAGAGGGAAAATTTTGGGGTACAACACAAAAAATAACATTATAATATAAAATACAAGCTAATTCTAGATAAGCAAACACGCGCACACTCAATTGGGCCACCGTTATTTGAACAAACCAATCAAAATGCTGCTGCTACATGCCACGTGATTTTCAGGCGAGTCAGACCACCCCTCACAGTGGTCAACTCCTTCTTCTCCGATGACCCTTAATTCTCAAAAACCTGTAAAATCCATCAAAACAAATAAAAGAAAAACGTAGATCCACTATATTGAACCCTGCGAGTTCAATGGTGGGATCGATTTCATCCAACGTGGCCTGTACCACTGAATATGAAAGTTCACACGTTATTTGCCCTAGCCATGGCATAATTGGATTCCTGTGTTAGAGCTCATAGCTAAAGGTCCTAAACCACCACAAACACGATTATGAACATGTATACATGCATCAAATGGATTAATAACGTGTGAATTAAGAGTTACAGTTTAAGAATTTTACCAACTCCAGTGCAACTCAGTTGGCTTATTCCGATCGTGTGTTGGCTTGGCAAAGGGTTCGAATAGGCTCCTGGAAGTCTCAGGAGGATGATTGGATCATTGGTTTTGAATGAGGAGTGCTGCAACAAGGATTTTGATCTTGCCCTGACACTTTTAATTTTAGAGAACTTTTGGAGAGCTTTTGTGCAATGATTTTTGTCCCTTTTGATTCTGCCTTTGTTTGCATTATATATAGGAATGAATGAGCCAACAAGTATGGCATGAAATCAAGCTCATGAAGCCATAATATAGCAAGAATCAAACATTTTAAAAACTTGCCATCTTTGTAATATTTCTTGCCATTCTTAAGCTGGTACGAATTTGGAAAGGTTGTCAGGCTATCATGAGTTGCATTGGGCCTTTACATGTTTGAAATTACAAGCCCAAGTCCTTACACATTTATCTCATATTTTATTTTGATTTTATTTGCTTTTAATTGAATAAAAAACCAAATAAAAGAAATAAAATCATAAAAATATGTGAATGGGTTTAGAGGTCCTATATCATCTTATGAACATGTTTGACATAAAAAATTAGGCCCACTAGTTCAAAATCTCAAATTTGCTCATTTTGTATTTCATGAATTTCCTCAAAATTTCCCAACTTGTGCAACTCATAACTTTATCAATTTTCACCTTTTGAAAGTTATCTTGTACTTTTTTAGAAGCTCAAGATGTACTCTACACTTTCTCTTTTGATCATTTTGGCATTTGGAGACATTATCTTGACGTAAGTTGCCTTGACAAAAAGTGTCTTTTGTTGACTTTTGAAAATGACCTATAATGTATTAGCTCATATCTTTCAAACGAAGCCTTTTTTGGAATTGATCATAAAAACAAAGTTGTAGATAATTTAACTTTATTCAAAATGAGCTTTGGTTGGTGAAAAGTTGATGACGTATGTGAAATTTATGCTTGGTCAAAGTTCAGTTGACTTCTCCTAAGGAAACCCTAATTTGATAATTCTTGACTTTTGATGATTTGAGGAATTTCCTTGAAGAATCATGATCAACCCTTGATCAAATGATGAATGTCACTTCAAAATGTTGATATTGACAAAAAAATCTTGAAGTTTGACTGTATGTCGACCATAGTTGACTTTTTTACCCACTATAGTTTATTTTCAATCATCTGAGCCATTGACTGAGCAAACTTGTGATGTAGGACCTGAAACTTGACATAAGAACTATTGAGGACCTATTAAGAATCATGGAAGCCACTTGATACCTTTTCAACCCAAAATTATCCGAGGAACTTAAAACCCTAGTTGTAGACCTTTTGCTTAGGAGGAGGTTTGACTGGTCAACCCTTGAGTATTTTGAGAACCTTTGAAAGCATGACTTGAGAAAAATGGGAGGGAAAATTTTGGGGTACAACAGCTGCCCCTGTTCAATATTCTTAAACCTGAAGAGTTAGACTGGCTTGTCCGTCATTCGTGACTTGAAGGTATAAGATGATTGAACACTTAAGTGCCTAGAAATTTGCACTCGCTTGTACAAGAGGTAACACTGTTGTTTGATTATACAGGGAATGAGCTTATAGATGCTATTTAGAGAGGTGACAGAGAGTCGTCGGAGATGGGCTTATAGATGCCATCCAAAGTAACTGTTGACTTCAACTGGAAGAAGTATCAGAATAAATCTATGGTCGACTTAATCTGAGCCAGAAGATGTCTATGCTTGTCTGAAACTGGAAGAAGTATCAGAATAAATCTTTGGTCGATTTAATCTGAGCCATAAAAAAGATTCGCTGGAAGAAGTATCAAAATAAATATTTGGTCGATTTAACCTGATCCATAAAAGGTTTCTTTGTCTTTAACTGGAATAAGTTTAAGAATAAATATTTGGTTGATTTAATCTGAGTTAGAAAAAGGTCCGCTGGAAGAAGTATCAGAATAAATCTTTGGTAGATTTAATCTGAGCCAGAAGATGTTTATACTCGACTTCGACTGGCAAAAGTATCAGAATAAATCTTTGGTCGATTTAATATGAGTCGGAAGAGGTCTGTTTGTCTTTAACTAGAAGAAGTATCAAAATAAATCTTTGGTCGATTTAATTTGATCCAGAAAAAGGTCCACTGGAAGAAGTATCAGAATAAATTTTTGGTCGATTTAATCTAATATAGGGGATGTTTATGTCTGACCTCAACTGGAAGAAGTATCCGAATAAATCTTTGGTCTATTTAATGTGAGCCAGAAAAAGGTCTCTTTGTCTTTAACTGGAAGAAGTATCAGAATAAATCTTTGGTCGATTTAATATGAGCTAGAAAAAGGCCTGCTAGAAGAAGTATCAGAATAAATCATTGGTCGATTTAATCCGATCCAGCAGATACTGGTGCTCGTTTTTATCTGGAAGAAGTATTAGAATAAATCTAGCTTGATCTAAACTGAGCCAAAAAATGTTTTCGACTGGAAGAAGTATCAGAATAAATACAAGCTTGATTTAAACTGATCCAGAAGATTTTTACGACTGATTCCTATTGGGAGAAGTATCAGAATAGATCCACGCTTGATCTAAGGTGAGCCAGAAGAATGTCTATTGGAAGAAGTATCAGAGTAAATCTATGCTTGATTTAAACTGAGCCAGCAGATGTTGTCTTTGAGAAGAATGTCTGGTCATACCAGTAGTTGATAATGTTGGTCTGTTGATTGACCTTTTTCTGAAAAGGTAAAGAGTTAGTTGTATGCAATGTCAAGATGTATGGAATTCATTGCGTAACGATGTTCTCAAAATAAATGATATTGTGTTATATGCGTTTTGTAGGTGTATGATATGCTGTTTATAAATGATGTATGAATATGAAATGTTGTTGAAGTGTATTTGTAAACTCGGACAACATTTTTGTCTGAGGAAAATGAATCCTTGACAGTTGCTTGGGATGAAGAGTATGTGTAACCTCGATCTTCTGGGAATTGTTTCTGCTGGGGACTCCTGCTTGCTATTTGAGGAGAACTCCATTGGGGAACATTAATTTCTGCTTGGGGGAGAAGAGTTTAAAAACATTGATTATTCATTGCTCTACTGGGGATTATAAATCTTATATATCTTGACTGGGGATAAAAGAGATGGATATTCTTTCGAGGTGCTGCTTAACTGAGTTTCTGATATGGATACTGTTGTACCCCAAAATTTGCCCTCCCATATTTTCCAAAACATTTCAAGAAATATTCACAAGTCCAACCCGGCGCGTCATATTCAGGTGTTCTTTCACCAAGATATCTCTGATAACGTATTCTCAAATTCAGGTTCGGCTCAAGAGTCAATTCTTTAAAGAAGGAATCCGAATGTGTGAGTTTTCTTGAAGAAATATGGTGAAAAAGTGTGCTGAAAGTGCAGTTTTTACGCGCTAAAAAATTCATAACTTGAAGATCGTGACTCGTTTTGAACCCGTTCTGGTGGCCAAAATTCCGTCTTGACATTATCTATGTTTTCATCTCTCACAGTTGGAAGCCAATTTCGATCAGAAGGTCTTCAAAAATGTGGATTTATCAAGTATTTTCGTACAGAAAATTTGTGACAGAAGTTTATTTGCGTCATATTCAGAAAATCATAACTTGGTCGATTTTCATCGTATCGAGCTGGTTCTGGCGCCAAAATTTCACAAATTGAGTAGGCTACATTTTCACAGAAGGTATTGAGTTCAAACGGTATTCAAAAGGCCTTCGTTTTTTGCTCAGAGTGCGTGACACACTGAAAATCCTGAATGCTGAATATTATTTCATCTGGGCCAAAACTTCGAAAATTCATAACTCGGTCAATTTTTATCGGATTGAACTCATATTTTTACACAAGGTCACTGACTCATAGATCTACAACTTTTATTCAAAAGTCGAGACCAAATTATGCACCGATCAATACCAATTTTTTATTGAAGAACATGTCAGAGTCGACACTGGAGCCCAAAATAAGTTTGTCTGAGCTGAAACTTCAAAAATTCATAACTAATTCACCGTTTATCCGATTGAGCCGATTTTCGGACAGGAGTTAGTTATCGATGTCGACTACATTTTGTTTTCACATTTCAACTTCAAAAATTGCACTTAAGTCCCTGCGATTTAGCCTGGAAAGTGGCGAACTCAAGTGAATATTGGAGACCCAATTGCACATTCAAAGCCCATTTTCTTTACCCTAATTTCCATTATATAATCACCTTCTTTTCACACAAACCAGAGAGGAGAAAAAAGAGAAAAAAACCTGGCCACAACACTGTCAGAATATCAAATTCTTTCAAGAACCCTAGAACCTTGAAATCCTTATTACAAATCACTCTTTCACTACAAACAAGCCATCTCAGTTACAAACCAACATCTCACTACTTCTTCAGTAAGAGTAAGGCTGGCTTGATCTCCATGATCAAAAGAGCATAAAAGCATTCATGTCACTACTTTTACAGTAAGGATAAGATTGATTTGATCTCCATGATCAAAAGGGTATAATCATTTATACATGTCATATTGGCCTAAACATTAAATTTCTTCATATATTGGCTTTATTTGTATTTTATGATATACATTAATTTATTTAATGTGTTCATGAGATTCAACACTGCAGATTTAGACAGGATCCCTTGCACGTTCATTAAGGAATGTTGAGGCCAAAACACAAATGGCCAAAAGCAAATGGCCAAAACAGAACAGCTTACACATGACACCAATACATGGCGAGACAAAAATCCTGAGAAGGTTAAGGACGCTGAGGCCAAAACACAAATGGCCAAAAGGCAAAACACAAATGGCCAAAACGAAACAGTTTACACATGACGCCAATAACTGTTTCACCCCTCCAATCAGGCTCGTATACTCCTAAACTCTCTCTCTATTTGTATTATGTTCCTTTAATTAATTAATCGTTATTATTTTTATTAATCACTAACCAATTAACATTTTTTCCTAATAAAATCAAAAACACAAAAAAATATTTTATTTATTAAAATTAACTTCATCACTTTTATTTTTGTAAATAAATTAATTTAATCAATTTAGCTTTAATTAGATTTAACTTTTAATATTTTTTGCAATATTTAAAATCAATTTAGAATATTAGGTTTTTATTAGCATTAATTCAATTTATTTTATTTCTTTAAAAACTCAAAAATCCAAAAATATTTTAATTAATTAATTAGTTTATTGATTTAATTGTTAACTTAATTTAATTTCTTTTAATCCAAAAATAACCAAAAAATCATTTTCTTTCAAAAAAAAGGGTCAAAACCCAAAAAACTCGCATCCGATTTAATTTCTCGCACGCGATCCATTTTATCATATTATTGTATCTGTTTCCCGGAATGTAATAGCTTTTAATTAGGACTTTAATTATTTACCGCTTTCTTTACTTTCCGCACTTTTTTCCAAAACGGGTTATGTTTTTGGCGATGTATAAACCTGCGCCTTGTAATAGCGTAGCTTTACATTTCCGCACTTTAATTTTCCGCACTCTTAACTGTTAATAAGCATGAAAGACTGAATGACAAATTAAAAACAACTCGTAGCTCACAATTGCATGATCAAAGATAAACATAAACTGAATTGAACACACAAGCACATGCCACTTCTAGGGTATGCCTCACTCGTTGCCTCGAACGTGGTCGTCAAGTATATGGTGTTTTAGAGGTCGCCCTCCTGTCTAAGATCCAGTTGCCTCGAAACGGTTGCCTCGGATAAAAGGATCTAGGACATTAGGGTTACTTCTAAGGTGTCCTACTATTGCTTCGGTGACCACATTGTCCCTTAATCGAATTGACCCGAATAACTCCAACGACGGTGCTACCTACTTCTCAATAGTGGGATAGTACTGTCTAAGTGACTCTTACACAGCCTAATTCCTTAGAGTAGGTAGATTCTCATAGGTACTTGCTCTCTTCAAAAACAAACAAAACATCTTTTCACACTGTCACTTTCAAAAGTTTTCAAAACAAATTTTTCATACACTCTTAAGGACAGATACAAGAGTCACTTAGAAATCTTTCAAACGGAACTTTTTTTCAAACCCACTCACATTTGAAAAGCAAACATCTTTTGAAAACATAAGAGCAAGTACCTAAGAGCCCATGGATAACCATGGATAGAAAGGGTGCTAACACCTTCCCTTTCTATAATCTACCTCCCGAACCGAGAAACATATCGAAAAGGAATTTTGCTGTGCTTTTGTCCTTTTCATGTTGGAGAACATAAAAGACGGTGGCGACTCTTGCTTACCGCGACATTTCGCGAACCAGCTTTAAAACAGTCAGTTCTATTTCCACCGATCACAGAACTGGCGACTCTGCTGGGGACATTATAAAAGTGAGGTGTACCTTAGGATTAGACCACTCTTATGTTTTCAATTGCTTGCTTTGTTTGATTTAATATTGTGGGCCTGTTTTGGAGTTTCATAGATCCTAACCCGGATCTGGGGGATACCTTTTAGGTAGCAACAAACTGTGAGGGAACTGTGCGGGGTATACCGACACGGTTGAAGCAGTTGCTACGTTGATGTGGCACTTTGGTGAGTACCGGTAACCCTTGAGTCAATTCAAGGAGAGTACGGGGCCGCCGCGTGGTGTCGCGAAGCATCAACTGACCTTAGGAACCTTACTTGACCATCCTGGCCTCTTTAGGGGTAGTGAGATGACCGACTTTGGTGCAGTCCGAAGTTGGTAGATACTCGATACTACACTAATTGAGGGTTGTTTTCTTGGGATATTTTGATCGCCAGTTCAGTGGCTAAATCAAAACAATGAACATAGAAAACAACCCAATGATATTGAGCTCCTTAGAACCCGGTTACTTTTGATAGGACATGTTTTGAGCCCACCAACTTCAAGAGGGTAGTACCCCAAACCTCATGCTGGCCTAAACTCTTAAGGCTATATGTGTGACTTGTGTGCCTTTAAACTTGAACTACTTGCACATTCTTGTTATCTGACAACACGAGTTTCTTGCAGGTTTTGTTTACAGTCCTTAATCTGGGCTCATAACAGGGTTTGCTTACATCACTCCACGCATAGAATAACATCATACCATCATACCATTGCATACATCCTGCATAAGGACTAACCCATTTCAAGGATCTCAAGGGTTTGTGATGCAGGTCATGATGAACCAAATGTCTAGCAAGGGGCAAAGGGGATTTATTTTCCTCTGGCCAAGGTGGTTTGGAGATCAAAAGATGACGACTTGAGTCAGGGGCCATGACCCACTCGATATGGTGAGCCTTGACTCTTGAAGAAGGACTCTCAACAACATGAAGATCCTTCAATCAAGCTACCAGATTCTAACAAGTTTCTCTGTTTACCCCGCGAGATCCTTGAAAACATTGCATACATATATCATACATATCATTGCATAACAGGTCATCTGATACAGGTCTCTCATGTTCTCGCTGTTTATTTCAGCAATGGCTTCCCAACAAAACAACCGGGATCTTCATGCTCAAGAGACTCAGTTCAGGGAAACCCTCCTAAACCTATCCAAGGGGCAGGAAGAGTTGAGAACACTCCTCATGGGGACTTTGGTCAGGAACAGTTCTGAGGACGATAAGGACGAGCGGCTGAAACATCTGCAAGTTGAGGTGGATGCAATGAGGACTTAGATGCTGGGGCAGATGGCCCTTATCCAAGGCTTAGCTCGGGAGCAAGAAGAGTTGAAAGCCATGATCAACCAGCTTCAGCAAGACAGTATGAAGCAAGTAGTCAAGGCTGGGGACCAAACCGGTAATCAGTCTCCAAGAAGTCAAAGGTTTGGTTCAATGAATAGACCTCTCCAAGCTGCTACTACTTCACAGGTCTAACAACGACCTCGCCAAGAACAACCGGTTGATCAGAGCAAGCCAGAAAAGCCCAGGAGGCAATTCACCCAGCTCAACATGTCGCTGTTTCAAGCTTTACAACGCCTGTTGAGATTGAATCTGATCACATTAAGGGCTCCTCCCCGGAATCCCAACACCTTAGCTCCTACCTATCATCCCAATAAAAGGTGTGCCTACCACTCTGCCAGTCCAGGACATGACACCGACGACTGTTGGTCTCTGAAGAACAAGATCCAGGACCTGATTGATGAAGGAGCAGTGGAATTCACCCAAGATGGTCAGGTCGAGTTCTTCTACTATCCCTAGACGAGAAGACCTTTTGTTCATTGGAAGTTTCAAGTTGTATTTTTCTTTGCTTATTCAAACATTTGTTCATGTCAAACTCTTTTACGTTATCAATGCATCGCATATGTCTGTTCTGAATCACTATATTCGCATTCGCTATATTCAAACTGTTTTCATTTTTTGATGATCAACTCTCAATTAAAAAACTCTAAACCTCTTGAGGGAGGATGACGAAAACGATACCACGATCTTTACAATATGCTTTTGAACAGACCCAACTCATGAGGTACATGCATTGTTTCAATTCCTAAACACTGGAGTTATAAGGAAGATAATCCCTCGTCAACCCCCTTTGAGCCAAAGAAGTCGGAGTTTTTCTTTTCAAAAATTAAAACCCTTAATCATAACCTGGGGAAGGGTAGTTCTCTCAGTTGATCCAAGTGCACAACAAATAGCATCAAAGGAGTCCTTCCAATACAAAAGATAGTGATGGTTCCGAATAATCATAAAGACAGGAAGTCGTTATCTCTCAAAATAAAAGCCCGATAAGTCAAAACCTATGAAGGAGACTTACAAAAACTGGGGCATCCCGCTGACTGTAATCACAAAGAAACAGTTCAGGCAAAAAACAGGGATAACAAAATCAAAAAAGAAAGAGGTCCTACAAACCCTCAACCAAAAAAAAGGGGGAAATGATTGCCTATTCAAAATAAACTATCAATATCCGAACCATCACCGGAATATCAGAGCAAAGACTCAAACAAGGTCTAACGCACGATCAGCTGAGTTTAGGTTTGGAGAACATCACGAAGAACGGGTGGGTACAAATAAACTTGAGCCTTTATCCTTTGTTTCTTAAACCGTGAACCAGGCCACGTTACAACCCTTAAAAGTCCTAGCTGAAGCATGGGTTAGTTCGAAAGCATACTGTTACGAAAGGTATCCTGACTCCTTAAGGCTTGCGGTAAAATAACGAGTTGACATCACAGTTTACAAAAAAATTTACTTGTTTTATTGAAAAATGCATTTTCAAAAAAACTTCAAGACAAACATAAGCGTTGCATTCTTAGAATAATATTGTTTGCACATGACTATTCGTTCGAACAACAGAGAAATTCGCACGAAGAATATCCAGTGAACAAAAGTCTTCTCAACAAAAGAGTCACCTCAAATGGAAAAGCACTTCCAATCAAGGGGCAGACATGATCATGGTCCGTTATCTGGGGCAGTCCAGTCAAGATTCAAGGAATCTCTCAAAAGGCCAAATAACCAGGGGCAGACCTCCATCTGAGTCACTTGGGGGCATTGGACGTGGATTCCAGCAACGAATCTTGCCTAAATCAGACATCTTATGGTAGTATGACAACACAATACTTTCGACAGTGACAACTCCCTACATTCTGAGAGCGTGGACATAGTCGAAAAATACTATGCATAGTCAAAGACCCGCTAGGTTGACACACCTAGGCAAAAATAAGGGCTTCCCGGCGAACTAAAAGGGTTTGGGAAAAAATAAGGGATGAAAATGAAAAAAAATCTGTACACCCGACAAGTCGAAAACCTGAAAAGGCGGCTTGGGCAAAAATGGGTATCCCGGTGGACTGAAAACCCGAAAGGGCGGTCCAGGCAAAAATTAGGGATCAAAGCGTACGACTATGTCCCGTCATCTCGTCACTTGCCTTCCAGAAGAGGATCTGTCAATCGGCAGTGATCAAGACCCCCACAGGTACCTTCTCCCACAGAAGCTAGGGCAATAAGAGTTGTCCAAACTGTACAGCTGCTTTCCTCCAGGTACAAGGTAGATTCAGCTGAAGAATTTGACCAAGATACCTTCACTCCCTGCAGAGTAAGACAGGATTCAACAATACTCTCCCCAAGCAGAGTTGGTCTCCCATCAGCCCCAAAAAGGCACAGTATCTCCAGCAAGTCAGCGACACTCTCCCCAAAGAAGAGTTAGTCTACTGTCAGCCTTAAAGAAGTTGGATATCCCCAGAAGATCTCAATATTCCCCGGAGGAGTATATAGATGTTCCTAAGCAAGCATCCTCGGAGTCTTAATATTCCTCGACAGAAGTATAAGATTGTTCCCCGGCGGAATACCAGACACCCCAGTGGAGCCACTTCCCCAGTGCAGTCCAAAAGCTTCCCCAGGAAAGTTGAATCATCCTCCCCAGTAGATTCTGGAAGCTTATCCCCAGTAGATCCTGGAAGCTTGTCTCCTGCAGAGTACGAATGCGCCCACGGCCATATTCAAAGGTTATTCCCCACCAGGCTCTAACTGGGTTATCCTCAGCTAATTACCACGGAAAGATCGTCCTCGGCGAAGTTCTTCCTATCCCCCAGCGGAGTTCATCAAATTCCCCAACATAACTTATCAACGGTATCCCCAGCAGATTTATCATCAAAATCTCAGTGAAGTATCTCTCCCCACAGAGTAATTCCCTGCAGAGTAATCTCTCCACCAAGTTTATTCCCCAACGGAGTCATCTTCTCCTACCAGTTTATTCTTGTCATCATCCTTCCCCAGCGGAGACGAAGAGCTCTCCTCTTCAACATCAGCCCAGGATTTGACTGCCCGACATCCGTCAAGGATTTATTTTCCTAGACAAAAATAAATTCATAAACATCACATCTTCATACCTTATAGCATGCACATACGCATCATGGACATACAATCTCATTTATTCTTGAGAACATCATGACATCATGCATTTCATACATCATGACATTGCATACAACTAATGTTTTTCCTTTTCAGGAAAAAGGTCAATCCAAAGATGATTACTATCAACTGTCGCAATTCCAGATTCGATTCCTGTATCTAGCCAGGGCATATCTGTGAGTGATTGATTATGGATTCGATACCTGTATCCAGCCAGGGCATATCTACATTAAAGAGATTTCAGAGATAATTTGGAAATGCTCCCGACGCGGATGATATTCTACTGCTTATTCAGATTTCTTTTCAGAGATAGCTTGGAAATGCTCCAGATGTGGATGCTATTCTTTTGCTTATTCAGAGGTTCTTCTCAGAGATAGTTCAGATATGCTCCAAACCGGATGCTATTCTGTTGCTTATTCAGAGTTGCTTTTCAGAGATAACTTAGAGATGCTCCAACCATGGATGCTATTCTATTGTTTATTCAGAGATTCCTTCTAGATATAGTTCAGATGCGATCCAGACATGGCTACATTCTGATACTTATTCCAGATTCCCTTCTAGAGATAGTTCAGATGCGACCCAGATATGGCTACTTTCTGATACTTATTCCAGATTCTCTTTCAGAGATAGCTTAGAGATGCTCCCGATGTGGATGATATTCTATTGCTTATTTAGATCCCCTCTCAGATAGCTTAGAGATGCTCCGGACCCGGATGCTATTCTATCGCTTATTCGGAGTTTCTTCCCAGAAATGGCTCGGAAATGCTCCAGATCTGGACGCTATTATTTTGCTTATTCAGAGTTTCCTTTCGGAGATAGCTTGGAAATGCTCCAGATATGGATGCTATTCTTTTGCTTATTCAAAGTTTCTTCTCAGAGATAGCTTGGAAATGCTCCAGATATGGATGCTATTCTTTTGCTTATTCAGGGTTTCCTTTCAGAGATAGCTTAGAGATGCTCCTGATACGGACGCTATTCTATTGCTTATTCAGATTCAAACTTCTAAAGACAACTTAGAGATGCTCCTAACCCGGAGGCTATTCTATTGTTTAGTCCAGATTCATTCAAAAGACATTCCAGATATGATCCAGACTCAGATGACATTCTATCACCCAGTCAGATGCAGTATGGATATACCCCAGACGCGGAGGTCATTCTACTACTCGTTCAGACGTCAGCAATTAGACACAAACTAGATATGCTCCAGACACGGAATCTATTCTATTTCTTACTCAGATTCAACCATCCCTTGCATTTCCAAATGGCATCTATAAGCCCATTCCCGACATGGGTCTGTCACATCCAGATGGCATCTATAATCCCATCCACCTACCAACAGTCTCCAAATGGCATCTATAAGCCCATTCCCGACAAGATTCTGTTACATCTCCAGATGGCATCTATAAGCCCATCCTCTTATCCACCACATCTCCAAATGGCATCTATAAGCCCATTCCCGCCATCACATTGTTGATACTACACCATGCGAGTGCAAATTTCTGGGCACTCTAGTGTTCAATCATCTTCCACCTTCGGATCACGAAAGGCACGCAAGCTAATCTACATCCTCAGGTTTAAGAAGATTGAACAGGGGCAACTGTTGTACCCCAAAATTTGCCCTCCCATATTTCCCAAAACATTTCAAGAAAAATTCACAAGTCCAACCCGGCGCGTCATATTCAGGTGTTCTTTCACCAAGATATCTCTGATAACGTATTCTCAAATTCAGGTTCGGCTCAAGAGTCAATTCTTTAAAGAAGGAATCCGAATGTGTGAGTTTTCTTGAAGAAATATGGTGAAAAAGTGTGCTGAAAGTGTAGTTTTTACGCGCTAAAAAATTCATAACTTGAAGATCGTGACTCGTTTTGACCCGTTCCGGTGGCCAAAATTCCGTCTTGACATTATCTATGTTTTCATCTCTCACAGTTGGAAGCCAATTTCGATCAGAAGGTCTTCAAAAATGTGGATTTATCAAGTATTTTCGTACAGAAAATTTGTGACAGAAGTTTATTTACGTCATGTTCAGAAAATCATAACTTGGTCGATTTTCATCGTATCGAGCTGGTTCTGGCGCCAAAATTTCACAAATTGAGTTGGCTACATTTTCACAGAAGGTATTGAGTTCAAACGATATTCAAAAGGCCTTCGTTTTTTTTGCTCAGAGTGCGTGACACGCTGAAAATCCTGAATGCTGAATATTATTTCATCTGGGCCGAAACTTCGAAAATTCATAACTCGGTCAATTTTTATCGGATTGGGCTCATATTTTTACACAAGGTTACTGACTCATAGATCTACAACTTTTCTTCAAAAGTCGAGACCAAATTATGCACCGATCAATACCAGTTTTTTATTGAAGAATGTGTCAGAGTCGACACTGGAGCCCAAAATAAGTTTGTCTGAGCTGAAACTTCAAAAATTCATAACTAATTTACCATTTATCCGATTGAGCCGATTTTCGGACAGGAGTTAGTTATCGATGTCGACTACATTTTGTTTTCACATTTCAACTTCAAAAATTGCACTTAAGTCCCTACGATTTAGCCTGGAAAGTGACGAACTCAAGTGAACATTGGAGGCCCAATTGCACATTCAAAGCCCATTTTCTTTACCCTAATTTCCATTATATAATCACCTTCTTTTCACACAAACCAGAGAGGAGAAAAAAGAGAAAAAAACCTGGCCACAACACTGTCAGAATATCAAATTCTTTCAAGAACCCTAGAACCTTGAAATCCTTATTACAAATCCCTCTCTCACTACAAACAAGCCATCTCAGTTACAAACCAACATCTCACTACTTCTTCAGTAAGAGTAAGGCTGGCTTGATCTCCATGATCAAAAGAGCATAAAAGCATTCATGTCACTACTTTTACAGTAAGGGTAAGATTGATTTGATCTCCATGATCAAAAGGGTATAATCATTTATACATGTCATATTGGCCTAAACATTAAATTTCTTCATATATTGGCTTTATTTGTATTTTATGATATACATTAATTTATTTAATGTGTTCATGAGATTCAACACTGCAGATTTAGACAGGATCCCTTGCACGTTCATTAAGGAACGTTGAGGCCAAAATACAAATGGCCAAAAGCCAAATGGCCAAAACAGAACAGCTTACACATGACACCAATACATGGCGAGACAAACATCCTGAGAAGGTTAAGGACACTGAGGCCAGAACACAAATGGCCAAAAGCCAAAACACAAATGGCCAAAACGAAACAGTTTACACATGACGCCAATAACTGTTTCACCCCTCCAATCAGGCTCGTATACTCCTAAACTCTCTCTCTATTTGTATTATGTTCCTTTAATTAATTAATCGTTATTATTTTTATTAATCACTAACCAATTAACATTTTTTCCTAATAAAATCAAAAACACAAAAAAATATTTTATTTATTAAAATTAACTTCATCACTTTTATTTTTGTAAATAAATTAATTTAATCAATTTAGCTTTAATTAGATTTAACTTTTAATATTTTTTGCAATATTTAAAATCAATTTAGAATATTAGGTTTTTATTAGCATTAATTCAATTTATTTTATTTCTTTAAAAACTCAAAAATCCAAAAATATTTTAATTAATTAATTAGTTTATTGATTTAATTGTTAACTTAATTTAATTTCTTTTAATCCAAAAATAACCAAAAAATCAGTTTCTTTAAAAAAAAAGGGTCAAAACCCAAAAAACTCGCATCCGATTTAATTTCTCGCACGCGATCCATTTTATCATATTATTGTATCTGTTTCCCGGAATGTAATAGCTTTTAATTAGGACTTTAATTATTTACCGCTTTCTTTACTTTCCGCACTTTTTTCCAAAACGGGTTATGTTTTTGGCGATGTATAAACCCGCGCCTTGTAATAGTGTAGCTTTACATTTCCGCACTTTAATTTTCCGCACTCTTAACTGTTAATAAGCATGAAAGACTGAATGACAAATTAAAAACAACTCGTAGCTCACAATTGCATGATCAAAGATAAACATAAACTGAATTGAACACACAAGCACATGCCACTTCTAGGGTACGCCTCACTCGTTGCCTCGAACGTGGTCGTCAAGTATAGGGTGTTTTAGAGGTCGCCCTCCTGTCTAAGATCCAGTTGCCTCGAAACGGTTGCATCGGATAAAAGGATCTAGGACATTAGGGTTACTTCTATGGTGTCCTACTATTGCTTCGGTGACCACATTGTCCCTTAATCGAATTGACCTGAATAACTCCAACGACGGTGCTACCTACTTCTCAATAGTGGGATAGTACTGTCTAAATGACTCTTACACAGCCTAATTCCTTAGAGTAGGTAGATTCTCATAGGTACTTGCTCTCTTAAAAAACAAACAAAACATCTTTTCACACTGACACTTTCAAAAGTTTTCAAAACAAATTTTTCATACACTCTTGAGGACAGATACAAGAGTCACTTAGAAATCTTTCAAACAGAACTTTTTTTCAAACCCACTCACATTTGAAAAGCAAACATCTTTTGAAAACATAAGAGCAAGTACCTAAGAGCCCATGGATAACCATGGATAGAAAGGGTGCTAACACCTTCCCTTTCTATAATCTACCTCCCGAACCGAGAAACATCTCGAAAAGGAATTTTGCTGTGCTTTTGTCCTTTCCATGTTGGAGAACATAAAAGACGGTGGCGACTCTTGCTTACCGCGACATTTCGCGAACCAGCTTTAAAACAGTCAGTTCTATTTCCACCGATCACAGATACCGACTTGTCTGGAGAGACCAAGGTTGAATGATATCTAATCCATTTTCAGATTTAGTAGCAACTCTTTGGGGATAACAATCCAGAGTGTCCTTTGTTGGAGGCAGGAATCTTGTTGGTAATTTATGGTAGAAGAAGACCCAAGCTGGGAAGATTGAACTTTGCTAGGGAAATAAACCCTGTTGACAGAAATTTGAACTCCACTGAGGAAGTAAACCCTGTTGATAGAGGAATACTCTGCTGAGAGAAACTCCTTGCTGAGGAGAATGAGCTCTGCTAGAGAGAAGTAGTCTGCAAGGGATTTTACAATTTTGAAAAATCAGTTGGGGAGAAGAATTTCCATAAACTATAATGACTGGGATTCAGAAGATGGGTGATCTTACTGGGAAGAAGACTATACTCCTTTGTCTGTCAGATCAATCTGCCGGGGAAATTACGGGGAATGTATGAACTCGTGAAGATTACTTTGTAAGGATAATCTCATGGAAGTGGCTCTGTGGGGATTTATGGATGGATTGGACGTTATCCCGACTCCTAGAGTCTCAAGTAAATGCTTATTCCTATTTTTATGCATATATTTGTCAACAGTCAATTGTATTCATATGCATATGCTCATTCGATTTTAATCATTGGACGTCTTGCAAACAAAACAGAAAAAGTAAAAACAAAGAGTTTGAATTTTGAAATTGAATTTCTTATTGATAGTTTACCCATAAACAAGCAATTTTGTACAAAGAGACAGAGATCCCAATAAGGGGAAATTGTCGTGAAATAGAAAGAATACAAAGTATAAACAAGATAAAAGCTATATGGAAATGATCTCGTCGGACTCCAACCCTGCTATTGCCCTCATGTCTTCAAGCATCTCATCCCTTGTTGTCGGAAGAAATTGAGTGAATTGGTATGTACCGTTTGAACTTTGACTTTGGTAATAAAGCTTGTTGTAAGTGATCCAATAGGGACGTAGCCGTATGCTTTTATCCCTAATTTTTTCCTGGACCGCCCTTTCAGGTTTTCAGTCCACCAGGATACCCTTTTTTTTGCCCAAGCCGCCTTTTCTAGTTTTCGACTTGCCGGGTGTACAGTATTTTATATATATCCCTTATTTTTGCCCGAACCCTTTTAGTTCGCCGGGATGCCCTTATTTTTTCCTAGACCAGTCAACCTAGCGGGTCGTTTTTATGCGTAGTATCTTTTGACTATGTCTGCATTCACATAGTGCAGGAAATCTTCACCGTCTATGGGGGTCAGTATCATAGCTCCGCCAGAAAATATTTTCTTGAGTACAAATGGCCCTTCGTAAGTGGGAGTCCATTTGCCCCTGGGATCACCCTATGGTAGAATGATACGTTTTATTACCAAGTCACCAACCTGATATACCCGATGCTTGATCTTCTTATTGAATGCCTTGATCATGCGTTTCTGATACATCTGACCGTGACAAACAACCGCAAGCCTCTTCTCATCAATAAGATTTAACTGATTCAACCTGGTCTGAACCCACTCGTCTTTGCTTAAGTCCGCATCTTTCATGATCCTCAGAGAAGGAATTTGAAATTCAACAAGTAGGACAACTTCCATACCATAAACCAGAGAGAATGGGGTTTCCCCAGTTGATGTTCTAGCCGAAGTGCCGTATCCATGAAGAGCAAACAATAACATCTCGTGCAATCTTTTTATGTCACAACCATCTTCTGTATGATCTTCTTTATGTTCTTATTGGCGGCTCCCACTGCACCATTCATCTTAGGTCGATACAAAGAAGAGTTGTGATGCTTGATCTTGAACTGTATGCAGAGTTTAGTGATCATGGTATTGTTGAGATTTGTATCGTTGTCTGTGATAATCCTCTCGGGGATGCCATACCGACAAATAAGGTTGTATTTGATGAACCGAGCGACCATATTCTTGGTAACAGAGGCAAATGAGGCTGCTTCAACCCATTTTGTAAAGTAATCAATGGCGACAAGGATGAAGTGATATCCGTTAGAGGCTATGGGTTTGATTTCTCCGATCATATCAATGCCCCATATTGCGAATGTCCAAGGAGCAGTCATGACATTAAAGGTACTATAGGCACATGAACTTTATCAGTATAAATTTGGCACTTATGACAAGTTCTCGAGTGGTGGTGACAGTCAGTTTCCATAGTCGACCAACAATAACCAGCTCTCAAAATCTCTTTAGCCTTAGTATGACCACTAGAGTAAGTACCGAAGACACCTTCGTGCATATCTTGCATAATCTCTTCTGCTTCCTTCTTGTCCATTCAATAAAGTAGGGTTGAATCATGATTAAGCTTGTATAGAATTCCATTGCTCAGGAAGGACTTAGCGGAGAATCTCCGTAGGAATTTCTTGTCGTTGAATGTTGCCCCTTCTAGGTATTCTTGAGCCTCAAGGTACCTTTTCACCTCATGTGTAATATGGTGAGAGAACTGATTGTTATACTAGTTTTGTGTTTGTATTCGCAAATATTGCGGTAAGTAAGAGTCGCCAACGACTTTTCTTTTATCCAACAAAGGAAAGGGTGAAAAGAACAGAAAAAGACCTTTCAAGATAATTTCTGAGTAAGGGGGGTAGATTATGGAAAGGGAAGGTGTTAGATCCCTTTCCATCCGTATTTATCTACGGGCTCTTAGATGCTTAGCTCATTTGAAAAATACCTTATGCTTTGTGTGTTTGAAAAGTATTTTGGAAGAAAGCGCCTTAGTACGAAGAACTTTGTAATGTTTCTCGAATAGGTAGAGAACGTATACAAAGTATTTTGAAAAATGTTTTTGAAAGAAGTTTTGTGTAAGTGTAAAGATTGTTTAAGCAAACATCTAAAAACTATCTACTTTACTCGAAAGGTTGTTCTTTTCCTCTTTTCCTTTAGATAGTGCTATCCTATTATTAGTGAGTAGGTAGCCCTAATCGTTGGATGTTTGAGGGACATTTGAAGGGATAAAGGCAAATGGGCAAGAAACTTTAGTAACTACCCTAGGGTTTTTAAGATCATACCGAGGCAACATTGAGAGGGTCATCAAGGGACTTATGATCTTTAAACCGGAGGGTAGCCACTAAATCTCTCACGTTTCGAGAGTTATGACTGTTTATATTCGACGGTAACCGAAGTGGAAATACCCTAAAGGTGCACATGTGCAAGTGCGTTTGCTTCAGTTTTTTATCTTTGTGTTAGGTTTGCTAACGTCTTATTTTGAATTCTTACCATACAATCCTATTACCATACATCTAAGCAGTTAATATATGTACATGAATTTATAGTGCGAAAATTAAATCTAATTATTACATGGCTTCGGGGAGGGGGAAATCACAAGTCCAAAACTTGGGGGAATATAAAGAAAGAAATAAAATAAAAAGTCCTAATTATAGTCTATTACATCCATAAGCAAATACATTAGTATGAAAAAAAGTGCGAAAGTAAATAACACGTGCAAAATGGAAAAGACGTCTAAAAACCCTAAGGCAATTCTAGGTGAATAAAGAGATCTTTTTGTTTGTTTTGATTTTATTAAGAAAATGGTTTAAGTAAAATTAACTAACCTAAATTTAGATTTAAAGAAAGTTAATTTATTAATGAGAAAGGAAATTTTTAAAGAAAACAAATAATTCAAAGTTTTTTTTTGGTATTTTTAATATGAAAATAAAATGAATTAAAATCCTAAGTTCTATTAATTTTAAATTAAAGAAAATGGTTAAAATACTTATTAATTAATTTACAAAATTAATTTAATTAAAAAAAACTAAAACTATATATTTTTATGATTTTTTCTAATTTTATATTGTTATTAAAAAAGGATTTGAAAAAGTTCATAACAAAAAATGAAATGGGCCTGGATGTTAGTAGAAATACAGGAGGAAGGTTGTTGTCAGCCCAAAGGTGCTATTAGATTCAGTGAGAAAGGTTATTGAGGGTGCATGATGGACTGCTCATTGAGAGCACTGGATCTAGATTGGATGGTGCTGATATGATAGTATATGGTGCACACGCTTGGCTTGTGAACATTGGATCTGCAAGTAAAATTAAAAAACAAAATGCAAGAGGCAGGGGTCGAACCCTTGCCCTCACATGAAACACGTTAAAATATTCACAATGATTGTTAATAACACAAATATGGATGCAATAGGTATTTACATGGCGTGGATATGTAATTTCTATTCCAAGAAACCTTACCAACCGGTGATGCATGGATCCACTGATCTAGGATGTTTCAAGCCTTGGGAATGAGTGGAATAAGTTCCTAGGAATCTTAGGAATACGACTGAGCAGTTGGTATGGATGGATGATGGCTGAAAAACTCAGTTTCAATTTCACAACTTTTATGATTTTTTTGTGAAATTTAAGGGAACTCTCTAGCAATGATTTTCGTCCTCTTTGCTCATGCCTTTGTCTTGTATTTATAGAGGAAGAAGAGGGCTAGCAAAGATGGTAAGAATCCACCCATAATGGGCCTCTTTCAAATCAAAATCAAACACATTTAAAAAGTTCCAAAAATGCAAATTCTTGCCCATTTTGAGGTGCAATGCACCTAGCCTCCTTTGCACGAAATTTTGAGCCCAAAAACAATTCAAACCATCATCCCATATTTCCATAACCAATATTTACTATTTTATGCAATTTTATTTAGTTTTTATTTGAATAAAACAAAATAATGATGGATAAAATAGGTAGAAATGGCAAGATAATGTAGAAATGATTTTAGAGGTCTCCCATAAGATTAGGAATATGTTTGAAGTCCAAGAAGTTAGGACATTGACCTAAAAGTTCAAGTTTGCTCAATGCACAATTCTTGAAATTTCCCAAATTTTTTCCAACTTGGGCAAACCATAACTTGCTCAATTTTTATCCAATGATGATGATCTTGGACTTTTTGGAAAGCCTAAGATGTCCTCTATAATCTCTATGTTCACCATTTTTGCATTTGGAGAAACATCTTAATGTAAATGGTCTTGGAAAAAATGACTTTTATTGACCTTTTGAAAATGACCTATAATGTATGAACTTGTATCTTCCAAATGATGCATTTCTTGAACTTGAGGATAAAAGAGAAGTTGTGTAATACGGTGGGAGAACTGACTTGGTTGTTTTGTGTTTAATCACAATTGTTGCGGATAGCAAGAGTCACCACCGACTTTTATTTTATCCAATAAGGAAAGGGTGAAAAGAACAGGAAAGACCTTTGAGATTATTTTCTTGAATTCGGGTGGTAGATTATAAAAAGGGAAGGTATTATCACCCTTTTTATTCATAGTTATCTATGGGATCTTAGTTTCTTGCTAGATCAACTTGCTTTTGTTTGAAAATGTGCTTGTGGTGTGGGTTTGAAAATATTTTAAAAATGTCTTTGTAACGATCCTCGTCTCTATAAGAATGCGTACAAAGTGTTGGTTTTGAAAATAATTCAAAGAGATGTTTGTTGTGGAAGATGTTTTTGAAAGTGATTTTGAAAAGTGCCTTGTAATGATTCCCGTCTTTATAATAACGCGGACAAAGAGCTTTGACTTTTGAAAATGTTTCAATTGAAGGTGTTGGTGTGAAAATGGTTTTTTAGTTATGAGCAAGAAAACAACTACGAGCATCCTACCTACTCAAAAAGTCTAACATTATTTTCCTCCTCCTTTAGATGTAGTTATCTTACCATTGATTTGGTAAGAAGCCCCATCGTTGGATGTAAAGGGACAGACGTGGGTAGTTTGTATAGTCATAGAAGGCAACCTATGAGACGTTTTAGCCATTTTCATTTAGGGACTAGATCGTTTACTGAAGAAAACATCAAGGGACATCGAGGGACTACGATCTTTTATCGAGGGTCTTTGCTAAAATGCCCGTATTCAAGGGACATGACTATTTTCCGAGGGAACAAGTGAAATTACCCTTGAGGTGCATGTGTGCAAAGTGTTTTTGATTGCATACATTTAGTCTTTGATTAGGGTTGTCTACATGTTGGTTTTATCTTGCCATACATCCAAATTACTAACATTTGTATAAAGCAATAAAAATACAGAAAATAAATATCCTATACTATTACAACCATATTGAATAGCAAGGAAATATAAAGATAAAACAAAATAAAAGAAGGGAACATAAGCTCTTCGATCCAGGAAGTAGCGCCCCTTCGGTTATGCCCTTTCCCGCCTGTTATACCCCGAAATTTTCCCTATCATTTTACTCAAAACATACTCCTAGAGGTCCTCAACTTGCCCAAGGATGCCTAAGGATTGACCAGACAAGTCCTCCTCCTAAGAAAATGAGCCTCAAATTAGGTTTTCATTCCTCATCAAGATGTTTGAGTTCCAAGGGTACTAAATGGTTTATGTTGTACCCCAAAATTTTCCCTCTCATTTATCAAGACTTTCCTCACAAGACTTCTTGGACTCAAGACAAGATTAGGGTTTGGTCAGCTCAAGACCTCATCTTGCACTGATAACCTGAAATTAGGGTTTGAGTTTGCACAAGGATTTTTGGACCATCAATGCTTCATGTGACTTTCATACACCATCTTGGACCCCTAAGATTGCTCATGTTAAGTTTCAAGTCTTGAATCACATTTTTGCTCAGTCAATTGGACAGTTGACCTAAAAATGAGCTGTATTGGGGAAACAGTCAACCATGGCCAATTTACAGTCAAACTTCATAATTTTTGTTCCATATCAACATTATAGGCTCATATGTACCATTTGATCAAGTTTGGATCACAACTCCTCAAGAAATTTGATCAAATCATCAAAAGGGCAAAATGGTCAAAATTAGGGTTTTGACTGAGAAAGGTCAATTTTTGATTTTTAACCAAGCCAATGACCAATTGGGTTCAAAAATGATTTCAAGGGTTCAATGGAATCATATTGACCTAATCACATGGTTCAAAAGATCTCAAGTTCATAGGATTGACAGATAAATTTTCCAGTCAACTAATCAAAAGTCAACTGTACACTAAAAAGTCAAACTTTGACTTTTTAGTCAAAATTAAATTCCAAGGGTCATAATTCATCAAGATATGTCAAAATTTGAAACTTGTTAATCAATAAAACCAAATTTGCAAATTAGGGTTTTGAATTTGAAAATTTTCATAACTTAGAATTTTTCTAAGTATGGAAATTTTCTTATTTTTTCTCAACTTTCCACCACTTTTTCACAATGATGCAATTTGATTCAAAGAAAATTCCAACATGAAAGTTGTAGTCCTCCATGAAATCTACAACTTTTATTCACAAAGTTTTCCCAAAAGATGCTTGGATCTCAAGTTATGAATTTGTGAATAAAGGTCCATGAACTAAATGACTTAGTGAAAATTTGCCCTAATTTAGGCAGTTTTTAAACCCAACTTCATGGGAATTTTTCACCTAGTTCCAAGAGGTATCTCAAAGTGAATTTCAAATATGGATTGTAAATCATGTTGCAAGCTTTCCAAAATGTCCAAGAACTCTCCAAGATCATTTGTGGTTAGGGAGAATCGAAGAAGATGAAATGACATTTTATCACTTTTGTTCATGCCATTTTTACAATGCATCAAGTTGCAAATCTGATTTTGGATGCTTGTACCTTGCATTACAGGTCCTAAACTCATTCTACACTCCATAATTTAATGCTAACTCAGTGGTTAAAGGCTTTGTTTTCACTTTTGAAGCATTATACAAGAAATAATTCCATAAATGGCCAAAAGTTCACAATGCCATTTTTATAAAGCAAGCTTTTTGCAACTTTATCAACCTTGAGCCATGGACCTGTTCCTTTGGTATAAAAAATCTCCATAAATCACAAGCAAAGTATACCAACTCTTGCAGCTCACAAGATAGCCAAGTACAAGCCTGTTAGCATGGTCACTTCAACCTTTCTTCAAAAACAAGAAAAGTGGCCAAAAGGTAGAGAACTTGTATAAGCTGATAAAGGGTGGATTTGGTATCATTCTAGACAGATTCACAAACTTGTTACAAGCTAGAACACGATGCATAACATCTAAAACACTCAAAAACTCCAAAACTCCATTTTTCTGTCCAAAGCATAACAGTTCTGCAAAATCATAGCAAGTTCATTATTTGCTCGTGCGTTTTGCCTCTTAACACTTGAAACATCTTCTCCACATCATATCCAAGCCATCCAAGCCTTTACATTGTTGCTGTAAACTCTATTTCATCCATTGCCATTTTCACTTTGGAAGCTTGCAACTTGACTTCTACAAAGAGTTTCAGCCATCCACAAAGCCAGCTAAGCATTGGAATAGCTTGAAGGAACTTCAAGGAAGCTCACACGATCCTCAGGCCTCACTCAAATTCCCCACATTGTCATATCCAAATCCAGTTGAAGGAGGTATTTTTCAAAACTCTATCTCTCCATTTAGGCATCCTCAAGCCACGATTTTTGAAGCAAAAATGTAGTTCTTAACATGGTGAAGCTGTACATATGCATATTTGTCATTTATATTAATTGTGCCATGAGAATTTGAAACTTGAAGTTCCTGAAATAATTAGGTCACGAATTAGGTCTGATTAAATTCTCTCTGATCTTTGAGAGTTAGGTTACAAATTTTATATCATTGGAATCGTAAGATTAAGGGCTACATGTTTCATGTTACAAGTCTTTGTTTTTATGCAAGTATGAGCAAGTTGCAGGTTTGAAGGGAAAATGCGCACAAACTGAAGGACAGGGATTAAGATGACTGACTGGCTTGGGCTTTTTGGCGTGCCTTGGCCTTTTTGTTTTTTCTTTTCACACCCCTGGATTGCTTTTACACCCCCCTGACCCATTTTCTTATATTTTCACTTCTTCTTTTTTTTTTTTTGCATATTTTTATATTTATTGCTTGCATATATTTTTTCTAATGATAAAAAATTCCTAAAAATAATTTATTGATTTTCACATTTTTATTTTATTTTTTGCATAAAAATAGTTTATTTAATAGAATAGAAATCATTTCTTAAAATAACTTGTAAATAATAAAAAATACTTACTATTTTTATTATAATATTTATACACATTAAATATTTATTTTTCATACATATTTTAATTTTTAATATTTGCACATAATATTATTTATTATTTTCTAGTACAAAAATGGACAAAATAATTAAAATAGAACATATATTTTCTTTAATAAAAAATTAGGGTTTCACCCTTTCAAAAATAATAATATTATTTTTCCTTATTTTCTAGGGTTAATTAATTTTATCTTCTCATACCTTAAACAAATACAAAACATTTTTTTGCATAAATACATTTTTATTGCATTTTTAATAATTGTATATTTATTTAATTTGCACATAATTCAATTGGGTTGTAATAGTATTTTAGGGTTTATTTTGTGCAATATCCCCATTCAAAAACTTGTATCCCCCCTCCCATAATAATTGTTGTAATAGTTTAGTTTACATTTACGCAATTTATCGCTTTATATACTTGTGTAGTAAATTAGGATTTGCATGACAAGACCAAAAACAAGAAAATAGACAAAACCTAATACAAGACAAATCAAAAGCATGTAAAATGACACATATTGCACACAATCACCCTTAGGGTTTCACCCACTTGGTTGCCTAAACAAAAATGGCCATGGTATGCATGCAAAGTATCTTGGCAAAATAATACAAAATAAGATCATAGTCCCTCGATGACGCTATCAAAAGGTTGCCTAAAGAAATGATCTTGGTCCCTAAAACTTGCTAGGATACTTGGAAACATTGCTATCATGGTCATACGATGACCCACACCTATCCCGTTTAATATCCAAAGATAGGGTTGTTTACCAAATCAATGGTAAATCAACAATGTCAAAAGAATAAAAATGCACAAGAAAGACATTTGAGTAGGTAGATAGTTTCTAGTTACTTGATCAACTTCAAAACAATCCTTGCTATTTTCAAAAACAAACACACACACACACACACACATTTTCAAAACATTTCCAAACATCTTTCAAAACATTAAAACATTTTTCAAAAGACAAACATCTTTGTATACATTCTTACGAACGAGAATCATTGCAAAGATTGCCTAAACGATGGCCTCTTTTCAAAATACTTTGAAAACCACACAAAGCACCATTTCAAACAATTTCAAAGCAAAGCAAGTGATCTAAAACAAGTAACTAAGAGCCCATGGAAAACCATGTATGAAAAGGGTGCTAGCACCTTCCCTTTTCATAATCTACCCCCGAACTCAAGAAAACATCTCAAAGGTCTTTCCTGTGCTTTTTTACCTTTCCTTTTGGATAAAAGAAAATTCGGTGGTGACTCTTGCTAATCGCAACATTTACGAACACAAACGCAAAACCTCAAGTCAGTTCTCTCACCGCATTACAGAACTGGCGACTCTGCTGGGGAAAATAATAAAAGTGGGGTTACCTTAGGGTTTAGATCACCTTTATTTGCTTACATTTGTTTGACTTGTTTTCTTTACATTTTGGTTCTATTGTTTGGGTTTGAATCCTCTACCCGGATTTGGGAAACATTGTAGGTAAATAGTAATACGTTGTGGAAACTATGCGGGGTATACCGACATGGTCTAAGCAATAACTATATTAGTGCGACATATTTGTGGGTACCGGTAGCCTTTGAGTCAATCAAAGAGAATACGGGGCCGCTGAGTGATGTCATGAAGCACTAATGGACTTCTAGAACCTTTACTTGACCAACTTGGCCTTTTTAGGATGTAGTGATATGACCGGCTTTGGTGTAATCCGAAGTTGGTAGATACTCGATACTACACTCATTGAGGGTCGGTTCCTTGGAATATTTCGGTCGCCAGTAAAGAGGTTTGAATTGAAACAATGAACAAGGAAACAATCCAGTGATATTGAGATCCTTAGAACCCGGTTACTATTTCCAAGACAGGTTGAGCCAACTAAACTTCAAGAGGGTACTTACCTATGAAACCCCATGCAAGCCTAAACTAGGAACTTGTGTGATTTGCTTGTACATATATACTTGTGCATAACATCATGGACATCATGAGCATCATATGCACCCACTAACCATTTCAAGGATTTTGGAGATTCATCTTTGTTCTTGTTTTGTAGGTTATGGATTCGCTTCGCAGGAAAACTGTCCAAATCAACCTTGTAAGAATTCCTCCACAACTCAAGGAGCTAGCTTCAAGGATTCCTGAGAATTCTCCATTCACCGAGATACATGTTCGTCTACTCAACTTGGTCATCACCAACACAGAGGAGGATATGCTGAAAGTTCTCTTCCAGTTCTTTGACCCTTTGCATCATTGCTTCACATTTCCCGACTACCAACTTGTGCCTACTTTGGAGGAATTTTCTCAACTCTTGAGGATTTTTATTCTCAATCAACTACCCTTCAACGGTACAGAAAGAGATCCAAATCCAGAAGAGATTTCTCAAGCCTTACACTTGCACTCATCTGATATCACAACACATTGGGAAACTAGAAGTGGTGTCAAAGGCTTCTTGTCAAAGTTTCTATTTGAGAAGGCCCAAAGCTGTTGGAATTCTCTAGACTTGCAAGCTTTTGAGGAGATTGTAGCTCTTCTCATCTATGGGATGGTATTGTTCCCTAACCCTGATCAACTCATAGATGTAAGCGCTGTCAAAATCTTCATGACTCACAACCCGGTGCCTACATTGCTTAGGGATATCCTCCACTCTTTTTACACTCGTACAATGAGGAAAAGAGGTGTTCTCATGTGTTGCACTCCTCTCCTGGCAATATGGTTTAATTCTCATCTTCCCCAATCAGTCTTGAAGAATGAGCAAGGTTTGAGGTGGTCACAACGGTTAATGACACTTAACCATTCAGATATTCATTGGTGTTCTCGATCTAGAGAGAATGTCATCATTGTTGACCGTTGTGGGGAATTCCTTAATGTCCATCTACTTGGAATTAGGGGAGGCATCACCTACAACCCTTTCTTGGCTCTAAGACAGTTTGGTTATGCCCGAAGGGATGGCCCACATGATATGCTGATTCAAGGATTGGTTTTTGACTACGACAACGACGACCAAGGACTCTGTTAGAGATTCATCCAAGCTTGGAGGATGCCCAACATGGTAGATAGCAAGACTCTGAGACACAAGAATTCCATCCTTCTTGAGCCTTACCTCAAGTGGGTACGAACCCACGCCCAAAGTCTTATGATGCCTTACCCCTCCATTCTCCCAGTGATTATAGAGCCTGTTAAGGAAGGAGAGGTTCCATACACCATCCTACATCCTGACATGCCAACATCACTCGAAGATCTACAAAGGAGTTGGATACAGCTCAAGGGAGAGCGCGATACTTTCGAAGCCTAATTTTACGCATGCGAGAAGAAGGTTTTGGAACTCACTCGGCTACTTCATGAAGAGCAGACTCTCAACACCTACATTGCACCAAAGAGGATGCGCAACGTCTTTTTACCTTAGAATTCTGTATTATTTTGCCCAAGGGGCATTGATGTACTCACAAATTCTATTTTAATTAATATGACGTGTGTTTCTTTTTTTTTTGTTTAAAAAAATTTGAATTTTTGAATCCTTGAAAGCATTGCATGAACACATATCATTCATCATAAGCATAAGCAGGTCTTCACACCAAGTTTCCTCATCTCTCTGCTGTTTATTTCAGCAAGATGGATATCGAACAAACGGTCAAAGACTTACAAGCTCAGAATTCACAATTCCAACATTTGCTCATGACCTTAGCCAAGGGGCAGGAGGAACTGAAGACTTTGCTAGAGAAAGAAAGAGAAAAAGAAGAAGAAGCCAACTGGTGTGGTTCTCATGGGTATAAGATTTCAGGGATAAGTCAGAAGGACTTTGGAATTCCCATCAACATCTGAAGAAGGGGAAGGAAGAGGAAAAGGAGCGGCAGTGCCGTCAGATCCTGAAGCAGAAGAAGAGGAAGAAGAGGACTACTCTGAACAACAATACCCTCTGGCCGATGACAAATATAAACACTTGGAAGAGCGTCTAGCTGCTATGGAAGTCCAGAGGGTACCGGGGCTGGATTTTGAGGAATTAGGGCTGGTATCAGGAATTGTATTCCCTCTAAAATTTAAAGTGCCACTGTTTGCTAAGTATGATGGGGTGCCTTGTCCCAAAATGCACCTCAGATCCTATGTCAGGAAGATTCAACCATATTCTGCTGACAAAGACCTATGGGTCCACTTTTTCCAGGACAGTTTATCGGGAACGCAACTTGATTGGTTCTACCAGTTGGAGAGGACAGATGTTCATAATTGGGAAGACTTGGCAGCAGCCTTCTATAAACAGTATCAATACAACGCCGAATTGGCGCCGACCCGTACTCAGCTACAGAGTATGGCTATGACTTCCAATGAGGGCTTTAAAGACTACGCCCAAAAGTGGAGGGATATAGCCGGAAGGGTGCAACCACCTTTATCTGAAAGAGAGTTAGTGGACATGTTACTAGGGACTCTGTCAGGCCCTTTCTTTAATCATATGATTGGAAGCTCCTCTGCAGGGTTTACCGAATTGATTCTAACTGGCGAAAGAGTGGAGGTTGGTATAAGAAATGGGAAAATTCAGAAGGATGCGTCTGCCTCAACTGCTGCAAAAAAGCCCTTCACAAGAAGAAAGGAAGTATCTGATGTCTATTCACAGAGAAATAAGGGAAGAACCGAGCGCCGACCAACGGTGGGGGCTGTAATGATTCCGAAGCCGACATTAGACCAGCCGAGAAATAACCAGCAAAGGGTAGAAAGGCCAGTGCGGCAATTTACCAAGATTAACATGACTCCAGCCCAAGTGCTACCACATCTCTTGAAGTTGAATCTGGCCACTTTGAAAGAGGCCCAAAAAAATTCTAATACTACTTCTCCACATTACCATCCTAACACCAGATGCGCGTACCATTCTGAAAGTCCAGGGCACGACACCAACAACTATTGGTCTCTGAAGAATAAGATTCAAGATCTGATAGACGCAAAGGAAGTTGAATTTGAAGCGCCTGAGAAACCAAATGTTATTTCTGCTTCGATGCCGAGGCATGGTCACAATGCCAACGCTATTGAAGAAGACCTGTTTGTTGCTACCGTGGAAGAACTGTTAACTCCGCTCCTAACCATCAAGTTGAATTTGTTAAAAGCTGGCATCTTCCAAGGTTGTGACAAAGACTGCCATGTTTGCTTGTCCTCATCGTTTGATTGTCCTCTGTTGAAGAAAGGAATCCAACAATCGATTGATAACCAAGAAATTTTGTTTGAGAAAGCTCCTATTTCACCCATTCCAGTTCCAGAAGTTTCAATAATAACCATCTACGCCAATCCTTCTAGGGTTCCTAAAAAACCCGTTAGGATTACATCTGCTCCGAAGACTGCTCCGCTTAAGATAACAATGCTTGGGCCTGCCCTATACAAATCAGATAAATCAGTACCACGGAACAATGGTGGAGAAATCTACTACCACGGTATTAAACAGATTGAACAGACTGCTGAAGAAGAAAGCTCCAAAGAGGACAGTCCTGACATTAGCAATATTGTTGGAACTAGCAAGATCACCCGCAGTGGTAGGATCTTCTCTCCAGAGATTGCTCCTCCAACAACAGTCTTTGGACCCGTGGCCGTTCCGAAGATTACATATGTACCAGTGATTGTACCAGCATGTGTACCTACCAACAAAGATAATACAATTCCCATCCCTACTTCTGCTGCTGAGAATAAAGGAAAGAATGTTCAAGAGGAGCCTGTTCAGATGAAGGCTCAATCACTAGCTATTCCTGAAACATCCAAGAAGGAGATGGAAGAAATCCTGAGGATCGTTAAGAAAATTGATTATGATGTGGTTGAACAATTAGGGAAGACCCCTTCCAAGATATTTATGCTAGCCCTGCTACTTTGCTCTGAAGCACATGCCAAAGCGCTGGTAAAATTTCTGAAGACAGCTCACGTGCCGCAAGAGACGTCGGCTGACCAATTCCAGGAGTGTGTGGCCAGTCTGACAACTGATAATGGTCTGGGCTTCTCCGATGCTGACTTGACACCCCGAGGGAGAAAACACAACGATGCACTACATGTCTCAGTGGAGTGCAGAGGAAAAACCCTAGCTCATGTTTTGGTTGTTACTGGTTCATCTTTAAATGTCTTGCCGAAGAAAGCCCTTGATAGGTTGGATTGCGAGGGGCTGACTCTAAAACCCAACAACATAATGGTCAGAGCTTTTGATGGTTCTAAGAGGATGGTCCATGGGGAGGTGGACATCCCAATCAAGGTGGGAACTCAGGTTTTCAACTCAACATTATATGTGATGGACATCCGTCCTTCTTATTCCTGTCTGTTGGGACGCCCCTGGATTCACAATGCCGGAGCTGTCACCTCCACCTTGCACCAGATGCTCAAGTACCCCATCCAAGGGAAGATCATAACTTTCCATAGGGAAGAGGAATATATGATTAGTCATTTGAATTCCTTCCGTTATGTGGAGTTAGATGGAGAATTCATAGAAACCCCTTTCCAACATTTTGAAGAAGTCTCTAAAGAAATAGAAACAACCAAGGCGGTATCTTCGATTCCAAAGATCACAAGAGCTCCACCTCAGATGTCATCTCTCAAGGATGCAAGAGCAGTAGTAGAAGAAAGGGGATGCACAATATGGGGTCAGCTTCCATACATTCCTTACAAATCATACAAGTTCGGCTTGGGGTTTACTTCGACTGGTCAGAAGGCTGTGCGTCGTGCCAGGGCTGGGGGGCCACCTGTGAAGATTACCAACCAAAGCGTCAGTGTGGTAGAAGACAATGAAGAGGAGGGCAGCTTGGAAGATTGGATATTTCCTACTGTCAGCAGAGGACTTTGCAACTGGGAAGCCAAAGACTTCATCCCGATAACTTTCATATCGCAGTAATTTATCTTTTACATTTCTGTTGGACTGTAATGATTCACAAACAATTCGCACTTTAAAAACCTTTGTGTCTTACCCGAGGCACAACGGTCCATTTGTAAGGGTTTTTATTTCATCTACATATGTCATTCAATGAATCATGGACGCTTTTTCACATATAAACCTTTTATGCTCATTGTCTTTCTTTTACATTTTATTGTTTTAAGATGTCTATACCCTTACACACACCCACACTCACAAATGCAGGTGCCCTTCCATTCCGGATCCCATGGGTAACGATAATGCTATAGCCTTCAGTGACTCTGAAGATCTGGTCTACCAAGCCGAATACGAAGGTAAGGAAGATTGTGAGGTGCCAGGTGAATTGGCCAGACTACTACAACAAGAGGAAAGAGCAATTCAGCCTCATGAGGAGCAGTTGGATACAATCAACTTGGGTACTGAGGATGATAAAAAGGAAATCAAAATAGGTGCCAATCTAGAGTCGAGTGTCAAGGAGCGCCTAATTCAGCTATTACATGATTATGTTGAGATCTTTGCCTGGTCATACGAAGACATGTCGGGACTCGATACAGACATTGTGGTACACCGTCTACCCACAAGAGAAGACTGTCCCCCAGTGAAACAAAAGGTACGCCGTATGAGACCTGACATGTCAGAGAAGATCAAAGCAGAAGTTATGAAACGGTTCAATGCTGGATTTCTGGCTGTTACTTCCTATCCTCAATGGGTTGCTAACATTGTGCCCGTGCCTAAAAAGGATGGCAAAGTGAGAATGTGCGTGGACTATAGAGATTTAAACAGGGCCAGCCCTAAAGATGATTTTCCACTTCCGCACATTGACATCCTGGTCGACAACACAGCTCAGCACAAAGTATTTTCTTTCATGGAAGGATTCTCAAGCTATAACCAGATCAAAATGGCACTTGAGGACATGGAGAAAACTACTTTTGTCACACAATAGGGTACATTCTACTACAAAGTGATGCCATTCGGACTGAAGAATGTCGGGGCAACCTATCAACGCGCCATGGTAGCTTTGTTTCATGATATAATACATCATGAGATAGAAGTCTACGTAGATGACATGATAGCCCGATCACAAACTGAAGAAGAACACCTTGATCACTTGCAAAAGCTATTTGTCAGGTTGAAGGAGTACAAGCTAAGACTGAACCCAAACAAGTGTACATTCGGAGTCCGGTCCAGTAAACTCTTAGGTTTCATTGTCAGCAACAAAGGCATCGAGGTTGATCCTTCCAAAGTCAAAGCTATACAAGAAATGACTGCTCCTCGCATCGAGAAGGAAGTTAGAGGTTTCTTGGGACGCCTAAACTATATTACTAGGTTCATTTCTCACCTGACGTCTACTTGTGAACCAATCTTCAAGCTGTTGAAGAAAGATCAAGTAATCAGATGGAACGATGAATGTCAGTTTGCTTTCGATAAAATCAAGGAGTATTTACTAGAGCCTCCTGTCCTGATGCCACCCGTCAAAGGAAGACCTCTAATCATGTATCTGACCGTCTTAGAGAATTCAATGGGGTGCGTACTGGGGCAGCATGACGAGTCTGGCCAAAAAGAGCAAGCCATTTATTACCTTAGCAAAAAGTTTACTGACTGTGAAACCAGATATTCACTGCTCGAGAAAACTTGCTGCGTTTTGGTATGGGCTGCTCGCCGGTTAAGGCAGTCTATGTTGACTCATACCACTTTGCTGATATCTAAGATGGATCCGATAAAATACATCTTTGAGAAGCCCGCTTTGTCTGGAAGGATAGCTAGATGGAAGATGATCCTAACAGAATATGATATTGTGATCGGTGGAAATAGAACTGACTGTTTTGAAATGCTGGTTCGCGAAATGTCGCGGTAAGCAAGAGTCGCCACCGTCTTTTATGTTCTCCAACATGGAAAGGACAAAAGCACAACAAAATTCCTTTTCGAGATCTTTCTCGGTTCGGGAGGTAGATTATAGAAAGGGAAGGTGTTAGCACCCTTTCTATCTGTGGTTATCCACGGGCTCTTAGGTACTTTCTCACTATGTTTTCAAAAATTGTTTGCTTTTCTTGTGTATGTGGGTTTTGAAAAAGTTTAGTTTGAAAAACTTCTAGGTAACTCTTGTATCAGTCCTCAAGAGTGTATGAAGTATTTGTTTGAAAACTTTTTGAAAGTGTAGGTGCGAAAATATGTTTTTGTTTTTTTGAAAGAGCAAGTACCCAGGAGAAATCTACCTACTCTAAGGAATTAGGCTGTGTAAGAGTCCTTTAGACAGTACTATCCCACTATTGAGAAGTAGGTAGCACCGTCGTTGGAGTTATTCGGGTCAATTCGATTATAGGGACAATGTGGTCACCAAAGCAATAGTAGGACGCCTTAGTGGTAACCCTAATGTCCTAGATCCTTTTTTCTCCGAGGCAACCGTTTCGAGGCAACTGGATCTTTAGACAGGTGGGCGACCTCTAAAACACCCTATACTTGATGACCACCTCGAGACAACCAAATGAGGCGTACCCTAGGAGTGGCATGTGCACGTGTGTCAGGTTTCAATTTATATTATCTTTGCACATGGATTATGGTGAGCTACGAGTTGATTTTATTTTTCAGACAAGTCTTGCATGCATAATTAACAGTTAATAATTTGCGGAAAGTGAATCTACGCTATTACAAGGCGTCGGGTATTTACATCGCCAAAAACATAACCCTATGGAAAAGTAAATGCGAGAAAACAAAAGAAAGCAATAAAAGTCCTAGTTATCTATTACATTCTCGGAGCAGATACATAAATATAATCAAAATAAATAATAATGCGCGAACGGAAATTGAATCGGGACAGTCTTTATGGTTTTGACCCTTTTTGAGAAAAGAATGAAATTTGGTCCTTTTTGCAATTAATGAAATATTAAACCTAAAACCAATTAATTAATTAATTAAAAGAAAAAAGTATTTTTTATGTTTTTTATGTTTTTAGTGAAAATAAAAATAAAAGAAATAAAAATTGTCAAAACCCTAATTCTATGTTAATTTTATATTTGTAAAAAAAAAAGGTCAAAATTACCTAATTAAAACAACTAAACTAATTAAATAGAATTTATTTACAAAAATAATTAAAAAGTGAGATCAATAATAATAATAAATAATAATAATATAAATATTTACTGAATTTATTAGGAAAATAATAATTTGTGAGTTAAATAATAATAATAGTAGTTAATAATTAAATAGAAAATATAAAAGAGAAAAAAAATAAGAAAACAAAACCCTGGGGGTGTTGGGCCCAGATGGAGGTATGCTAGCAATCCTGGCCCATTAAGAAATCAGTCCATTGACTTTTCTTGATTGGCTGCGTGTTCATTGACCAGGAGTATGATGGTCTTCCAATCCAGGCCTTTGGATCTATACTGGCAGCCACATGGCAATTGAGATGTGAGAGTGTATGTTGGAACACATGGGAGAGCCTGCATAGGATCTTGTTAATAGAAATAAGAAACAATTATTTGGGTGGACCTGGGAATCGAACCCAGGTCCCAATGATACACAGCCAGCACACCATCCACTGAGCCAACCTGCATGCTTTGATATTATGATAATCAATAAAAATAATATATCAAAACTAATCCCTATGCTGTAAACATAAAAACAAGCGCGCATTTTTTGAATTGTCCAATGGTGTACCAACGCGTCATCATCTTCCTCAATTGTTCCTGCAAAATACAAACAAATAGCGAGGGGTTTTTAACCCCCACAACATGCATCCACGAATAATAGCAATTAGGCCTATGCTAAATATAAATATGGCGCGATGGTTGGGTTCAATTCGTCTTGTCTCCACGAATTCAACCATGGGTCTCTCAAGGTCTGATTTTTCCTATACAGCAAAGCCCTAATTCAAGAACTAAAGAACCCTAAAATCCTTCAATGGCAACTTGCGATTCTGTACACTATAATGCAATTAACCAATGCCATTAGCTTTGTAAAGGTTCAAGCAATGCAAAACGATGATTAAACTAACGATTCTTGGGGCTATGAAGCTGGAAACTGATTGCAAATCATCCTGGGAACCTCCAGCAATGTATTGAAATCAACAAAGGTCCTTAATTCGCCCTAGAACACAGAAAACAGTTTTGAGTTTTCTTTGATTTTTTTCAATATTGGCTATGGCTTTCTGCAGCAATTCTCACGTTCAAGGCACTACGTTTAGCTTGTGCATATATAGTAGAATGGAATTAGGTTAAATCTTGGCCAAGAAATCCATTGCATTGATGTTTCAGTATTTGATTGAAAATCAAATATTTTTCAATCTTTTTGATTGGAAAAACTTGCCAAACATGGAGATTTTTGTCCCCTTGATGTGCACACGAATTTGCCAGCTTGTCTTGAGCTTGTTTGCTTCACAAAAGATTGAAAAAAACAAATCTTTGAATTTCCTACATTTTAAATTAATTAAATGAATTAAAATCAATTAAAAATCCAATTAATTAATAAAAAATAAGAAAATAATTAAATTTATTCTCAATGGGTCGTGCATAGGCTTTGGATAAAGATTCAAGAAGAAATTTGAGGCCCATTAGCAAAAACAAAGTGTTTTGAGCAAAGTTGACTTTTGCAAATTCACAAAAATTTCCCAACTTCTCCAATGCATATCTTGCTCAATTTTGATCATATGAACATGCTCTTTGACATTTTGGAAAGGTCTTGAAGTCCTATAACCAATGCCTTTGGTCCCATGTCATTTGTATTTACCAATCTCAAGTTATGGTCTTTGACTTAAAGTGCATTTTTGTTGACTTTTGAAATTGACCTATAATGTAGATATTGATAACTTTTTGTGGGAGCATTTCTTGGACTTGGAATGTGAAGATTAGTTGTATGAAATGTCATCCCCTTCAAAATGAGCATTGGATGGAATTTTTCTGATGAACCATGAAAAAGTTATGCCTTGGTCAAGATACAGTTGACTTTTCTGCTGTCCAAAAATAGTAACTTTTGCATCTTTGAGGATTTTTGAGCCATTCTTGTGGAATCATGATCAAGACTTGATCAAATGATGATTGTAGCTCAAAATAAGATGTTGACCAAAAATTCTGACTTTTGACTGTAAAATGACCATTTTACCCCTGCAGTTGATTGTGAAGCAAATGGAGCTTTTGACTGTGCAAACTGGCATTGTGAGACTTGACATGTAGATGCTTGACAATATATATAGGCCTATGGGACTTGATTGGACCACTGAAAACCTCAGATTCCTTGACAGAACCAAAACCCTAATTTTGACTGGCTTAGGAGGCAGTTGGACTGTGCAACCCTTGAGTAATCTTGAACCATTTGAAGATGATTCTTGATAAACTTTGAAGAATATGGGAGGGCAAATTTTGGGGTACAACACTTGCCCCTGTTCAATCTTCTTAAACCTGAGGATATAGATTGGCTTGCGTGCCTTTCGTGATCCGAAGGTGGAAGATGATTGAACACTAGAGTGCCTAAAAATTTGCACTCGCATGGTGTAGTATCAGCAGTGTGATGGCGGGAATGGGCTTATAGATGCCATTTTGGAGATATGATGGATAGGAGGATGGGCTTATAGATGCCATTTGGAGACGTGACAGAATCTTGTCAGGAATGGGCTTATAGATGCCATTTGGAAATATGATGGATGGTTATGGAGATGGGCTTAAAGATGCCATCTGGAGATGTTGATCGCGTAAGAGATTCCTTAGCGAGAACTTGCGTACCTGAGAAAGAAAGATAATTTCCTGGCCTGTTACAGGGGTTGATCTTCAAACTCTTCATGCAGATACTTTTCTGGCTAGATACAGGTATAGATCTACAATCAATCGCTCACACATATGCCTTGGATAGATATAGGTATCGAATCTGGAACTTCAAAAGGTTGGTAGAGATAGCTTTCCTGGCTGGATACAGGCGTAGACCTCTAATCAGTCGCTCACAGACATGCCCTGGCTAGATACAGGTATCTAATCTGGAACTTCAAACTCTTCATGCAGATACGCCCTGGCTAGATACAGGTATCGAATCTACAATCAATCACTCACAGATATGCCCTGGCTAGATACATGTATCAAATCTGGAACTTCAAAAGGTTGGTAGAGATAGCTTTCCTGGCTGGATACAGGCGTAGACCTCTAATCAGTCGCTCACAGACATGCCCTGGCTAGATACAGGTATCAAATCTGGAACTTCAAACTCTTCATGCAGATATGCCCTGGCTAGATACAGGTATCGAATCTACAATCAATCGCTCACAGATATGCCCTGGCTAGATACAGGTATCGAATCTGGAACTTCAAAAGGTTGGTCGAGATATCTTTCCTGGCTGGATACAGGTATAGATCTCTGACCTGAGAATGAAAGATAATTTCCTGACCTGTTACAGGTGTTGATCTTCAAACTCTTCATGCAGATATGCCCTGGCTAGATACAGGTATCAAATCTACAATCAATCGCTCACAGATATGCCCTGGCTAGATACAGGTATCGAATCTGGAATTAGTCGTCCATAGATATGCCCTGGCTAGATACAGGTATCGAATCTGGAACTTCAAAAGGTTGGTCGAGATAGCTTTCCTGGCTGGATACAGGTATAGATCTCTGACCTGAGAATGAAAGATGACTTCCTGGCTAGATACAGGTATTGATCTTCAAACTCTTTATGCAGATATGCCCTGGCTAGATATAGGTATCGAATCTACACTCAATCGCTCACAGATATGCCCTGGCTAGATACAGGTATCGAATCTGGAACTTCCAAATGTTGCTGGTAATCATCCTTTGATTGAACTTTTCCTGAAAAGGCAAGCATTAGTCGTATGCAATGTCATGATGTATGAAATGCATGGTGTCATGATATTTTCAGGAATGAATGAGATTGGGTGATATGCATGTATCATGATGTATGACAATGTGATGTTTATGAATGTGTTCGTCTGGGAAAATAAATCCTTGACGAGTGCCGGGAGCTTGTTAAATCCTGGGCTGATGTTGAAGAGTAGAGTTCTTCATTTCCGTTGGGGATGATGATTGCAAGAATAAACCGGTAGGAGAAGATGACTCCATTGGGGAATAGACTTGTTGGAGAGATTACTCTGCGGGGAATTACTCTGTGAGGAAGAGATGTTTCGCTGAGATTTTAATGAGAACTCCGCTGGGGATTCCAATGATAAGTTATGTTGGGGAATTTGATGAACTCCGCTGGGGGATAGGAAGAACTTCGCCAAGGACGATCTTTCCGTGGCAATTAGCTGAGGATAACCCAGTTAGACCCTGGTGGGGAATAACCTTTGAATAAAGCCGGGGAGATGCTTTTGCACTCTGCGGGGGATAAGCTTCCAGAATCTACTGGGGATAAGCTTCCAGAATCTACTGGGGAGATTGATTCAACTCTCCTGGGGAAACTTTTGGACTGTACTGGGGAGATTGATTCCACTGGGGTGCCTTGTATTCCGCCGGGGAACAATCTTATATTCTGTCGAGGAATATTAAGACTGCCGGGGATGCTTGCTTAGGAACATCTATATACTCCGCTGGGGAATATTGAGATCTTCTGGGGATATCCAACTTCCTTAAGGCTGACAGTAGATTAACTCTGCTTGGGGAGAGTGTTGCTGACTTGCTGGAGATACTGTGCCTTGCTAGGGCTGATGGGAGACCAACTCTGCTCGGGGAGAGTATTGCTGAATCTTGTCTTACTCTGCGGTGAGTGAAGGTATCCTGGTTACGTTCTTCAGCCGAACTTACCTTGGTACCTTGGTGGACAGAGCAACTAGATCGCTTAGACAACTCATTATTGCCCCTGTTTCTGATGTCACCTGTAATCAGTCCTTTGTTTCGCATGCAAATATTTATGAGTTAACAATTAATGTCAAATGCATATATCAAAAATGAACATTGGACGTTCTTTGCAAAACAAAACAGATAAAGGGAAAACAATTGGCAATTTGTCTAGAAAAGTGAATTTGTATTGATTTTGAAATTTGCCTGTAAATAGGCGTTTTTGTACAGGAGGCTGACGTCCTAGTAAGAGAACACCACCGAACAACATAGAGTTTATACAATTTTGAAAAGGAAAACAAAACAGCTATGTGAAAAATCCCACTGGGTTCCAACTCTACTATCGCCTTTATGTCTTCAAGCGTCTCATCACTTTGCTGCTTAGTTGAAGAGGAAGCTGATTGATCAGTGTCGTCCGAGCCTGATAGTTGATGCTGGATTCTGGATGCAAGGTGATCCAATGAGACATAGTATTACGCTTTAATCCCTAACTTTTGCCTGGACCGCCCTTTCGGGTTTTCAGTCCACCGGGATACCCATTTTTGCCCAAGCCGCCTTTTCAGGTTTTCGACTTGCCGGGTGTACAAATTTTTTTCATTTTTCATCCCTTATTTTTGCCCGAACCCTTTTGGTTCGCCGGGAAGCCCTTATTTTTGTCTAGGTGTGTCAACCTAGCGGGTCTATAATCATGCGTAGTATTTTTTTACTATGTCTACATTGGAGGGGTGAGGAAGGTCGTCACCATCCATGGTGGTTAGAATCATTGCACCTCCCGAGAATATGTTCTTGACCACAAATGGCCCTTCGTATGTGGGGGTCCATTTGCCCCTGGGATCACCTTGAGGTAGAATGATGCGCTTGATTACCAGGTCTCCGACTTGATACTCTTGTCGTCTGACTTTCTTGTTAAATGCCTTGATCATCCGTTTTTGGTACGTTTGACCATGACAAATAGCAGTGAGTCTCTTTTCGTCAATTAGGTTTATTTGATTAAGTCGAGTCTGGATCCAGTCATCTTCGCTCAAACCTGCATCCTTCATTATCCAGAGAGAGGGTATCTGGACTTCAATAAGCAAAAATGCCTCCATGCCGTAGACCAAGGAAAAGGGAGTTGCCCTTGTTGACGTCCGTGCTGAGGTACGGTACCCATGAAGAGCAAACGGTAACATCTCGTGCTAATCTTTGTAGGTCACTGTCATCTTCTGCACAATCTTCTTGATATTCTTATTAGCTGCTTCTACAGCCCCATTCATCTTCGGCCGGTAAGGAGAAGAGTTATGGTGCTGTATCTGGTACCATTGTCCGTAATGATCCTCTCAGGTACGCCGTATCGACATATCAAGTTGTGCCGAATGAACCGTGCCACAACGTTCTTGGTTACGGTAGCATAGGAAGCTGCTTCAACCCACTTTGTGAAGTAATCAATTTCTACCAGGATGAACCGATGCCCGTTGGATGCCGTAGGTCTGATCTCGCCGATCAAATCAATGCCCCACATTGCAAAAGGCCAAGGTGCTGTTAAGACGTTCAGAGGAACTGAAGGAATATGCACCTTATCAGCATAGATCTGGCATTTATGATATGTCCGAGAATGTTGGTAACAGTCGGCTTCCATTGTGGACCAGAAATATCCTGCCCGAAGGATTTTCTTTGCCATGGTATGTCCACTGGAATGCATTCCGAAGGTACCTTCATGCAACTCTTCCATGATCCTTTCTGCTTCAGTCTTATCCACACAACGCAGTAAGGTTGAATCATGGTTTCGTTTGTACAGAATGTCATTGCTGAGGAAGAACTTTGCCGCGAACCTTCTCAGAAACTTCTTGTCATTAACAGATGCGCCTTCGGGATATTCTTGAGCTTCAAGGTACCTCTTCACTTCATGATACCAAGGTTTTTCAGTTACCTCTTCAGTCTCAAGATCGCAGCAATGTGCAGGTTCATCCAACTTCCAGATAATGATCCGGGGAGCCTCGTTGTCCCATTTGACTTTGAACATAGAAGACATCGTAGCTAGCGCGTCCGCCAACTGATTCTCCTCTCTTGGGAAGTGTTCAAAAGTTATCTCTTTGAAATGGGGGATCAATGTTGACACATACTCTTTGTAAGGAATAAGATTTGGGTGTTTCGTATCCCACTCGCCTTTGATCTGAATGATCACGAGGGCGGAATCTCCGAAGACACTCAGAAACTTAATCCTTAGGTCAATTGCAGCTCGAAGACCCACAATGCATGCTTCATACTCCGCCATGTTGTTGGTGCAGTTAAAACATAACCGGGAGGTAAGTGGAGTATGAGAGCCTTTTGGAGATATGATCACAGCGCCAATACCATTACCCAAAGCGTTTGAGGCTCCGTCAAAGTGCATAGACCATCGGGATCCTTCCTCAGGTCCTTCATCCGGTCCAGGTACTTCACAATCAGTCACCACCATGATATTCTCGTCTGGAAACTCAAAGTTCATCGACTGGTAATCATCCTCTGCCTGATGTGCCAAATGGTCTGCCAATACATTTCCCTTGATTGCTTTTTGGGTCGTGTACTGGATGTCATATTCAGTCAAGATCATTTGCCATCTTGCTATTCTTCCGGACAAGGCAGGCTTTTCGAAGATGTACTTGATTGGATCCATTTTTGAAATTAACAGAGTAGTGTGAGTCAACATATACTGTCTCAGCCGGCGAGCAGCCCATACCAAAGCGCAACAAGTTTTCTCGAGCAGTGAGTATCGGGTCTCACAGTCGGTAAACTTTTTGCTAAGGTAATAAATAGCGTGCTCTTTTCGGCCAGACTCGTCATGCTGCCCCAGCACACACCCCATTGAGCTGTCAAGTACCGTCAAGTATAAGATTAGAGGTCTCCCTTCAACCGGCGGCATAAGAATGGGTGGATCTTGGAGATACTCTTTGATTTTTTCGAAAGCAGCCTGACATTCATCGTTCCAATGTACCACTTGATCTTTCTTCAGTAGCTTGAAGATTGGTTCACAGGTAGCAGTTATATGTAAGATGAATCGGGCAATGTAGTTCAGCCGTCCTAGAAAGCCTCTGACTTCTTTCTCTGTCTTAGGAACTGGCATCTCTTGTATGGCTTTCACCTTGGCAGGGTCCACTTGAATACCTTTGTCACTTACGACGAAGCCTAGCAATTTTCCAGATCTCACCCCGAAGGTGCACTTGTTCAGGTTCAACCTCAGCTTGTACAACTTCAGACGGTCAAAAAGCTTCTGTAGATGGTCAAGGTGTTCCTCCTCAGTTTGGGACCTTGCAATCATGTCATCGACATATACTTCAATCTCATGATGGATCATGTCGTGAAATAAAGCAACCATGGCATGTTGGTAGGTTTCCCCAGCATTCTTCAACCCAAAAGGAATGACCTTGTAGCAAAAGGTTCCCCACTGAGTAACAAAAGTGGTCTTCTCCATGTCTTCGGGAGCCATCTTGATTTGATTATAATCGGAGAAACCATCCATGAAGGAGAATACCTTATGCTGAGCAGTGTTGTCAACCATAACGTCGATGTGAGGTAGAGGGAAGTCATCCTTGGGGCTCGCCCTGTTCAAATCCCTGTAATCGACACACATTCGGACCTTACCATCTTTCTTTGGCACCGGAACCACGTTGGCAACCCACTGAGGGTAAGAAGTCACTGCTAGAAAACCGGTATCGAATTGTTTCATAACCTCAGCTTTGATTTTCTCAGACATCTTTGGACGCATACGGCGAACCTTCTGCTTTACCGGAGGGCATTCTTCCTTGGTAGGCAAGTGATGAACCACTATGTCGGTATCCAACCCAGGCATGTCTTCGTAAGACCAGGCAAAGATTTCCACATAGTCATGCAGCATCTGAATCAACCGTTGTTTCACACTAAGCTCTAGATTGGCACCAATCTTGACCTTCTTTCTGTCTGTCTCAGTACCCAGATTTACCGTTTCCACTGGCTCTTCATGTGGCTGAATGGCCCTTTCTTCCTGGAGTAGCAGTCTTGCAAGCTCACCAGGCACTTCACAATCATCTTCACCTTCGTCTTCGGCTAAGTTGATCGGATTTTCAAAGTCATAACTGGCAATAGCAGAGTCGTTACCAGTGAGATCCAGAGTGGATTGGAACCTGTATAGGTGAGTGTGCGTAAATATAGCTGTTTTGCAATATATATAATAAAGAAAGAAAATGAGCGCAAGATTTGAAATGCAAAAAACGTCCAATGCTTTTATTAATGATATATGAAAATGACAAATAATAAGCCCTCACAAATGAAGCCACGGTGCCCCGGGTAAGACACCGGGCCATAAAGTTTCAAATTATTGTTCGTTACAAATTCAAAACAAAGGAGTTCATTACTGAGTGACAAAAGTAATAGGTACGAAGTCTTTCGCCGTCCAGTTGTTTTGTCCACCGTCGGTCGTAGGGTATATCCAGCTGTCGAATTCAGATTCCTCCACGCCATCTTCAATAGCATTTACCCCCGGGTTGGTGATGAATACAAGAGGTCTTCCTATCCTTGCCTTAGGAACATCCCTCTGAGCCTATGCAGTGAAACCCAAACCAAACTTGTCAGTCTTCGGAGTAAAATCAGGAAGTCGGCCCCAGTTTGCACATTCACCCTTCTCGACAACAGCCCGGGCATCCTTTAAGGAAGCCATCTTCAAAGGAGAGTCTTCTTCAGTCACAGTCTCTGCTGACGCCAATGTTGGAGGAACCTCTTCAAAGTTTTGAAAGGGGGTCTCAATGAATCCCCCATCCATTTCTATGTACCGGAACGAGTTGAGGTGGCTGACCATATATTCTTCTTCCCCCTGCACTGTAACAATCTTCCCTCTGACCGGGTACTTTAGCTTCTGATGTAGAGTGGAGGTCACGGCTCCAGCCTTGTGGATCCATGGACGACCCAGCAAACAAGAATAGGACGGTCGAATATCCATAACGTAGAATGTAGAGTCAAAGACCTGAGAACCAACCCTGATCGGAATGTTAACCTCACCATGTACCATCCTTTTGGACCCGTCAAAGGCCCAGACAACAATGTTACTTGGCTTGAGCTCTAAACCCTCACAATCCAGCCTGTCTAGAGCTTTCTTGGGTAGTACGTTCAATGAAGAACCAGTGTCAACCAACACATGGGCAAGAGTAGTGCCCCTGCACTCGATGGAGACATGTAGGGCGTCGTTATGGTTCTTCCCCTTGGCAGTCAGATCAGCGTCAGAGAAACCCAAACCATTATCAGCAGTTAAGTTGGACACACACTCGGTAAATTGGTCAGCAGATGTTTCTTGTGGCACGTGGGCCGTCTTCAGGAAGGTAATCAGAGCCTTGGCATGGGCCTCTGAACACAACAACAGTGATAGCATGGAAATCTTATATGGGGTGTTCCCCAGCTGCTCAACTACATTGAAATCACTCTTCTTGATAATCTTAAGAATTTCTTCCATCTCCTACTTGGAAGTTTCAACAGTGGTAGTCTTCAGTGCCTCTGTCTGGGCAGGCATATCAGTAGCAATCCCTTTGCCCCGAGCGTCAGATGACTCGGTCGCAGGGGTAGAAATAGGAACTTGGTCAGGAAGGGGAGCAGGCACACTTGCAGGTGTGATGACAATAGGTCTCTGAATAGCTGGTGGCGCAATATCTGGTGAGAACAGTCTACCACTACGAGTGACTTTGGCAGGTCCGGTGATGTTGCTGATGCCGGTACTAGTATCAAACTCTTGTTTAACTCCAAGCACATAAACATCTGCCCCATAGTGCCACGGGACAGCTTTGTCAGATGTATAGGGGATAGGCCCTGGAACAATGATGATTATAGGAGCAATCTTCTGAGTGGACATGATTTTGACAGGCTTCTTTGAGGGAGCCTTAGGAGGGTTGTTGAAAATAGTAATAATGGACACTTCTTCAGCAGGGATAGCAGGAATAGAAATCTACTCGAACAAGATCTCTTTGTTATCCATCATGTTTTGGACGCCTGACTTCAACAAAGGACAACCAGCAGGTGAAGCAGAACATAGACGACAACCTTTACTACATCCCAAAAATAAACTGGCTAGCAACAAGTTCTTTTTGACAGTCAACAACGGAGTAACAATATCATCCACAGAGGCTACGTACAGATCTTCTTCCACAACATTTACTCCATGCTTGGGCATGGGAGCAGTCACAACATTGGGCCTTTCGGGCGCCTCGAAATGTATTTCTTTAGCATCGATAAGGTCCTGAACCTTATTCCTCAGTGCCCAACAATCATCCGTAGTGTGCCCCGGGCTGTCAGAGTGATAAGCGCAACGGGCGTTGGGATTGTACTTTGGAGAAGTTGTATTCACAACCTTCGGAGCTTCTTTGACAGTTACCAGATTGGTTGACAGTAGCTGCGGCAATATCTGAGACAAGGTCATACTGAGCCGAGTGAACTCCCTTCTGGGTCTCTCACCCCTTGGTTGGTTATATTGCCGAGGAGCAGCAACAGGCTTTGAAATTACCACCGCGTTGACAGCTTGGCGGCGTTCCGGTTTATTTTGTCTCCTTGAACCATAAACAACACTAGATTCTTTCTTGAAGGGCTTCTTTTCAGTGCTCGAGGAGGCACCCTTCTATATCTTCCCAGACTTGATACCAGCTTCTATCCTCTCACCAATCAAGATCAGATCCGTAAACCCAGCAGAAGAATTCCCAATCAGATGGTTGAAGAACGGGTCAGACAGGGTCCCCAGGAACATATCAACAAGCTCTCGGTCAGTCAAAGGTGGCTGCACCCTTCCAGCCAAGTCTCTCCACTTCTGAGCATATTCCTTGAATCCTTCACCCGTCCCTAGTGACATACCCTGGAGTTGGGTACGCGTAGGAGCGAGGCCAGAATTATACTGATACTGCTTATAAAATGCAGTAGCCAAGTCCTCCCAGTTACGAATACTGGCTCCATCTAGCTGATAGAACCATTCGAGTTGAGTCCCTGAAAGACTATCTTGGAAGAAATGGATCCATAGATTCTTGTCTGCAGTATACGGTTGGATCTTCCTCACATATGATCTGAGATGCAGCTTAGGACAGGATGCCCCGTCGTATTTTGAAAAAGCAGGTGCTTTGAATTTGTGAGGGATCACCACCCCAGAAGATAAACCTAGGTCTCCGAAGTCCAACCCAGGCACATGTTGAATCTCCATGGCACTTAAACGGTCCTCTAGCTGTTTGTACCTGTCTTCGGCGGGAGGATACTGTTCATCATTGAAATCCGTCTCGTTGTCGGAGACCACGGGACTAGGAACCCTTCTCTCTTGGGGACTGTCTTTCCCTACAGAGGAAGTAGCCAGATCAGCCTCATTTTGTAGTCCATTCCCTAATCTGTGTCCGGTGTTAAACAGCACAGTCCTCTTCTTCTTCTTCTTCAGAATCAGAGTCTTCAACTCCTGTTGACCCTGGGCTAAGCTCATGACCAACTCTTGAAATTGGGCGTTCTGGGCCTGGAGGGCCTTGATAGCTTGTTCGGTAGTAGGTTCAGAAGACATGATGATTGCTGAAATAAACAGCGAAGAAGATTAATCAACCTGTAGAAAAAGGGTACCTGTTATGCATATGATGAATGGAATGCATATGATTTATGTTTTCAAAGACAATCGGGATTCAACTTTGTAGACAAAAGGAAACAAACTTTATTAGATTAAACTTTAAATTGTTCAACAAATTGCCCTTAGGCGTTACAAGAATGAAAATACTGAAAAGGGAATAAAAGCTGTAAAAGAAACATCCAAAGCCCATCAGTGCTCCCATGGCCTCCTCTTCTCGGTACGGATATAGTCATTCAGGATCCGCTCATTCTCCAATTGCTTGGTCAGCTTCTGGATTCTCTGTTCCTGTTCATTGAACCTTTCCCGATAAGAATCCCGTTCTTCCTGTAGTTGTGCCCAAGACCTCTTTAGTGTATCAACATCAGTGGGTATCTGAGGAGGGAGTACAATTGGAGGAACCCCGTCTCTGTCAGGCAATTCAAGAATGATAGGTCTGACGGCTTCGTATGGCATACCTAACTTCTGAGCACGGATGCGGACCCATCTGTAGTAGGATTCCATAGGCAGAGAAGTCTTCGGTCCCAACTCATATGGGTCAGCTTTGTGAATTCTGTCCCAAGCCCGGATGAATCTACGACGCAGCTCGTCACTGTCTACCTGAAACTCAAAACTGATGTGAGGTACCAACATCTCATGGGGCCCTGCTCTTCTGGCTCTTCCAAATTGATGGAGAGCTAAACATGGATTATAAGAGATTCCTCCCTAGGTACCGATCAATGGAACATTAGGATATTCTCCGCAACGATCAATAACAGCTACCTCATCCAAACCTCTGAGAGTCCAAATGATGTCATTATCAGTGAGAGACATTAACCTATGAGCCCAACACCTTCCTTCTTTGTTCTTCAGCACGAACTTAGGGAGGTGCAAAATAAACCACCTCACTAACAAAGGAGCACAACACCACAAAGTTCCCCGTCTTCGGGCAGTACGAGCATAGAGCTGTTGCAGGATATCACCCAAGAGAGTGGGTACATGATTCCGAGAGATGAAGATCTTTATGGCGTTGACATTAACAAAGGTATCAGGATTCGGAAACAATACTAGACCGTAGATTAAGAGAGCCAGGATGTCTTCGTACGCCCTAAAGTCTAAGTCATTCCAGAAACTATTAGCTTTGCCAATCAGAAACTTAGCCAAAAAGCCCTTAACTCCGCTTCTAGTCACCTAGTTATCCATTACCTCCTTGTTGGTCAAGGGAAGGGCTGCAGCAATCTCCTCAAGCCTAAGAGTCTTTTCCCAACCAGTGAATGGAGTCTGTTCCAAAACAGGGATACCAAGAAAATCAGAGAATTCTTCCAGGGTAGGGACCAGCTGGAAGTCTTGAAAGGTGAAGCAATGGTACAGGGGATCATAAAACTGGGTCAGGACACTCATCAGTTGTTGGTCCCACTTTGAAGTGACTAAACCGAGAAGAGAACCATGCCTCTGGATGAAGGAAGTAGTGTTTGGAATTCTGTCAACCAATTCTTTGAGCAAATCAGGTGGGTGAACAAAGTTGAGCCAGATAGTATTCCTTCGCATAGGCATCATGATGTCCTACAAAACAGAGCAAAGATGAAACCCTCTTGTCTTTGAAATGGGTCAGTCCTTATGCAGGATGCATGCAATGTTATGATGGTATGATGTTATGATAAAGCACACCACAAGTATTCACAAAGGCAAACATGGTAAGGCAAACAAGTCACACAAGACAACCCTTAGAGTTTAGGCCAGCATGAAGTTTAGGTACTACCCTCTTTCAGTTTCGTTGGTTAAGACCTGTCCTAGAAAATAGTAATCGGGTTCTAGAGGATCTCAATATCATCGACAATCCTCAATCGATCATAACTCTAGCTTCGCAATCTTTTCTTGTGGCCAGAATCATCGCGAGAGTTTAGCCTCAATGAGTGTAGCATACTGCTACTGTTCTACGGCCAAGTTGGGTCAATTTAGGGTTCTAAGGTCGGTTGGTGCTTAATGACTCCTCAGAAGACCCATATTCTCCTTGTTCCAACATAAGGGATATCGGTACAGACCAAGGTGTCACACCAACGTAGCTACTGCTTCACCCGTGTCGATCTACGCCGGACAGGTCCCTCACAGCTTATGCTACCTAAAGGGTATTCCCCAGATCCGGGTTAGGATCTATGAAACTCCAATGCAAGCCCACAATATTAAAGCAAACAAAGCATTCAATTGAAAACATAAGAGTGGTCTAATCCTAAGGTACACCTCACTTTTATAATCTCCCCAGCAGAGCCTCCAGTTCTGTGATCGGTGGAAATAGAACTGACTGTTTTGAAATGCTGGTTCGCGAAATGTCGCGGTAAACAAGAGTCGCCACCGTCTTTTATGTTCTCCAACATGGAAAGGATAAAAGCACAGCAAAATTCCTTTTCGAGATGTTTCTCGGTTCGGGAGGTAGATTATAGAAAGGGAAGGTGTTAGCACCCTTTCTATCCGTGGTTATCCACGGGCTCTTACGTACTTTCTCACTATGTTTTCAAAAATTGTTTGCTTTTCTTGTGTATGTGGGTTTTGAAAAAGTTTAGTTTGAAAAACTTCTAGGTAACTCTTGTATCAGTCCTCAAGAGTGTATGAAGTATTTGTTTGAAAACTTTTTGAAAGTGTAGGTGCGAAAAGATGTTTTTGTTTTTTTGAAAGAGCAAGTACCCACGAGAAATCTACCTCTCTAAGGAATTAGGCTGTGTAAGAGTCCTTTAGACAGTACTATCCCACTATTGAGAAGTAGGTAGCACCGTCGTTGGAGTTATTTGGGTCAATTCGATTATAGGGACAATATGGTCACCAAAGCAATAGTAGGACGCCTTAGTGGTAACCCTAATGTCCTAGATCCTTTTTTATCCGAGGCAACCGTTTCGAGGCAACTGGATCTTTAGACAGGAGGGCGACCTCTAAAACACCATATACTTGATGACCACCTCGAGGCAACCAAATGAGGCGTACCCTAGGAGTGGCATGTGCATGTGTGTCAGGTTTCAATTTATATTATCTTTGCACATGGATTATGGTGAGCTACGAGTTGATTTTATTTTTCAGACAAGTCTTGCATGCATAATTAGCAGTTAATAATTTACGGAAAATAAATTGCGGAAAGTGAATCTACGCTATTACAAGGCGTCGGGTATTTACATCGCCAAAAACATAACCCTTTGGAAAAGTAAATGCGAGAAAATAAAAGAAAGCGATAAAAGTCCTAGTTATCTATTACATTCTCGGAGCAGATACATAAATATAATCAAAATAAATGATAATGCGCGAACGGAAATTGAATCGGGACAGTCTTTAGGGTTTTGATCCTTTTTGAGAAAAGAATGAAATTTGGTCCTTTTTGCAATTAATGAAATATTAAACCTAAAACCAATTAATTAATTAATTAAAAGAAAAAAGTATTTTTTATGTTTTTTATATTTTTAGTGAAAATAAAAATAAAAGAAATTAAAATTGTCAAAACCCTAATTCTATGTTAATTTTATATTTGTAAAAAAAAAAGGGTCAAAATTACCTAATTAAAACAACTAAACTAATTAATTAGAATTTATTTACAAAAATAATTAAAAAGTGAGATCAATAATAATAATAATAATAATATAAATATTTACTGAATTTATTAGGAAAATAATAATTTGTGAGTTAAATAATAATAATAGTAGTTAATAATTAAATAGAAAATATAAAAGAGAAAAAAAATAAGAAAACATAACCCTGGGGGTGTTGGGCCCAGATGGAGGTATGCTAGCAATCCTGGCCCATTAACAAATCAGTCCATTGACTTTTCCTGATTGGCTGCGTGTTCATTGACCAGGAGTATGATGGTCTTCCAATCCAGGTCTTTGGATCTATACTGGAAGCCACATGGCACTTGAGATGTGAGAGTGTATGTTGGAACACATGGGAGAGCCTGCATAGGATCTTGTTAAGAAAAATAAGAAACAATTATTTGGGTGGACCTGGGAATCGAACCCAGGTCCCAATGATACACAGCCAGCACACCATCCACTGAGCCAACCTGAACGCTTTGATATTATGATAATCAATAAAAATAATGTATCAAAACTAATCCCTATGCTGTAAACATAAAAATAAGTGCGCATTTTTTTGAATTGTCCAATGGTGTACCAACGCGTCATCATCTTCCTCAATTGTTCCTGCAAAATACAAACAAATAGCGGGGTTTTTTAACCCCCACAACATGCATCCACGAATAATAGCGATTAGGCCTATGCTAAATATAAATATGGCGCGATGGTTGGATTCAATTCGTCTTGTCTCCACGAATTCAACCATGGGTCTCTCAAGGTCTGATTTTTCCTGTACAACAAAGCCCTAATTCAAGAACTCAAGAACCCTAAAATCCTTCAATGGCAACTTGCGATTCTGTACACTATAATGCAATTAACCAATGCCATTAGCTTTGTAAAGGTTCAAGCAATGCAAAACGATGATTAGAACATGTTAATTATGCATGAATAATGAATTACGATTATGAAAGAAATATGCAAACCATGGTTCTGAAACTAACGATTCTTGGGGCTATGAAGCTGGAAACTGATTGCAAATCGTCCTGGGAACCTCCAGCAATGTATTGAAATCAACAAAGGTCCTTAATTCGCCATAGAACACAGAAAACAGTTTTGAGTTTTCTTTGACTTTTTTCAATATTGGCTATGTCTTTCTGCAGCAATTCTCACGTTCAAGGCATTAGGTTTAGCTTGTGCATATATAGTAGAATGGAATTAGGTTAAATCTTGGCCAAGAAATCCATTGCATTGATGTTTCAATATTTGATTGAAAATCAAATATTTTTCAATCTTTTTGATTGGAAAAACTTGCCAAACATGGAGATTTTTGTCCCCTTGATGTGCACACGAATTTTCCAGCATGTCTTGAGCTTGTTTGCTTCACAAAAGATTGAAAAAAACAAATCTTTGAATTTCCTACATTTTAAATTAATTAAATGAATTAAAATCAATTAAAAATCCAATTAATTAATAAAAAATAAGAAAATAATTCAATTTAATCTCAATGGGTCGTGCATAGGCTTTGGATAAAGATTCAAGAAGAAATTTGAGGCCCATTAGCAAAAACAAAGTGTTTTGAGCAAAGTTGACTTTTGCAAATTCACAAAAATTTCCCAACTTCTCCAATGCATATCTTGCTCAATTTTGATCATATGAACATGCTCTTGGACATTTTGGAAAGGTATTGAAGTCCTCTAATCAATTCCTTTGGTCCCATGTCATTTGGATTTACCAATCTCAAGTTATGGTCTTTGACTTAAAGTGCATTTTTGTTGACTTTTGAAATTGACCTATAATGTAGAAATTGATAACTTTTTGTGGGAGAATGTCTTGGACTTGGATTGTGAAGATGAGTTGTAGGAAATGTCATCCCATTCAAAATGAGCATTGGATGGAATTTTTCTGATGAACCATGAAAAAGTTATGCCTTGGTCAAGATACAGTTGACTTTTCTACTGTCCAAAAATAGTAACTTTTGCATCTTTGAGGATTTTTGAGCCATTCTTGTGGAATCATGATCAAGACTTGATAAAATGATGATTGTGAGCTCAAAATAAGATGTTGACCAAAAATTCTGACTTTTGACTGTAAAATGACCATTTTACCCCTGTAGTTGATTGTGAAGCAAATGGAGCTTTTGACTGTGCAAACTGGCATTGTGAGACTTGAGACTTGACATGTAGATGCTTGACAATATATATAGGCCTATGGGACTTGATTGGACCACTGAAAACCTCAGATTCCTTGACAGAACCAAAACCCTAATTTTGACTGGCTTAGGAGGCAGTTGGACTGTGCAACCCTTGAGTAATCTTGAACCATTTGAAGATGATTCTTGATAAACTTTGAAGAATATGGGAGGGCAAATTTTGGGGTACAACAGTTGCCCCTGTTCAATCTTCTTAAACCTGAGGATGTAGATTGGCTTGCGTGCCTTTCGTGATTCGAAGGTGGAAGATGATTGAACACTAGAGTGCCCAGAAATTTGCACTCGCATGGTGTAGTATCAGCAGTGTGATGGCAGGAATGGGCTTATAGATGCTATTTTGGAGATATGATGGATAGGAGGATGGGCTTATAGATGCCATTTGGAGACGTGACAAAATCTTGTCAGGAATGGGCTTATAGATGCCATTTGGAAATATGATGGATGGTTGTGGAGATGGGCTTAAAGATGCCATCTGGAGATGTTGATCGCGTAAGAGATTCCTTAGTGAGAACTTGCGTACCTGAGAAAGAAAGATAATTTTCTGGCCTGTTACAAGGGTTGATCTTCAAACTCTTCATGCAGATACTTTCCTGGCTAGATAAAGGTATAGATCTACAATCAATCGCTCACAGATATGCCTTGGCTAGATACAAGTATCGAACCTGGAACTTCAAAAGATTGGTAGAGATAGCTTTCCTGGCTGGATACAGGCGTCGACCTCTAATCAGTCGCTCACAGACATGCCCTGGCTAGATACATGTATCGAATCTGGAACTTCAAACTCTTCATCCAGATATTCCCTGGCTAGATACAGGTATCGAATCTACAATCAATCGCTCACAGATATGCCCTGGCTAGATACAGGTATCGAATCTGGAACTTCAAAAGGTTGGTAGAGATAGATTTCCTGGCTGGATACAGGCGTAGACCTATAATCAGTCGCTCACAGACATGCCCTGGCTAGATACAGGTATCGAATCTGGAACTTCAAACTCTTCATGCAGATATGCCCTGGCTAGATACAGGTATCGAATCTACAATCAATCGCTCACAGATATGCCCTGGCTAGATACAGGTATCGAATATGGAACTTTAAAAGGTTGGTCGAGATAGCTTTCCTGGCTGGATACAGGTATAGATCTCTGACCTAAGAATGAAAGATAATTTCCTGGCCTGTTACAGGTGTTGATCTTCAAACTCTTCATGCAGATATTCCCTGGCTAGATACAGGTATCGAATCTACAATCAATCGCTCACAGATATGCCCTGGCTAGATACAGGTATCGAATCTGGAATTAGTCATCCACAGATATGCCCTAGCTAGATACAGGTATCGAATCTGGAACTTCAAAATGTTGGTCGAGATAGCTTTCCTGGATGGATACAGGTATAGATCTCTGACCTGAGAATGAAAGATGACTTCCTGGCTAGATACAGGTATTGATCTTCAAACTCTTCATGCAGATATGCCCTGGCTAGATACAGGTATCGAATCTACACTCAATCGCTCACAGATATGCCCTGGCTAGATACAGGTATCAAATCTGGAACTTCCAAATGTTGCTGGTAATCATCCTTTAATTGACCTTTTCCTGATAAGGCAAGCATTAGTCGTATGCAATGTCATGATGTATGAAATGCATGGTGTCATGATGTTTTCAGGAATGAATGAGATTGGGTGATATGCATGTATCATGATGTATGACAATGTGATGTTTATGAATGTGTTCGTCTGGGAAAATAAATCCTTGACGAGTGTCGGGAGCTTGTTAAATCCTGGGCTGATGTTGAAGAGTAGAGTTCTTCATTTCCGTTGGGGATGATGATTGCAAGAATAAACCGGTAGGAGAAGATGACTCTGTTGGGGAATAGACTTGTTGGAGAGATTACTCTGCGGGGAATTACTCTGTGAGGAAGAGATGTTTCGCTGAGATTTTAATGAGAACTCCCTGGGGATTCCAATGATAAGTTATGTTAGGGAATTTGATGAACTCTGCTGGGGGATAGGAAGAACTTCTCCGAGGACGATCTTTCCGTGGCAATTAGCTAAGGATAACCCAGTTAGACCCTGGTGGGGAATAACCTTTGAATAAAGCCGGGGAGATGCTTTTGCACTCTGCGGGGGATAAGCTTCCAGAATCTACTGGGGATAAGCTTCCAGAATCTACTGGGGAGATTGATTCAACTCTCCTGGGGAAACTTTTGGACTGTACTGGGGAGATTGATTCCACTGGGGTGCCTTGTATTCCGCCGGGGAACAATCTTATATTCTGTCGAGGAATATTAAGACTGTCGGGGATGCTTGCTTAGGAACATCTGTATACTCCGCTGTGGAATATTGAGATCTTCTGGGGATATCCAACTTCCTTAAGGCTGACAGTAGATTAACTCTACTTGGGGAGAGTGTTGCTGACTTGCTGGAGATACTGTGCCTTGCTAGGGCTGATGGGAGACCAACTCTGCTCGGGGAGAGTATTGCTGAATCTTGTCTTACTCTGCGGTGAGTGAAGGTATCCTGGTTACGTTCTTCAGCCGAACTTACCTTGGTACCTTGGTGGATAGAGCAACTAGATCGCTTAGACAACTCATTATTGCCCCTGTTTCTGATGTCACCTGTAATCAGTCCTTTGTTTCACATGCAAATATTTATGAGTTAGCAATTAATGTCAAATGCATATATCAAAAATGAACATTGGACGTTCTTTGCAAAACAAAACAGATAAAGGGAAAACAATTGGCAATTTGTCTGGAAAAGTGAATTTGTATTGATTTTGAAATTTGCCTGTAAATAGGCGTTTTTGTACAGGAGGCTGACATCCTAGTAAGAGAACGCCGCTGAACAACATAGAGTTTATACAATTTTGAAAAGGAAAACAAAATAGCTATGTGAAAAATCCCACTGGGTTCCAACTCTGCTATCACCTTTATGTCTTCAAGCGTCTCATCACTTTGCTGCTTAGTTGAAGAGGAAGCTGATTGATCAGTGCCGTCCGAGCCTGATAGTTGATGCTGGATTCTGGATGCAAGGTGATACAATGAGACATAGTATTACGCTTTAATCCCTAACTTTTTCCTGGATCGCCCTTTCGGGTTTTCAGTCCACCGGGATACCCATTTTTGCCCAAGCCGCCTTTTCAGGTTTTCGACTTGCCGGGTGTACAGATTTTTTTCATTTTTCATCCCTTATTTTTGCCCGAACCCTTTTGGTTCGCCGGGAAGCCCTTATTTTTGTCTAGGTGTGTCAACCTAGCGGGTCTATAATCATGCGTAGTATTTTTTTACTATGTCTGTATTGGCGGGGTGAGGAAGGTCGTCACCATCCATGGTGGTTAGAATCATTGCACCTCCCGAGAATATGTTCTTGACCACAAATGGCCCTTCGTATGTGGGGGTCCATTTGCCCCTGGGATCACCTTGAGGTAGAATGATGCGCTTGATTACCAGGTCTCCGACTTGATACTCTTGTCGTCTGACTTTCTTGTTAAATGCCTTGATCATCCGTTTTTGGTACGTCTGACCATGACAAATAGCAGTGAGTCTCTTTTCGTTAATTAGGTTTAATTGATCAAGTCGAGTCTGGATCCAGTCATCTTCGCTCAAACCTGCATCCTTCATTATCCGGAGAGAGGGTATCTGGACTTCAATAGGCAAGACTGCCTCCATGCCGTAGACCAAGGAAAAGGGAGTTGCCCCTGTTGACGTCCGTGCTGAGGTACGGTACCCATGAAGAGCAAACGGTAACATCTCGTGCCAATCTTTGTAGGTCACTGTCATCTTCTGCACAATCTTCTTGATATTTTTATTAGCTGCTTCTACAGCCCCATTCATCTTCGGCCGGTAAGGAGAAGAGTTGTGGTGCTGTATCTGGAATTGCTCGCAGAGCTCAGTGATCATCTTGTTATTAAGATTGGTACCATTGTCCGTAATGATCCTCTCAGGTACGCCGTATCGACAGATCAAGTTGTGCCGAATGAACCGTGCCACGACGTTCTTGGTTACGGTAGCATAGGAAGCTGCTTCAACCCACTTTGTGAAGTAATCAATTGCTACCAGGATGAACCGATGCCCGTTGGATGCCGTAGGTCTGATCTCGCTGATCATATCAATGCCCCACATTGCAAAAGGCCAAGGTGCTGTTAAGATGTTCAGAGGAACTGGAGGAATGTGCACCTTATCAACATAGATCTGGCATTTATGACATGTCCGAGAATGTTGGTAACAGCCGGCTTCCATTGTGGACCAAAAATATCCTGCCCGAAGGATTTTCTTTGCCATGGTATGTCCACTGGAATGCGTTCCGAAGGTACCTTCATGCAACTCTGCCATGATCCTTTCTGCTTCAGTCTTATCCACACAACACAGTAAGGTTGAATCATGGTTTCGTTTGTACAGAATGTCATTGCTGAGGAAGAACTTTGCCGCGAACCTTCTCAGAAACTTCTTGTCATTAACAGATGCGCCTTCGGGATATTCTTGAGCTTCAAGGTACCTCTTCATTTCATGATACCAAGGTTTTTCAGTTACCTCTTCAGTCTCAAGATCGCAGCAATGTGCAGGTTCATCCAACTTCCAGATAATGATTCAGGGAGCCTCGTTGTCCCATTTGACTTTGAACATAGAATACATCGTAGCTAGCGCATCCGCCAACTGATTCTCCTCTCTTGGGAAGTGTTCAAAAGTTATCTCTTCGAAATGGGGGATCAATGTTGACACATACTCCTTGTAAGGAATAAGATTTGGGTGTTTCGTATCCCACTCGCCTTTGATCTGACTGATCACGAGGACATAATCTCCGAAGACACTCAGAAACTTAATCCTTAGGTCAATTGCAGCTCGAAGACCCATAATGCATGCTTCATACTCCGCCATTTGTTGGTGCAGTTGAAACATAGTCGGGCGGTAAGTGGAGTATGAGAGCCTTTTGGAGATATGATCACAGCGCCAATACCGTTACGCAAAGCGTTTGAGGCTCCGTCAAAGTGCATAGACCATCGGGATCCTTCCTCAGGTCCTTCATCCGGTCCAGGTACTTCACAATCAGTCACCACCATGATATTCTCGTCTGGAAACTCAAAGTTCTTCGACTGGTAATCATCCACTGCCTGGTGTGCCAAATGGTCTACCAATACACTTCCCTTGATTGCTTTTTGGGTCGTGTACTGGATGTCATATTCAGTCAAGATCATTTGCTATCTTGCTATTCTTCCGGACAAGGCAGGCTTTTCGAAGATGTACTTGATTGGATCCATTTTTGAAATTAACAGAGTAGTGTGAGTCAACATATACTGTCTCAGCCGGCGAGCAGCCCATACCAAAGCGCAGCAAGTTTTCTCGAGTAGTGAGTATCGGGTCTCACAGTCGGTAAACTTTTTGCTAAGGTAATAAATAGCGTGCTCTTTTCGGCCAGACTCGTCATGCTTCCCCAGCACACACCCCATTGAGCTGTCAAGTACCGTCAAGTATAAGATTAGAGGTCTCCCTTCAACTGGCGGCATAAGAATGGGTGGCTCTTGGAGATACTCTTTGATTCTTTCGAAAGCAGCCTGACATTCATTGGTTCAACGTACCACTTGATCTTTCTTTAGTAGCTTGAAGATTGGTTCACAGGTAGCAGTTAGATGTGAGATGAATCGGGCAATGTAGTTCAGCCGTCCTAGAAAGCCTCTAACTTCTTTCTCTGTCTTGGGAACTGGCATCTCTTGTATGGCTTTCACCTTGGCAGGGTCCACTTGAATACCTTTGTCACTTACGACGAAACCTTAACAATACTATGATCACTGCTTTATGCGAGCAATTCAAAATTCAACATCACAATTCATCCCCCTATCAGCCAAAGATGAATGGTGTAGTCGAAGCTGCTAACAAAAATATCAAGAAGATCATACAAAAGATTACAGTCACCTACAAGGACTGGCATGAAATGTTACCGTTTGCTCTCCACGGGTACCGTACCACGACACGCTCATCAACTAGGGAAACACCCTATTCCTTGGTGTATGGCATGGAATCTGTCTTGCCTATTGAGGTTCAGATTCCCTCTTTGAGAATCATGAAGGATGTTGGTTTGAGTGAAGACGATTGGGTCCAGACCCGACTTGATCAATTGAACTTAATTGACGAAAAAAGACTTACTGCTGTTTGCCATGGTCAGACGTATCAAAAACGGATGATCAAGGCTTTCAACAAGAAAGTCAGACGCCAAGTATATCAAGTTGGGGATTTGGTGATCAAGCGCATCATCTTGCCACAAAGTGATCCCAGGGGCAAATGGACTCCTACCTATGAAGGACCATTTGTAATCAAGAACATCTTTTCTGGTGGGGCAATGATCTTAACCACCATGGACGGCGACGACCTGCCGCACCATGGGAACACAGACATAGTCAAAAGATACTACACATAAATGACCCGCTAGGTTGACACACCTAGGCAAAACAAGGGCATCCCGGCGAACCAAAAGGTTCGGGCAAAAATTAGGGATAAAATAAAAAATCTGTACACCCGGCAAGTTATAAACCCGAAAGGGCGACTCGGGCAAAAAAGGGTTTCCCGGTGAATTGAAAACCCGAAAGGGCGGTTCAGGCAAAAATTAGGGAATTAAAGTGTATGACTATGTCTCGTCGGATCACTTTAAGGACAATCTCTTCACAGACAAACTCTGAGCTCCTGATCAATTCAATCATCTTCGGGTGAAGCAACGAAGGGACAAGATATTCGGAGATAGAAGGCTATAGCGGAACCCATGGGATTTTTTTACACATAGCTATCTTTCTTTGTATAAAATTTTCTCATTTATTTATGACACCATCCTCTTACTAGGATGTCTATCTCCTTTGTACACAAATACTTATTCAAAGTAAATACAAAGATATCTCTTTCAAAGTACAGAAAACTATTTGCCTTTTTCTTTACACTTGTGTTTTTATTTGCAAAAACGTCCAATGATTCATTAATGAACATATGCATTTGAACATAATTACTGTTTACAAATAAATAGGATGGAAGAGAACAATTACTGACAGATTGAAAGGATAGGAAAACGTCTTTAGGCTATTCCATAAGCAATCCCTACAGTACATCATCTAGATCCCCAGCGGAGCTAAAATTTCAAACCCTTAATCCCCATCAGAGTTAAAACTTCAAACTCCCAATCCCCAGCATAGACAAAGTTTCTAACTATCAATCCCCAGCGGAAACCATTCAGTTTCTCTAAATTCCCCATCAAGTTATATCGAAGCCTGGAAATCAACCGGATAACAGTTAACTTTTGTCTCTCCCCAACCTAGGATAATTCCCAACAGGGTGGCATATAACCCAAACTTCTGAACCTACTCTCCAGCAGTAAGCCTTCTTCCCCACAGAGTTTTTATTGCTTCCCAACAGAATGAAGATTCTCATTCTTAATTCCCCGCAGAAGTCATCAGAGTTTTCCCAATTCCCCAGCAAAATAAGGATTCTCATTGTGTAACCCCCAGTAGAAGTCATCAAAATTCTCTGGATTTCCCAAACAGATTACTCAGGCAGTACTTGACATTACCCTCACAATGGAATTTTTTGTCAATACTTCGACTTCAAAGACCTGAAGGATCTTTACATCCCCAGAGAAGTCATCAGGGATCGTTAATCCCCAACAGTCGCCAAGGATTTTTTATCCTCAGTGTTGTACCCCAAAATTTGCCCTCCCATATTCTTCAAGGTTTGTCAAGAATCATCTTCAAATGGTTCAAAATTATTCAAGGATAAGACAGTCAAACTACTTCCTAAGACAACTGAAATTAGGGTTTTGCTTCTTTCAAGGAATTGGAGGTTGTCAATGGTTCAATCAAGTCTCATATGCCTATAAACATTCTCAAGCACCTACATGCCAAGTTTCAAGACTCACAGTGCCAATTTACACAGTCAAAAGCTCCATTTGACCTACAGTCAACTGCAAGGGCAAAATGGTCATTTTGCAGTCAAAAGTCATAATTTTTGGTCAACATCTTATTTTGAGTTCACAATCATCATTTGATAAAATCTTGATCATGATTCCACAAGAATGGCTCAAAAATATTCAAGGTGCAAAAAGTTACTATTTTTGGACAGTAGAAAAGTCAACTGTATCTTGACCAGGGCATAACTTTTTCATGGTTTATCAGAAAAATTCCATCCAATGCTCATTTTGAAGGGGATGTGATTTCCTACAATCCATCTTCACACTCCAAGTCCAAGAAATGCTCTCATAAAAAGTTATCAATTTCTACATTATAGGTCAAATTCAAAAGTCAACAAAAGTGCACTTTAAGTCAAACACCATAACTTGAGATTGGTACATCCAAATGACATGGGACCAAAGGCATTGGTTATAGGACTTCAAGACCTTTCCAAAATGTCCAAGAACATGGTCATATGATCAAAATTGAGCAAGATATGCATTGGAGAAGTTGGGAAATTTTTAGGAATTTGCAAAAGTCAACTTTGCTCAAAACACCTTATTTTTGCTAATGGGCCTCAAATCTCTTCTTGAAACGTCATCCATGGCCTATTCACGACCCATCAAGCTTAATTGAATTTATTTTCTTATTTTTATTGATTAATTGGATTTTTAATTGATATTAATTCATTTAATTAATTTAAATTGTAGGAAAATACAAAGATTTGGTTTTTCAATCTTTTTGTGAAGCAAATATGACCTAAAAAGGATGGCAATTTCGTGCACCAAGTCAAAGATGCAAAATCTCCAAAATTGGCAACTTTGTTCAATCATGAAAATGCAAAAAGATTTGATTTTCAATCAAATATTCAATCATCATTGCAATGGATTTTTGTTCAAGATTTTGACCTAATTCCATTCCTCTATATATATGCAAGCAAACCCTGATGCAAGACACGTGAAAAAAGCTGCAGACAAAGGCCATAGCATATTGAAAAATTCCAAGAAAAACTCAAAACTGATTTCTATATTCCAGGCCAATTCAAGGAAATTTGTTAATTCTAACACCTTGCAGGAGTTCCCAGGAGTGTGTGGCAATTGAATTCACACGCTAAAGCTCAAAGAATCACAGGATACAGAACCACGGTTTGACATTTTTTTCCAAAATCGTATTGTCCAATTCATGAGCATTTAACATGATTTCTTGATTGTTTTGCATTGATAGGGACTATATGAAGCTAATGATATCATTTAATTGAATTATGATGCACTGTATCGAAGAATGCCATGAACGAATTTTTAGGGTTCATAAGCTTTGAATTGGGGCTTTGCAATCCAGGAAAAATTGAGACCCTTAAGATACATGACTGAATTCGTTAGGTCAAGACGAATAAGACTGAACCCTCGCGAAATATTTATATGCATTGTATCTCTATTCACTATTATTCCTTGTTGTAGTTTGTGGGGGTTAAAAACCCCCGCTATCTAATGTTATATTTACAGGTACCAACGAAGAAGACGAGGACGTGTTAGCCTCCCATTGGTTAATTCAAAAAAGGCACGCATTTTATTTGTTTTACAGCTTAGGGATCAATTTCCCAATATAATAATTGCCCTTTATTTTACTAATGACTAAAGCGTGATGGTGGAGTGGTTAGCGTGTTGAGTTGGAACCATTGGGACCTGGGTTCGAATCCCAGGTCCCCCAAAATATTTGTTTCTATTTTTTCTTTGCATAATCACATGCAGGTTTCAAAAAGCGTTCCACCATGTGCTTCACATCTCAGCACGCCATGTGTCTTTGAGCTCAAATCCTGTGGCCAAAGATGAAGGACCATGGTTCTCCCAGTCAACCAGCGCCTGGACAATCACCAAAGTCAAAGCAGGCTTGAGGTTAATGGGCCACAAATTGCAAAAACACCTCATAACCTGGCCCATCACCCCCTGGTTTCATTATTTCTTTTTCTTCTTTTATATATTTTTTTCTTTTAATTGTTTAATTATTAATTATTATTATTATTTAATTAACCCAAATTAACTTTTTCACAATAAAATTCAGAAAACTAAAAATATAATATTTTTATTATTATTTATTAATTTCACCTTTAATTTATTATTTTTGTAAATAAATGCTAACACAATTAATTTAGTTCTTTAATTAGGTTAATTTTAATTATTTTCATAATAAATAAAAATCATGTAAAATTAGGGTTTTTACTAACTTTTAATCATGTTTTCCTTTCTTATTTATTTCCCTTAAAACATTAAAAAAACTAAAAAAAATACTTTTTTCTTTTAATTAATTAATTAGTTTTAGGTTTACAACCAAAACTTATTTCTTTCTCAAAAAGGGTCAAAACCCTAAAGACTTCTCCGACTCAATTTTTCTCGCGTGCGATTATTCTTGATTAATTTTTGATCCATATTTATGTAATTGCTCCGAGGATGTAATAGCGTTAATTAGGACTTTTTATCGCTTTCCTTTAATTTCCCGCAATTTACTTTCCAAGGGTTTGTTTTTGGCGATGTAAATACCCGACGCCTTGTAATAGCATAGATTTATTTTCCGCAAACTATTAACTGTTAGATGTATGTTAACTAGGCTATGCATGACAAGACTTATCTAAAAATAAAATCAATCGCAACTCACCATAACATGTACAAGATAACTTAACATGAAACCTGACACACGTGCACATGCCACTCTTAGGGTATGCCTCACTTGGTTGCCTCGACGTGGTCATTGAGTATATGGTGTTTTAGAGGTCACCCTCCTGTCTAAAGATCAAGTTGCCTCGAAACGGTTGCCTCGGATAAAAACGATCTAAGACATTAGGGTTACCGCTAAGGCGTCCTACCATTGCTTTGGTGGCCACATGTCCCTATAATCGAATTGACCCGAAAAACTCCAACGACGGTGCTACCTACTTCTCAATAGTGGGATAGTACTGTCTAAAGGACATTTACACAGCTTAATTTCTTTTGAGTAGGTAGAGGTTCTTAGATACTCGCCCTTTCAAAACGAAACAACTTTTCGCACTTACACTTTTCAAACAAAAGTTTTCAAACAACACTTCATACACTCTTGAGGACTCATACAAGAGTTAAATTGAAGTTTTCAAACAAACTTTTTCAAAACCCACAAACACAAGAAAAAGCAAAACATTTTTGAAAACATAGTGAGCAAGTACCTAAGAGCCCGTGGATAACCACGGATAGAAAGGGTGCTAACACCTTCCCTTTCTATAATCTACCTCCCGAACCGAGAAACATCTCGAAAAGGAATTTTGCTGTGCTTTTGTCCTTTCCTCGTTGGAGAAAATAAAATACGGTGGCGACTCTTGCATACCGCGACACTTCGTGAACCAGCATTAAAAAACAGTCAGTTCTATTTCCACCGATCACAGAACTGGCGACTCTGCTGGGGATATTATAATAAGTGAGGTGTACCTTAGGATTAGATCACCATGTTTTCAATTGTATGCCTTGAATTCTTTAATATTGTGGGCTTGTATCGGAGTTTTATAGATCCTAACCCGGATCTGGGGATACCCTTTTAGAAGTAGCAACAAACTGTGAGGGAACTGTGCGGGGTATACCGACATGGTTGAAGCAGTTGCTACGTTGATGTGGCACTTTGGTGAGTACCGGTAACCCTTGAGTCAAGTCAAGGAGAGTACGGGGCCGCCACGTGGTGTCGTGAAGCATCAACTGACCTTAGAACCTTACTTGACCATCCTGGCCTCTTTAGGGGTAGTGAGATGACCGACTTTGGTGCAGTCCGAAGTTGGTAGATACTCGACACTACTCTCATTGAGGGTTGTTTTCTTGGAATATTTTGGTCGCCGGTTAAGTGGCTAAATCAAAACAATGAACATAGAAAACAATCCAATGATATTGAGCTCCTTAGAACCCGGTTGCTATTTTCTAGGACAAGTCTTAACCAACTGAAACTAAAAGAGGGTAGTACCTAAACTTCATGCTGGCCTAAACTCTAAGGGCTGTCTTGTGTGACTTGTGTGCCTTCACCATGTTTGCCTTTTGTGAATACTTGTGGTGTGCCTTTATCATAACATCATAACATCATAACGCATCATATGCATTTGCTAACCATCTCAAGGGTTCGAATCTTCATCTTTGTTCTTGTTTTGTAGGACATGGAGTCTCTTCGCAGGAAAACAATTCAAGTCAACCTTGTAAGGATCCCTTCTCAACTCAAGGAGCTTACATCCAGGATTCCCGAGAAGTCTTCCTTCAGTGAAAGACATGGTAGACTCATCAGCTTGGTCAACACCAACATTGAAGAAGATATGATAAAAGTTCTTTTCCAGTTCTTTGACCCCTTACACCACTGTTTTACATTCCCTGATTATCAATTGGTGCCTACTTTGGAAGAATTTTCTCAACTTCTAAAAATTCCTATTCTTAGTCAACTACCCTACAACAGTACGGAAAAGGAACCAAAACTTGAAGAGGTTGCTCAAGCATTACGCCTGCAACCATCTGACATCAAGGGGCATTGGGAAGTCAGAAGTGGTATCAAGGGATTCTTGGCAAAATTCCTGTTTGAGAAGGCACAAGAATGTTGGAATTCTCTCGACCTACAAGCCTTTGAAGAGATTGTGGCACTCCTTGTCTATGGGTTGGTGTTGTTCCCAAATCCTGATCAACTCATAGATATAAATGTTGTCAAGATTTTTATGTCCAGGAATCCCATACCTACATTGCTTGGGGACATCCTCCACTCATTTTACACTCGAACAATGAGAAAAAGAGGTGTTCTCATGTGCTTCACTCCTCTCCTGGCAAGGTGGTTTATTTCGCACCTTCCACAATCAGTTTTGAAGAACGAGAGGGGTTTAAGGTGGTCATAACGACTGATGACTCTTACACATTCTGGTATACATTGGTGTTCTCGGTCCAGAGAAAATGTCACTATCATCGACCGTTTCGGAGAATTTCCTAATGTTTCTTTACTTGGAATTAGAGGAGGCATTACCTACAACCCCTGTTTGGCTTTGAGACAATTTGGATATGCTCGGAGGGATGGCCCTCATGACATGCTAATTCCTGACATAGTTTTTGACTTCGACAACGATGCGCAAGGACTTCGCCAAAGGTTCATCAGAGCTTGGAGGATGCCTAACAAGGTAGATAGTAAGACACTGGGGCACAAGAATTCCATCCCCCTTGAGCCTTACCTCAAGTGGGTACGAACCCGCGCCCAGAAGCTTATGATGCCATATCCTCACATTCTCCCCATAATCAAAGAGCCTGTTATGGAAGGAGAGGTCCCATACACCATCCTACATCCTGACATGCCAACATCATGGGAAGAAATGCAAAAGAGCTGGATCCAACTCAAGGAAGAACGGAATTCTCTTGAAGCCAGTTTACATGCCAGCGAGAAGAAGGTCTTGGAGCTCACCCGCCTACTTCACGAGGAAAAGACCCTCAACATTTACATCGCTCCAAAAAGGATGCACAATGTCTTTTTACATTAAGTATTTTGTAATATTTCGCCCATGAGGTACTGATGTACTAAACAATTTACTTCTTAATATGACGTGTGTTCCTTTTTTGTCTGCAACGAATTTGAATTTTTGAACCCTTGAATGCATTGCATAAATAGCATACCATGCATCATATGCATAACAGATACACTTTTTACAGGTCACTTATCTTCTTCGCTGTTTATTTCAGCAATCATCATGTCTTCTGAACCTTCCACTGAACAAGCTATCAAGGCCCTCCAGGCCCAGAATGCCCAGTTCCAAGAGATGGTTATGAGCCTAGCCCAGTGTCAACAGGATTTGAAGACTCTGATTCTGAAGGAAAGGAAGAAGAAGAAGAAGAGGACCGTCTTGTTCAACACTGGACGCAGATTTGGGAATGCACTGCAGAATGAGGTTGAGCTGACTACCCCATCTGTAGGGAAAGACAGTCCACAAGAGAGAAGCGTTCCTAGTCCCGTGGTCTCCGACAATGAGACGAATTATGATGAGGAACAGTACCCTCCTGCTGAGGATAGGTACAAACAACTGGAGGACCGCTTAAGTGCTATGGAGATTCAGAATATGCCCGAGTTGGACTTTGGAGACCTAGGCTTATCCTCTGGGGTGGTGATTCCCCATAAGTTCAAGGCACCTGCTTTTGCCAAATATGACGGAGCTTCCTGTCCAAAGCTGCACCTCCGGTCATATGTAAGGAAGATCCAACCTTACACTGCTGACAAGAATTTGTGGATCCATTTCTTCCAGGATAGTCTTTCAGGGACTCAACTCGAATGGTTCTATCAGCTGGATGGAGCCAACATTCGTAACTGGGAGGATTTGGCTACTGAGTTTTATAAGCAGTATCAGTATAATTCCGACCTCGCTCCTACGCGTACCAAACTCTAGGGTATGTCCCTAGGGACGGACGAAGGATTTAAGGAGTATGCTCAAAAGTGGAGAGACCTGGCTGGAAGGGTGCAACCACCTTTGACTGACCGTGAACTTGTGGATATGTTCTTGGGGACCCTGTCTGGTCCATTCTTCAACCATCTGATTGGAAATTCTTCTGTCGGGTTTACAGACCTTATCTTGACTGGTGAGAGAATAGAAGCTGGTATCAAGTCTGGGAAGATACAGAAGGGTGCTTCCTCGAGCACTGAGAAGAAACTGTTCAAGAAGGAATCTAGTGTTGTCTATGGTTCAAGGAGACAGAACAGACCGGAACGCCGCCAAGCTGTCAATGTGGTGGTTATTTCAAAGCCTGCTGCTGCTCCTCAGCATCATAACCAACAAAGTGGTGAGAGACCTAGAAGGCAGTTCACTCGGCTCAGCATGACCTTGTCCCAGATATTGCCGCAGTTACTGACAACCAATCTGGTGACTCTGAAAGAAGCTCCGAAGATTGTGAACACAACATCTCCAAAGTACAATCCCAACACCCGCTGCGCTTATCACTCTGACAGCCCGGGGCATAACACAAATGATTGTTGGGCTCTGAAGAATAAGGTTCAGGACTTAATCGATGCAAAGTAAATAGAGTTTGAGGCGCCCGAAAGGCCCAATGTTGTGACTGCTCCCATGCCCAAGCATGGAGTGAATGCTGTAGAGGAAGACCTGTTTGTAGCCTCTGTGGATGATATTGTTACTCCGCTATTGACCGTAAAAAGGAACCTGTTGCTAGCCGGTTTATTTTTGGGATGTAGTAAAGGTTGCCATATGTGTTCCGTTTCACCTACTGGTTGTCCATATTTGAAGTGAGGTATCCAAAACCTGATGGATAATAAAGAAATCCTGTTTGAAAAGATTGCTGTTCCTGCTACCCCTACTGAAGAAGTGTCCATTGTTACTATTTTCAACAATTCTCCAAAGGCTCCCTCGAGGAAGCTTGTCAAAATCATGCCTATTCAGAAGATTGCACCCATAATCATCACTGTTCCGGGACCCATCCTCTATACATCCGACAAAGCTGTCCTGTGGCACTATGGGGCAGATGTTTATGTTCTTGGAGTCAAGCAAGAGTTTGATACTAGTACCGGCATCAACAACATCACCGGGCCTGCTAAGGTCACTCGTAGCGGTAGGCTTTTCTCACCTGATATTGCGCCACCAACAATCCGTAGACCTACTGTCATCACACCTGCAAGTGTGCCTGCTTCCCTCCCTGACCAAGTTCATAGTTCTACCCCTACTGCCGAGTCATCTGACGCTCGGGGCAAAGGGATCGCCACAAATATGCCTGCCCAGACGGAGGCACCGAAGACTATCAATGTTGAAGCTTCCAAACAGGAGATGGAAGAGATTCTTAAGATTATCAAGAAGAGTGATTTTAATGTAGTTGAGCAGCTGGGGCACACCCCATCTAAAATTTCTATGCTATCACTGTTGTTGTGTTCAGAGGCCCATGCCAAGGCTCTGATTACCTTCCTGAAGACGGCCCACGTGCCACAAGAGACGTCAGCTGACCAGTTTACCGATTGTGTGGCCAACTTAACTGCTGATAATGGTTTGGGTTTCTCCGACGCTGATCTGACTGCTAAAGGGAAGAACTATAACGATGCCTTGCATGTCTCCATTGAATGCATGGGCACTACTCTTGCATATGTGTTGGTCGACACGGGGTCCTCATTGAACGTCTTGCCCAAGAAAGCTCTAGACAGGTTGGATTGCGAAGGGTTGGAGTTAAAACCAAGTAACATTGTTGTCCGGGTCTTTGACGGGTCTAAAAGGATGGTACATGGTGAGGTTGATATTCCAATCAGGGTTGGTTCTCAGGTCTTTGATTCTACATTCTATATGATGGACATCCGACCATCCTATTCTTGTTTGCTGGGTCGTCCATGGATCCATAAAGCTGGAGCTGTGACCTCCACACTACATCAGAAGCTGAAATACCCGGTCAGAGGAAAAATTGTGACAGTTCAAGGGGAGGAAAAGTATATGGTCAGCCACCTCAACTCGTTCCGATACATAGAAATGGATGGGGAATTAATTGAGACTCCATTCCAACACTTTGAAGAGGTTCCTCAGACACTGGCATCAGCTGAAACTGTGATTGAAGGTTCTCCTTTGAAGATGACTTCCTTAAAGGATGCCCGGGCTGTTATTGAGAAGGGTGAGTGTGATCGGTGGATCTGGAACTGACTGTTTAACGCTGGTTCGCGAAATGTCGCGGAAGCAAGAGTCGCCACCGTCTTTTATTTTCTCCAAATGGAAAGGACAAAAGCACAGAAAAATTCCTTATAGAGATTGCTCTCGGTTCGGGAGGTAGATTATAGAAAGGGAAGGTGTTAGCACCCTTTCTATCCATGGTTATCCATGGGCTCTTAGATACTTGCTCATTTGTGTTTTCAAAATGTTTTGCGTGCTTTTCAATGTGGGTTTAAAAAAGTTTCTTTGAAAAATTTCAGTTCGACTCGTACGTCAGAGTGTTTGAAAAATTTGCTTTGAAAGCTTTTGAAAATGTGTTGGTGTGAAAAGTATTTTGATTTGTCTTTGAAATTAGAGCAAGTATCTAGAGTCGTCTACCTACCCTAAGGAATTCGTCTGTGTAAATGTCCTTAAAGTAATGCCATCCCACCATTGAGAGATAGGTAGCACCACCATTGGAGGTGTTCGGGTCAATTCGAAGGTTCGGGACATGGTGATCACCGGAGCAATAGGAAGATACCTTAGAAGCTACCCTCATGCCAGGTTCCCGGATCATGAGGACTTACTAAGACATCCTCTACTCGACGATCACCTTTCGAAGGCAAGGCAACAGTGAGGCGTACCCTAGGGGTGGTGTGTGCGATTCGTGTGTCATGTTTCATTTATTTGTCTTGTCATGTTCGTCGTGTTCTACGCTTGATTTTATTAAGACATTCATTCTTTCATGCTTGGTTAGCAGTTAGAAGTGCGGAAAAGATAAATCTACGACTATTACAAAGGCGCGGGTCCACATCGCCAAATTTAAACCGGACCCGATTTAGCGAAAAGAAATAATACGAAGAAATAAAGGTGCGAAAAGTAAATTTACAATGCTTCGGGGCAATTACATAATTATAATAAGCGATAAAAGATAAATGCGCAATATTAATAATTGAAACGACGGGCGTTGGACCCTTTTGCAAATAATTAAAGGTTAATGAGCATTAAAAATAAAGTAATAAAAGGAATTAAATGTTTTTGATATTTTGTATTTTTTAAGATTTAAAAGAAAAAGGAAGTTAATTAAAATTAAATTAAACGGCAAACCCTAATTCTAATATTTTTTTACTTATTATGAAAGATTTAAATTAAACCTAAATTAAACTCTAAATTAATTTGTACAATTTTAATTATGAAAATAATAAATAAATAATAGCGTGAGAAATAAAAATTAAAAAGACCTTCAAACTATCAATTAATCTAATTCTACATGTTTTTGGATTTTCATAAAAAAAAGAAATTAACATTGAAAACCTAATTAAATTAAACAATTATAAGTATTTATTATGAAAATAATTAAAATTAAAAATTCTATTTTTATTTGGACATTTTATTTTTTATGATGTTTTTCTGTATTTTTTGATGTTTTTATATTTTGTAAAAAATAAATTAATTAAAGCAATAAAAATAATATAATACCATAATTAAAACAATAAAGAAAAAGAAGAGAAAATCAAACCAGGGTGGGGGTTGCCCCAAGTAAGGAGGTTCAAATTTAATAGGCCTGGCCCAATTGAATTCTGAGTTCATTGACTTCTTTGGATCTCGTATGGCACGTTGACCAGCACCTATGGTGTTCCTTGAATCCATGCGTTTGATTTGCAAGCAGCTGGACGCGTGGCTCATGATTGCTGAATGTGCATGGTGAACCTTAACGTTAAGCCTGCATGTGAATTAGTTTTGAAAAATAATATGGCAAACGTACAGACCTGGGACTTGAACCCAGGTCTTGGAAGTCACATGCCTTAGTCCTTGCCAACTGAGCTATTCGCTTTCAATTAACGTATAATAATACATAAATAATATAATAAGAAAACGCTAATGCTTTTAGAATTCCGCGCGAAATTCAAATAGACCTGTCACTAATGGACACGTCTTCGTCTCTTTCTTCTTCCCTGTAAAACAAACTAATGGGCCACGGTTTTTGCAGCGTGGCTTTAGGCAAGCAAAGGGAAAATAGCGATTAGAGATATGGCAAATATAAATTGGGCGCGATTATAGTTTCTTGCTCGTTGGAGCACGCTGAGTATGATTATCCCAGTCTCGAGGCTTAATTTTACTCCATGCCAAAAGCCCTAATTCATGAACCCTGCAACCCTAACTTTCATCCATGGCATTATCGTGTATGGTCAGCGAAAACACAATTAAACATGATGATTAGTTTAGAAATATTGCAATGAACAACAATCCACAAATAAAAATGCAAGAAAATGCGTTAATGATGATCTATGATTTCAAAAAAATCGTGGTGCAGTTTGAACGTAATCTACCAATTCTTGAGGTTTTTGCTGTTGTTAATGATTGGAAAAGGTTCTGAATGGTCCAAGGAAGCTATTGCAACAAAGATCCAAGCTTGAATCGTCCTAAAAGCTAGATTTCAGTGTTTGACTTTTTATGAGAATTTTTCAATTTGCCAATGCTTGAGTATGCGCAGCTTTCAGTCCTTTTATCATTAGGGTTATGTTCTGATCATATATGGAGCATGTTAGGTCAAGAAAATTGAAGAAAATCCATTGCTTTAATGATTTTTGAAGATTTGATTTCACAAGATCTTTTCCAATCTTTTTCTCATAGTTTTTGTATCAATCATGCTCAATTCTTATCACAACTTGCCCTAATCAGTTAAGCACGAAATATTGAGGTTATAATGTGCATAAAAAGATTTTTTAGGTTAAGGTTTATATTTTCCATGAATTAAAATCATTTAAATGAATATAAATTAATATTAATTCAAATAAATAATTAAAAAATATGAGAATACTTCCCTTTGGGCCTAGTGGTCGTGCATAGGCTTGGCATGAAGAAATTTGGAAGAAAATTGGGCCCATTTGCATTTTTAGGCCTTTTGCATCAATGTTGACTTTCAAAAATTTCTAAAAATTTCCCAACTTCCACAAGGCATAACTTGGTCAATTTTTAAGCTTTTCACATGTTCTTGGACATTTTGGAAAGGTCTTTGAGTCCTTTAACCAATGCCTTTGGTCCCATGTCATTTTGATTTACCAATCTCAAGTTATGGCCTTTGACCTAAAGTCACTTTTTGTTGACTTTTGAAAATGACCTATAATGTTGAAATTGATAACTTTTTGTGAGAGCATTTCTTGGACTTGGAACATGAAGACGAATTGTAGGAAATGTCTTTCTCTTCAAAATGAGCTTTGGATGGAATTTTTCTGATAATCCATGTGAAAGTTATGCCCTGGTCAATTTCAGTTGACTTTTTCAGCTGTCCAAATATAGCAACTTTTGCATCTTTGATGATTTCTGAGCCAAATTTTGAGAATCATGATCAAGCATTGATCAAATGATGTTTGTGGCTTCAAAAATGATATATTGACCAAAAATTTGAACTTTTGACTGTCAAATGACCATTTTGCCCCTACAGTTGACTGTAGTGCAATCTAGGGTTTTGACTGTGCAATTTTGAGCTGAATGCCTTGAAACTTGACATGAGGATATTTGACCATCTTTGTAGGCACATGAGACTTGATTGGGCCTTTGAAAAGTTCATTTGCTTGACCAGAACTCAAACCCTAGTTTTGACTGTCTAGGAGACAGTTGAGCTGCACAACCCTGGGGGAATTTTGTGACCTTGACTTTTGACAATTCTAGATGAATATGGGAGGGCAAATTTTGGGGTACAACAGTTGCCCCTGTTCAATCTTCTTAGACCTGAGGATGCAGATTGGCTGACGTGCCTTTCGTAATCCGAGGGTAAAAGATGATTGGACACTAGAGTGCCCAGAAATTTGCGCTCACATAGTAGCAGTGATGATGGGAATGGGCTTTATAGATGCCATTTAGAGATTGCTGACTAGGGTGATGGGCTTATAGATGCCATCTGGTTGCTGATTGCGTAAGAGATTCCTTAGCGACAACCTGCATACCTGCAAAACAGAAAAATGAGTACCTGACACGTCGCAGGAGCTGATTTTAGATGCTTGGTATAGATGTGTCCTGACTGGTTGCAGGAGCTGAGTCTGGAGCTTCAAACGCTGATGAATGAACCAGGGATGGTTACCGCTTTAGCATGAAGGGTAAGAGAATCCTGAATGATCTCAACAACGCTCATTGAGAAAATCTTGGTGAGAATTACCGTCTTCGTAGTGTCAGGAAGAGAACCAAAGGACATTACAATCTCAAAGGGAGTTACCTCACTCACGTTGGAGAGGGAACTATAGGAAATTATAATCTAAAAGGAGATATCACCTCACGCTCATGCCGGAGAGGGAAACATCTGAAAAAGGAATTACCACCTCACACGCCGTTGGAGAGGGGACCATAGGGGAATATCACCTCACGCTCATGCCGGAGAGGAGAACATCTTGAAAAAGGAATTACCACCTCACGCTCACCGTCGGAGAGGGGACCACAAAAGAATATCACCTCACGCTCATGCCGGAGAGGAGAACATCTTGAAAAAGGAATTACCACCTCACGCTCACCGTCGGAGAGGGGACCACAGGAGAATATCACTGAGTCTTTATCAGAAAAATCTGTTTGGAGTCGATTTAACTGGGCTAGAGACATCCTTGAAATATGTTTGAGAATTTCAACTGCATCTTCCCTGAAAGGTAAAGGTCAGTTATATGCAATGCATGATATGGATCAAGCAATGACGTTCTCAACATAAAATGAGATTCGTATGATATGATGCAGTGCGTTATGCATGTTATGATGATGTATGTAAAGTTTTCGTCTAGGAAAATAAATCCTTGACGGGTGCCGGGAAGTCATATCCTGGGCTGATGTTGAGGAAGAGATTTTGCTTCCGCTGTGGATGATTGTTGCAAGAATACCGGTAGGAGAAGATAACTCCGTTGAGGAATAAACTTGGCAAATGAAATAATTTCTGCGGGAGAAAAGATACTCTAGCGATCATGCTGGGGAGTGCTACTCTGTGGGGATAGCGATGCTTTGCTGGTTTGATGAAGATAACTCCGCTGGGGATACCGTTGTTGTGCTGGAAGTGTTGATAGACTTCGCTGCGGGTAGGAAGATACTTTACCGAGGACGCTCTTTCCGTGGCTTTTGGCTGAGGATAACCCAGTTATATCCTGTTACGGAAATAACTCTTTAAATCAAGCCGGGACGACGCGTTTGCTCTGCGAGGGGTAAGCTTCCAGAATCTATTGGGGATAAGCTTGCTGCTTGGGGAGATATGAATTCCCACTTTCCTGGGGAAACTGGATTGGACTCTTCTGGGGGAGATTCGAATTGCAGGGAAGTGATTCCTTTGAATAGTGAGATACCGCCGGGGAACAATCTTTAGACCAAGACTGCCGAGGATGCTTGTATATTGCTGCTGGGGAAGTATTGAGATCTACGGAAGGATACTCAATTTCCTTGATATTTGATGACTTGCTCGGAGAAGAATGTATTGACTTGCTGAACCACTCTCTGGGGAATTAAGATACACTTGGCCACGTTCTTTAGCTGAACCTACCCTGGTACCTTGGAGGATAGAGCAATTGGATTGTTTAGACCACTCTTTATTGCCCCTGTTTCTAGTGTCACCTGCAATGAATTCCTTTGTTTCGTATGCAAATATTTATGAGTTAGCAAATTATTGTCAATGCATACATCACAAATTGAACCTTGGACGTTCTTCGTAAAACAAAACAGAAAAAAGGAAAAATACTTGGCACGTTTAACTGAAAAATGTATTTTTATTGATTTTTGAATGGCCTGAAAATAGGCGTTTTGTGTACAAGAGGCTGACGTCCTAGTAAGAGGTACGTCGCCGATCAAAAGAGTTTATACAAGTTTTGTACAAAAGAAAAATAAAACAGCTGTGTGAAAGATGAATGATCCACTGGGTTTCAACTCTGCTATTGCCATTATAACTCCGAGCGTCTCATCACTTGATGACCTTGGTTGAAGGTGAATCTGACTGATTGATGCCGTTTTGAACTTGATGCTGATACCGGATTCTGGATGCAAAGTGATCAATGAGACATAGTTTTACGCTTTATCCCTAATTTTTGCCTGGACCGCCCTTTCGGGTTTTCAGTCCACCGGGATACCCATTTTTGCCCAAGCCGCCTTTTCAGGTTTTCGACTTGCCGGGTGTACAGATTTTTTCATTTTCATCCCTACATTTTGCCCGAACCCTTTTGGTTCGACGGGAAGCCCTAATTTTTGCCTAGGCATGTCAGCCTAGCGGGTCTTTTTCATGCGTAGTATTTTTTAACTATGTCTGCATTGGCGGGGTGAGGAAGGTCGTCACCATCCATGTTGGTTAAGATCATTGCTCCTCCTGAGAACACATGCTTAACCACAAACGGCCCTTCGTACGTAGGGGTCCATTTGCCCCTTGGATCACTCTGAGGAAGTATGATTCTCTTGATAACCAGATCCCCGACTTGGTATTCCTGTGGCCTGACCTTTTTGTTAAATGCCCTGATCATTCGTTTTTGGTACGTCTGACCATGACAGATAGCAGCAAGTCTTTTCTCGTCAATGAGGTTGAGTTGGTCAAGTCGTGTCTGGATCCAATCATCTTCGTTCAGATTTGCATCCTTCATTATCCGGAGAGAGGGAATTTGCACTTCGATCGGCAAGACTGCCTCCATACCATAAACCAGAGAGAAAGGAGTTGCCCCGGTTGACGTCCTAGCTGAGGTACGGTACCCATGCAGAGCGAACGGTAACATCTCGTGCCAATCTTTGTACGTTACTGTCATCTTTTGCACGATCTTCTTGATGTTTTTATTAGCTGCTTCTACAGCTCCATTCATCTTCGGTCTGTAAGGAGAAGAATTGTGGTGCTGTATCTTGAACTGTTCGCAAAGCTCAGCAATCATCTTATTGTTCAGATTGGTACCGTTGTCCGTAATAATCCGTTCAGGGACGCCATATCGACAGATCAGATTGTGCCGAATAAACCGTGCCACAACAGTCTTGGTTACTGTAGCATAGGATGCTGCTTCAACCCACTTCGTAAAATAGTCAATCGCCACTAGGATGAAGCGATGTCCATTGGATGCCGTAGGTCTTATCTCGCCGATCATGTCTATGCCCCACATTGCAAACGGCCAAGGCGCAGTCAGAACATTCAGGGGAACCGGAGGAACATGCACCTTATCTGCATAGATCTGGCACTTGTGGCATGTCCTAGAATGTTGGTAGCAATCAGCTTCCATGGTGGACCAGTAATATCCTGCCCGTAGGATCTTCTTAGCCATAGTATGCCCACTGGAATGCGTACCAAAGGTCCCTTCGTGTAGCTCTTCCATGATTCTTTCCGCTTCAGTCTTGTCCACACAACGCAGTAAGGTTGAATCATGGTTTCTCTTGTACAAGATGCCGTTGCTTAGGAAGAACTTGGATGCGAACCGTCTCAGGAATTTCTTATCATTGATAGAGGCACCTTCAGGGTATTCCTGAGCTTCCAGATATCTCTTCACTTCATGGTACCAAGGCTTCTCAGTCACCAATTCAGTTTCGAGATCACAACAGTATGCCGGTTCGTCCAATTTCTCGATGGTGATCTGGGGAGCTTCGTTATCCCATTTAACCTTGAACATTGAAGACATTGTAGCTAACGCGTCCGCTAACTGATTTTCTTCTCTTGGAAAGTGCTCAAAGGTTATCTCTGTGAAGTGGGGAATCATGGTCAACACACATTCTTTGTAAGGAATCAAGTTTGGATGTTTCGTATCCCACTCTCCGTTGATCTGATTGATCACAAGGGCGGAATCTCCGAAGACACTTAGAAATTTGATCCTTAGGTCGATCGCAGCTTGAAGACCCATGATGCACGCCTCATACTCCGCCATGTTGTTGGTACAGTTGAAACACAGCCGGGCAGTGAGTGGAGTATGAGTGCCTTGTGGAGATATGATGATGGCGCCGATACCATTTCCCAAAGCATTGGAAGCTCCGTCAAAGTGCATAGACCATCGGGATCCTGGCTCAGGTCCTTCATCCGGTCCAGGTACTTCGCAGTCAGTTACTATCATGATGCTTTCGTCTGGAAACTCGAAGTTCATTGATTGGTAGTCATCTACAGCTTGATGAGCTAAGTGGTCTGCCAGTACACTCCCCTTGATGGCTTTCTGGGTTGTATACTGAATGTCGTATTCCGTCAAGATCATCTGCCATCTTGCAATTCTCCCAGACAGAGCAGGCTTTTCGAATATGTACTTTATCGGATCCATCTTTGAGATCAACAAAGTAGTGTGAGTCAGCATATACTGTCTCAGCCGGCGAGCAGCCCATACCAAAGCGCAGCAAGTTTTCTCAAGCAGTGAGTATCGGGTCTCACAGTCGGTAAACTTTTTGCTAAGGTAATAAATGGCGTGCTCTTTTCGGCCAGACTCGTCATGCTGCCCCAGCACACACCCCATTGAGTGGTCTAGCACTGTTAGATATAGGATCAGAGGTCTCCCTTCAACCGGTGGCATAAGGATGGGTGGTTCTTGGAGATACTCTTTGATTTTGTCGAAAGCAACCTGACATTCATCGTTCCAACGTACTACCTGATCTTTCTTCAGCAGCTTGAAGATTGGCTCACAGGTAGCAGTCAGATGAGAGATGAATCGAGCGATGTAATTCAGGCGTCCTAAAAAGCCTCTGACTTCCTTCTCTGTCTTAGGGACTGGCATCTCTTGAATAGCTTTGACCTTAGCAGGGTCCACTTGAATACCTTTATCACTGACCACGAAGCCTAGCAACTTCCCAGATCTTACCCCGAAGGTGCACTTGTTCGGGTTCAATCTCAGCTTGTACAGTTTCAAACGGTCAAACAACTTCTGTAGATGATCTAGATGCTCTTCCTCAGTCTGGGACCTAGCGATCATGTCGTCCACATACACTTCTATCTCGTGATGGATCATATCATGAAATAAGGCAGCCATGGCACGCTGGTAGGTTGCCCCAGCATTCTTTAATCCGAACGGCATGACCTTGTAACAGAAGGTGCCCCACTGAGTAACAAATGTAGTCTTTTCCATGTCTTCAGGTGCCATCTTGATCTGATTGTAACCTGAAAAGCCATCCATGAAAGAGAATACCTTGTGTTGAGCTGTATTATCCACAAGGACATCAATGTGTGGTAAGGGGAAGTCATCTTTGGGGCTGGCCCTGTTCAGATCCCTGTAATCGACACACATTCTGACCTTGCCGTCCTTTTTAGGTACCGGTACCACATTAGCAACCCACTGAGGGTAAGAAGTCACTGCAAGGAACCCGGCATCAAACTGTTTCATGACCTCGGCCTTAATCTTTTCTGACATCTCTGGACGCATCCGACGAACCTTTTGTTTAACTGGAGGGCAGTCTTCTCTAGTCGGCAAATGATGGACAACAATATCGGTATCCAACCCTGGCATGTCTTCGTAGGACCAGGCAAAGATCTCCATATAGTCATGTAACATCTTGGTTAACCGTTGCTTCACGCTGAGCTCTAGGTTAGCACCAATCTTTACCTCTTTTCTGTCTGCCTCAGTATCCAGGTTTATTGTTTCCACTGGCTCTTCATGGGGTTGAATTGCCCTCTCTTCCTGAAGCAACAGTCTTGCAAGCTCGCCAGGCACTTCGCAATCATCTTCACCTTCGTCTTCGGCTAAGTTGATCGGATTTTCGAAGTCATAATTGGCATTAGCAGAGCTGTTATCAGTGAGATCCAGAGTGGATTGGAACCTGTATGAGTGAGTGTGTGTGTAAATACAGCTGTTTTGAAAATTATGTAAAGGAAATGAAAGAAGAAAAAGGAACACAATATTTGCAATGCGAAAATAGTCCAAGATTTTCATTTATGATGTATAAAATGACAGTTCATATGCCCTCACAAATAGGACCACGGTGCCTCGGGTAAGACACCGGGCCATAGAGTTTATCATAGTTTATTACAAAAGGAAACAAAGAAATTTATTACTTAGTGTCAAAAGAAACAGAGAGATTGTCCTTGGCGCTCCAATTGTTAAGTCCACCATCAGCAGCCGGGTAGATCCAGCTATCAAACTCAGCTTCGTCAACTTCCTCATCATCTCCAATAGCATTTACCCCATGAGCAGGCAGGGGAGCTGTCACCACATTAGGCTTGTCAGATGCCTCAAATTGTACCTCCTTAGCATCAATGAGGTCCTGCAGCTTGTTCCTTAGTGCCCAACAATCGTCAGTGGCATGCCCTGGGCTGTCTGAATGGTAAGCACAACGGGCATTCGGGTTGTACTTAGGAGAGGTAGTGTTAGGGAACTTTGGTGCCTCCTTGACAGTCACCAAATTGGTGGATAGTAACTGTGGCAGGATTTGCGACAGGGTCATGCTTAACCGAGTGAACTCTCTCCGGGGTCTATCAGCCCTTTGAGGATTGTTTGACCGGGGAGCGGCAGCAGGCGTAGCAATCATGACCGCACTGACAGATTGGCGGCGATCAGGTCTTTCTGATTTTCTGGAGCCATACACAGCACTAGACTCCTTTTTAAACGGTTTCTTGTCCGACCCAGATGATGATGCAGCCTTTGTAATCTTTCCAGACTTCAACCCAGCTTCAATTCTCTCTCCAGTTAAGATCAAATCAGTGAAACCAGCAGAAGAATTCCCAATGAGATGATTAAAGAACGGCCCAGATAGGGTCCCCAAGAACATATCCACTAACTCTCGATCAGTCAAAGGTGGCTGCACCCTGCCGGCCAGATCTCTCCACTTCTGCGCGTACTCTTTAAAACCTTCGCTTACGCCCAACGACATACCCTGGAGTTGGGTACGCGTGGGGGCAAGGTCGGCATTATACTGATACTGCTTGTAGAAAGCAGTAGCCAGCTCCTCCCAGTTACGAATTTTGGTCCCATCCAGCTGATAGAACCATTCGAGGTGAGTCCCTGAAAGACTCTCCTGGAAGAAGTGGATCCATAGATTCTTGTCCGCAGAGTACGGCTGAATCTTCCGAACATAGGACCTCAAATGCAGCTTGGGACAGGATGCCCCGTCATACTTGGAGAAGGTGGGAGCTTTGAATTTATGTGGAATAACCACACCAGTTGACAAACCCAGATCTCCGAAATCCAGCCCAGGTACCTGTTGAACTTCCATGGCCTTCAACCTGTCCTCCAGTTGTTTATACTTGTTGTCTTCAGGAAGATATTGTTCCTCATCAAAATCTGTCTCGTTGTCGGAGACCACCGGACTAGGAACCCTTGCTTCTGCCTGAGAAGGACTTTTGCCAACAGAAGAAATAACCTCTTCTTGGTGCAGAGTATTACCCAACCTTCGGCCCGAGTTGAATAGAACAGTTCTTCTTTTCTTCTTCTTCTCCTTCTTCAGGAGCATAGTCTTCAGTTCCTCTTGGCCTTTAGCTAGACCCAGGATTAGCTCTTGAAACTGCGCATTCTGCGCCTGGAGAGCCTTGATTGAAGTCTCAGTTGATTCAGATCCGGAATTCATGATGCTGAAATAAACAGCGAAGAACTGTAAGCAACCTGAAAAAGGGAAAAACCTGCTATGCACATGATGTATGAAGTGCGTATGAATTATGTTTTCAAAGACAATCGGGAATCAACTTTGTAAACAAAGAAAGAACACACTTCATTAGATTCAACTTTGTGACTGAGATTATTCAACAAGTAGCCCTTAGGCGTTTACATGAAATGAAACAACTGGAAAGGAAATAAAAACTGTAAAGGCACATTCAGCACTCCTCATTGATCCCATGGTCTCCTCTTCTCAGTACGGAGGTAGGCATTCAGAGCTCTCTCATTCTCCAACTGCTTTGTCAGCTTCTGGACCTTTGATTCCTGCTCATTGAACTTTTCCCGGTAAGAATCCCGTTCTTCTTGCAGTTGCGACCAAGATCTCTTCAATGTCTCATAATCAGTAGGTATCTGAGGAGGAAGGACAGTTGGAGGAACACCATCTTTATCAGGACACTCAAGAATGACGGGTCTGACAGCTTCATACGGCATACCTAACTTCTGAGCACGGATGCGGACCCATTTGTAGTAGGCTTCCATAGGTAGAGAAGTCTTTGGCCCTAGCTCTTGTGGGTCAGCTTTATGAACCTTCTCCCAAGCCTTGATGAACCTACGACGCAGCTCGTCACTATCCACCTGAAACTCGAAACTGATGTGAGGCACCAACATCTCATGAGGGCCTGCTCTTCTTGCTCTTCCAAACTGACGGAGTGCTAGACATGGATTGTACGAGATCCCTCCTTGAGTACCAATCAGAGGAACATTAGGATACTCCCCGCATCGATCAATAACAGCTATCTCATCTAAACCTCTGCAAGTCCATATGATGTCTTTATCGGTGAGAGACATTAGCCTGTGAGCCCAACCTCTTCCTTCTTGGTTCTTCAGTACGGACTTAGGGAGGTGCGAAATAAACTACCTCACCAACAAAGGGATACAACACCATAGGGTTCCTCGTCGTCGGGTAGTACGGGCATGGAGTTGTTGCAAGATGTCACCCAAGAGAGTGGGCACCGGGTTCTGAGACATAAAGATCCTAATGGAGGTGACATTGATGAAGTTGTCAGGATTAGGAAACAGGACTAACCCATAGATTAGGAGGGCCAAGATATCTTCATATGCCCTAAAGTCCAAGTCATTCCAGGAGTTGTTAGCTTTACCAATCAGAAACTTGGCCAAGAAACCCTTAACTCCGCTTCTAGTTACCCAGTTGTCTGTTACCTCTTGATGGGTCAAAGGAAGAGCTGCAGCAATGTCCTCAAGCCTGAGGGTCTTTTCCCAACCAGTAAAGGGAGTCTGATCCAAGATAGGGATACCAAGCAGATTAGAGAACTCTTCCAGGGTAGGGACCAGCTGGAAGTCTTGAAAGGTGAAGCACTGGTACTGAGGGTCATAGAACTGGGTCAGAACACTCATCAACTGTTGATCCCGCTTTGCAGTGACTAAACTGAGAAGAGAACCATGCCTCTGAATGAAGGAAGTGGTGTTTGGAATTCTGCTAACCAACTCATCAATCAACTCAGGTGAACGAACAAAGTTGAACCGGATAGTATTCCTTCGCACAGGCATCATAGTGTCCTACAAAACAGAGCAAAGATGAAACCCTCTTGTCTTTGAAATGGTCAGTTCTTATGCATGCAATGCTCATGATGCTATGATGTTATGATAAAGCACACCACATACAGATACAAAGGCAAACATAGTAAGGCATACAAGTCACACAAGGCAAGCCCCTAAAGTTTAGGCCAGCATGAGGTCTAGGTACTACCCTCTTTCAGTTTGTTGGTTCATACCTGTCCTAATCAAAAGTAACCGGGTTCTTAGAGGATCCCAATATCATTGACTACCCTCAATCGGTCATAACTCCAGCATCGCAATCTTTTCTTGCGGCCAGAACCATCACGAGAGTTTAGCCTCAATGGGCGTAGCATACTGCTACTGTTCTAAAGGCCAAGTTGTGTCAATTAAGGTTCTAAGGTTGTTGGTGCTTAATGACTCCTTAGAAGACCCATATTCTCCTCGTTGCGACACGAGGGATATCGGTACAGACTAAGGTGTCACACCAACGTAGCCACTGCTTCACCTGTGTCGGTCTACGCCGGACAGGTCCCTCACAGCTTATGCTACCTAAACAGGGTATCCCCAGATCCGGGTTAGGATCTATGTATCTCCGATGCAACCCACAATAATAAAGCAAGCAAAACAATACAAGTGAAAACACAGTTATGACTTAGCCCTAAGGTACACCTCACTTTAGAGTATTTGTCCCCAGCAGAGTCGCCAGTTCTGTGATCGGTGGATCTGGAACTGACTGTTTAACGCTGGTTCGCGAAATGTCGCGGAAGCAAGAGTCGCCACCGTCTTTTATTTTCTCCAAATGGAAAGGACAAAAGCACAGAAAAATTCCTTATAGAGATTGCTCTCGGTTCGGGAGGTAGATTATAGAAAGGGAAGGTGTTAGCACCCTTTCTATCCATGGTTATCCATGGGCTCTTAGATACTTGCTCATTTGTGTTTTCAAAATGTTTTGCGTGCTTTTCAATGTGGGTTTAAAAAAGTTTCTTTGAAAAATTTCAGTTCGACTCGTACGTCAGAGTGTTTGAAAAATTTGCTTTGAAAGCTTTTGAAAATGTGTTGGTGTGAAAAGTATTTTGATTTGTCTTTGAAATTAGAGCAAGTATCTAGAGTCGTCTACCTACCCTAAGGAATTCGTCTGTGTAAATGTCCTTAAAGTAATGCCATCCCACCATTGAGAGATAGGTAGCACCACCATTGGAGGTGTTCGGGTCAATTCGAAGGTTCGGGACATGGTGATCACCGGAGCAATAGGAAGATACCTTAGAAGCTACCCTCATGCCAGGTTCCCGGATCATGAGGACTTACTAAGACATCCTCTACTCGACGATCACCTTTCGAAGGCAAGGCAACAGTGAGGCGTACCCTAGGGGTGGTGTGTGCGATTCGTGTGTCATGTTTCATTTATTTGTCTTGTCATGTTCGTCGTGTTCTACGCTTGATTTTATTAAGACATTCATTCTTTCATGCTTGGTTAGCAGTTAGAAGTGCGGAAAAGATAAATCTACGACTATTACAAAGGCGCGGGTCCACATCGCCAAATTTAAACCGGACCCGATTTAGCGAAAAGAAATAATACGAAGAAATAAAGGTGCGAAAAGTAAATTTACAATGCTTCGGGGCAATTACATAATTATAATAAGCGATAAAAGATAAATGCGCAATATTAATAATTGAAACGACGGGCGTTGGACCCTTTTGCAAATAATTAAAGGTTAATGAGCATTAAAAATAAAGTAATAAAAGGAATTAAATGTTTTTGATATTTTGTATTTTTTAAGATTTAAAAGAAAAAGGAAGTTAATTAAAATTAAATTAAACGGCAAACCCTAATTCTAATATTTTTTTACTTATTATGAAAGATTTAAATTAAACCTAAATTAAACTCTAAATTAATTTGTACAATTTTAATTATGAAAATAATAAATAAATAATAGCGTGAGAAATAAAAATTAAAAAGACCTTCAAACTATCAATTAATCTAATTCTACATGTTTTTGGATTTTCATAAAAAAAAGAAATTAACATTGAAAACCTAATTAAATTAAACAATTATAAGTATTTATTATGAAAATAATTAAAATTAAAAATTCTATTTTTATTTGGACATTTTATTTTTTATGATGTTTTTCTGTATTTTTTGATGTTTTTATATTTTGTAAAAAATAAATTAATTAAAGCAATAAAAATAATATAATACCATAATTAAAACAATAAAGAAAAAGAAGAGAAAATCAAACCAGGGTGGGGGTTGCCCCAAGTAAGGAGGTTCAAATTTAATAGGCCTGGCCCAATTGAATTCTGAGTTCATTGACTTCTTTGGATCTCGTATGGCACGTTGACCAGCACCTATGGTGTTCCTTGAATCCATGCGTTTGATTTGCAAGCAGCTGGACGCGTGGCTCATGATTGCTGAATGTGCATGGTGAACCTTAACGTTAAGCCTGCATGTGAATTAGTTTTGAAAAATAATATGGCAAACGTACAGACCTGGGACTTGAACCCAGGTCTTGGAAGTCACATGCCTTAGTCCTTGCCAACTGAGCTATTCGCTTTCAATTAACGTATAATAATACATAAATAATATAATAAGAAAACGCTAATGCTTTTAGAATTCCGCGCGAAATTCAAATAGACCTGTCACTAATGGACACGTCTTCGTCTCTTTCTTCTTCCCTGTAAAACAAACTAATGGGCCACGGTTTTTGCAGCGTGGCTTTAGGCAAGCAAAGGGAAAATAGCGATTAGAGATATGGCAAATATAAATTGGGCGCGATTATAGTTTCTTGCTCGTTGGAGCACGCTGAGTATGATTATCCCAGTCTCGAGGCTTAATTTTACTCCATGCCAAAAGCCCTAATTCATGAACCCTGCAACCCTAACTTTCATCCATGGCATTATCGTGTATGGTCAGCGAAAACACAATTAAACATGATGATTAGTTTAGAAATATTGCAATGAACAACAATCCACAAATAAAAATGCAAGAAAATGCGTTAATGATGATCTATGATTTCAAAAAAATCGTGGTGCAGTTTGAACGTAATCTACCAATTCTTGAGGTTTTTGCTGTTGTTAATGATTGGAAAAGGTTCTGAATGGTCCAAGGAAGCTATTGCAACAAAGATCCAAGCTTGAATCGTCCTAAAAGCTAGATTTCAGTGTTTGACTTTTTATGAGAATTTTTCAATTTGCCAATGCTTGAGTATGCGCAGCTTTCAGTCCTTTTATCATTAGGGTTATGTTCTGATCATATATGGAGCATGTTAGGTCAAGAAAATTGAAGAAAATCCATTGCTTTAATGATTTTTGAAGATTTGATTTCACAAGATCTTTTCCAATCTTTTTCTCATAGTTTTTGTATCAATCATGCTCAATTCTTATCACAACTTGCCCTAATCAGTTAAGCACGAAATATTGAGGTTATAATGTGCATAAAAAGATTTTTTAGGTTAAGGTTTATATTTTCCATGAATTAAAATCATTTAAATGAATATAAATTAATATTAATTCAAATAAATAATTAAAAAATATGAGAATACTTCCCTTTGGGCCTAGTGGTCGTGCATAGGCTTGGCATGAAGAAATTTGGAAGAAAATTGGGCCCATTTGCATTTTTAGGCCTTTTGCATCAATGTTGACTTTCAAAAATTTCTAAAAATTTCCCAACTTCCACAAGGCATAACTTGGTCAATTTTTAAGCTTTTCACATGTTCTTGGACATTTTGGAAAGGTCTTTGAGTCCTTTAACCAATGCCTTTGGTCCCATGTCATTTTGATTTACCAATCTCAAGTTATGGCCTTTGACCTAAAGTCACTTTTTGTTGACTTTTGAAAATGACCTATAATGTTGAAATTGATAACTTTTTGTGAGAGCATTTCTTGGACTTGGAACATGAAGACGAATTGTAGGAAATGTCTTTCTCTTCAAAATGAGCTTTGGATGGAATTTTTCTGATAATCCATGTGAAAGTTATGCCCTGGTCAATTTCAGTTGACTTTTTCAGCTGTCCAAATATAGCAACTTTTGCATCTTTGATGATTTCTGAGCCAAATTTTGAGAATCATGATCAAGCATTGATCAAATGATGTTTGTGGCTTCAAAAATGATATATTGACCAAAAATTTGAACTTTTGACTGTCAAATGACCATTTTGCCCCTACAGTTGACTGTAGTGCAATCTAGGGTTTTGACTGTGCAATTTTGAGCTGAATGCCTTGAAACTTGACATGAGGATATTTGACCATCTTTGTAGGCACATGAGACTTGATTGGGCCTTTGAAAAGTTCATTTGCTTGACCAGAACTCAAACCCTAGTTTTGACTGTCTAGGAGACAGTTGAGCTGCACAACCCTGGGGGAATTTTGTGACCTTGACTTTTGACAATTCTAGATGAATATGGGAGGGCAAATTTTGGGGTACAACAGTGAGTATGCAAACTGGGGCCGACTTCCTGATTTCACTCAGAAGACTGACAAGTTTGGTTTGGGTTTCTCTCCAGAAGCTCAGAGGGCTGTTCGTAGGGAAAGGATTGGAAGACCTCCTGTGTTCATCAGCAACTCAGGAGTAAATGCCATTGAAGATAACATGGAGGAATCTGAATTCGACAGCTGGATCTACCCTACGAACAATGGTGGACCAAGCAACTGGACAGCCAAAGACTTCATCCTTATTACTTTTGTTACTCAGTAATAAACTCCTTTGTTTTGAACTTGTAACAGACAAAATTGAGAAACTTTATGGCCCGGTGTCTTACCCGGGGCATCGTGGCTTCATTTGTGAGGGCTTTTGTGTGTCATTTTCATATATCATTAATAAAAGCATTGGACGTTCTTTGCATTACAAATCTTGCGCTCCTTGTCTTTCTTTATTATATATTTCAAAACAGCTATTTACACACACTCACATATACAGGTCCCAATCCACTATGGATCTCACTGGTAACGACTCTGCTACTGCCAATTATGACTTCAAAAATCCGATCAACTTAGCCGAAGACGAAGGTGAAGATGATTGCGAGGTGCCTGGTGAGCTTGCAAGACTGCTACTTCAGGAAGAGAGGGCCATTCAGCCACATGAAGAGCTAGTGGAAACGGTAAATCTGGGTACTGAGACAGACATAAAGGAAGTCAAGATTGGTGCCAATCAGGAGTCTAGTGTGAAACAACGGCTGATTCAGATGCTGCATAACTACATGGAAATCTTTGCCTGGTCTTACGAAGATATGCCTGGGCTGGATACCGACATTGTGGTTCATCACTTGCCTACCAAGGAAGACTGCCCTCCGGTAAAACAGAAGGTCCGCCGTATGCGTCCAGAGATGTCTGAGAAAATCAAAGCTGAGGTTATGAAACAATTCGACTCCGGTTTTCTAGCAGTGACTTCTTATCCTCAGTGGGTTTCCAATGTGGTTCCAGTGCCGAAGAAAGATGGTAAGGTCCGAATGTGTGTTGATTACAGGGATTTGAACAGGGCGAGCCCTAAGGATGACTTCCCTCTGCCTCACATCGACGTTCTGGTTGACAACACTACTCAGCATAAGGTATTCTCCTTCATGGATGGTTTCTCTGGTTATAATCAGATAAAGATGGCTCCCGAAGACATGGAGAAAACCACTTTCGTCACTCAGTGGGGCACCTTTTGCTACAAGGTCATGCCGTTTGGTTTGAAAAATGCTGGGGCAACGTATCAGTGTGCCATGGTTGCTTTGTTTCATGACATGATCCACCATGATATTGAAGTATATGTTGACGATATGATTGCAAGGTCCCAAACTGAGGAGAAACACCTTGACCATCTACAGAAGTTGTTTGACCTGTTGAAGTTGTACAAGCTGAGATTAAACCCGAACAAGTGCACCTTCGAGGTGAGATCTGGAAAACTGCTAGGCTTCGTCGTGAGCGACAAAGGCATTCAAGTGGACCCTGCCAAAGTGAAAGCCATACAAGAGATGCCAGTTCCCAAGACAGAGAAAGAGGTCAGAGGCTTTCTAGGACGGCTGAACTACATTGCCCGATTCATCTCGCACCTAACTGCTACCTGTGAGCCAATCTTCAAGCTACTGAAGAAAGATCAAGTGGTACATTGGAACGATGAATGCCAGGCCGCGTTCGAAAGAATCAAAGAGTATCTCCAAGAGCCACCCATTCTTATGCCACCGGTTGAAGGGAGACCTCTAATCTTATACTTGACAGTACTGGACAACTCAATGGGGTGTGTGCTGGGGCAGCATGACGAGTCTGGCCGAAAAGAGCACGCTATTTATTACCTTAGCAAAAAGTTTACCGACTCTGAAACCCGATACTCACTGCTCGAGAAAACTTGCTGCGCTTTGGTATGGGCTGCTCGCCGGCTAAGACAATATATGTTGACTCACACTACTCTGCTGATTTCAAAAATGGATCCAATCAAGTACATCTTCGAAAAGCCTGCCTTGTCCGGAAGAATAGCAAGATGGCAGATGATATTGACTGAATATGACATCCAGTACACGACTCAAAAAGCAATCAAGGGAAGTGTGTTGGAAGACCACTTGGCACATCAAGCAGTGGATGACTACCAATCTATGAATTTTGAATTTCCAGACGAGAATATCATGGTGGTAATTGATTGTGAAGTACCTGGACCAGATGAAGGACCTGAGGAAGGATGCCGATGGGCTATGCACTTTGACGGAGCCTCAAACGCTTTGGGTAACGGCATTGGCACTGTAATCATATCGCCTAAGGGCTCTCATACTCCACTTACCGCCCGGTTATGTTTCAACTGCACCAACAACATGGCGGAGTATGAAGCATGCATCATGGGTCTTCGAGCTGCGATTGACCTAAGTATCAAGTTTCTGAGTGTCTTCGGAGATTCCGCTCTCGTGATCAGTCAGATCAAAGGCGAGTGGGATACGAAACACCCAAATCTTATTCCTTACAAGGAGTATGTATTGACGTTGATTCCCCATTTCGAGGAGATAACCTTTGAACATTTCCCAAGAGAGGAGAATCAGTTGGCGGACGCGCTGGCTACGATGTCTTCTATGTTCAAAGTCAAATGGGACAACGAGGCTCCCCGGATCATTATTTGGAAATTGGATGAACCTGCACATTGCTGTGATCTTGAGACCGAAGAGGTAACAGAAAATCCTTGGTATCATGAAGTAAAGAGATACCTTGTAGCTCAAGAATACCCCGAGGGTGCATCCGTTAACGACAAGAATTTTATGAGAAGGTTCGCGGCAAAGTTCTTCCTCAGCAATGACATTCTGTACAAACGAAACCATGATTCAACCTTACTGCGTTATATGGATAAGACTGAAGCAGAAAGGATCATGGAAGAGCTGCATGAAGGCACCTTCGGAACGCATTCCAGTGGACATACCATGGCAAAGAAAATCCTCCGGGCAGGATATTACTGGTCCACAATGGAAGCCGACTATTATCAGCATTCTCGGACATGTCACAAGTGCCAAGTCTATGCTGATAAGGTGCACATACCTCCAGTTCCTCTGAACATCTTGACAGCACCTTGGCCTTTTGCAATGTGGGGCATTGATATGATCAGCGAGATCAGACCTACGGCATCCAACAGGCATCGCTTCATCCTGGTAGCGATTGATTACTTTACGAAGTGGGTTGAAGCAGCTTCTTTTGCCACCGTAACCAAGAATGTCATGGCACGGTTCATTCGGCACAACCTGATCTGTCGATACGGTGTACCAGAGAGGATCATTACGGATAATGGTACCAACCTTAATAACAAGATGGTCACTGAGCTCTGCGAGCAATTCAAGATACAACATCATAACTCTTCTCCTTACTGGCCGAAGATGAATGGGGCTGTAGAAGCAGCTAATAAGAACATTAAGAAAATTGTGCAGAAGATGACAGTGACCTACAAAGATTGGCACGAGATGTTACCATTCGCTCTTCATGGGTACCGTACCTCAGCACAGACGTCAACAGGGGCAACACCCTACTCTTTGGTATATGGCATGGAGGCAGTCTTACCCATCGAAGTTCAGATACCCTCTCCCCGAATCATGAAGGATGCAGGTTTAAGCAAAGATGACTGGATCCAGACCCGACTTGATCAACTGAACCTAATCGACGAAAAGAGACTCACTGCTATTTGTCATGGTCAGACGTACAAAAGACAGATGATCAAGGCATTTAACAAGAAAGTCAGACGACAAGAGTATCAAGTCGGGGACCTGGTAATCAAACGCATAATTTTACCTCAAGGTGATCCCAGGGGAAAATGGACCCCTACGTACGAAGGGCCATTTGTGGTTAAGAACATATTCTCAGGAGGAGCAATGATTCTAACCACCATGGATGGTGACGACCTTCCTCACCCCGCCAATGCAAACATAGTAAAAAGATACTACGCATGACTAAAGACCCGCTAGGTCGACCAGCCTAAGCAAAAATAAGGGCTTCCCGGCGAACCAAAAGGGTTCGGGCAAAAATAAGGGATGAAAATGAAAAAAAATCTGTACACCCGGCAAGTCGAAAACCTGAAAATGCGGCTTGGGCAAAAATGGGTATCCCGGTGGACTGAAAACCCGAAAGGGCGGTCCAGGCAAAAGTTAGGGATAAGCGTAATACTATGTCTCATTGGATCACCCTGCATCCAGACTTCGGTATTGACTATCAGGCTCAGACGGCACCAATCAATCAGCTTCATCTCCAACTAAGCAGCAAAGTGATGAGATGCTTGAAGACATAAAGGCGATAGTAGAGTTGGAACCCAGTGGGATTTTTCACATAACTGTTTTGTTTTCCTTTTCACAAATTTTATAAACTCTATTTTGTTCGGCGGCGTTCTCTTACTAGGACGTCAGCCTCCTGTACAAAACGCCTATTTACAGGCAAATTTCAAAATCAATATAAGCTCATTTTTCAAACAAATTGCCAATTGTTTTTCCTTTATCTGTTTTGTTTTGCAAAGAACGTCCAATGTTCATTTTTGATATATGCATTTGACATTAATTGTTGTTCATAAATATTTGCATGCGAAACAAAGGACTAATTACGGGTGACATCAGAAGTAGGGGCAATAAGAATTGTCTAAGCGATCTAGTTGCTCTGTCCACAGAGGTACCAAGGTAAGTTCAGCTGAAGAATATGACCAAGATACCTTCACTCCCCGCAGAGTAAGACAAGATTCAACAATACTCTCCCCAAGCAGAATTGGTCTCCTATAAGCCCTAAAAAGGCACAGTATCCCCAACAAGTCAGCAATACTCTCTCCCAAGCAGAGTTGGTCTACCATCAGTCCTGAAAAAGTTGGGTATCCCCAGAAGATCTTAATATTCCCCAGAGGAGTATACATATATTCCTCAGCAAGCATCCCCGGCAGTCTTAAGATTGTTCCCCGGCGGAATACAAGATACCCCCAGTGGAGCCATTTCCCCAATACAGTCCAAAAGTTTCCCCAGGAGAGTTGAACCATCTCCCCAGTAGATTCTGGAAGCTTGTCCCCTGCAGAGTGCAAATACATCTCTCCCCAGCCAAGTTCAGAAGGTTATCCCCACCAGAGTCTAACTTGGTTATCCTCAGCAAGTTGCGACGGAAAGATCATCCCCAACGAAGTTCTTTCTATCCCCCAGCGGAGTTCATCAAAATCCCCAACAAAGCATAACAATAGAATCCACATCGGAGTTATCGTTAAAATATCAGCGAAGCACCTCTTCCCCACAGAGTAATTCCCTGCAGAGTAATCTCTTCACCAGGTTTATTCCCCAACGGAGTCATCTTCTCCTACCGGTTTATCCTTACAACCATCTTCGTTCATCATCCCCCGCGGAAACGAAGAACTCTACTCTTCAACATCAGCCCATGATTTAACAAACTTCTCGGCATCTGTCAAGGATTTATTTTCCCAGACGAAAATACATTCATAAAACATTTCACATTACATACATGACAAAGTGCATACGACACAATCTCATTTTGAGAACATCATGCATCTCATACATCATGACATTGCATACAGCTAACGTTTTGCCCTTTTCAGGAAAAGGACAATCAAAAGATGATTACCATCAACTTTTGCAGTTCCAGATCAACACCTGTAACTAGCCAGGAAATATCTGTGAACGACTGATTGTAGATCTATACCTGTAACTAGCCAGGAAAGTTATCTACATGAAGAGATTGAAGATCAACACCTGTAACAGGCCAGGAAATTATCTTTCTTTCTCAAGTCAGAGATTAATGCCTGAAACTAGACAGGAAAACTATCTCACCCATCAACTTTTCTTAAGTTCCAGATCAACACTTGTAACTAGCCAGGAAATATCTGTGGACGACTGATTATAGGTTAACACCTGAAACCAGACAGGAAAGCCACCTATATGAAGAGACTGAAGATTAATACTTGTAGCAAGCCAGGAAAACTATCTTTCTTTCTCAGGTCAGAGATTAATACCTGAAACCAGACAGGAAAACTATCTCCTCGACCAGCCTTCTTAAGTTCCAGATTAATACCTGTAGCAAGCCAGGAAATATCTGTGGACGATTGATTGTAGATCTATACCTGTAACTAGCCAGGAAAGTTATCTACATGAAGAGACTGAAGATCAACACCTGTAACAGGACATGAAACTATCTTTCTTTCTCAGGTCAGAGATTAATACCTAAAACCAGACAGGACAACTATCTCATCAACCAGCCTTCTTAAGTTCCGGATCAACACCTGTAACTAGCCAGGAAATATCTGTGGACGACTGACTATAGGTTAACACCTGAAACCAGACAGGAAAACCACCTATATGAACTGATTGTAGATCTATACCTGAAACCAGACAGGAAAGTTATCTATATTGAAGAGATTGAAGATTAATACCTGTAGCAAGCCAGGAAAACTATCTTTCTTTCTCAAGTCAGAGATTAATACCTGAAACCAGACAGGAAAACTATCTCCTCGACCAACCTTTCTTAAGTTCCAGATCAACACCTGTAACTAGCCAGGAAATATCTGTGGACGACTGACTATAGGTTAACACCTGAAACTAGACAGGAAAACCACCTATATGAACTGATTGTATATCTGTACCTGAAACCAGACAGGAAAGCTATCTACAGGAAGAGATTGAAGATTAATACCTGTAGCAAGCTAGGAAAACTATCTTTCTTTCTCAAGTCATAGATTAACACCTGAAACCAGACATGACAACTATCTCATCGGCCAACCTTTTCTAAGTTCCAGATCAATACCTGTAACTAGCCAGGAAAAATCTGTGGATGAAGGATTGTAGATTAATACCTGAAACCAGACAGGACAACTATCTACTTGACCATCATGAAGTAACCCTACACTGGTTCCTTCTCTCTTTCTTATGCAGTTTTACACTGACTCATCATCAGGCAACCCTACACAGGTTCATTCTTTCAACATGCAGAGTTACAATTCAACAAACATTCCCAGATGGCATCTATAAGCCCATCCCCGACAAGATTTTGTCACAACTCTAGATGGCATCTATAAGCCCATCCTCTTATCCATCATCTCTCCAAATGGCATCTGTAAGCCCATTCCCGACATCACATTGCTGATACTACACCATGCGAGTGCAAATTTCTGGGCACTTTAGTGTTCAATAATCTTCCACCTTCGGATCACGAAAGGCACGCAAGCCAATCTACATCCTCAGGTTTAAGAAGATTGAACAGGGGCAACTGTTGTACCCCAAAATTTGCCCTCCCATATTCTTCAAGGTTTGTCAAGAATCATCTTCAAATGGTTCAAAATTGTTCAAGGATAAGACAGTCAAACTACTTCCTAAGACAACTGAAATTAGGGTTTTGGTTCTTTCAAGGAATTGGAGGTTGTCAATGGTTCAATCAAGTCTCATATTCCTATAAACATTCTCAAGCACCTACATGCCAAGTTTCAAGACTCACAGTGCCAATTTGCACAGTCAAAAGCTCCATTTGACCTACAGTCAACTGCAAGGGAAAAATGGTCATTTTGCAGTCAAAAGTCAGAATTTTTGGTCAACATCTTATTTTGAGTTCACAATCATCATTTTATAAAATCTTGATCATGATTCCACAAGAATGGCTCAAAAATATTCAAGGTGCAAAAAGTTACTATTTTTGGCAAGTAGAAAAGTCAACTGTATCTTGACCAGGGCATAACCTTTTCATGGTTTATCAGAAAAATTCCATCCAATGCTCATTTTGAAGGGGATGTGATTTCCTACAATCCATCTTCACACTCCAAGTCCAAGAAATGCTCTCATAAAAAGTTATCAATTTCTACATTATAGGTCAAATTCAAAAGTCAACAAAAGTGCACTTTAAGTCAAAGACCATAACTTGAGATTGGTACATCCAAATGACATGGGACCAAAGGAATTGGTTATAGGACTTCAAGACCTTTCCAAAATGTCCAAGAACATGGTCATATGATCAAAATTGAGCAAGATATGCATTGGAGAAGTTGGGAAATTTTTAGGAATTTGCAAAAGTCAACTTTGCTCAAAACACCTTATTTTTGCTAATGGGCCTCAAATCTCTTCTTGAAACTTCATCCATGGCCTATTCATGACCCATCAAGCTTAATTGAATTTATTTTCTTATTTTTATTGATTAATTGGATTTTTAATTGATATTAATTCATTTAATGAATTTAAATTGTAGGAAAATACAAAGATTTGGTTTTTCAATCTTTTAGTGAAGCAAATATGACCTAAAAAGGCTGGCAATTTCGTGCACCAAGTCAAAGATGCAAAATCTCCAAAATTGGCAACTTTGTTCAATCATGAAAATGCAAAAAGATTTGATTTTCAATCAAATATTCAATCATCATTGCAATGGATTTTTGTTCAAGATTTTGACCTAATTCCATTCCTCTATATATATGCAAGCAAACCCTGATGCAAGACACGTGAAAAAAGCTGCAGACAAAGGCCATAGCATATTGAAAAATTCCAAGAAAAACTCAAAACTGATTTCTATATTCCAGGCCAATTCAAGGCAATTTGTTGATTCTAACACCTTGCAGGAGTTCCCAGGAGTGTGTGGCAATTGAATTCACACGCTAAAGCTCAAAGAATCACAGGATACATAACCATGGTTTGACATTTTTTTTCCAAAATCGTGTTGTCTAATTCATGAGCATTTAACATGATTTCTTGATTGTTTTGCATTGATAGGGACTATATGAAGCTAATGATATCATTTAATTGAATTATGATGCACTGAATCGAAGAATGCCATGAACGAATTTTTAGGGTTCATAAGCTTTGAATTGGGGCTTTGCAATCCAGGAAAAATTGAGACCCTTAAGATACATGACTGAATTCGTTAGGTCAAGACGAATAAGACTGAACCCTCGCGAAATATTTATATGCATTGTATCTCTATTCGCTATTATTCCTTGTTGTAGTTTGTGGGGGTTAAAAACCCCCGCTATCTAATGTTATATTTACAGGTACCAGCGAAGAAGACGGGGACATGTTAGCCTGCCATTGGTTAATTCAAAAAAGGCGCGCGTTTTATTTGTTTTACAGCTTAGGGATCAATTTCCCAATATAATAATTGCCCTTTATTTTACTAATGACTAAAGCGTGATGGTGGAGTGGTTAGCGTGTTGAGTTGGAACCATTGGGACCTGGGTTCGAATCCCAGGTCCCCCAAAATATTTGTTTCTATTTTTTCTTTGCATAATCACATGCAGGTTTCAAAAAGCGTTCCACCATGTGCTTCACATCTCAGCACGCCATGTGTCTTTGAGCTCAAATCCTGTGGCCAAAGATGAAGGACCATGGTACTCCCAATCAACCAGCGCTTGGACAATCACCAAAGTCAAAGCAGGCTTGAGGTTAATGGGTCACAAATTGCAAAAAAACCTCCTAACCTGGCCCATCACCCCCTGGTTTCATTATTTCTTTTTCTTCTTTTATATATTTTTTTCCTTTTAATTGTTTAATTATTAATTATTATTATTATTTAATTAACCCAAATTAACTTTTTCACAATAAAATTCAGAAAACTAAAAATATAATATTTTTATTATTATTTATTAATTTCACCTTTAATTTGTTATTTTTGTAAATAAATGCTAACACAATTAATTTAGTTCTTTAATTAGGTTAATTTTAATTATTTTCATAATAAATAAAAATCATGTAAAATTAGTGTTTTTACTAACTTTTAATCATGTTTTCCTTTCTTATTTATTTCCCTTAAAACATTAAAAAAACTAAAAAATACTTTTTTCTTTTAATTAATTAATTAGTTTTAGGTTTACAACCAAAACTTCTTTCTTTCTCAAAAAGGGTCAAAACCCTAAAGACTTCTCCGACTCAATTTTTCTCGCGTGCGATTATTCTTGATTAATTTTTTATCCATATTTATGTAATTGCTCCGAGGATGTAATAGAGTTAATTAGGACTTTTTATCGCTTTCCTTTAATTTCCCGCAATTTACTTTCCAAGGGTTTGTTTTTGGCGATGTAAATACCCGACGCCTTGTAATAACATAGATTTATTTTCCGCAAACTATTAACTGTTAGATGTATGTTAACTAGGCTATGCATGACAAGACTTATCTAAAAATAAAATCAATCGCAGCTCACCATAACATGAAACCTGACACACGTGCACATGCCACTCTTAGGGTACGCCTCACTTGGTTGCCTCGACGTGGTCATTGAGTATATGGTGTTTTAGAGGTCGCCCTCCTGTCTAAAGATCAAGTTACCTCGAAACGGTTGCCTCGGATAAAAACGATCTAAGATATTAGGGTTACCGCTAAGGCGTCCTACCATTGCTTTGGTGACCACATGTCCCTATAATCGAATTGACCCGAAAAACTCCAACGACGATGCTACCTACTTCTCGATAGTGGGATAGTACTGTCTAAAGGACATTTACACAGCTTAATTTCTTTTGAGTAGGTAGAGGTTCTTAGATACTTGCTCTTTCAAAACGAAACAACTTTTCGCACTTACACTTTTCAAACAAAAGTTTTCAAACAACACTTCATACACTCTTGAGGACTGATACAAGAGTTAAATTGAAGTTTTCAAACAAACTTTTTCAAAACCCACAAACACAAGAAAAAGCAAAACATTTTTGAAAACATAGTGAGCAAGTACCTAAGAGCCCATGGATAACCACAGATAGAAAGGGTGCTAACACCTTCCCTTTCTATAATCTACCTCCCGAACCGAGAAACATCTTGAAAAGGAATTTTGCTGTGCTTTTGTCCTTTCCTCGTTGGAGAAAATAAAAGACGGTGGCGACTCTTGCTTACCGCGACACTTCACGAACCAGCATTTAAAAACAGTCAGTTCTATTTCCACCGATCACACTCAGCAGTCAAGGATTTCTTATCCTCAGCGGTCAAGGATTTATTGTCCCCGACAGTAGTCAAGGATTTATTCTCCTCAGCAAGATAACAAATCAGCTTACATGCGCATACATTACATCCATATATCATAAACATTGATAAAACGCATATATTGCATCATACATTTCATGCAACATAACTTTGTGTTTCAGCTAACATTTTACCCTTTTCAGGATAAGATTAACATCTACCGTTTAACAATATGCAATCATGATACAGTTCAGATACACTCCAGACGTGGAAGTCATTCTGTTACTCATTCAGATTCAACTATCAGATACAGTCCAGATACACTCCAGACACGGAAGTCATTATGTCACTTCTTCAAATTTTAAAGTTCAGATACGCTCCAGACACGGATGCCATTCTGGCCCTTATTTAGATTCTAGTTCAGATACGCTCCAGACACGGATGCCATTCTGGACCTTATTCAGATTCAGCTTTCAGATATAGTACAGATACGCCCCAGACAAGGATGCCATTTTGATACTTATTCAGACTCAGATTTCAGATACAGTACAGATACACTCCAGACATGGAAGTCATTCTGTTACTCATTCAGATTCAAGTACAGACACAACTCAGATACGCTCCAGACACGGTTGCCATTCTGTCACTTATTCAGATCCAGTCCCCATATACAGTACAGATACGTTCCAGATATGGACACCATTCTGATACTTATTCTTCTGACTTACAACTTACAACTCAGCAAACATTCTTGGATGGCATCTTTAAGCCCATCTCTAACAAGATTCTATCACCTCTCCAAATGGCATCTTTAATCCCATTCCCTCAACTACACTTTGTCAAGTGCAAATTTATGGGCACTCTAGTGTCCAATCATCTTTTACCTTCAAGTCACGAATGGCAAAACTCGCCAATCTAACTCTTCAGGTTCAAGAAGATTGAACAGGGGCAGCTGTTGTACCCTAAAATTTGCCCTCTCATTTATCAAGACTTTCCTCACAAGACTTCTTGGACTCAAGACAAGATTAGGGTTTGGTGAGCTCAAGACCTCATCTTGCACTGATAACCTGAAATTAGGGTTTGAGTTTGCACAAGGATTTTTGGACCATCAATGCTTCATGTGAATTTCATACACCATCTTGGACCCCTAAGATTTCTCATGTTAAGTTTCAAGTCTTGAATCACATTTTTGCCCAGTCAATTGGACATTTGACCTAAAAATCAACTGTATTAGGGAAAAAGTCAACCATGGCCAATTTACAGTCAAAATTCATAATTTTTGATCCACATCAACATTCTAGGCTCATATGTACCATTTGATCAAGTTTGGATCACAACTCCTCAAGAAATTTGATCAAATCATCAAAAGGGCAAAATGGTTAAAATTAGGGTTTTGACTGAGAAAGAGCAATTTCTGATTTTTAACCAAGCCAATAACCAATTGGGTTCAAACATGATTTCAAGGGTTCAATGGAATCATATTGACCTAATCACATGGTTCAATTGATCTCAAGTTCATAGGATTGACATATGAATTTTCCAGTCAACTGATCAAAAGTCAACTATACACTGAAAAGTCAAACTTTGACTTTTTGGTCAAAATCAAATTCCAAGGGTCATAATTCATCAAGATATGTCAAAATGTGAAACTTGTTGATCAAGAAAACCAAAATTGCAAATTAGGGTTTTGAATTTGAAAATTTTCATAACTTAGAATTTTTCTAAGTATGGAAATTTTCTTATTTTTTCCCAACTTCCCACCACTTTTTCACCATGATTCAATTTGATTCAAAGAAAACTTCCAACATAAAAGTTATAGTTCTCCATTAAATCTACAACTTTGATTCACAAAGTTTTCCTAAAAGATGCTTGGATCTCAAGTTATGAATTTGTGAATAGAGGTCCATGAACTAAATGACTTAGTGAAAATTTGCCCTAATTTAGGCAATTTTTTAACCCAACTTCATGGACATTTTTCATCTAGTTCCAAGAGGTATCTCAATATTAATTTCAAATATGGATTGTATAGAATGTTTCAAGCTTTCCAAAATGTCCAAGAACTCTCCAAGATCATTTGTGGTTAGGGAGAATTGAAGAAGAGAAAATGGCATTTTATCACTTTTGTTCATGCCATTTTTACAATGCATCAAGTTGCAAATCTGATTTTGGATGCTTGTAACTTGCATTACAGGTCCTAAAATCATTCTAAACTCCATAATTTAATGCTAACTCAGTGGTTAAAGGCTTTGTTTTCACTTTTGAAGCATTATACAAGAAATAATTCCATAAATGGCCAAAAGTTCACAATGCCATTTTTATAAAGCAAGCTTTTTGCAACTTTATCAACCTTGAGCCATGGACCTGCTCCTTTGGTACAAACAATCTCCACAGATCACAAGCAAAGTATACCAACTCTTGCAGCTCACAAGATAGCCAAGTACAAGCCTGTTAGCATGGTCACTTCAACCTTTATTCAAAAACAAGAAAAGTGGCCAAAAGGTAGAGAACTTGTACAAGCTGATAAAGGGGGGACTTGGTATCACTCTAGACAGATTCACAAACTTGTTACAAGCTAGAACATGAATGCATAACATCTAAAACACTCAAAAACTCCAAAACTCCATTTTTCTGTCCAAAGCATAGCAGTTCTGCAAAATCATAGCAAGTTCATTATTTGCTCGTGCGTTTTTCCTCTTAACACTTGAAACATATTCTCCACATCATATCCAAGCTATCCAAGCCTTTACATTGTTGCTGTAACCCCAGTTTCAGCCATTTCCATTTTCACTTTGGAAGCTTGCAACTTGACTTCTACAAAGAGTTTCAGCCATCCACAAAGCCATCTAAGCATTGGAATAGCTTGAAGGAACTTCGAGGAAGCTCACACGATCCTCAAGCCTCACTCAAAGTCCCCACATTGTCATATCCAAATCCAGCTGAAGAAGGTATTTTTCAAAACTATATCTCTCCATTTAGGCATCCTCAAGCCACGATTTGTGAAGCAAAAATATAGTTCTTAACATGGTGAAGCTGTACATATGCATATTTGTCATTTATATTAACTGTGCCATGAGAATTTGAAACTTGAAGTTCCTGAAATAATTAGGTCATGAATTAGGGCTGATTAAATTCTCTCTGATCTTTGAGAGTTAGGTTACAAATTTTATATCATTGGAATCATGAGATTAAGGGCTACATGTTTCATGTTACAAGTCTTTGTTTTTATGCAAGTATGAGCAAGTTGCAGGTTTGAAGGGAAAATGCGTGCAAACTGAAGGACAGGGATGAAGATGAATGGCTTGGGCTTTTTAGCGCGCCTTGGCCTTTTTGTTTTTTCTTTTCACACCCCCTGAATTTCTTTTACACCCCCTGACCCATTTTCTTATATTTTCACATTTTTTTTTGCATATTTTTATATTTATTGCTTGCATATATTTTTTCTAATGATAAAAAATGCCCAAAAATAATTTATTGATTTTCACATTTTTATTTTATTTTTTTAATTATTTTTTGCATAAAAATAGTTTATTTAATAGAATAGAAATCATTTCTTAAAATAACTTGTAAATAATAAAAAATACTTACTATTTTTATTATAATATTTATACACATTAAATATTTATTTTTCATACATATTTTAATTTTTAATATTTGCACATAATATTATTTATTATTTTCTAGTACAAAAATGGACAAAATAATTAAAATAGAACATATATTTTCTTTAATAAAAAATAAGGGTTTCCCCCTTTCAAAAATAATAATATTATTTTTCCTTATTTTCTAGGGTTAATTAATTTTATCTTCTCATGCCTTAAACAAATACAAAACATTTTTTTTTGCATAAATACATTTTTATTGCATTTTTAATAATTGTATATTTATTTAATTTGCACATAATTCAATTGGGTTGTAATAGTATTTTAGGGTTTATTTTGTGCAATATCCCCATTCAAAAACTTGTATCCCCCCTCTCATAATAATTGTTGTAATAGTTTAGTTTACATTTACGTAATTTATCGCTTTATATACTTGTGTAGTAAATTAGGGTTTGCATGACAAGACCAAAAACAAGCAAATAGACAAGACCTAATACAAGACAAACCAAAAGCATGTAAAATGACACATATTACACACAAGCACCCTTAGGGTTTCACCTACTTGGTTGTCTAAACAAAAATGGCCATGGTATGCATGCAAAGTATCTTGGCAAAATAATACAAAATAAGATCATATTCCCTCAATGACGCTATCAAAAGGTTGCCTAAACAAATAATATTGGTCCGTAAAACTTGCTAGGATACTTGGCAACATTGCTATCATGGTCATACGATAACCCACGCCCGTCCCGTTTAATATCCAAAGATAGGGTTGTTTACCAAATCAATAGTAAATAAAAAATGTCAAAAGAATAAAAATGCACAAGAAAGACATTTGAGTAGGTAGATAGTTTCTAGTTACTTGATCAACTTCAAAACAATCCTTGCTATTTTCAAAAACAAATACACACACATTTTCAAAACATTTCCAAACATCTTTCAAAACATTGAAACATTTTTCAAAAGACAAACATCTTTTTATACATTCTTACGAACGAGAATCATTACAAAGATTGCCTAAACGATGGCCTCTTTTCAAAATACTTCCAAAACCACACAAAGCACCATTTCAAAGAATTTCAAAGCAAAGCAAGTGATTTAAAACAAGTAAATAAGAGCCCATGGAAAACCATGGATGAAAAGGGTGCTAGCACATTCCCTTTTCATAATCTACCCTCTGAACTCAAGAAAACATCTCAAAGGTCTTTCCTGTGCTTTTTTACCTTTCCTTTTGGATAAAAGAAAAGTCGGTGGCGACTCTTGCTAACCGCAACATTTGCAAACACAAACGCAAAACCTCAAGTCAGTTCTCCAACCGTATCACAGTTTCCATAGCCCTCATATGTTCTCAAGATCATCCATGCCAAGTTTCATGCCTTTCACAAGAAGTTTGCTCAGTCAACTGCTCAAATGCCTGAAAATCAACTATACTAGGTCAAAACTCAATTTTGACCCTCATGCAGTCAAACTTCAAGATTTTTGGTCAACATCATCATTTTGAAGTGATATACATCATTTAATCAAGGGTTGATCATGATTCCTCCAGGAAAGCTCCTAATTCATCAAAACTCAAAAGTTGCTAAATTAGGGTTCCTATAGGAAAAGTCAACCAAACTTGACCAGGCACAACTTTCTCATACTTTATCAGAAATTTCTCATCCAAGGCTCATTTTGAATAGGATTCAATTCCCTACAACTCATCTTCATCCCTCAAGTTCAAGAAATGTATTCATGAAAAGATATAAATTCAGACATTATAGGTCCTCTTCAAAAGTCAACAAAAAACACCTTTTGGGTCAAAGCTCCTTACATGAACATGGAAGATCCAATTAAGACGAAACCAAAAGGGTTGTTTAGGGGACATCCTAATCATTCCAAAATTCCAAGAACACCCTCCTAGGGTCAAAATTGAGGAAGATATGCATTGTCAAAGTTGGTCATTTTTGGAAAATTGCACAAAGTCAAAAATGCCCAAAATGGCATTTTCTCCACATGGGCCTATCTTTTCAAGTTTGGAGCTTGTTCCTAACATGGTCCACGACCCATGAACCACTCCATGCCTCATTCACTTATTTATTTAATTTATTGTGATTTTATTCATTTAAAATTCAAATAAAATCAAAATAAATCATATAAGTTGCTTTTGGGATGATTTTAGCATTGAATGAAGATGATATATGCTGTCAAATAAAGATCAAATTGTGAAAGGGTTGATTGGAAGGAAAATGACATGATTTAGCCAATTTTGGAAACAAAGAATATCACTTGAAAATCAAATCTCTTTCTCATCAATCTCCAAGATTTAATCCAAATTTGTTAACCTAAATCAGTCCCTTATATGTCCACAACATATCCAAAGCAAGAAAACAAGGATTGGGTCGTGAAAATTACAAGAACAAAACTCAGTTTTTTTTCAAAAGGTGCAGGTCGGTTTTGATTCCATAGGCCATTTCAAGTAATTCCAAGGCCAACAATATGTTCCTGTCTGTCTCCTGAAGCTAACGACATCATTTGCACGTGTCAAAGCACCCAAAATCGTATCTTGACACTCATAGTTTGTTCACGTTTTCTGCAATCTCGATTTTGCTCATTCATACATTATAAATGCTATGTGTTCATATTTATCACATGAATTTTTCTGGATAGTCCAATTTAAGTTTGAGCGCAGGTATAATCATCTGCCATTGTTAGGGTTCCAAAGCTTCAAATTGGGGAACCCTAGCTTGAGGCAAAATTGGATAAAATTAAGGGCCCCTTTGTGTTCAGGGGATGATTTGCAGTCAATCCATGTATTTGGAGGGAATTTATTGTGCTTGAATCATGCTTTAGAATGTTACAGGTTTATAGCTACGAACAAAATTCGTCACTATAGCTTGTAGTGACGGAAACAACTGTAGGTAAAAGTGCATCATCTAAAACGATGGATCAGCGAAGAAGGTGATGGCGTGGTGTTCAGAGACTGGTTCATTCAAATAGAGGGACCCACCAGGAAGCGCGCGTGTGGTAGACTGGGCATAACACTTTATTTACTTTATGTCTATTTTTTGTTGTTATATTAATGAATGGTTAGATAATGCAGATGGTTAAGGAAGGGAGGTGTAAAGCAAACGTCCTGGGTTCGATCCCAGGCGTGTGCTTTTGTGTTTTTTCTTGATATTTATCAACAGATTCCATACGCCACACAACCAAGTGCCTATCATACACCATAACACCTCATCATTGGATCATCTCCATCCCAGATCTGACGCCTCAAGCATGCAGGCGCGTGGTGGACCTTCTTGGCCAGCGTCTCACTGAATCACAGTCTTTAGGCCAGCAATCTTGGGCCTGGAAAAATCAGCGTTGCACCCCCCATATTACTCAACAAACTCAGGCCCATTTTATTTCTTTTTTCAATTTCTTTTATTTGTTTAATTATTTTTACAAAAAAAAATCATTTTTTTATTAAATAAAAAAATCACAAAAATAGATTTAGGTTTTTATAATTAAAATTAATTTTTGAAAATTAATTATTTTAATTATTTCAACATTGATTATTTTGTTAAATAAAATTAACTAGAAATTAGGTTTAATTTGCAATTTAATTATTTTCTCAATAAAAAATACATAAAAATATTTTTTAATTAATTAGATTTTTTTAGGCTTCTAATTTGTTCCCGTCTTAACTTTCACGCGCTTATATATTTTCACTTTATTTTCCAATTACTATATCTGCATCGGATTTGTAATAGTTTTAAATTATGTTTTATTTACCGCTTTTTACTTACTGTTTAATCCCCAGTTTGGTTATGTAACCCCCTCCCCGAGGTCTTGTAATAGTTAGGACTTTAATTTCTTGCACTTTTAAATTTCCGCAACTATGAACTATCTAGGTGTATGGATAATAGGCTTGCATGCAAAAGACAAATGAAATTAAAACAATAGATCACCTTAATCTTGCAAAGATTAAATAAACTGAAATCAAACACATGCACATGCTCTCTCCTAGGATTTGCCTCACTTCGGTTGCCTTCGGTAAATGGTCATGAAGCATAGGGAATTTTAATGGTTTCCCTCTAGTCTCAAAAGATAAAAAATGACCCATTCGAATGTTGCCTCAGAAAGATCTTTAGGACTTTAGGGTAACTACTAAGGTTTCCTAACCATTGTTTTTGTGACCGTAATTGTCCCTTAAAACTCGAACGATGGGGATACCTACTCCTTAATAGTAGGATAACGCTGTTTAAAGGAAATGAGAACGAATAATCTTTTTCGAGTAGGTAGAAACTCTTAAGTACTTGCTCAAAACAACAAAAACTCTTTCACACAAACACTTTCAAAACAGTTTTCAAAAACAACTTTGTCACACTCTTTAGGACAGATACAAGGGTTACCACGAAGTTAAACAAAAACTTTTCAAAACATACACAAGCAATTTCAAAATGAGCAAGTACCTAAGAGCCCATGGAAAACCACAGATATAAATGGTGCTAACACCTCCCCTTTCAATAATCTACCCCCGTACTCAGAAACATCTCGAAAAAGGTTTTTTCTGTTCTTTTTCCTTTTCCTTTGTTGGATAAAATAAAAGACAGTGGCGACTCTTGCTTACCGCGACATTTGTGAACAAAAAATGCAAACCAGTATTAACAGTCGGTTCTGCCACCGTATCACACCGCCCCTTTTGATTTGGGTCTGGAAGTTAGGGTGAGATGCATTCTTCGGTTCTGCCTTTTTTGCTTCCTTCGGTTGCAGGAATGTTAGTGTGAGCAAGTAACCTTTTATTCACCCTTCTCGCTGCTTCTTTTGATTGGGGCCTGGAAGTCAATGTGAACACCCTTCGTTTCTCCCTTCTTACTCCTTCATTTGGACCGTGAAGAAATACGGGCTTGCAAAGCAGCACGAGTGCACATCCTCCATTCTCGCCCTCTTTGTCTTTTGTTTGGGACTCAGAAGCAGTAAGGGGGGCGAAGCCTAAGGCTTCATTTCACATAAGACTATTTCTTTCGTTTAGGGTCTGTACATGTTAGTTTTAACGTATACTTAGACAAGAAAAAGCATGCAATCGAGAGTATAGAAATGAAAAGTGAACAAATGTTATTTACATGTTATGTTTGAAACGAAAAGCTTAAGGTTAAGAGGACTTACCTTGCTTGACGCTGGAATGTAGGTGTTGGACCTTGAGCTGCTGTCCTTGGTGCTCCTAGATTCGAAGAAAAGAAACAAGGGTGGTGTTTCTAGTGTTGGATTTGAAAGGAACAGAAACAAGGCACGGGGTTGTCTTGGATTCGAAAGGGAAAAGAAACAAGTGTTGTGTTTCTAATGTTGGATTCGAAAGGAACAGAAATAAAGCGTGGGGTTGCTCCTGGATTCGAAAGGGAAAAGAAATAGGTGTTATGTTTCTAGTGTTGGATTCGAAAGGAACATAAACAAAGGTATGGTATTTTGATTCTGGGTTTGAGAATGTGTTAAGTGTTTGATGATTTTCACACGATTAAAGTTTCTCCAACTATCAAAAACCCTCTGGATGTGTTGTCCAACCCCCTTTTAGATGTTGTGGAACATCTTATTTATAGATGAAGTTGGCTGAGATTTGGGAGGGAAAATAAATGATGTTTGAACAAATTGAGTATCATGTTTTTGTAGATTTAGAGGTGCAGTCTTGTATGCCATTTTGGTGCAAGAATAGGGGCAGCATTGCAGGACTGCTTTGCAACAGTTTTGGCGTGTTGTGGCCAGTGCATCAGGCTTGGACTTGCAGCACATAGGACTCTGGTCAATCAAGCCTTCAACCAGACTTCTTCTTCAGACAACAATATTTGATTTCAAACAATATGTGTCCTTTGAATGGGCCATTTTCAATTCTTCGAATGGGCCACCAATATTTGTCTTTCGAATAGGCCTTTTGTATGTTCCTTCGAATGTGCCAGGTATGAGTGTCATAGCGTAAAAACTGTGTGTGTCGAAACAAACTATTTCCAAGGGAGATACTGCCCAGTCAAAACTAGTGTGAAAGTAGCCAATGCTTTGTGGGCGCCATTGCCTTGTGAATGCTAGCCATGGGGAAGATTTTGCCTTGTGCATATTGGCCTGAAGGAAGTCCTGGCTTTTGTGAATCGAAGGAATCATGCAAGGGGAAAATGGCTTCTGAATCAAAGGAAAGTTGCAGAAGGCCATTGCCTTCTGAATCGAAGGACACTTTCAGAAGGTCATTTCACTATGAATCAAAAGGGACCAACATTAAGCCACTAACTTCTGACTCGAAGGAGCTTTCAGAAGGCCCTTGCCTTCTGAATCGAAGGAAGCTGGTATGGAGCCACTAATCTTTTGAATCGAAGGATACCAACATGAGGCCTTTGTCTTATAAATCGAAGGATGAATCAAACTTGCTCGAAGGAAGCCTAGATGCCCAATCGAAGCTAGAATGAATTGAAGGAAGCTTGCTTTTCTTCAAAGAATCATTTTTATCTGCTTTGCCCTTTTTGTCTGCTTTATACTTGCACAAGCTTGAACTTTTGAAAATACTTGAGAAAAGAGAGGGAAAATTTTGGGGTACAACAAGTTGTATGGAATTGGATTCTCTTCAAAATGAGCTTTGGTTGGGGAAAAATAGATGAAGTATGTAAAAGTTATGCTTGGTCAAAGTTCAGTTGACTTTTCCTATAGAAACCCTAATTTATCAATTCTTGACTTTTGATAAATTAAGAGCATTCCTTGAGTAATCATGATCAACCCTTGATAAAATGATATATATCACTTCAAAATGTTGATGTTGACAAAAAATATTGAAGTTTGACTATGTGGGCCACAGTTGACTTTTAACCTAATACAATTGATTTTCAAACATTTAGGCAATTGACTGAGCAAACTTGTTGTGAAAGGCATGAAATTTGGCATGGACAACATTGAGGACATATTAGGACCCTGGAAAACACTTGATACCTTTTGAGCTCAAACATCTTGGTGAAAAGTGAAACCCTAATTGGAGGTTCATTGCTTAGGAGGAGAATTTGTCTGATCAATTCTTTGGTCAACCTTGAGCAATTGAAGACCTCAATGAGCATGTCTTGAGTAAAAATGAGAGGGAAAATTTTGGGGTACAACAGCTGCCCCTGTTTAATCTTCTTAAACCCGAGGATTTAGATTGGCTTGTCTGCCTTTCGTAATCTGAAGGTGGAAGATGATTGAACACTAGAGTGCCCATAAATTTTCACTCGCATGAAGCAACATTGTTGGTTGATGATATCAAGAATGGGCTTACAGATGCCATTTAGAGAAGATAACAGAGAGTCGTTAGAGATGGTATTATAGATGCCATCCAAAGTAACTGTTGATAGGAGTATCATAATGAACCTGCGTCTAGTTTTATCTGAATGAAATGCTGGAAAGAGCTCGTGTCAAGCCGCATCCAAAAATGTATTAGAAAGCAATCGTGTAAGGCTGCTTCAGGATGAGCCTGTGTTAGACTACACCTGGAAATGTCTTAGTAGGAACTTGTGTAAGATTTCTTCAGTATGAGCCCATGTTAGACTACATCTTGAAATTTCATAGTAGGAACTTGTGTAAGATTGCTTCGGGATGAGCCCGTGTGAAGCTGCATCTGAGAGGTTATTAGAGGGAACCCGTGTAAGATTACTTTAGGAAGAGCCCGTGTAAAGATGCATTTCAAGAGGAGAAGGAATTCGTGTAAGATTGCTTCAGGATGAGCCTGTGTAAAGCTGCATCTGAAAGGCTATTAGAGGGAACCCGTGTAAGATTGCTTCAAGAAGAGCCCATGTAAAGCTGCATTTCAGAAGGATAAGGAATCTATGTAAGATTGCATTAGGGTCATCCCGTGTAAAGCTGCATTTGGAAATTGTGAGAAGGAATCCATGTAAGATAGTTTCAAGATGAGCATGTAAAGCTGCATCTGAAATGTTATTAGAGGGAACCCGTGTAAGATTGCTTCAGGAAGATCCCGTGTAAAGCTGCATTTCAGAAGGAGAAGGAATCCATGTAAGATTGCTTTAGGATGAGCCCGTGTAAAGTTGCATTTGGAAATTGTGAGAAGGAATCCGTGTAAGATTGTTTCAGGATGAGCCCGTGTGAAGCTGCATCTGAGAGGTTACTAGAGGGAACCCGTGTAAGATTGCTTCAGGAAGAGCCCGTGTAAAGTTGCATTTCAGGAGGAGAAGGAACTCGTGTAAGATTGCTTCAGGATAAGCCCGTGTAAAGCTACATCTGAAAGGTTATTAGAGGAACCCGTGTAACATTGCTTCAGGAAGATCCCGTGTAAAGCTGCATTTCAGAAGGAGAAGGAATCAATGTAAGATTGCTTCAGGATGAGCCCGTGTAAAGCTGCATTTGGAAATTATGAGAAGGAGTCCGTGTAAGATTGTTTCAGGATGAGCCCGTGTGAAGCTACATCTGGAAATATATTAGAAGGAGCCTGGGTAGGTCTGCTTCATCTGGAATTGATCCACAAGCAGTTGTTCGCAGATAGTTGCCCTGTCTGGTTTCAGGAATTAATCTGGAACTATTTTTGTTGGTTGTTGAGATAGTTGCCCTGTCTGGTTTTGGGCATTAATCTGTGGCCTGTTTTTGGCTAGTCACATAGATAGTTTCCCCGTCTAGTTTCATGCATTAATATGTGGCCTATTGTATTTGTTGGTAAACCCGACCTGCTCCGAGAGTTCATACCACTTGGTCGTTGTTGTACCCCAAAATTTTCCCTCTCATTTCTCAAAGGATCCTCTTGGACTCTCAGGCTTGCTTCTATCAAGTTTCAAGTCTTGGACTACAATTTCCCAAGAAAGATATTCACGAGGACAAAATGGGCGAAATTAGGGTTTTTATTGAAAATGACCGAACTCTGATTTTTGACCTAATACCTGGGTTATTGGTTGGAAGTTTGATCACAAGGATCCGAGCACGTCATTTTTGACCTAATTGCATTCTTCAATTCATCTCCTGAGATCATTAGATGGATAGACAAAATTCGGTCAACTGGTGGGAAAAGTCAACTGTACACTAAAAAAAGTCAAACTTTGACTTTTTGACCAAAGTAGAATCCCAAAAATCATATTTCATCAAGACATCCAAAATATGAAATTTGATCATCAAAAATCAAGAAAATAAAAAAATCCAACTTTTGCAAGACTTGGAAATTTTTCTAAGTTAAATTCATTGCTTCATGACATCTTGTCACTACAATTCAAAATAGTTCAAGATGTTATAAATAATTCAAGTTATTACAAAGTGACATTTTTGCAAGTTTACGAACCCTAAACTTTGTATTGCTTGGACTTTTCCCCTTGACTCAAAACCTTGCCACAATGCTCTGTCTTTGATATAATATGCATGAATTGCTCCACAAACCAAACTTGTTTCATGCTGCAAACTATGTTGTCCAAATTATGACTGAACAAAAATGATATGCTACTTCTATGCATTGCCACAACACTCCAAAAACATGTTCATTTGATGTCCTACAAAACCTTGTGTTATGCTGCACTACAAACCTATCACAAAACCTGTATTTTCTGCCCTATACAGTCCAAAAAAACCAGTCCAAAACTGCTCTATGCAGTCTGCTCCAACCTGCATCATAACAGCCACAAAATTGCACCAAAATGGCAAAAGAAAATTGTGTGGAAAAAGCATCAAAGCAGTAGGAAAAAATAGTTCAAAACAACTTATTTTGTTTCCCTCCTAAACCTCAGTCAAAGGGCTAAAAAGGGAATGATTCATAAGACATATAGATGATCTTTGAGGGAGAAAGGGGAAAAAAGAAAAAACAGAATTTTTATAAAACCAGCTCATTCATAAAACCCAGTTCATCCATAAAAGCTCTGTTCATCTTCAACTCTTTTTGGACTCATCAAAATAGAAAAGATCCACAACCCACTATGATACTACCTTGCTAATCCTCCCATAAACCTCAAAACACTTCATATCATATTGATACTGCTCAAACTCAAGAACAATTTCTGTAGTGCTCTTATTCTCAACTTCTAAACAAAAGACAGTACTACATAAACTTGACTGTTGGGAGTTGATTCAGCAACCTTCAACATAAAAGAAAGTCTAGCAGCTTCCTGGAGTTTCATTAAAGTCCATACAACATCTTGAAAGGTTTGAGACTCAAAACTGAAAGTGCAGTTGCAAGGTAAGTCATCTCAACCTTGAATTTTCCATACATCATTGTTGGTTTATTTCTGAAGATAAGATGAAGTAATCATTACTCTTGAAGTTAATCATTTCCTTCCTGTTTATTTTTATCATTTATATGTTGAAAACTGATTGACACATGCAAAAGAATGGTGCTAGAGGCAAAAAAACTGTAACATGGGTCGATACATACCCACATGGGTCGACTCATTCTAAGTGAAAAATAGGGTATGAGTCGACACATGACCTTATGCATCGACTCATACTGCTATCCAGGTCCCAAAACAAAAAGATGGAATGTGCATGAGTCGATACAAAACGCGTATGTGTCGACACAAGCAGGAAATGAGTCGATACATCCCATTATGCATCGACTCATACTGAGTTGATTTGGTTTAGTAGGGGCAAGGAAAGTTATGTGTCGATGCATAACAGCATGTATCGACACATAATAGTTTAAAATGCTGTTTTTCTTTCTTTTTACACTGTTTCTGTATTATATACATACTCCACTATTGTCTACTTATTCGATATGGTTGTAATAATTAGACACTTACTTCATCTCCATTTAAAAATTTGTACCCCCATTCCCGAAAGCTCTGTAATAGCGTACAATTTTAATTTCCGCAATTTACTATTTTCCTTATACTGTATAGTAATTAGACATGCATGGCAAGATTTAAAATCAATCGCTAGATAACCCTAATCAAAGAACAACTTAACTTGAATCAAACACACTTTCACACGCACACCTCTAGGGTAACCTCGCTTGTTGCCTCAGAAACACAGTCATATCCCTCGAATATGGGACGCTTTAGCAAAGACCCTTTGATAAAAAAAGATTGTATTCCCTCGATGTCCCTCGATGTTGCCTTCAATAAAATGATATAGTCCCTTACGAAAATTGCTAAAGCGTCTCATAAGTTGCCTTCTATGACTGTACGATTGACCCGCGTCTGTCCCTTCATCCAACGATAGGGCTTCTTACCAAATCAATGGTAATATAGCAACATCTAAAGGAGGAGGAAAAGAAACATCTAAGACCTTTTTGAGTAGGTAAATTTGCTCCTAGTTGCCTTGCTTGCTCATAATAAAAAATCATTTTTACACCAACACTTTCATCTTGAAACATTTTCAAAAGACAAACACTTTGTACGCGTTCTTATAGAAACAAGAGACATTACAAAGAAGACACATTTTCAAAAATCACCTTCAAAAAACACATTCCACAAACACATCTTTGAACTCTTTTTGAAACAACACTTTGTACGCGTTCTTATAGAAACAAGAACCATTCCAAAGACATTTTCAAAATACTTTCAAAACCCACACCACAAGCATATTTAAACAAAAGCAAGTGATCTAGCAAGCAACTAAGAGCCCGTAGATAATCTACCCCCCAAACTCAAGAAAACATCTCTAAAGGTCTTTCCTGTTCTTTTCAGCCTTTCCTTTTTGGATAAAAGAAAAGTCGATGGTGACTCTTGCTATCCGCACAATTGCGATCAAACGCAAAACAACCAAGTCAGTTCTCCGACCGTGTTACAGTCTTGTAGATAGTTTCCCCGTCTGGTTTCGGGCATTAATCTTTGACTTGCTATGCATAAGTTGATAATATTCGTCTGTCTGCGAATTTAACCTAAAAAGGTAAAGTCGGTTTCATGCGATGCCATGATCTATGAATTGCACGATGCTCTCAAATTAATGAGAATGTTATATGCATTTCAGTTATGCATATGCTACGATGTATTATAGATGTTGTATGACTTAATATGTGAGCGTATCAGTTGCTCTTTATGGTGTCGTTGTACTAAGAGAAAATAAATCCTTGACTACTGTTGGGGATGAAGAATGTGATTCTTCAATGTTTGTTGAAGTTGAATTACTGAGAGATGAACTTTCATGGCTAGAGAAATAAACTCTACTAGGGAAAGAAAACTCCATAAACTTCTTGGGGATTTTTATGAAGCCCTGTTGGGGAACCCAAGAGGTTTATGAACCAAGTCAAAGAAATCTCCAAGATGTTAGGGAGATGATTGAAGCTTTTGATCTATTAAGAAGATGCTAGAATGTCTGAAATTGTTAGGTTATATACTGAAGACATGACAGTGACTTTGTGGGAAGACGCCTCTGTCTCCATACCTACTGGGGAACATATCCTTACTGATGACGAACTCTGCAAAGATAGTTCCCTAGGGGTGGTTACTCTGTGGGGATTTTGTGGATGGTTTGAATGTTATCTCAACTCCTGGAGTCTTGAGTAAATGTCGATCAAGGTGATAAGCCTTCTACTGAGAGACAAGTGAAGAGATGACAAGACATAGTCGTCCTCTTTAATCCCTAACTCTTGCCTGGACTGTCCTTTCAGATTTTTAGTCCACCGGGATACCCTTTTTTTTCCCAAGCCGCCTTTTCAGGTTTTTGACTTGCCGGGTGTACAGTTTTATTTATATATCCCTAATTTTTGCCCGAACTCCTTTGGTTCGTCATGATGCCCTTACTTTCTCCTAGGCCAGTCAACCTAGCGGGTCTTTTTTCATGCGTAGTATTTTCTGACTATGTCCATGTTCACATGGTGTAGAAAATTGTCATTGTCCATAGTAGTAAGTGTTGCAGCACTGCCAGAAAATGTTTTCTTGATCGCACGTGGCCCTTCCTGTTCAATGCCCCAAGTGATTTAGATGGAGGTCTGCTTCTGGCTATTCGGTGCTTCCGAGGGATTCCTTGAATCTTGACTCGACTGCCCCCAAATCAGTTAGACACCATGTCATGCCCCTTGATTATGAAAGGCCTATTATTGGAAATGTCTTTCCATCTGAGGTGATTATGTCCATTGATAGGATTTCCATTCATTGAATTTCTGTCGTGCGAATTTCTCTACTGTTGAACGATTAGTTATATGCAAATAATGGAATTTAAAGAATGCAAAGCTTATGTTGTTAGAACAATGTTTGAATCTAGTACCCTATATTTAAGTTTTGATGATAACAAAGTGAAAAGATATAGTAGTTAAATATTTTATGATTGAATTATATGCTGCCTAAAATTACTATGCTCTGACTTGCAGATATGCTGATTAAAATAAGCAAGATCACTTCTTCAGCATCAGAATATGAGTTTGTACACCAGCATCAGAAGTTGCTGAATCAGAACGTCAAGATCAGATGATCAACGCTTGCACATGCTGAAGCTTGATGAACAGAACTGCGCGTAAAACACTCTGATACAGAATCAAATCAGTTCATCAGCAGCGGAGCAGAATCAGAATGAGCCAAGCCAGAACGTGCATTGAAGAAGCAACGGTACTGTCCATTGAAAGCTAATCAATACCAACGGCATCATTCTAGACAAGATCTGCTCAAAAAGGAAAGCTTGTTAATAGCATTGAATCAAGAATATTTGCTTCAACGTTCATCCTCTCAAGTGCTATATAAACCAAGCTTTGAAGATTATCACGGCTAATGCTTCCAAACTCTCTACACGCACAAAGCTGAACAATAATCTTCACTCTACAAGTTTTGCTAAACCAACAAACTCTGATACTCTATTAGCGTTTAGCAACCTAGTATTCTAAGCTTCATTTGTGTAAACATCACAGTTGTGATATAGTTTTTGTAGAAAACATTCACACATTTGCTTATACCTTTGTAAGAAAGTGTTGCCTTGACAAACCGGATTGTGGTTTGAATCAAGAAGGTTTTAGCAGTTGCTAAAGCAGATTTGTATTCAGTTGAATATAGTGAATTAAGACCTCGTTGGAGAGAGGCGAAATCACCTTGACGGGTGGACTGGAGTAGTTTGAGATCAAACGAACCAGGATAAAAATACCTTGTCATTTGCTTTAAGATTCCAGTTTTACAATTCAACCCCCCTTCTTGTGTTTTTCACCCCTTCAATTGGCATCAGAGCGCCTGGTTCTGAGCTAAAACACTTAACCGTGTCAGTACAAGATCCAGCGTCAGAAAAACACAATGGCAGGAAACAACCCTCATTTCAGCAATGACACCAATGAGGACAGAGACAGATTCAGCGGCAAACCTCCAGTCTTTGATGGAGAAAACTTTGACTACTGGAAAGACAGAATTGAAAGCTTCTTTCTAGCACATGATGCTGATCTGTGGGATATGGTGACAGATGGATACACGCACCCTGTTAATGCAACTGGTCAGAAGATTGATAGAAAATCAATGACTGATCAACAAAAGCGTGATTTCAAGAATCACCATAAGGCCAGAACCATCCTCCTCAGTGCTATCTCCTATACTGAGTATGAGAAGATCTCTAACAGAGACATAGCTAAGAACATCTTTGATTCTCTCAGAATGACGCATGAGGGCAACGTTCAAGTCAAAGAAACAAAAGCTCTGGCGCTCATTCAGAAGTATGAGGCGTTTAAAATGGAAGAATCTGAATCCATTGAAACTATGTTTTCCAGATTCCAGATTCTGGTAGCTGGTCTCAAAGTTCTGGACAAGGGATACTCTACTGCTGACCATGTCAAGAAGATAATCAGAAGTTTACCCAAGCAGTGGAGGCCTATGGTTACTGCTCTGAAGCTGGCAAAAGATCTCAACAAAATCACTCTGGAGGAACTTATAAGCTCCCTCAGAAGTCATGAGATAGAGCTGGAAGCTGACGAGCCTCAGAAGCAAGGTAAGCCTATAGCTTTAAAATATAACAGAAAATCTGAATCTAAAGTTTTGCAGGCAGTTGAAGAAACATCTGATGGATCCTCATCAGAAGAAGACGAGCTTTCTCTTCTCTCCAGAAGAGTAAATCAACTGTGGAAGCAAAGACAAAGGAAGTTCAGGAATCCCAGAAGATCTGATCAGAACGAGTCTTCTTCCAGATACAGAAGGACAAATTCTTCCTCTGGATACAGAAGATCTGAAGGCTCCTCAGGTAGCAAGAAGCCAAATACAAAAGACATCATCTGCTACGAGTGCAATGAGCAAGGACACTACAAGAGTGACTGTCCAAAGCTTCAGAGGGAAAAGCCCAAAAAGAAGTTTGGAAGAGAGAAGAAGAAAAGTCTCATGGCCACATGGGATGACTCTGACTCGTCTGAAGCTGACTCAGAATCAGATGATGAAAGGGCGAACATAGCGCTTATGGCTAACATTCCAGATGACAGTGAAGCTTCTGACTCAGACTCAGAATCAGACACAGAAGAGGTATTCCCTAACTTCGCTGTTAATTTTACAAAGGCTGAACTTGCTGAAAGCCTCAATGAAATTCTGGAACGTTATCAGCAGATTAGAGCTAAATTCAGAGACCTGAAAAGGACTCTTGAATCTGACTCTAATAAGTCTGAGAGTCTCAAATTGGAAAACTCTGAGCTGAGAGATAAAATTTTAAAATTAGAAAACTCTTTACAAAACTCTCAGAAGGAACCAATTGCTGAAACTCCCAGCAACGCTGATGAGATCATCAAGGAGTATGATCATAGTTTCCAGAAGTTCCTTGCTAAAAGCATAGATAGAAGCAGAATGGCTTCAATGATCTATGGAGTTAGCAGAAACGGCAGGAAAGGAATAGGATACCTAGGTAAGGTTCCTACACCTAAAAATGTCATGGATTTAACCATCAAACACACTCCTCTAAATTCACACTTTGTGTATGGTCACACACATGACATCAAATATACTAGTAGTAACCACTTTGTGAAACCAAAATTCAACCAGAGTTTTGGTAAAACTAACAAATCAGGACCCAAGAAGATCTGGGTACCTAAGGATAAAATAATACATATTGCAGATATCTTTAGCAGCAAATCAGAAACACCAGTCATGGTACCTGGACTCTGGCTGCTCACGTCACATGACGGGAAGAAGGCATATGTTCCAAAGCCTGGAACTTAAGCCTGGAGGCCACGTTGGCTTTGGAGGCAATCAGAGGGGAAAGATTATTGGCTCTGGAACTGTAGGTAACGGAAATCTTCCCTCTATTAATAATGTTCTGCTAGTTGATGGATTGATGCATAATCTGTTATCCATAAGTCAATTAAGTGATAACGGTTATGATATAATCTTTAATCAAAAATCATGTAAAGCTGTTAGTCAGAAAGATGGGACTATCCTATTTAATGGTAAGAGGAAAAACAACATTTACAAAATCAAACTTTCTGAACTAAAGAGTCAGAACGTAAAATGTCTTCTGTCTGTTAACAACGAGCAGTGGATCTGGCACAGAAGATTGGGGCATGTTAGTATGAGAAGAATATCTCAGATTAACAAACTCAATCTGGTCAGAGGACTTCCAAATTTGAAGTTCAATTCAGATGCTCTGTGTGAAGCATGTCAGAAAGGCAAATTTGCAAAACCCTCTTTTAAATCCAAAAATGTTGTTTCTACCTCTAAGCCATTAGAACTTCTGCACATTGACTTATTTGGACCAGTTAAGACTGCTTCTGTCAGTGGCAAGAAGTATGGGTTAGTAATCGTAGATGACTATAGCAGATGGACATGGGTAAAGATCTTAAGACACAAGGACGAGTCACACTCTGTGTTTGTTACCTTCTGTAACCAAGTTCAGAATGAAAAAGATCTTAGAATCGTTAAAGTCAGAAGTGATCATGGTGGAGAATTTGAAAATAAAGATTTTGAGTCATTCTTTAATGACAAAGGCATTCTGCATGATTTCTCTTGTCCTAGAACTCCCCAACAAAATGGAGTTGTAGAACGAAAGAACAGAACATTGCAAGAAATGGCCAGAACCATGATCAACGAGACAAACATTGCTAAGATTTTCTGGGCAGAGGCAATAAACACAGCGTGCTACATTCAGAATAGAATCTCAATAAGACCTATTCTGGAAAAGACTCCATATGAATTGTGGAAGAACAGAAAGCCCAACATTTCGTATTTTCATCCATTTGGATGTACTTGCTATATGTTAAATACAAAGAATTATTTGAACAAGTTTGATTCTAAGGCACAGAAGTGTATTATGTTAGGATACTCTGAACGCTCAAGAGGGTACAGAGTATACAATACAGAAACACAGATTGTGGAAGAATCAATCAGTGTTCGTTTTGATGATAAGCTTGACTCTGAAAAGTCAAAGCAGAATGAAAATCTTGCAGGTATAGAAATTGAATTTGCAGGTTCTGAAGACAAGTCATCAGAAGCTCTCAACACAGACATTCCTTCAACGTCTGAAAGAAGCAATGCTAGAAATCCTACAACTGCTGCTGATTAACCTCAGAAGAGATTACCCAGAAGCAGTTTGGATCACCCAGAAGAGACTATTCTAGGAAGAAAGGAAGATCCAATCAGAACAAGAGCAAGCTTCAGAAACTCTGAAGAAACTCTGATGGGACTTGTGTCTCTGATTGAACCTTCTTCTATTGATGAAGCACTTCTGGACAATGACTGGATTCTAGCAATGCAAGAAGAGCTGAATCAATTCACCAGAAACGACGTATGGGATCTCGTTCCAAGACCAAAAGGATTCAACGTCATTGGAACAAGATGGGTGTTCAGAAACAAGCTTAATGAACAAGGTGAAGTCGTCAGAAACAAGGCACGACTGGTTGCACAAGGTTATAGTCAGCAAGAGGGGATAGACTATACAGAAACCTTTGCCCCAGTCGCCTGGTTAGAATCTATCAGACTTTTAATCTCATTTGCTGTTAATAGAGGCATCACTCTGTATCAGATGGATGTCAAAAGTGCATTCTTAAATGGTTATATAGAAGAAGAAGTGTATGTTCACCAACCCCCAGGTTTTGAAAATACAAAACATCCAGAACATGTTTTCAAACTGAAAAAGTCACTGTATGGTCTGAAACAAGCTCCCAGAGCTTGGTATGAAAGGCTAAGCAACTTTCTGCTTGAAAATGAGTTCACCAGAGGGAAAGTGGACACCACTCTATTCTGTAAAACAGTTAAGAGTGACATTTTAGTCTGTCAAATTTATGTTGATGATATAATCTTTGGTTCTACTAATCCTTCTCTTGGAAGAAAATTTGCTAAGTGTATGCAGGCAGAATTTGAGATGAGCCTCATGGGGGAACTGAAGTTCTTTCTAGGAATTCAGATCAATCAAACTCCAGAGGGAACTTACATTCATCAGAGCAAATACATCATAGATCTTCTGAAGAAATTTGACCTCTCAGAATGTAAGCCATCAAAGATTCCAATGCATCCCACGTGCATTCTGGAAAGAGAAGAGGTAAGCAAAAGCGTAGAACAGAAAGTCTACAGAGGTATGATTGGTTCTCTCCTTTATCTGACCGCTTCAAGACCTGATATTCTATTCAGCGTATGTATTTGTGCTAGATTCCAATCAGATCCTAGAGAATCTCACTTAACAGCTGTTAAGCGAATTTTCAATTATCTGAAAGGTACTACTAATCTGGGTTTGTTTTATAGAAAATCTAGTGATTACAGTTTAGTAGGCTACTGCGATGCTAATTTTGCTGGAGACAGAGTGGAACGAAAAAGTACTTCTGGAAGCTGCCAGTTTCTGGGAGAAAATCTGATCTCGTGGTCCAGCAAAAGGCAATCAACTATTGCTCTGTCAACAGCAGAAGCTGAGTACATAGCAGCAGCTGGATGTAGCACACAGATGCTCTGGATGAAAAGTCAGCTTGAAGACTTCCAAATTTTTGAGAGTAACATTCCTATTCTTTGTGATAATACTTCTGCTATTTGCTTAAGTAAGAATCCTATTTTACATTCTAGAGCTAAGCATATAGAAATAAAACATCATTTCATTAGGGACTATATTCAGAAAGGAATTTTAAACTTGAAATTTATAGATACAGACCATCAATGGGCTGATATCTTTACTAAACCCCTTTCAGAAGATAGGTTTAATTTCATTCTGAAACATCTCAGCATGAAAGTATGTCCAGAATGAAAATGTTTTAATTCCATGTATTTATCTTCAGAATGTAATTATATTACTGTGAACTTCTGATCAATCTTCCTTCAGAAAGTTAGAACATGCAGATTGTATCAGAGGCAAGTCTAAAGATCTGAGAGTCTAATCTCAAAGACAGACGTGCTGATCACTACATCAAACAAGTGTCATCCAATCATCAGCAAATCCCTGAAGCAGAACGCGTGCACGTTTCTGAGAAGGCAAAGCGCTGATTGGGTGCATTGAGACACATGTCTGGAAATCAGAAGAAAGAAACCTCTGAGCAATATCAAGCGCCTACCAGAACTCTTCTCACACAGGTAAAGAATCTTGAGGTTCTCTCTGAATTAATCATCGATTTCGAAAGTTTGAAGGAAAATGGATTTGACCTAACTGAGGAAGTCAAAGCTCAAAAGTGGGAGAGTCTACAGGCATAAGGAAGCTCCGAACACTATGAAGACTAGAAGCTCTGATCAAAATATAGAAGCTCATGTTGCTCTGATCAAATATGAAGTTCTGATATATGAAGCTCTGATCGACCTAACACTCTGATCCGAAGCAAAGCTCTGACAGGAAAAGCTCTGAAGCTCTGCTCTCTGATAAGTCAAAGACTTATAATCTGATGCTCAAAGATAGAAAAAGATCTGACTCTGAAGAACACGCATATCAAAGGGAAGTAACAAACTCAGGGGGAGTATCTCTTAACTCTGACTTCTCCGTACTTCTTATTCTGATACATAGCTCTGATAACTTTTCACGTTATTTTTCATTTAAAATATCTAGTTTTTGTCATCATCAAAAAGAGGGAGATTGTTAGAACAATGTTTGAATCTAGTACCCTATATTTAAGTTTTGATGATAACAAAGTGAAAAGATATAGTAGTTAAATATTTTATGATTGAATTATATGCTGCCTAAAATTACTATGCTCTGACTTGCAGATATGCTGATTAAAATAAGCAAGATCACTTCTTCAGCATCAGAATATGAGTTTGTACACCAGCATCAGAAGTTGCTGAATCAGAACGTCAAGATCAGATGATCAACGCTTGCACATGCTGAAGCTTGATGAACAGAACTGCGCGTAAAACACTCTGATACAGAATCAAATCAGTTCATCAGCAGCGAAGCAGAATCAGAATGAGCCAAGCCAGAACGTGCATTGAAGAAGCAACGGTACTGTGCATTGAAAGCTAATCAATACCAACGGCATCATTCTAGACAAGATCTGCTCAAAAAGGAAAGCTTGTTAATAGCATTGAATCAAGAATATTTGCTTCAACGTTCATCCTCTCAAGTGCTATATAAACCAAGCTTTGAAGATTATCACGGCTAATGCTTCCAAACTCTCTACACGCACAAAGCTGAACAATAATCTTCACTCTACAAGTTTTGCTAAACCAACAAACTCTGATACTCTATTAGCGTTTAGCAACCTAGTATTCTAAGCTTCATTTGTGTAAACATCACAGTTGTGATATAGTTTTTGTAGAAAACATTCACACATTTGCTTATACCTTTGTAAGAAAGTGTTGCCTTGACAAACCGGATTGTGGTTTGAATCAAGAAGGTTTTAGCAGTTGCTAAAGCAGATTTGTATTCAGTTGAATATAGTGAATTAAGACCTCGTTGGAGAGAGGCGAAATCACCTTGACGGGTGGACTGGAGTAGTTTGAGATCAAACGAACCAGGATAAAAATACCTTGTCATTTGCTTTAAGATTCCAGTTTTACAATTCAACCCCCCCTTCTTGTGTTTTTCACCCCTTCATATGTCTGTCTTGAAGTTTTATAAATGCATTTTTAGTAACAAATAGATTAAGAATATGAATTCAACTCAGGATTTATAGTAAACCTTACAGGAGTCTGGATACCTTTTGTAACAGTATGCTTTCGAACTAACCCATGCTTCAGCTAGGACTTTTAGGGGTTGTAACGTGGCCTGGTTCATGGTTTAAGAAACAAAGGATAAAGGCTCGAAATTTATTTGTACCCAACCCGTTCTTCGTGATGTTCTTTGGTCCTATACTCAGCTAATTGTGTGTTTAGATCCCAATTGAGTTATGAAATCTTGGCCCTGATATTCCGGTGATGGTTCGAATACTGAAAGTTTATTTGAGAAGGCAGTCATTTTTGTAACCTTTTCTTTTTGTTGAGGATTTTTAGCGACCTCTTTTTTTTATTATCCCTACTTTTTGCCTGAACTGTTTCTTTTGTGATTACAGTCAACGGGATGCCCCGGTTTTTTTTCTTAAGTCTCCTTCACAGGTTTTGACTTAGAGGGCTTTTATTTTGAGAGATAATGACTGCTTGTTTTAATGATTATGCGAAACCATCACCATATTTTGTTTTGGAATGATACCTCTGACACTACTTGTCGTGTACGAGGGGAAAGCTTGTGGTTGAGTGCATTATTGAATTAATTGAGAAACTACCATGCCCCAGGTTATGATTAAGGGTTTCAATTTGCGTGAAAAAAAACTCCTACTTCTTAGTCTCAAAGGGGTTGACTAGGGATTATCTTCCTTATAACTCCACGGTTTAGGATTTGAAACAACGCCTGTACATCGTCAGCAAGGTTTGTTCAAAAGCATACTGTAGAGATTATGGTATTATTTTTGTCATCCTCCCTCTAAAGGCTTACAACTTTCAATCAAGAGTCGAATATCATAAAAAGGAAGTAAAAGCATAGTTTCGGTATAGTGAAAACGAATGGATTAATTCAAGACAAACATTTGCAATGCATTAATAGAATAACAAAGTTTGACATAAAATAAGTGTTCGAACAATCAAAAGAAATTACAATTTGAGAATTCAAATGAAATAAACGCTCTCAATCTTGGCCATGATTCGGCATGGGAGCAGTGATTATGCTGGGAGTCTCAGGAGGGTCGAATTCAATCTCCTTGGCGTCAGTCATTTTTTAAATCTTGTATTTCAGCGTCCAACAATCGTTAGTATCATGTCTAGGACTGCCAGAATGATAGGCACACCTTGCATCGGGATTGTAGTTAAGAGAAGAAGTTTTGGGGTTTGGATGAGGTTCTATCAACGTGATAAGATTCATCCTTAACATGTGTCATAATTCTTGAGACAACGACATGTTGATTTTGGTAAATTATCTCTTGGACTCGTCTTGCCTTCACTGATTACCCCATTGTTGTTGTTTGTGATACGATGGCAGAACCGACTGTTTTGAAAATGCTGGTTTGCATTTTGCATTTTGTATTCGCAAAATGTCGCGGTAAGCAAGAGTCGCCACCGACTTTTATTTTATCCAACCGGAAAGGAAAAAAAGCACAAAAAAAATCCTTTTCCGAGATTTTTGAGTATGGGGGGTAGATTATAGAAAGGGAAGGTGTTAGCACCCTTTCTATCCATGGTTTTCCATGGGCTCTTAGGTACTTGCTCATCTTTTAAAATTGCTTGTGTGTTTTGTTTTGAAAAGTTTTGTTTTACTTTGTTTTAACCCTTGTTTTTGTCCTCAAGAGTGTTACGAAGTTGTTTTTGAAAACTTTGTTTGAAAAAAGTATAAGTGTGAAAAGTTTGATTTTGAGCAAGTACCTAACAGTTATCTACCTACTCGAAAAAAGATCGTTTCTATTCTTGTTTCCTTTAGACAACGCTATCCCATTATTGAGAAGCAGGTAGCACCGTTGTTGGAGTTTGTGATGTGGTGGGAGAACTGACTTGAGGTTTTGCGTTTGTGTTTGCAAATGTTGCGGTTAACAAGAGTCGCCACTGACTTTTCTTTTATCCAAAAGGAAAGGTAAAAAAGCACAGGAAAGACCTTTGAGATGTTTTCTTGAGTTCGGGGGGTAGATTATGAAAAGGGAAGATGCTAACACCCTTTTCATCCATGGTTTTCCATGGGCTATTAGTTACTTGTTTAGATCACTTGCTTTGCTTTGAAATTGCTTGAAATGGTGCTTGGTGTGGTTTTGAAAGTATTTTGAAAAGAGGCCATTTGTTTAGGAAATCTTTGTAATGATTCTCGTTCGTAAGAATGTATACAAAGATGTTTGTCTTTTGAAAATGTTTTTAATGTTTTGAAAGATGTTTTGAAATGTGTGTGTGTTTGTTTTTGAAAATAGCAAGGATTTTTTTGAAATTGATCAAGTAACTAGAAGCTATCTACCTACTCAAATGTCTTTCTTGTGCATTTTTATTCCTTTGACATTGTTGATTTACCATTGATTTTGTAAACAACCCTATCTTTGGATGTAAATGGGACAGGCGTGGGTCATTGTATGACCATGATAGAAATGTTGCCAAGTATCTTAGCATGTTTGAGGGACCAAGATCATCTTTGTTTAGGCAACCTTTTGATAGCGTCATCGAGGGACTATGATCTTTTATTTGTTTTATTTTTCCAAGATACTTCGCATGCGTAACATGACCGTTTTTATTTAGGCAACCAAGTGGGATAAACCCTAAGGGTGCTTGTGTGCAAAGCGTGTCATTTTACATGCTTTTGATTTGTCTTGAATTAGGGTTTTTCTATTTGTTTTGTTTTTGGTTCTTGTCATGCAAACCCTAGTTTACTACACATGGTATGAAAGCGATAAATTGCGTAAATGTAAACTAAGTTATTACAACAATTATTATGGGAGGGGGAATACAAGTTTTTGAATGGGGATATTGCACAAATATAAACCTAAAAATACTATTACAACCCAATCGAATATTGTGCGCATTAAATAAATATACAAATATTAAAATGCAATGCAAATGTATTTATGTAAAATGTTTTGTATTTAATTTTTGTATGAGAAAATAAATTAACTAACTCTAGAAAATAAGGAAAAAATAATATTATTATTTTTGAAAGGGGGAAACCCTAATTTTTGAAGATATATGTTCTATATTAATATTTTGTCCATTTTGTACAAGAAAATAATAAATAATATTATGTGCGAATATTAAAAATTAAATATGTATAGAAAATAAGTGTTTTATGAGTATAAATAATATAATAAAAATATTAAGTATTTTTAAATATATTTACAAGTTATTTAAGAAAATAAAAACTATTTGTCAAAATAAACTATTTTTATGTGAGAAAATAAATAAAATAAAATAAAAGTGTGGAAATAAATAAATTATTTTTGGGTATTCTTTATCATTAGAAAAAATAAATGCAAGTAATAAATATAAAATATGCAAGAAAAATGCAAAAATATAAGAAAATAGTCACGGGGGGTGCAAAAGTAATCCAGGGGGTGTGAAAATAAAAAACAATAGGCCCAAGGCGCCAAAGGCCCAGGCGCTTCATCCCTGTCCTCCAGCTTCTCCTCCTTTGTGCGCGTATTATGGTTCAAACTGTAACTTGCTAATGCTTGCACAAAAACAAAAACCCATAACATAAAACATGTAGCATTTAATCTCACGATTCCAACCATATAAAATTTGTAACCTAACTCCCAAAGATCAGAGAGAATTTTGTCAGCCCTAATTCGTGACCTAGAAATTTCAGCATTTTCAAACTTCAAATTCTCTCAGCTCAGTTAATATAAATGAAAAGTATGCATATGTACAGCTTCACCATGTTATAGACTACATCTTTTCTTCACAAATCGTGGCTTGAGGATGCCTAAATAGAGAGATAGAATTCAAGAAATTACCTCCTTCAGTTGGATTTGGGTAGAGCAATGTAGGGACTTTAATGGAGGCCTGAGGATCGTGTGAGCTTCCTTGAACTTCCTTTAAGCTATTCCAATGCCTAGTTTGCTTTGTGGATGGCTAGAACTCTTTGTAGAAGTCAAGCTGCAAGCTCCAAGTTTAAAAATGGAAATGGCTGAAACAGGGCTTACATATGCAGGATAAATGCTTGGACTGCTTTGGTATGTTGTATATGAAGTGTTTCAAGTGTTGAAATGCAAAACGCACGAGCCAAAAATGAGATGACTATGATTTTGCAGAACTGCTATGTTTTGGCATAAAAATGGAGTTTTGAATTTGAGAGTGTTTCAGTGGTCAAGCAATCATGTTCTGGATTTTGATAAGTTTGTGAATATGTATAAAGATGACACAAAGGTCAAACCTCACTAGCTGTACAAGTTCTAGCACCTTTTGTAACTTTTCTTGGATTTTAAGTAAAGTGAAATGACAAATACAACATGCTTGTACTAGCTATCTCAAGGACTGATAAGAGTTGTTATACATTGCTTGAGACCTGTGGAAATTGTTTGCATCAAAGGGACAGGTCCAAGGCTCAAGATGGACAAAGTTGCAAAACTCACATTTATGAAAATGGCATTGTAACCTTTTGGCCAAAAATGGAAACATCTCTTGTACAATGCTTCAAAAGGGAAAATAAAGCCTTTAACCTCTGAGTTTGCATTTAATTATGGAGTGTAGAATGAGTTTAGGACCAGTAAATCAATGTACAAACATCATGGATTGGATTTGCAACTTGATGCCTTGTGAAAATGGCATGAACAAAAGTGATAAAATGCCAACTTCTCTTCTTCGATTCTCCCTAACCTAAAATGATCTTGAAGAGTTATTGGGAATTTTGGAAAGCTTGAAATGTGATATATAATCCATATTTGAAATTAATTTTGAGATACATCTTGGAACTAGGTGAAAAATGTCCATGAAGTTGGGTCAAAAATCTGCCTAAATTAGGGCAAAATTTCACTAAGTTAAGAAGTTCATGGACCTATATTCACAAATTCATAACTTGAGATCCAAGTATCTTTTGGGAAAAGTTTGTGAAGCAAAGTTATATATTTCATGGAGGAATACAACTTTCATGTTGGAAGTTTTCTTTGAATCAAATTGCATCATGGTGAAAAAGTGGTGGAAAGTTGGGAAAAAATAAGCAAATTTCCATACTTAGAAAAATTCTAAGTTATGAAATTTTTCAAATTAAAAACCCTAATTTTCAAAATTGGTTTTATTGGTGAACAAGTTTCATATTTTGAGATATCTTGATGAATTATGACCCTTGGCACTTGATTTTGACCAAAAAGTCATAGTTTGACTTTTCAGTGTACAGTTGACTTTTGATCAGTTGACTACAAAATTCATCTGTCAATCCAATGAATTTGAGATCTTTTGAACCATGTAATTAGGTCAAGATGATTACAATGAACCCTTGAAATCATTTTTGAACCCAATTGGTCATTGGCTAGGTTAAAAATCAGAAATTGCCCTTTCTCAGTCAAAACCCTAATTTTGACCATTTTGCCCTTTTGATGATTTGATCAAATTTCTTGAGGAGTTGTGATCCAAACTTGATCAAATGGTGCATATGAGTCTAAAATGTTGTTGTGGATAAAAAATTATGAAGTTTGACTGTAAATTGGCCATGGTTGACTTTTTCCCCAATACAACTGATTTTTAGGTCAACTGTCCAATTGACTGATCAAAAATATTATTCAAGGCTTGAAACTTAACATGAGCAATCTTAGGGGTCCAAGATGGTGTATGAAATTCACATGAAGCATTGGTGATCCAAAAATCCTTGTGCAAACTCAAACCCTAATTTTAGGTCATCAGTACAAGATGAGGTGTCTTGAGCTGACCAAACCCTGATCTTGTCTTGAGTCCAAGAAGTCTTGTGAGAAAAAACTTGATAAATGAAAGGGAAAATTTTGGGGTACGACAGAGTTGTAATGGTCAATTCTTAAGGGACATACGATCACTAAAGAAATGTTAGGACGTCTTAGTAATAACCCTAAAGTCTTAAGATCATATTCGAGGAAACATTTCCGAGGCGACGTTTCCGAAGCAACATTTCCGAACGGGACTTTTGATCTTTGTTAGACAGAAGGGCAACCACTAAGACACCCTATGCTTAATGACCATTTTACCGAAAGCAACCGAAGTGAGAGTATACCCTAGGAGTGCACATGTGCGAGTGTTTTGATTTCAATTATTATCTTTGCACATTAGGGTTTTCTAGCCGTTTTAAATAATCATGCAATCTTGTCATATAATCCTATTAACATTCATCTAAACAGTTAATATTTGCGAGAATTAAAATGAGAGAAAATAAACCTACGCTATTACAAGGCTTCGGGGTAGGGATTAATTACATAGCCAAAAAAACCCGCAAAAGACGATAAGTAAAAGAAAATCCTAATTTAAACTATTACATACCGTAGACAGTTACATCAATATTGCAAAAAATAATAAACGCGCGCGATGAATCGAATGCAAAATAATTGGGGTTTTGACCCCAACTAAGCCTAATTGAAATTTAAAAGAAAAATCAATTTTTTGTCGTTTTTGTGTTATTTGAGAAAATAAAGTTCAATTGAATAAAAAAACCTAATTACTAATTAATTTTAGTTAAGAAAAATAATAAAATTAACCTATTTTTTATTTTTTTATCTTGAGAAAATAAATAAAAATTAAATTAAATCACAAGTCTAACCCTAATTTTTCTAATTGATTTTAATTATAAAAAAGTTAGAATTAGCCTAGATTAAATTAAACTAATATTAAATTAAATTTGATAAAATAAAGCCTAATTCTAATTTTTTGTGAAACCCTTGATTTTATGATTTTATGAAAAAAGACATTAATTTGGCTAAACATAATTAATCTAATTAAATTAAATAAATGAAATAAATTAGAGAAAAGAAAGAGAATGGGCCTGATAGCATTAGCAAGAGGGGGGGGGGGTGAATCTGATTTTTTGGCCCAACAACTCCTGGCCTTTGTTGACATCGTTGGATCCAGTGCATTCATTGACTCAGGCGCATGGTGGACCTTCAAGGGAGAAGCCTTAGATCTGACTTGTTGGGGATCTGGTGGTTGGCTACTGATGATGCATGGTGGACACATGGGATACTAGCGCACCTGATTATGTAAAGAAAAATAATATGAAGCTAAAGTTGGGACCTGGGGATCGAACCCAGGTCCTTGAGCATTATCCCCTTGCCACGCTGCCAGCTGAGCCAGAATGATTAGTTGTAATTACAATAACAAACAATTATTATATAATATAAACAAAATGTTAGTCCTCAAAACGCGCTAAATTCAAACTGGCAAGTCAGGGAGTGCCACATAACCATCTTCTTCCTCCCACCGTCGCTGTAAGTTTCATAGCTTTTACCTACGGACATTTGAGTGTAACTACAACCCTTGTTCACTCCAAAATCTTGTACACGTATGATAAATGAAAAAACAATGATAACAATCAACTCGTTTCAAGCACACGAGCATCATGGTACCATTATCATTGTCCAATTTTCCCTGTACAAGAAATCCCTAAAAACGAAACATGAACCCTAGCCATGGCAGTTTGATGTACAGTTAATAAAAATGCAATTGAATACAACCATTAGCTTGCAAACATCTCAAGGATTATAAATATGTCAATAATCATGATAAATATGCAAGAATCAATGTAATCGAATTCAAGAAAAGAGCCAAACCGTGTGACTGCTATGACGCGTTTCAGAGCGTGGGGAAGCTTGTTAACGACTGAAACACGATCCTAGGATGTCCAACATACGATTGGTATGATTAGAATGGCTTGAGATGACCTGAAACTTAGAAATTGGTTTGCAACTTTTTCTTGAATTTTTGAAATTGGTTCTCTGCCTTTGCACGCCTCTAGCCTCTTCCTTTTGATCTATTTTTGTTCCTTATGTATACTAGAATGCATTAGGGTTGTAATTTTGTATCAAATCTCTTCCAATTATGAATATTGATTCATGATTCAATCCTTGCACCAAATATTTCCATAACAAGCAAATTCAATCTTTTTGTGTCCATACAAAGCCTTGCATGATTTGATCTTGTCTCCAGTTGTATAATGGACCTAATCATGCACAAAATCTCAAGATTTAATTAGTTTTTGATATTTTCATTATTTTATATTGATTTTATTTTATTTAAATGAAATAAAATCAAAATAAATAACAAAAATAAAATAATGACAAGTGGAAGGTCTCATGGGTCGTGGATCACATTACAAACTTAGTGCAAGCATAAAAAGTTAGGCCGATTTAGCAAAAAATGCAAATTTGGACACATTTGTCTTTTGGCAATTTTGCAAAAAAGGTCAACTTGGCCAATGCATAACTCTCTCAATTTTGACCCTAGAGATCTGTTCTTGGACTTTTTAGAAAGCTTAATATGTCCTCTAAACAACCATTTTGGTCTCATCTCAATTGAGTCTTCCATGTATATGTATAAAGCTTTGACCCAAAAGGTGTTTTTGTTGATTTTCAAAATGACCTATAATGTCCAAATTCATATCTTCTTGTGAGTGCATATTTTGATCTTGGGATCTGAAGATGGATTGTAGGTAATTACATCCTCTTAAAAATGAGATTTGGATGGGTCATTTTTGATAAAGTATGAGAAAGTTATGCTAGGTAAAAGTTGAGTTGACTTTTCCTGTAAAACCCTAATTTAGCAACTTTTGGATTTTGATGAATTATGAGCAATCCTTGAGGAATCATGATCAAACCTTGATCAAATGATGATTATTACTTCAAAATGAGCATGTTAACCAAAAATTTTGAAGTTTGACTGTATGTGGGCCACAATTGACTTTTGCCCTAGCATAGTCGACTTTCAGGCCTTTGAGCAATTGACTGAGCAAACTTCCTCTGCAAGGCTTGAAACTTGACATGGATGATCTTGAGAACGTATTAGGACAATGGTTAGAATTTGGTATCCTTTGGACTCAAACATCTTGATGCAAAATGAAACCCTAATTTGAGGTAGACTGCCTTATGAGAGGGTTTGTCTGGTCAACCCTTGGACTTCCTTGAGCAATTTTGAGGACCTCACTTGAAATGTATTGAGAAATATGGGAGGGAAAATTTTGGGGTACAACATTTTCGCACTGGTGTAGGATTAGAAATCATAACTTCCCTCATAGCTTGATGACGATCTTCTTTACCATGACCCTTCTGGCCGTATGTAATACGGTGAGAGAACTGACTTGGGATATTTTACGTTTGATCGCAATTCTTGCAGTTAGCAAGAGTCGTCACCGACTTTTCTTTTATCCAAAAGGAAAGGTGGAAAATAATAGGAAAGACCTTTGAGATCATTTCTTGAGTTCAGGGGGTAGATTATGAAAATGGAAAACGTTAGCACCCTATTCATCCATAGTTATCTATGGGCTCTTAGTTGCTTGCTAGATCATTTTCTTTTGTTTGAAAGTGTGCTTTGTGGTGGTTTTTTAAAGTATTTTTGAAAAGGCGCCTTCGTTTAGGCAAACTTTGTAATGATTCTCGTTTTGCAAGAATGTATATAAAGTGTTGGACTTTTGAAAATATTTCATATTTTGAAAGTGTTTGGTGTGTGTTTGTTTTGAAAGTGAGCAAGCAACTAAGAACGTTTCTACCTACTCAAAAGCCTTTGTTCTTTTCTTCCTCCTTTAGATGTTGCTATCTTACCATTGCTTGGTAAGAAGCCCCATCGTTGGATGTAAAGGGACGGGCGGGGGTCATCATATAGTCATGGTAGCAATGTTGTGAGATATCTTAGAATTTCTCTTTGAGGGACTAAGATCATTTGTAAGGCAACATTCGTAGAGTCATCGAGGGACTATGATCTTGTATTTTGACTGTTTTGCTAAGACGTCTCACATGCATAACATGACCATTTTTAGGAAACAAGTGGAAGTAACCCTAGGGGTGCATGTGTGAATAGTGTGTTTGATTTGCATGCATTTAGTCTTTGATTAGGGGTTTTCTACTTGTTGGTTTCATCTTTCCATACAAATCCTAATTACTTGCATTTATATGATAGCGATAAATTGCGGAAAGTAAATATTCTACACTATTACAATCATTAAGGGGATGGGGTATACAAATTTACAAATGGGGATTGCAAGAAATTAAAGTCCTAATTATCTATTACAACCATATTGAAATAATGTACAAGAAATGTAAAATAAACTTGTTTTGTTTTTGTTAAGAGAAGAAAATGAATTAGCTTAGGAAAATATTTTTAGTCTTTTTGTTTCAAAAGAAATAAAATAAAGTATGTGAATATAAAAAATATTTTTTTGGCGTTTTTTATTAATGAAAAAGAAGTGATATTAAAAACAATAAAAGGGAAAAGAATCAGAATCAACGCATTGCTGAAATAAGAGAGAACAAAAGTAAGGGTCAGAAACTCTGACTCTGATACGCTGTAAGAAAGAAATGTTAGCAGAAAAGGGGAAGGTCAGAAATTCTGGGTCCGGGTACACTAAAGTTCTGGGTCCGGGAACAAGGGAAATCCTAGAAATTCTGGTGCAACTGGAAGCCTAGAAGTTCTAATGTTACTGGAAGGTCAGAAGTTCTGGTGGTTGAGGGAGTTTGGAAATTCTGGATGTTTAGAGAGAGTTTGGAAGTTATGGGTGTAGTTGGAAACCTGGAAGTTCTAGTGTCACTAGCAAGCTAAAAGTTCTGATAATGGGTATGTGAGGTGCCAATACTGTTGGATGGAAAGGTCTAGAAGTTCTAGTCCAGGATGGGGAAAAATGTTAGGAAATAAACATAAAAAAGGTGTTTATGGGGCTAGAACTCAGGACCCTTAACACTAATGTCTCATGCACACGCTCTCTACCACTAGGGTAGCTATACATCTGGTATTAGAAGCAAAAACATAACCATATAATGCAAAGTAAGTTCTGATGATGAGCTTCATCCCCCTTCCCGTGCCAACCAGAGCATCTACAACTTAGTCATTTCTCAACAGAACAGAAAATACACACATGGCAATTATGCCAGATTTCATCATAGTTTCAGAAACATAAAGTGTCAGAATTGTAAATCAGAAGCAAGCATGAATTTTGCTAATCCTAATTCTGAATCCTAATTTCCTTAAGAAGTTCTGAACTGAAGCTCTCACTACTCAGACAAAAATACATGAAATATAATGAATTTGTACAGAGTCAGAGTCATGATGTCTACATTGTATTTTTGGACATGCAAGTCTATCAATGTCTATGTAATGAGATAACATTCAGAAGGAACATACCTTGCTTCTGGAGATTGTTCTAAATTAGAGTCTGATTCAGGCTGTTGTGATGTTCTGGTCAGCTTTCTCACGTGCTCAGAAGGCTAGAACAACCTTGAACTATGGATGGCTGGAAAATTCTGAGCAGCCAAGAAGCAAATGTTCTTATTTTGAAATGGAAGTTGGTGGATATGAAATTGTAGTTTGTAAACAAAAGTTGGTATTGTTTTTAATTTAACCAAGAGATGTGCAAGAAAATTAGAGTTTGGGCGTGAAAAGAAACAGAAGCTTAGCAGGTTTTTGTGTTTATGCTTTTAGTTTCCAATTCTTTGAAATTTCAGCAAAGTTTCAAGGCTAATTTCCAAATTGTTGACCTCTTTTTATTTGCAAATGAGGTTCAATTTATAGGCAAGGATTTAATAGCTTGGAGAAATCAAAAGTACAACCATCATGCACTAGGCACTGACTTGTTCTTGAAGCCAGTTCAAACAAGTATGGTTCAAGGCATAAAGTAAGGTGGTTAGCAGCTTTAGCCGCGCCTGAACTGGATTTGTAAACATGAATTAAGGAAAAGTACCCTCAGAAGCAAAATCAAAGCATGTGCCTAGCATAAACTTATACAAAAGTTTGATTTTCAAGGACAACAATGGTACTTCTATGTCACATGGGGAAATCCTTTGGATAAAGACTAAAAAATGAGTGTGAGCATTAAATGATGATGATATTTATCAAACCATAAATCCTGCAATATGAGATTATGCATCATAACTTAATTTTGGGTCAGAAGTTCAGCATCAGCGTAACTTAGAATAAACATCCAACTTTTGATCCTTGAATCTCCCTGCTCCAGCATATTCTGAAAGGGTTCTTATACTTTTCAGAAAGCTTGTAACACGCTTTGTATATCTTCTTTGAACTACTCTTGCAAATTCTGATTGAACCTATGTGAAAACTAGCCCTAAAATTCTAACCAAATTCTATCTTGGTAATGCCCAGAATCTACTGAGTGCTGCAGTTTCATGGACGTGTCTTTGAAGATTTATAACTTGAAATTCCAGCATTTCTAGGAGAAGTTATGTTCTGCAATGTTTTAGATCTCATTGAGATTTACAACTCTTGTGTCAGATGTTCTTCCAGAATCAACTTGCATCATGGTGAAAATTTGGCCAAAAGTTCTGAACTTATCATATTTCCTAAACAGTTAGAAAAATTTCTAAGTATTTGGAATTTTGGCTTTTCCAAAGTAATCTTGACTTTTGATTTTCTTGATGAAACAAACTTCATATTTCAACATGTCTTGATGAAATATGATTCTTGACACTTGATTTTGATCCAAAAGTCAAAGATTGACTTTTCAGCAATCAATTGACCATTTTGCCCTTGTGACAATTCCCGAACATGAACTGATGTATTATTGTTGTAAACTTGATGTCATGGAAGATCTTGTGAGAGAATCCTTGAGAGATGAGAGGGCAAATTTTGGGGTTGAACAACTGCCTCTGTTCAATCTTCTTAAACCTGAAGATTTAGATTGGCGAGTCCATTATTCGTGACTTGAAGGTGGAAGACGATTGGATACTAGAGTGCCCAGAAATTTGCACTCGACGATGTGTTAGTTGACTGTGTAGGGAATGTGCTTAGAGACGCCATTTAGAGTGACTGGAGAAAGTATCAGGATAAATCTTTTGGTTGATTTAAACTTGAGCGGTAGATGTCTTTGTTTGTCAATTTTCTTTTTCTGCAAAGAAAAGATTAGTTGCATGCAGATGTATGCATGATGTAATGATGTTTTCAAAATAAATGAGATTATGTTGTATGCATGTGTTATGTATGTGTTATGGTTTATGATTGTGATGCGTTCCTTGCAGTGTGTCTTTTCCTAAGAAAATAAATCCTTGACAACATGTTCATGAGCCTATGGAAAAGAGCTCCCATACTGCTGCTGAGAATGAAGAGTAAGCTTCTCCTATTTTTAGGATGTTTCCGCTGGGAATTCTTGTTCCGTTGTTTGAGGGGAAACTCCGATGGGGAATACTGGCTTGTTTAAAACAACTCTGGAGAGTGCTGATCTTTGATTGGAAAGAGAGTCCAATGCTCTACTAGGGAATTATTCCTGACTGGAGAGCATCGAAAACTGGCTATTATCTGGTCGAAATCCAGGCTTGGCAGCAAATTATTAGGGATAATGAAGTTGACTACTATCTGGTCGGGTCCAGGCTTCACAGTGACTTGCAGGGGAAGAATCTGAATTAACTGTTATCTAGTTGGAATCCAGGCTTCACAGGAAATTGCTTGAAGTTGAACTTTTATCTGGTCGGGTTCCAGGCTTCATTGTGACTTGAAGTGGTAACTACTATTTGGTCGGGTCCAGGCTTCATAGTTTCTTTTTTGAAAAGTTACACTATTATCTAGTCGGGTCCAGGCTTCATAGTGACTCGCTGGGGATTGTAGCTAGTTGTTATCTGGTCAGACTCCAGGCTTTACAATTTTCTTGAATAGACGAAGTTAAACTGATATTTGGTCAAATCCATGCTTCACAGTAGCTTACTGGGGAAGAATAAAATAAACTATTGTCTGGTCGGGTCCAGGCTTCACAGTAATTTATTGACATTAAACTGCTATCTGGTCGGATTCCAGGCTTTGCAGATTTCTGAGGCGGATGAAATTAATTGCTATCTGGTCGGGTCCAGCCTTCACAATAAGTTGCTTGAATATATGAAGTTGAACTGATATCTGGTCGGATCCAGGCTTCACAGTAACTTGCTTGAAATTAGTTGTTATCTGGTCGGATTCCATGCTTCGCAATAAATTTCTGAGGGAATAAAGTTAATTGCTATCTTGTCGGATTCCAGGATTCAAAATAACTCGTCTGAAAAGATAAAGTTGAATTGATATTTTGTCGGGTCCAGGCTTCACAGTAACTTACTGGGGTAGAGGCAAACTCTACCGGGGAAAAGAAATTAAACCCTTGTCTGGTTGAGTCCAGGTTTTTCCATATCTCTAAGAGTTAAACTATTATCTGGTCGGGTCCAGGCTTCATAGTATCTTGAGAATTTAAACTATTATTTGGTCGGGTCCAGGCTTCATAGTATTTGAAAAGTTTCACTATTATCTGGTCGGATCCAGGCTTCATAGTGTTTTGAAATTGACTGTTATCGGTCGGATCCAGACTTCACAATAACTTACTGAAGTTAAAAACCGTTATATGGTCGAATTCCAGGCTTCACAGCAACTTTTGGATATAGAAATGACTTTGCTCGCGACTTCACTGGGGATCAGGGGTTTTGGTCCTCTGATTTGTAGTAGTCTGAGAGGCAAACTCAAGCTGAAGAGGATAGACTCATCCGGGGAGACAAACTCAGCTAGGTAATAAACTCAACTGGGGAAATAAACCCTGTTGAGGAATACTTGACGAACTGCTGATGAGGTGAGTTATTTTAGGAAGAGATCCACGAGGTTTCTTCTTTTAGGACCAACTTAGCCAGGGAGTATGTTGTCAAGAGATTGGGACTCTTGGCTGGGGACCAACCTATGAAAAGGATTTTATGGGCAACTTCGTTGGGGATTGGTTTATTGTAGACGTCCTTATGGGGATAATGCTAATGAAATAATTTTGTGGGGATATTCCATATACATTAAAGAGATGCTTGTTGCTGCTTAGCAGGACACATGTTCCGAATAGTTTTAATCATGTTCACATGCATATATTCATTCAATTTTAGTCATTGGACATTTTTGTATTCAAAACAAAAATAGAAAGTTTACACTTCAAAGAATATTTATATTGATATTTTGCCCATGAATAGGCGTTTTTTGTACAAAGAGACGGAGATCCTAGCAAGAGGAAATCGTCGAAAGGAAAACAAAATTGAAAACAAAGATAGTAGCCATGTGGAAGTGATCTCACTGCATTCCAACTCTACTATTTCCCCAATGTCTTCGAACGTCCCTTGTTGTTGACAAAAGTAAATTGGATTGATCTTGGACCGTTTGAACTCGGACCTTGGTAATAAAGTCGACTGTGGTGATTCCATAGAGACATAGCCATACGCTTTCAATCCTTAGTTTTTTCTTGGACCGCCCTTTCAGGTTTTCAGCCCACCAGGATACCCATTTTTGCCCAAGTCGCCCTTTCGGGGTTTCAACTTGCCGGGTGTATGATCTTTTGCATATATCCCTAATTTTTGCCCAAACCTTTGGTTTGCCATGATTCCCTTATCTTTTCTAGGTGTGTCAACCTAGCGGGTCTCTTATGTGTAGTATTTTTTAACTATGTCCGCGTTCATAGAATGTAGGAATTCTTCACCGTCCATGGTAGTCAGCATCATGGCCCCACCAGAGAACACTTTCTTGACAACAAATGCCCCTTCATAAGTGGGAGTCCATTTTCCCCTGGGGTCGCCTTGTGGAAGAATGATGCACTTTATCACCAAGTCACCAGCTTGATATACTCGAGGCTTGATCTTTTTGTTTAAAGCCTTGATCATGCGTTTTTGGTACATCTGACCATGACAAGTGGCAGCCAGTCGCTTTTCATCGATCAAGTTCAACTGATCCAATCTTGTCTGAATCATTCGTCTTCACCTAAGCATGCTTCATTCATGATCCTTAGTGAGGGAATCTGAACTTCCATTGGTACGACAACTTTCATGCCATAAACTAAAGAAAAGGGAGTTGCCCCAGTTGATGTTCTAGCTGGAGTACGGTAGCCATGAAGAGCAAACAGTGGCATCTCATGCTAGTCCTTGTAGGTTACTACCATCTTCTGCACAATATTCTTAATGTTTTTGTTGGAAGCTTCCACCGCGCCATTCATTTTAGGTCTATAAGGAGAAGAATTATGATGCTTGCTTTTGAACTGAGTGTAAAGTTCGGTAATCATAGCATTGTTGAGGTTAGTCCCATTGTCGGTGATGATCCTTTCGGGGATACCATAGCGGCAGATAAGATTATGTTTGATGAACCTGGCTACCATGCTCTTGGTGACTGAGTCAAATGAGGCGGCTTCGACCCATTTGGTGAAATAATCAATAGCGACCAGAATGAAGCGATGACCATTGGAAGCAGTTGGTTTGATCTCTCCAATCATGTCAATTCCCCCACATTGCAAATGGCCACAGAGCGGTCATGACATTTAGAGGAATAGGAGGCACATGGACCTTATCAGCATAGATTTGGCATTTGTGGCAAGTTTTTGAGTGGTGATGGCAATCAGCCTCCATTGTTGACCAATAGTGACCAACTCTCAGGATTTTCTTGGCCATAGTGTGTCCGCTAGAGTGAGTCCCAAAGAGACCATCGTGCATGTATTTCATAATTTCCTATGCCTCCTTCTTGTCCACACATTAGAGTAGAGTAGAATCATGGTTGCGTTTGTACAAGATTCCATTACTTAGGAAGAATTTAGCTGAGAATCTTCGTAAGAACTTTCTGTCATTGATGGAAGCTCCTTCGGGATACTCTTGTGCTTCAAGGTATCTCTTCATCTCATGGTACCATGGCTTTTCTGTGTCAGTGCCGAGCTCATAGCAGTGCGCATGTTCGTCGAATTTATTAATTGTAATCATAGGGGCTTCGTTGTCCCATTTGACCTTGAACATAGAAGACATTGTGGCTAGAGCATCGACTAATTAATTTTCTTCCCTAGGGAAGTGTTTAAAGATGATCTCTTCGAAGTAAGGAATTAGAGATAACACAAGCACCTTGTAAGGAATGAGATTACGGTGTTTAGTGTCCCAATCTCCTTTTACTTGGCTAATCACTAGAGCAAAATCCCCAAAAACATTCAAATGCTTGATCCTCAAATTAATGGCAGCCTTCAAACCCAAAATGCATGCTTCATACTCAGCCATGTTGTTCGTACAGTCGAAGCATAGTCTGGTAGTGAAAGGGGTGTGGAAACCTTCAGGGGAGATGATTGCAACACCAATTCCATTACCCAAAGCGTTGGATGCCCCATCGAAGACCATAGTCCATCGGGATCCTTGTTCAAGTCCGTCATACGGTCCAGGTTTCGTGCAGTCGGTCACTAGCATGATATTCTCATATGAGAAGTCAAAGTTTATAGACTGATAATCATCAACATCTTGATGGGCCAAATGATCTACTAATACACTTCCTTTTATGGACTTTTGCATTGTGTATTGAATATTGTACTCAGTCAAGATCATTTTCCATCTAGATATCCGTCCAGAAAGAGCGGGTTTCTCAAAGATGTACTTGATAGGGTCCATCTTAGAAATCAGTAAAGTGGTATGAGTCAACATATACTGTCTTAGTCGGCGAGCAGCCCATGCCAGAGCGCAACAAGTTTTCTCGAGCAGTGAATATCTGGTTTCACAATCGGTAAACTTTTTGCTCAGGTAGTAAATAACATGCTCTTTTCGGCCAGACTCGTCATGTTGGCCAACACACACCCCATAGAATTCTCTAGCACAGTCAAGTACATGATCAAGGGTCTTCCTTCAACTGGAGGCATGAGAATAGGAGGTTCTTGCATATATTCTTTTATTTTGTCGAAGGCAGCTTGGCATTCATCATTCCATCTGACTACTTGATCTTTCTTCAAGAGTTTGAAGATTGGCTCACAAGTAGCAGTTAAGTGAGATATGAAGCGGGCGATGTAGTTAAGATGACCCAAGAATCCTCTAACCTCCTTTTCAAAACGGGGGATTGGCATTTCTTGAATGGATTTTATCTTTGCGAGATCGACTTTGATGCCTTTACCACTGACAACAAAACCTAGAAGCTTTTCAGATCGTAATCCGAACGTGCACTTATTAGGGTTCAACCTCAGTTTGTACTCTTTCAGCCTCTCGAATAGTTTGGGTAGGTGATTGAGGTGCTCCTATTCAGTTTGTGATCTTGAAATCATATTTTTGTACCCCAAAATTTTCCCTCTCATGTTTCTCAAAACATTGCAAGAAAAATCTCCAAGTTGCTCAAGTTTGCTCAAGAGTGGGTCAGACAAATCATCTCCTAAGGCAGTCAACCCCAAATTAGGGTTTTGTGTTGCATCAAGATCCTTGAGTCCAAATGACCTAAAATTCTCCCTAATGTCCTAATATGTTATCAAGTTCATCCATGTCAAATTTCAAGCCTTGCAGAGGAAGTTTGCTCAGTCAATTGCTCAAAGGGTCCAAAAATCGACTGTGCTAGGGCAAAAGTCAATTGTGACCTATAAACAGTCAAGCTTCAAGATTTTTTTGCCAACATTCTAATTTTGAAGGATATTTCATAATTTGATCAAGGTTTGATCATGATTCATCAAGGATTGCTCAAAATTCATCAAGACTCAAAAGTTGCTAAATTAGGGTTTTGTAGGAAAAGTCAACTCAACTTTGACCAAGCATAACTTTCTCATACTTTATGCGAAATGACCCATCCAAAGCTCATTTTGAAGAGGATGCAATTTCCTATAATCCATCTTCATAACCCAAGATCAGAAAATGCACTCACAAGAAGTTATAAATTTGGACATTATAGGTCATTTTTGAAAGTCAACAAAAACACCTTTTTTGCCAAAGCTTATAACTTGAGAATTGAATATAAAAATGATATGATACCAAAAGGGTTGGTTATAGGACATCTCAAGCTTTCTAAAAAGTCCAAGAAAACCTCTAAAAGTTCAAAATTGAAGATGTTATGCATTGTTGAAGTTGGGCATTTTTGCAAAATTGCCAAAAGTCAACTATTCCCAAAACATCAAATTTTGTCAAATGGGCCCATTCTTTTCCACTTGATTTGATCTTGCCACATTGCACACGTGTCCTAGATTCAGCCATGAGCCCATATCTTATTTTTATTATTTTATTTGATTTTTTATCAAATTACTTCATTTTTTATTGAATTTCCTATCTGATTTGTGAGGCCAAGTGCCATATCTAGGGTTCCGTGGTTGGTTTTTGGGCGTTTCTTTTACAGGTAAAATCAGCCCCAATAATGGCCATGGACATGACCAGAAGAGAAGGACGAACTCAACCATGTGCTTGGAATTGATTTTCATGGACTGGAATGAATTTTAGAGCGAGCCTACGCATTTAGTTGCGGATCTAAATCCGCAGGTAAAGTTGCAGGGTTTGAAGGTCAGGGACGACAAACGTGTCTCCCTCTGATTGGACCATTCAAACTTTTGCGCACTTTTTTTATTTTTTTTGGCAATATAACGTGTTTTGTCTTATTATTATTTTTGTTTAATATACTAACAAGTAACACACAATGGCTGAGTGGTAGTGGCGTGCATCCAATATCCAACAGAACTTGGGTTCGAATCCAAGGTCCCCCATGCTATTTGTTATTTTATTTCTTCAGATATTCCAGTGCGCATGAAGAACAACAATGCATCATATACCATCATCTAATCAATGGATAGATGGCCAACGGCCAGATCTGATGGATGGAGATGGAGAGTCCACCATGGGACCAAGTCAAAGGGCACATAGAGAATCCAGAAAGTCAACAAGGCCAGCATGTTAATGGGCCACGAAATTGCTGAGCAAACCCCCAAAACAGGCCCAAACCCTCTCTTCTCTATATTTCTATTTTATTTTTATTTTGATTATTTATCTATTGTTTTTATTTAATCATTAACCAATCAAATCTTTTTCTTAATAAAATTAAAACCAAAAAATATTTTCTTTATTAAATTAAATTCCAGTATTTTATTTTTGTTAACAATATTAATTTAATTAATTTAGTTTTAATTAGGAATAACTTTAATATGTTTTTTTAATAATTAAAATCAATTAGACTTAAATAGGTTTTTATTAACATTGATTAATTTTATTTTCTTTCTTTAAATACCAAAAACCCAAAAATATTTATTTTTATTAATTAGTTTGATTAATTTAATTTAATAATTAATTTAGGATAGTTTATTTCTTAAAAGTCAAAAATAACCAAAAAAATCTTTTCTTTAATAACAAAGGGTCAAAACCCTAAAACTCGCATTCAATTTAATTTCCTGCACGCGATCCATTTTATTCAATATTATATTTGTTTCTGGAATGTAATAGATAATTAGGACTATCTTTACCGCTTTATTTATTTTCCGCATTTAAATTTCAAAGGGTTGCTTTTGGCGATGTAAATACCCGACGCCTTGTAATTTAATTTCCGCAATTTATTTTCCGCAAAATATAACTGTTAGATGTTTGATAATAGGGATGCATGACAAGATTGAATGTTTTAACCTAAAATCAACTTAGATCACCACTAACATGTACAAAGATAAAATAAACTGAAAACGACACACTCGCACATGCGCACTCTTAGGGTACACCCCACTTGGTTGCCTTCGTACGTGGTCATTGAGTATAGGTTGTTTTAGAGGTCGCCCTCTTGTCTAAAGATCATAGTCGCCTCAAAACGGTTGCCTCGGATATTGTTTCCTCAAAACGAATGATCTAAGACATTAGGGTTACCGCTAAGGCGTCCTAACATTGCTTTGGTGACCGTAAATCCCTAAATTCGAATTGACCCTTAAACTCCAACGACGGTGCTACCTACTCATCAATAGTAGGATAGCATTGTCTAAAGGAAAATTGCATAGGACAATTCCTTTTTCGAGTAGGTAGATGGTTCTTAGATACTTGCTCTTTCAAAACAAAACAAAATTTTCACACTTACACTCCTTTTCAAACAAAAACTCTTTTCAAACCCACAGACACAAAGAAAAGCAATTTTGAAAACAATATGAGCATGTACCTAAGAGCCCGTGGATAACCACGGATAGAAAGGGTGCTAACACCTTCCCTTTCTATAATCTACCCCCCGAACCCGAGAAATATCTCGAAAAAGGAATTTTTCTGTGCTTTTTTCCTTTCCTTGTTTGATAAAATAAAAGACGGTGACGACTCTTGCTTACCGCGACATTTTGCGAAAACAAACGCAAAACGTAAACCAACATTCCAAGAAACAGTCAGTTCTCTCCCACCGTATCACAGAACTGGCGACTCTGCTGGGGACGCTTAATAAGTGGGGTGTACCTTAGGATTAGATCATTATGTTTTCAATTGTTTGCTTTGTATGCTTTATATTTGTGGGCTTGAATCGGAGTTACTATAGATCCTAACCCGGATCTGGGGAACACCTTTTAGGTAAGTAGCAATAAACTGTGAGGGAACTATACGGCGTAGACCGATACGGTTGAAGCAGTAGCTACGTTGGTGTGGCAATTTAGTTTGTACCGATATCCCTTGTGTTGGAACGAGGAGAATATGGGTCTTCTAAGGGGTCATTAAGCACCAACTAACCTTAGAACCTTTAAATTGACCAACTTGGCCATAGAACAGTAGTAGTATGCTACACTCATTGAGACTAAACTCTCGCGATGATTCCGGCCACAAGAAAAGGTTGATAAATTGGAATTATGACCGATTGAGGGTAGTCAGTGATATTGAGATCCTCTAGAACCCGGTTACTATTTTTAGGACAGGTTTAAACCAACTGAACTGAAAGAGGGTAGTACATAGACTCCTTGCCAGCCTGAAATCTAAGGGCTCTCTGTGTGACTTGTGTGCCTTTACCATGTTTGCTATTTGTGGATACTTGTGGTGTGCTTTCTATCATGACATCATAACATTGCATACATCTTGCATTGGACTAACCTATTTCAAAGATAGGACGGATTCATCTTTGTTCTGTTTTGTAGGTCATGGCACCCATGCGTAGGAACACCATCCGGATCAACTTTGTTCAGGTTCCCACTATGCTTAAAGAATTGGTTGCAAAGATGTCTGATACTACCTCCTTCATCAGAAGACATGAGCATCTTCTTAGTTTGGTCACCTCCAAATTGGACGAGCAGATGATGAGTGTCCTAGTCCAGTTCTATGATCCATTGTACCATTGCTTTACTTTTCAGGACTACCAGTTGACCCCCACCTTAGAAGAGTTCTCTGATCTGCTTGGTATCTCTATTCTGGAGCAGACCCCGTTCACAGGTTGGGAGAAGATCCTTAGGCCAGAAGAGATTGCTTTAGCCCTTCATATGACAAAGGATGAGGTAATGGCTAATTGGGAAACTAGAAGTGGAGCAAAGGGCTTTCTGACTAAGTTCTTGGTTGGTAAGGCTAATCATTTCTGGGATATTCTAGATTTTCAGGCATTCGAAGATATTCTGGCTCTTCTGATATATGGCTTGGTACTGTTTCCTAACTCTGACTCCTTTGTTAATGTGAATGCGGTGAAAATCTTCATCTCTCGTAATTCTGTACCCACTCTCTTGGGTGACTCTTCATCAGCTTTATGCCCGTACTGCTCGGAAGTGGGGAACCTTGATGTGTTGTGCTCCATTATTGGCGAGGTGGTTTATTTTGCACCTCCCCAAATCAGTGCTGAAGAACAAAGAAGGCATGGGCTGGGCTTATAGGATTATGTCTCTCTCTCACAATGACATCATTTGGACTATTAAGGGTATGGACGAGGTGGCCATTATTGATTGCTGTGGGGAATACCCCAATGTTCCACTGATAGGAACCCATGGAGGAATTACTTATAATCCATGCTTGGCCCTACGTCAGTTTGGGCGAGCCAGAAGGGAAGGACCTCATGAATTGCTGATGCCTAGTATCATCTTTGATTTTCAAGGGGATAGTGACGAGAAACGCCGCATATTCATAAGGGCTTGGGATAGAGTTCACAGATCTGATCCACATGAACTGGGTCCAAAGACTTCTCTTCGGATGGAGCCATATCTCAGATGGGTTCGTATCCATGCCCAAAAGCTGGGTATGTCGTATGAAGCCGTCCTGCCTATCATTGTTGAAGTTGCTAATGAAGAAGGGGTTCTTCCGACCATCCTCCATCCTCATATGCCCACTGACATTGGGGCACTAAAAAGGTCTTGGATGCAGCTGAGAGAAGAGCGGGATGCTTACCGAGAAAAGTTTAACGAGCAAGAGCAGAAGATTCAAAAGTTGACAAGACAGTTGGAGAACGAGCAGATCCTCAATGAATATGTCCGCACTGACAAGAAGCGACCATGGGAGCACTGATTGTCCTTTGATTATTTCCTTTCCAGTTTTCATTTCCTTTTCAGTATTTCCTTTCTTATAATGCCTTAAGGGAAATTTGTTGAACAATTTGAGTTTCAACTTTATCTAATAAAAGTGTGTTTCATTTCTTGTTTATGAATTTGAATCTCTCGATGTCTTTGAAATCATATCATACGCATTTCATTCCATGCACCTCATAACAGGTACCCTTACAGGTCTCTTATCTTCTTCGCTGTTTATTTCAGCATCATGTCTTCCGAACCATCAACTAAGCAAGCAATCAAGGCTCTACAGGCTCAAAATGCCCAATTCCAAGAGTTGTTCATGAATCTAGCTAAGGGTCAGCAAGATCTGAAGACCCTTATTCTGAAAGAGAAGAAGAAGAAGAAGAAGAAGAAGAAGAAGAAGAAGAAGAAGAGGACAATCCTGTTTAACACAGGTCACAGGTTTGGAAACAGGCTACGAGATGAAGTTGATTTGACCACCTCATCTGGAGGGAAAGATAGTCAGGAAGAAAGGAGGGCTCCTAGCCCTGTGGTTTCAGACAACGAGACAGACTTCGACAAAGACCAGTATCCTCCGACTGAGGATAGATACAAGAAACTGGAAGACCAGTTGAGTACGATGGAAGTTCAGAAGGTGCCTGGTCTGGACTTTGGTGATTTGGGCCTGTCATCTGGGGTGGTGATACCCCACAAATTCAAAGCACCAGCCTTTGCTAAGTATGACAGAGTTTCTTGTCCGAAGTTGCACCTCCGGTTGTATGTAAGGAAGATTCAGCCGTACACTGCTGATAAGAACCTATGGATCCACTTCTTTCAAGACAATCTCTCAGGGACTCAGCTTGAATGGTTTTACCAGTTAGAAGGAGCCAGTATCTGCAGTTGGGAAGATTTGGCTCCTGCTTTCTACAGGCAGTACCAATACAATGCCAACCTCGCTCCTATGCGTACCCAGCTCCAGGGTATGTCTATGGGAACAGGCGAAGGTTTCAAAGATTATGCTCAGAAATGGAGGGATCTCGCTGGAAGAGTGCAACCACCCTTGGCTGATCGGGAGCTAGTGGATATGTTTCTGGGGACCTTGTCTGGTCTATTTTTCAACCATCTGATTGGAATCTCTTAGTCTGGGTTTACAGAGCTGATCATGACCGGGGAAAGGATTAAGGATGGTATTAAGTCTGGTAAGATACAGAAGGGTTCTTCATCAAGCACCGAGAAAAAGCCTTTTAAGAAGGAGCCCAGTGCTGTTTACAGTTCGAAAAGCCAGAATAGACCTGAACACCGCCAAGCTGTTAATGCGATTGTTATTTCAAGACCTGTTGGGGCTCCTCAGCGCAACAATCAACAAAAGACCGAGAGACCTCAAAGGCAATTCACCCGTCTCAACATGAGTTTGTCTCAGATTCTGCCGCAGTTATTGAAAACCAATCTAATAACTCCAAGGGAGGCTCCGCATAATCCCAACACTGCATCGCCTAAGTACAATCCTAATGCTCGCTGTGCTTTTCACTCTGATAGCCCGGGATATGATACAGATGATTGTTGGGCTTTGAAGAACAAAATACACGACTTAATTGATGCTAAGGAGATTGAGTTCGAGGAGCCCGAAAGACCTAATGTTGTGACTGCTCTTATGCCCAAGCATGGAGTAAACGCTATAGATGAAGACTTGTTTGTGGTTTCGGTGAATGACATTGTTACCCCTTTGATGACTGTGAAGAAGAACCTTTTGTTAGCCGGTTTATTTCTGGGCTGTGACGAAGGTTGTCGTATGTGTTCCGTCCTACCTACTGGTTGCCATCTTTTGAAGTCACGTGTCCAACGCCTGATGGATAATAAGGAAATTCTGTTTAAGAAGACTGTTGTTCCTTTAGTTCATACTGAAGAAGTTGCTATTATCACCATTTTCGACAATTCTTCCAAGGCTTCCTCGAGAAAGCCATTTAGAATTACATCTGCTCCAAGAATCGCACAATTGATCATCACTGTTCCTGGGCCCATCCCCTACACATCTGATAAAGTTTTCCCTTGGCACTACAGGGCTGATGTTAATTTTCATGGAGTTAAACAAGAGTTGGATGCTGGTACTGACGTCAGCAATATTGTTGGACCTGCTAAAGTCACCCGCAGCGGAAGACTTTTCTCCCCTGATATCTCTCCACCAACTGCCCAGAAACCTGTTGTTATTACACCTGCTAGTGTACATACTACTATCCCTATTCAAGTTCCCATTCTTACCCCTGTTGCTGAGTCATCTAATACTCGGGGCAAAGGGACCACTGACGAGCTTGCCCAGACGAAGGCACCAAAGATGATTACTGTTGAAGCTTCTATACAAGAGATGGAAGAGATTTTAAAGATCATCAAAAAGAGTGACTACAATGTAGTTGAACAGCTGGGGTAAACCCCGTCCAAGATTTCTATGTTATCTTTGTTGCTATGCTCAAAAGCCCATGTCAAGGCTCTGATTGCCTTCCTGAAGACTGCACATGTACCGCAAGAAACATCAGCTGATCAGTTTAAAGATTGCGTGGCTAGTCTGACTGCTGATAATGGGTTGGGTTTCTTTGACGCCGACTTGACTGCTAAAGGGAAGAATCACAATGATGACCTGCATATCGCCATTGAATGCAGGGGTACTACTCTTGCTCATGTATTAGTGGATACTGGTTCCTTATTGAACGTCTTGCCTAAGAAAGCTCTAGACCGGTTAGACTGTGAAGGGTTGGAGTTGAAACCAAGCAACATTGTCGCCAGGGCCTTTGATGGGTCTAAAAGGATGGTGCATGGAGAAGTGGATATTCTGATTAAGGTTGGTTCTCAGGTTTTCGCCTCTACATTCTATGTGATGGACATTCGGCCATCTTATTCTTGTTTGTTGGGTCGTCCATGGATCCACAAAGCTGGGGCAGTAACGTCTACACTCCACCAGAAGCTAAAGTACCCAGTGAAAGGGAAAATTGTGACAGTGCAAGGAGAAGAGGAATACATGGTGAGCCACCTCAACTCTTTCTGATATGTAGAGATGGATGGGGAGTTCATTGAGACCCCATTTCATCATTTTGAAGAGGTTCCCCAGACGCTGGCATCAACTGAGACTGTTGTTGAAGATTCTCCTATGAAGATGGCTTCCCTCAAGGATGCCCGGGCTGTTGTTGAGAAAGGTGGGTGTGCAAATTAGAGCCAACTCCCTGATTTTGCACAGAAGACTAACAAGTTTGGCTTGGCTTTCACTGCAGAAGCTCAAAGGGCTATTCAGAATGCACGGATTGGAAGACCTCCCTTGTTCATCAGCAATTCAGGAGTGAATTCCATTGAAGACGATGTTGAAAAGTCTGAGTTTGACAGTTGGATCTACCCAACGACCGATGGTGGACTAAGCAACTGGACAACAAATGACTTCATTCCAATTTCTTTTGAATTTGTAAACAGATAATGTTTTAAACTTTACGGCCTGGTGTTTTACCCGGGGCACCATGGCTTCATTTGTGAGGACTTTATGTGTTTCATTTACATATATCATTAATAAAAGCATTGGACGTTTCTTGCATTTCAAATTTTGCGCTCCTTGTTTTTCTTTTATTACATATTGCAAAACAGCTATTTTACACACACTCACATATACAAGTCTACATCCACTCTGGATCTCACTGGTAACGACTCTGCTACTGCCAGTTATGACTTTGAAAGTCTGATTAACTTAGCCGAAGACGAAGGTTAAGATGATTGCGAAGTGCCTGGTGAACTTGCTAGACTGTTACTTCAGGAAGAGAGGGATATACAGCCGCACGAAGAGCCTGTGGAATCAGTGAATCTGGGTACAGAGGTAGACAAGAAAGAGGTCAAGATCGGGGCAAATCTGGAGCTTAGTGTGAACCAATGGTTGATTCAAATGCTGCGTGACTATGTTGAGATCTTTGCTTGGTCTTATGAAGATATGCCTGGGTTGGATACCGATATTGTGGTTCACCGCCTGCCTACCAAGGAAGACTGTCCTCCAGTGAAACAGAAGGTCCGCCGAATGCGCCCAGAGATGTCTGAGAAAATCAAGGCGGAAGTTATGAAACAGTTTGACGCCGGTTTTCTAGCAGTTACTTATTATCCACAGTGGGTGGCCAACGTGGTTCCTGTACCGAAGAAGGATGGTAAGGTTCGAATGTGTGTCGGCTATAGGGATCTGAACAGGGCAAGTCCTAAGGATGATTTCTCTCTACCTCATATCGAAGTTCTGGTTGACAATACCGCTCAACACAAGGTATTCTTCTTTATGGATGGTTTCTCCGGTTATAATCAGATTAAGATGGCTCCCGAAGACATGGAGAAGACAACTTTTGTTACTCAATGGGGTACCTTTTTCTACAAGGTCATGCCTTTTGGATTGAAGAACGATGGGGCAACATATCAGTGCGCCATGGTTGCTTTGTTTCATGACATGATCCATCACGAGATTGAGGTATACGTTGACGACATGATTGCAAGATCCCAGACAGAGGAAGAACATCTTGACCACCTTCAGAAGCTGTTTGACAGGTTAAAGTTGTACAAGCTGAGGTTAAACCCGAACAAGTGCACCTTCGGGGTGAGATCTGGTAAGTTGCTGGGTTTCGTCGTAAGCGATAAGGGTATTCAAGTGGATCCTGCAAAGGTGAAGGCCATACAAGAGATGCCAGCTCCCAGAACAGAAAAAGAAATCAGAGGCTTTCTAGGACGACTAAACTACATTGCCCAATTCATCTCGCATCTGACTGCTACTTGTGAACCAATCTTCAAGTTACTAAATAAAGATCAAGTAGTACGTTGGAACGATGAATGCCAGGCCGCTTTTGAAAGGATCAAAGAGCATCTCCAAGAGCCACCCATTCTGATGCCTCCAGTTGAAAGGAGACCTCTGATCTTATACTTGACAGTACTCAAAAACTCAATGGGGTGTGTGTTGGGGCAGCATGACGAGTCTGGCCAAAAAGAGCATGCTATTTATTACCTTCGCAAAAAGTTTACCGACTGCGAGACCTGATACTCGTTGCTCGAGAAAACTTGTTGCGCTTTGGCATGGGTTGCTCGCCGGCTGAGACAATATATGTTAACTCATACTACTCTATTGATATCGAAGATGGATCCAATCAAGTATATCTTCGAAAAGCCTGCCTTGTCCGGAAGAATAGCGAGATGGCAGATGATCTTGACTGAGTATGACATCCAGTATACGACCCAAAAGGCAATTAAGGGAAGTGTGTTGGCAGACCATTTGGCACATCAGGCAGTGGATGGTTACCAGTCTATGAACTTTGAATTTCCGGACGAGAATATCATGATAGTGACTGACTGTGAGACACCTGAACCGGATGAAGGACCTGAGGAAGGATCCCGATGGTCTATGTACTTTGATGGAGATTCAAACGCTTTGGGTAATGGCATTGGCACCGTAATCATATCTCCTAAAGGCTCTCATACTCCGTTCACCGCCCGACTATGTTTTAACTGCACCAACAATAGGGCAGAGTATGAAGCATGCATCATGGGTCTTCGAGCAGCAATTGACCTAAGGATTAAGTTTCTAAGTGTTTTCGGAGATTCCGCTCTCGTGATCAATCAAATCAAAGGTGAGTGGGATACGAAACACCCGAATCTTATTCCTTACAAGGAGTATGTGTTGACATTGCTTCCACACTTTGAAGAGATAACCTTTGAACACTTCTCTAGAGAAGATAATCAGTTGGCAGACGCGCTGGCTACGATGTCTTCTATGTTCAAAGTCAATTGGGACAATGAAGCTCCCCAGATTATCATTGAAAGGTTGGACGAACCTGCACATTGTTGTGATATTGAGACTGAAGAGGTAGTAGATAAACCCTGGTTTCATGAGGTGAAGAGGTATCTCGAAGCCCAGGAGTACCCCGAGGGTGCATCTGTTAATGATAAGAAGTTTCTAAGGAGGTTCGCGGCAAAGTTCTTCATCAGCAATGGCATTCTTTACAAGCGTAACCATGATTCGAACTTACTGCGTTGTGTGGATAAGAATGAAGCAGAAAGGATCATGGCAGAGTTACATGAAGGTACTTTTGGAACTCATTCCAGTGGACATACCATGGCAAAGAAGATCCTACAGGCAGGATATTATTGGTCCACTATGGAAGCCGACTGTTATAAGCATTCTCGGACATGTCACAAGTGCCAGGTCTATGCTGATAAGGTGCACATACATCCAGTTCCTCTAAACATCTTAACGGCACCTTGGCCTTTTGCAATGTGGGGCATTGATATGATCGGCGAGATCAGACCTACATCATCCAACGGGCATCGTTTCATCCTGGTAGCTATTGATTACTTTACGAAGTGGGTTGAAGCAGCTTCCTTTGCTACTGTAATAAAGTACGTCGTGGCACGGTTCATTCAGCATAATCTGATCTGTCAATATGGTGTACCAAAGAGGATCATTATGGACAATGGTACAAATCTCAATAATAAGATGATCACTGAGCTTTGCAAGCAGTTCAAAATACAGCATCACAACTCTTCTCCCTACCGGCCGAAGATGAATGGGGCTATCGAAGCAGCTAATAAGAACATTAAAAAGACTGTAGAGAAGATGATTGTGATATACAAAGACTGGCACGAGATGTTACCATTTGCTCTTCATGGGTACCGTACCTCAGCACGAACGTCAACAGGGGCAACACCATATTCCTTGGTATATGGCATGGAGTCAGTCTTGCCCATTGAAGTTCAGATACCCTCTCTTCGGATTATGAAGGATGCAGATTTGAGCGAAGATGACTAGATTCAGACCCGGCTTGATCAGCTGAACTTAATCGACGAAAAGAGACTTACTGCTATTTGTCATGGTCAAACGTATCAAAAACGAATGATCAAGGCATTTAACAAGAAAGTCAGACGACGAGAGTATCAAGTTGGGGACCTGGTTATCAAACACATTATCTTACCTCAAGGTGATCCCAGGGGCAAATGGACCCCTACTTACGAAGGGCCATTTGTGGTTAAGAACATTTTCTCAGGAGGAGTTATGATTTTAACCACCATGGATGGTGACGACCTTCCTCACCCCGTCAATACAGACATAGTGAAAAGATACTACGCATAACCAAAGACCCGCTAGGTTGACTGACCTAGGCAAAAATAAGGGCTTCCCGGTGAACCAAAAGGGTTCGAGCAAAAGTAAGAGATGAAAATGAAAAATTTGTACACCCGGAAAGTCGAAAACTTGAAAAGGCGACTTGGGCAAAAAAGGGTATCCAGGTGGACTGAAAACCCGAAAGGGCGGTCCAGGAAAAAATTAGGGATTAAAGTGTAACACTATGTCTCATCGGATCACCTTGTATCCAGACTTCGGTATCAACCATCAAGCTCAGACGACACTAATCAATCTGATCTACCTTCAACCAAGCAGCAAAGTGATGAGATGCTCGAGGACATAAAGGTAATAGAAGAATTAGAACCCAGTGGGATTGTTCATATAACTGTTTTGTTTTTCACAATTTGTGTAAATTCGATCTGCTCGGCGGCGTTATCTTACTAGGACATCAGCCTCTTGTACAAAAACGCCTATTTACAGGCCAAACTTCAAAATCAATACAATTCATTTTCAAAGAAATTTCAAACTGTTTTTTCTTTATCTGTTTTGATTTTCAAAGAACGTCCAATGTTCATTTATTGATATATGCATTTGACATTAATTACTGCTCATTAATATTTACATGCGAAACAAAAGACAATTACGGGTAATATCAGAAACAGGGGCAATAAAAATTGTCCAAACTATACAGTTGCTCTGTCCACCAGGTACAAAGGTAGACTCAGTTGAAGAATATGGCTAAGATATCTTCACTCCCCGCAGAGTAAGACAGTAATGATAACTCTCCCCAACTGAGACTTGCAACTGTGAATGAATCAGTAATATTCTCCCCAAGCAGAGTTTATCTACCATCAACACTAAAAAGGCTTGATATCCCCGGCAGTCTTAATATTCCCCAATGGAATATAAGAATGCTCCCCGGCAGAGTACGAGATATCCCTAGTGGAGTTAAAATTTTCCCAGCGCAGTCTGAAAAAGCTTCCCCAACGGAGTTGGGAGAATCATCCCCAGTAGACTCTGGAAGTTTATCCCCAGTGGAGTACAAAAATAAATCTCCCCAGCCGAGTTCAAAGGATCATTCCCAACAGAACTCAAAGGATTGTCCCCATAAGAGTTTAAAATATTATTCCCAGAGAAGTCGCAACCGAAGATCATCCTCAGCAAAATTCTTTCATTTCACAAACAGGAATTCAATCCCCAATAGGATTCAATATCACCAGCAACGATAATTCATCCCGACGGAATTTATCAGTGGAATCTTCAGCAGAACATCTCTTCCCCACAGAGTAATCTCCTCGTCGGTTTATTCCCCCAACAGAGTCATCCTCTCCTGCAGGTTTATTCTCTTCGTTCGTCATCCCCAGCAGAAACAAAGAATCCAACTCTATTCTTCAGCAGCTATCCGAGATTTATTTTCCCCAGCTAGAAACATTACATTTCCATACATCATGATACAGGCATATACGTATCATACCACACAATCTCATTTATTTTGAGAGCATCATTGCTTGATATATATCATGCATTTCATACATCATGACATTGCATATGACTAACTCTTTACCTTTTCAGGGAAAGACGAATCAATAAACACCTTTGATTACTTATATGACCTGGTAGTCCCCTCAAAAACTACATCTATTGAGGGCTGTTTCAGTAGGATTCCTCAGAAATATGCTCTCACAAGACTTTCGTATGGTTCAGTTAAATCGATTCTAAGATTTTTCTGATTCTTATCAAGTCAAAGTTAATCCAAGACCTTCTCTGGTTCAGTCAGATCGACGCTAAGATATCCTTGATTCTTATTCCAGTTGAAGATATTCCAAGACTTTCGTCCGGTTCAGTTAAATCGATTCTAATATTTTTCTGATTCTTATCCAGTCAAAGTTAATCCAAGACCTTCTCTGGTTCATTCAGATCGACGCTAAGATCTCCCTGATTCTTATTCCAATTGAAGATATTCCAAGACTTTCGTCTGGTTCAGTTAAATCGATTTTAAGATTTTTATGATTCTTATCCACTCAAAGTTAATCCAAGACCTTCTCTGGTTCAGTCAGATCGATGCTAAGATCTCCCTGATTCTTATTCCAGTTGAAGATATTCCAAGACTTTCGTCTGGTTCAGTTAAATCGATTCTAAGATTTTTCTGATTCTTATCTAGTCAAAGTTAATCCAAGACCTTCTCTGGTTCAGTCAAATCGACGCTAAGATCTCCCTGATTCTTATTCCAGTTGAAGATATTCCAAGACTTTTGTCAGGTTCAGTTAAATCGATTCTAAGATTTTTCTGATTCTTATCCAGTCAAAGTTAATCTAAGACCTTCTCTGGTTCAGTCAGATCGACGCTAAGATCTCCCTGATTCTTATTCCAGTTGAAGATATTCCAAGACTTTCGTCTGGTTCAGTTAAATCGATTCTAAGATTTTTTTGATTCTTATCCAGTCAAAGTTAATCCAAGACCTTCTCTGGTTCAGTCAGATCGACGCTAAGATCTCCCATATTCTTATTCCAGTTGAAGATATTCCAAGACTTTCATCTGGTTCAGTTAAATCAATTCTAAGATTTTTCTGATTCTTATCCAGTCAAAGTTAATCCAAGACCTTCTCTGGTTCAGTCATATCGATGCTAAGATCTCCCTGATTCTTATTCCAATTGAAGATATTCCAAGACTTTCGTCTGGTTCAGTTAAATCGATTATAAGATTTTTATGATTCTTATCCAGTCAAAGTTAATCCAAGACCTTCTCTGGTTCAGTCAGATTGACGCTAAGATCTCCCTGATTCTTATTCCAGTTGAAGATATTCCAAGACTTTCGTCTGGTTCAGTTAAATCGATTCTAAGATTTTTCTGATTCTTATCCAGTCAAAGTTAATCCAAGACCTTCTCTGGTTCAGTCAGATCGACGCTAAGATCTCCCTAATTCTTATTCCAGTCGAAGACCTCCTATCAACAATCTCCAAATGGAATCTGTAAGCTAATTCCCGACATCACAAGGCTGATACCACTTCATGCGAGTGCAAATTTCTGGGCATTCTAGTGTTCAATCATCTTCCACCTTCGGATCACGAAAGGCACGAAAGCCAATCTACATCCTCAGGTTTAAGAAGATTGAACAGGGGAAGCTGTTGTACCCCAAAATTTTCCCTCTCATATTTCTCAAAACATTGCAAGAAAAATCTCCAAGTTGCTCAAGTTTGCTCAAGAGTGGGTCAAACAAATCATCTCCTAAGGCAGTTAACCCCAAATTAGGGTTTTGTGTTGCATCAAGATCCTTGAGTACAAATGACCTCAAGTGCTCCCTAATGTCCTAATATGTTCTCAAGGTCATCCATGTCAAATTTCAAGCCTTGCAGAGGAAGTTTGCTCAGTCAATTGCTCAAAGGGTCCAAAAATCGACCGTGCTAGGACAAAAGTCAACTGTGACCTATAAACAGTCAAGCTTCAAGATTTTTTGCCAACATTCTCATTTTTAAGGATATTTCATCATTTCATCAAGGGTTGATCATGATTCATCAAGTATTTCTCAAAATTCATCAAGACTCATAAGTTGCTAAATTAGGGTTTTGTAGGAAAAGTCAACTCAACTTTGACCAAGCATAAATTTCACATACTTTATGAGAAATGACCCATCCAAATCTCATTTTGAAGAGGATGCAATTTCATACAATCCATCTTCATAGCCCAAGATCAGAAAATGCACTCTCAAGAAGTTATAAATTTGGACATTATAGGTCATTTTTGAAAGTCAACAAAAACACCTTTTTTTTCCAAAGCTTATAACTTGAGAATGGAATATCAAAATGATATGAGACCAAAAGGGTTGGTTAGAGGACATCTCAATCTTTCTAAAAAGTCCAAGAACACCTCTAAAAGTTCAAAATTTAAGAAGTTATGCATTGTTGAAGTTGGGAATTTTTGTAAAATTGCCAAAAGTCAACTATTCCCAAAACTTCAAATTTTGTCAAATGGGCCCATTCTTTTCCACTTGATTTCATCTTGCCACATTACACACGTGTCCTAGCTTCAGCCATGAGCCCATATCTTATTTTTATTATTTTATTTGATTTTTTATTAAATTACTTCATTTTAATCAAATTAAATCATAAAAAAATCCAAATCTTTGATTACATGATATCTTTTGATTGTTTCAGGTTTTAATTGTCATCATAATCATCATCAAAATTCGTATCAAGCATATCATGTACAAAAAGATGGAGATTTGATAAATTTGGCAAGCTTTAAAGGATGAATCAAATCAAATCATAAGGCATTGATTTAGAGAGATTTGATTCATGATTCTTGACCTAATACATTCCATAATACTTATAGAAGGCAACGACACGAAATTGAGGGCGAGAGGCTGCAAGAACACTGAAAACAAAACTTGGAAAAAGTGGTGAAAATTGCAAAACCAAAATCACACTTAGAGGCAAATTCAGAAGCCAAGAACGATCTCAATCGTTTCCTTGACAGTAACTGAAGCAGAACCAACCCCTAGCAAGCTCTCATATCCATCAAAACACGCTGTAAGTGTCCCGTTTCTTGGCCCTGTTTTCAAAATTGTAACTCTCTATTTTGGCATCATTCTGGCAAATCATGGACATATTCATAATCCTCATCAAATTTCCAAGTTTTCTGTATAATCCAATTTCATTTATCTGATCTGTGAGGCCGAGTGCCATATCTAGGGTTTTGTGGTTGGTTTTTGGGCGTTTCTTTTACAGGTAAAATAAGCCCCAATAATTGCCATGAACATGACCGGAAGAGAAGGACGAACTCAACCATGTGCTTGGAATTGATTTTCATGGACTGGAATGAATTTTAGAGCGAGCCTACGCATTTAGCTGCGGATCTAAATTCGCAGGTAAAGTTGCAGGGTTTAAAGGTCAGGGACGACAAACGTGTCTCCCTCTGATTGGACCATCCAAACTTTCGCGCACTTTTTTTATTTTTCTGGCAATATAACGTGTTTTGTCTTATTATTATTTTTATTTAATATACTAACAAGTAACACACAATGGCTGAGTGGTAGTGGCGTGCATCCAATATCCAATAGAATCTGGGTTCGAATCCCAGGTCCCCCATGCTGTTTGTTATTTTATTTCTTCAGATATTTCAGTGCGCATGAGGAACAGCAATGCATCATATACCATCATCTAATCAATGGACAGATGGCCAACGGCCAGATCTGATGGATGGAGATGGAGAGTCCACCATTGGACCAAGTCAAAAGGCGCATAGAGAATCCAGAAGGTCAACAAGGCCAACATGTTAATGGGCCACAAAATTGCTGAGCAAACCCCCAAAACATGCCCAAACCCTCTCTTCTCTATATTTCTATTTTATTTTTATTTTGATTATTTATCTATTGTTTTTATTTTATCATTAACCAATCAAATATTTTTCTTAATAAAATTAAAACCAAAAAATATTTTCTTTATTAAATTAAATTCCAGTATTTTATTTTTGTTAACAATATTAATTTAATTAATTTATTTTTAATTAGGAATAACTTTAATATGTTTTTTTTAATAATTAAAATCAATTAGACTTAAATAGGTTTTTATTAACATTGATTAATTTTATTTTCTTTCTTTAAATACCAAAAACCCAAAAATATTTATTTTTATTAATTAGTTTGATTAATTTAATTTAATAATTAATTTAGGATAGTTTATTTCTTAAAAGTCAAAAATAACCAAAAAAATCTTTTCTTTAATAACAAAGGGTCAAAACCCTAAAACTCGCATTCAATTTAATTTCCTGCACGCGATCCATTTTATTTAATATTGTATTTGTTTCCGGAATGTAATAGATAATTAGGACTATCTTTACCGCTTTATTTATTTTCCGCATTTAAATTTCAAAGGGTTGCTTTTGGCGATGTAAATACCCGACGCCTTGTAATTTAATTTCCGCAATTTATTTTCCGCAAAATATAATTGTTAGATGTTTGATAATAGGGATGCATGACAAGATTGAATGTTTTAACCTAAAATCAACTTAGATCACCACTAACATGTACAAAGATAAAATAAACTGAAAATGACACACTCGCACATGCGCACTCTTAGGGTACACCCCACTTGGTTGCCTTCGTACGCGGTCATTGAGTATAGGTTGTTTTAGAGGTCGCCCTCTTGACCAAAGATCATAGTCGCCTCGAAACGGTTGCCTCTGATATTGTTGCCTCAAAACGAATGATCTAAGACATTAGGGTTACCGCTAAGGCATCCTAACATTGCTTTGGTGACCGTAAATCCCTAAATTCGAATTGACCCTTAAACTCCTACGACGGTGCTACCTACTCATCAATAGTAGGATAGCATTGTCTAAAGGAAAATTGCATAGAACAATTCCTTTTCCGAGTAGGTAGATGGTTCTTAGATACTTGCTCTTTCAAAACAAAACAAAATTTTCACACTTACACTCCTTTTCAAACAAAAACTCTTTTCAAACCCGCAAACACAAAGAAAAGCAATTTTGAAAACAATATGAGCAAGTACCTAAGAGCCCGTGGATAACCACGGATAGAAAGGGTGCTAACACCTTCCCTTTCTATAATCTACCCCCCGAACCCGAGAAATATCTCGAAAAAGGAATTTTTCTGTGCTTTTTTCCTTTCCTTGTTGGATAAAATAAAAGATGGTGGAGACTCTTGCTTACCGCGACATTTTGCGAAAACAAACGCAAAACGCAAACTAGCATTCCAAGAAACAGTCAGTTCTCTCCCACCGTATCACACATATCATCCACATACACCTTTATTTCATGATGGATCGTATCATGAAACAAAGCTACCATAGCCCTCTGATATGTTGCCCTAGCATTCTTCAGTCCGAATGGAATTACCTTGTAACAAAAGGTTCCCCATTGTCTAACGAAAGTGGTATTCTCCATGTCTTCAGGAGCTATCTTAATTTGATTATATCCGGAGAGGCCATCCATGAAAGAGAATATTTTATGCTGAGAAGTATTATCAACAAGGACATCAATATGAGGTAGAGGGAAGTCATCCTTGGGGCTTTCCCTATTCAGATCCCTATAATCTACCCAAATACGAACTTTTCCGTCTTTCTTTGACACCGGCACCACGTTTTCAACCCAGTTGGGATAAGATGTCACAGCTAGAAATCCTGCATCAAATTGTTTCATCACTTCAGCTTTTATCTTTTCAGACATGTCAGGCCTCATGCGATAAACTTTTTGTTTGACAGGAGGACAATCTTCCTTTTTCGGCAGATGATGAACTACAATATCGGTATCCAAACCTGGCATATCTTCATACGACCAAGCAAACACTTCCACATAGTCATGCAACATCTGAACCAATCTGCTCTTGACACTACTTTCTAAGTTAGCGCCGATCTTGACTTCTTTCTTGTCTGTCTCGATACCTAGATTGATGACTTCTACTGACTCTTCAAGCGACTGAATAACCTTTTCCTCTTGCAATAAAAGTCTGGCTAGTACTCCTGGTATTTCACAATCTTCCCCGCCTTCGTCTATGGCTTGGTTAATTGGATGTTCGAAATCATAGTCAGTGTTGTACCCCAAAATTTTCCCTCCCATATTCTTCAAGATTTGCCAAGATCAAGTTTCAAAATCTCCCAAGGGTTGCACAGTCCAATGGCCTCCTAACAGTAAAAAATTAGGGTTTTGGTTCTGGCAAAGAAGTTGAAGTTTCCAAGGGTCCAATCAAGTCCCACATGCCTTTAAACATTGTCAAGCATCCTTATGTCAAGTTTCAAGACTCACAGCACAAAATTGCACAGTCAAAAACCCTAATTGCTTCACAGTCAACTACAGGGGCAAAATGGTCATTTGACAGTCAAAAGTCAAAAATTTTGGTCAACATCTTATTTTGAAGCCACAAACGTCATTTGATCAATTCTTGATCATGATTCTCAAAGCATGGCTCAAAAAGTCTCAAGATGCAAAAGTTTCTATTTTTGGACAGTTGGAAAAGTCAACTGCAAATTGACCAAGGCATAACTTCCACATGGTTTATCAGAAAAATCCCATCCAAAGCTCATTTTGAAGAGAATGACATTTCCTACAACTCATCTTCATACTTCAAGTCCAAGAAATGCTCTCACAAAAAGTTATCAATCTCAACATTATAGGTCATTTTCAAAAGTCAACAAAAAGGCACTTTAAGTCAAAGACCATAACTTGAGATTGGTAAATCAAAATGACATGGGACCAAAGGAATTGGTTAGAGGACTTCAAGACCTTTCCAAAATGTCCAAGAACATGATAAAAGCTTAAAAATTGAGCAAGATATGCCTTGTGGAAGTTGGGAAGTTTTTGGGAATTTTGAAAAGTCAACTTTGCTTCAAATGCCTCAAAATTGCTAATGGGCCTCAATTTCTTCCATGAATCATTACCCAAAGGCTATGAACGACCCATTGACATCCAAGGGAGTTATTTTCTCATTTTTGATTAATTATTTGGATTTTTATTATTATTAATTCACTTAATTAAAATTAAATATGAAAAAATATCAAATGCCACCTTTCAAATCTTTTTATGCAGCATATGCACTCTTTATGTACTCAATATTCGTGTATCATCCAAAAGGGAAAGAATCTTCAATGATTGGCATAAGAAAGGCATGAAAAAGATTGAAAAAGATCATGGAAAATCAAAAATTCAAAAGCATTGAAACAATGGATCATGGGCTTATTTTTCTAACCTAATTCCTTCCACATATATGCACAATCATAAACCTAATGCCAAGAACACAAAAGCTGCGCAGAAACTCATAGAACAAACTTTGCACTTTTTCCCTAAAAATCTCAAAATTGTTTTCATAGCTAGAGCTTGTTTCAAAGATCAAAAACGATTCCAATACACTCCTGACACAACCAGGGAGCTTTTCCAATCAAAATCACGCCTCCATACTCAAGGAATTGGTAGATAGAAGCCTGACTTTTCTTTAAAATTTTCATATTCGTATTTCACTTTTCATGCATGATTACTGTGTTTTAATGGTTGGTTTATACTAATATGATCTCTCTGAAGCTAATGGTGTTATCCAATTGAATTAATATTGCCCGGATGAGAAGTTGCCATGAACGTAGGTTAGGGTTTCAGAAGCTTCAATTTGGGGTTTTGCATATATGGAAAAATCAGGCCATGAAATTGGTACCATTGGAATCAGGACCTTCAAACGAATAGAAACCACCCATCGCGCCTTTTTTCTTTTTAACTATATGTTAATCGCTATTATGGCAGGTTTGACTTAGTGGGGGTTTAAAACCCCGCTAACTGATTATGTTACAGGTAAAACGATAAAGATGATGCTTGCGTGTCTGGACGTGACTGGGAGATTCAAATCTTCGCGCTTAATTTTTGTTTTACACCAATAGCATTTGTTTTCATATACATTAATCAGGTTCCACTAAGTTAACAAATAAACGCATTGGTTGGGTTGGTAGACGTGCTGTCACGCAGGTACTGGGACCTGGGTTCGATTCCCAGGTCCCCCACTTCCTCTATAATTTTTTCTTTAACACGCTTCTGTGTAGTGTGCTCATAAGGGACCATTGTACAACCTCATCTCCTGGCCTGCCAAGTGTCCATAGGCTCTGATCTGAAGGCCACAGAAGTGGCTCACCATGCGCGTTAGTCAACTGAGTCCCATGTGATCATTGAAAGTCAAAGAGGCCTAGAATCTGTTGGGCCAAAATGCTTCCCAAACACCTCCAAAAAGGGCAGAACACCCCCAGGGTTTGCTCAATCTTTTTATTCTTTTTCTTTTATTATTTTTTTCCCTTTTATTCTTTTTAATTTGTTTTATTGTTTTAATTAATTCACCAAAATAATTTGCATAAATATAAGATCCAGAAAAAGTCAAAAATAAAAATATGTTTATTAATATTTAATTCATTATTATATTTTTGTAAATAAATTTAATAATCAATTTAGGTTAATTTAGGTTAAAATTTTAATGTTTTTTTTCTTAAATAGTTAAAAAAATGTAGAAATTAGGGTTTGTCACATTTTCATCCTTTTTCTTAAATAAATAATTCCTATCATTATTACTAACTATTAATTATTTTGTAAATAAACATGTAACTAAATAATTAGTAAATTAGGTCAAAACTTAAATATTTTCTTTAATAATTAAAAACAATTCAGAATTAGGGTTTTATTTAATTTCTAATTTTAATCAATTTCAATTAATTTTCCTTTTTCATAAATACAAAAACATCAAAAATAACTTCTTTTCCTTATTAAATAATTTAATTAATTTGTAATTTCAATTTAATTTCTTTAAAGGGTCCAACGCCCTCGCACCTTCGAATATAATTTCTTTTCGCGCGTTTGTTTCTATTTTTCATTTTAATCTTATGTAATCGCCCCAAAGCTTTGTAATAGTAATTAGGACATTTACTTTCCGCACTTTTATTCAAAATCGGGTCTTTGTTAATTTGGCGATGTATAGACCCGCGCCTTGTAATAGCGTAGGACTTTTATTTTCCGCATTTTAATTTCCGCACCTTTTAACTGCTAATCACATGAAAGAATGAATGGCCCAAATAAAATCAAAGCGTAGCTCACCCAATGCATGACAAGATAAAATATAAACTGAAAATGACACATAATTCACACACCACTCCTAGGGTACGCCTCACCGTTGCCTTGCCCCTCGAAACGTGGTCGTCGAGTATAGGAAGTTTTAGTAAGTCCTCATGTCCATGAACATGGCATGAGGGTAGCTTCTAAGGTGTCCTACTGTTGCTCTGGTGACCACACTGACCCTAACTCGAATTGACCCGAACACCTCCAACGGTGGTACTACCTACCTCTTAATGGTGGGATGGCACTACCTTAAGGACATTTACACAGCCTAATTCCTTAGGGTAGATAGATGACTCATAGATACTTGCTCTAATTCAAAACAAATCAAAAACTTCTTTTCACACCGACACTTTTCAAAAAGATTTCAAAAACAACTTTTCAAACACTCTTGAGGACTGATACAAGAGTCGATCTGAAACTTTCAAAGAAACTTTTTCAAACCCACTCACTTTGAAAAGCAAACAAACATTTTGAAAACACAAATGAGCAAGTATCTAAGAGCCCATGGATAACCATGGATAGAAAGGGTGCTAACACCTTCCCTTTCTATAAATCTACCTCCCGAACCGAGAAACTATCTCATAAGGAATTTTGTTGTGCTTTTGTCCTGTCCATGTTGGAGAAAATAAAAGACGGTGGCGACTCTTGCTTCCGCGACATTTCGCGAACCAGCTTTGAACAGTCAGTTCCAGATTCACCGATCACAGAACTGGCGACTCTGCTGGGGACTCTTATAAAGTGAGGTGTACCTTAGGACTAAGATCACTTGTGTTTTCAATTGCTCTGACTTGTTTGCTTTATTATTGTGGGACTGTCTTGGGAGTTCTATAGATCCTAACCCGGATCTGGGGATACCTTCTTAGAAAGTAGCAACAAGGTTGTGAGGGAACTGTGCGGGGTATACCGACATGGTTGAAATAGTCTGCTTCGTTGATGTGGCACTTTGGTGTGTACCGGTAACCCTTGAGTTCAGTCAAGGAGAGTACGGGGCCTCCGTGTGGTGTCGTGAAGCATCAACTGACCTTAGGAACCTTAATTGAACTATCTTGGCCTCTTTAGGGTAGTGAGATAACTGACTTTGGTGCAGTCCGAGGTTGGTTGATACTCGATACTACACTCAATTGAGGGTTGCTTTCCTGGAATATTTTGGTCGGCAGTTCAGTGGCTAAATCGAAACGATGAACAATGAAAACAATCCAATGATATTGGGACCCTTAGAACTCGGTTTCTTCTAATAGGACAGGTTGAACCCACCAACTTCAAGAGGGTAATACCCAGACCCCATGCAGGCCTAAACTCTAAGGGTTGTGGTGTGACTTCTGTGCCTTATCATGTTTACCTTTGTAAATATTTGTGGTGTGTTTAATCATAGCATCATGACATCATACAGCATCATAAGCATTGGCTAACCATTTCAGGGGTTCAAATCTTCATCTTTGTTCTTGTTTTGTAGGACATGGAAACTGTTCGCAGAAAGACAATTTAGATCAGCCTTGTAAGGATCCCTCCTCAGCTTAAGGAGCTTATATCCAGGATTCCCGAGAGCTCTTCATTCAGTGAGAGGCATGGAAGACTCATCAGCTTGGTCAACACCAACATTGAGGAAGATATGATAAAGGTCCTGTTCCATTTCTTTGACCCTCTGCATCACTGTTTCACTTTCCTGGATTACCAACTGGTGCCTACATTGGAAGAGTTCTCCCGGCTTCTGAAGATCCCTATCCTTGATCAACTACCCTACAACGGTACGGAAAAGGAACCCAAGCTTGAAGAGATTGCCAAAGCCTTACACCTGCAACCATCTGACCTCAAGGGACATTGGGAAGTTAGAAGTGGTATCAAAGGGTTCTTAGCCAGGTTTCTGTTTGAGAAGGCCCAAGAATGTTGGAACTCCCTTGACCTACAAGCTTTTGAAGAAGTTGTGGCCCTCCTTGTCTATGGTTTGGTGTTGTTCCCTAATCCAGATCAGCTTATAGATATCAGTGCTGTCCAGATCTTCATGTCCATGAATCATATACCTACATTGCTTGGGGACATCCTTCACTCATGTTACACTCGAACCATGAGAAAAAGAGGTGTTCTTATGTGCTGCACTCCTCTCCTGGGAAGGTGGTTTATTTCTCACCTTCCACAATCAGTTTTAAAGAACGAGCGGGGTTTGAGATGGTCACAGCGATTGATGACTCTTACACATGCAGATATACATTGGTGCTCTCGGTCCAGAGAGGAGATCACTATCATTGATAGTTGCGGGGAGTACCCTAATGTTCCTTTACTTGGAATCAGAGGAGGTATTACTTACAACCCGTGCCTGGCTTGGAGACAGTTTGGTTATGCTCGGAGAGACGACCCTCATGACATGTTAATTCCTGACATAGTTTTTGACTTCGACAACGATGCGCAAGGACTTCGCCAGAGATTTATCAGAGCTTGGAGGATGCCAAGTAGGATAGACAACAAGACCCTGGGGCACAGGAATTCCATCCCGTTAGAGCCTTATCTCAAGTGGGTACGAGCCCGCTCCCAGAAGTTAGTGATGCCATATCCTCATGTTCTCCCTGTGATCAAAGAGCCAGTATTGGAAGGAGAGATGTCCTACACCATTCAACATCCTGACATGCCCACATCCTGGGAAGAGATGCAGAAGAGCTGGATCCAGCTTAAGGAAGAACGGAATTCTCTTGAGACCAGTCTACATGCTAGTGAAAAGAAGGTCTTGGAGCTCACCCGCCTACTGCACGAGGAGAGGAATCTCAACACTTACATTGCTCCTAAGAGGATGTGTAGTGTCTTCTGGGATTGATTTTCTTTTGTAATATTTTGCCCATGAGGCTTTGATGTACCAAACAATTATTTCCTTAATGATGACGTGTGTTCCTTTTTGTCTACAACAAATTTGAACTTTTGAACCCTTGAATGCATTGCATAAACACATATCATTCATCATGTGTGTTGCACCCCAAAATTTGCCCTCCCATATTCTCCAAGAAATTGCCAAGTCAAGCTTCAAAATTCCCCAAGGGTTGCACAGTCCAACTGTCTCCTATACAGTCAAAACTAGGGTTTATGTTCTGATCAAGAAAAGGAAGTTTTCAAGGGCCCAATCAAGTCTCATATGCCTACAAATATGGTCAAATATCCTCATATCAAGTTTTAAGACATTCAGTACAAAATGACACAGTCAAAACCCTAAATTGCACTACAGTCAACTGTAGGGGCAAAATGGTCATTTGACAGTCAAAAGTTCAAATTTTTTATCAACATATCATTTTGAAGCCACAAACATCATTTGATCAATGCTTGATCATGATTCTCAAGATTTGGCTCAGAAATCATCAAGATGCAAAAGTTTCCTTATTTGGACAGCTGAAAAAGTCAACTGAAATTGACCAGGGCATAACTTTCACATGGATTATCAGAAAAATCCCATCCAAAGCTCATTTTGAAGAGAAAGACATTTCCTACAACTCATCTTCATACTTCAAGTCCAAGAAATGCTCTCACAAAAAGTTATCAATTTCAACATTATAGGTCATTTTCAAAAGTCAACAAAAAGGGACTTTAAGTCAAAGGCCATAACTTGAGATTGGTAAATCAAAATGACATGGGACCAAAGGCATTGGTTAGAGGACTCAAAGACCTTTCCAAAATTTCCAAGAACATGAGAAAAGCTTAAAAATTGAGCAAGTTATGCCTTGTGGAAGTTGGGAAATTTTTGGATATTTTGAAAAGTCAACACTACTTCAAATGACCTAAAATTGCTAATGGGCCCATTTTTCTTCCATGATTCATCATCCATGACATATGCACGATTACTTGGCCCAAAGGGAAGTCTTATTTCATTTTTTATTTATTTATTTGGATTTTTATTAATAATAATTCATTTAAATTAAAATAAATACATGAAAAATGCTAACCTAAGTTTTTTCAATCTTTTTGTGCACATTATATCATCAATATTTCGTGCATATGCAAATTAGGAAAGATTTGGAGTGATTGGCATGATTGAGAACAAAGAACACTTGAAAAAGATATGAAAAAGATCTTAAGAAATCAAATATTCAAAATCCATGATTACAAGAGATTTGATTGAGTTTTGTTAACCTAATGCCTTCACTACATATGCCTGATCATAAACCTAATCATGCTAGACACAAAGCTGCGCTCAAAGGCCATTGACAAACTTGGAAAAATTCCCTAAAAACTCAAAACTGAAAAGCACTTTTTAGGTCGATTCAAAGCATAAGATTTGTTTCAATAGCTTCCTCAAGGTTCCCTGATCATATTCCAATCAAAAGCATTCACTCAAACTCCAAGAATCGGTATATAGGGTTCAAACTGTTTCGAAAAAATTTCATAATCGTACATCAAATTCCATGCATTATTTGTGAAATTTATTCATTGATTCATGTTCATTATGATGTTTTGAAGCTAACCAATGCATTTAATTGCGTTTTTATGCTGTGTATACGATTCCACCATGTTTGAATTTTAGGGTTTTGTAAGCTTCAGATTAGGGCTTTTGAAACGAGGAAAAATTGAGACTCCAAACCACCACCATTCAATTTAGTACATCTGGACGAAGAAGATGCAACAATCGCGCTTAATTTATATGGCCTTATGGCCTATTCGTTATTTTTTCTAATGGTGCATTACAGAACGGTTCAAAAACCGTTGCTTTTGTTCTTTGTATTACAGGGATGAAGAAGAAGATGGAGTCGTGGCATAAGCTGGTTGGTCTGTTTGAAAATTGGCGCGCGGACCCACTAACGTTTTGCTTTTCTTTTATATTATTTATTTGTTACTAATATATCAAACGCGTTGTAGTGGCTCAGCTGGCAAGCGTTGATTGTAGTGACGTCCAAGACCTGGGTTCGAGCCCCAGGTCTGTGTAATTTCCATATTATTTTTCATTAACAATTCCCATGCAGCGCCCAAGGTCAAGACATACCATGCATCCTCAAAGATCAACAGCCACGCGTCCATCAGAAGCAATCCAAGGGTGCAAAATTGATGAATACCATAAACTCTGGTCAACATTGTTGTACGCTGCCTGGAAAAGTCAATGGATCTGAAGGTCATTGGGCTTAAACTGCTTGGGCCATACCTCCTAATTGGGGACTTCCACCCCCCCTGGTTTGCAATTTTCTCAATTTTTCTTATATTTTATTTTCAATTATTATTTTATTTGCTTTATTGTTTTGCTTTAATTAATTATTTTTTACAAAATATAAAAAATACCTAAAAATCAGAAAAGAGAAAATATAATAAATATTTTTATTTTAATATTTCATAAATAAATTCACATGTAATTATTTAGTTTTAATTAGGTTTGCAATTTTAATTCTTTTAACAAAAATACAAAAAATATAGAATTAGGTTTAATAAATTTTATTCCTTTTAATTTTTTTCTCTTTTACAATAATATTATTTTATTTATTTTCATAATTAAAATTGTACATAAAAAAATTAGGTTTAATTTAGGTTGAATTTTAATGTTTTCTTAATAACTTAAAAATAAAGTAGAATTAGGGTTAGTAGTTAATTTTAATTAATTCTTTCTTTTTTCTATTAAATCATAAAATACTAAAATACCAAAAACATCTTCTTTTAATTTTTAATTTTAATTCCTTATTAATCTTAATTTTGCAAAAGGGTCCAACGCCCTCGTTTCGCTCTTAATTTCTTATTAACTCGCATTATTATTTTTATTTCGCTTAATTAATTATGTACCTCTCCCGAAGCCTTGTAATTACTCCTCGCACTTTACTTTATTTGCTTTATTTATTTTCCGTCAAATCGGGTCCGGGTTAAATTTTGGCGATGTGGACCCGCGCCATTTGTAATAGCTTTAGATTTACTTTTTCTCGCAACTTTTAACTGTTAAACAAAGCATGCAAGAATGAATGGCCATAATAAAACCAAGCGTAGAACACTTTAACATGACAAGATAAATGCAAACGAAAACGACACACAAATCGCACACACCACCCCTAGGGTACGCCTCACTGTTGCCTTGCCTCGAAAGGTGATCGTCGAGTAGAGGATGTCTTAGTAAGTCCTCATGATCCGGGAACCTGGCATGAGGGTAGCTTCTAAGGTGTCTTCCTATTGCTCTGGTGATCACCATGTCCCGAAACTCGAATTGACCCGAACACCTCCAACGGTGGTGCTACCTACCTCTCAATGGTGGGATGGCACTACTTTAAAGGACATTTACACAGACGAATTCCTTAGGGTAGGTAGGTTCTCGTAGATACTTGCTCTAATTTCAAAACAAAATTAAAAAAAAAATACTTTTCACACCGACACCTTTTCAAAAAGCTTTCGAAAGCAATTTTTCAAACACTCTTGAGGACTGATACAAGAGTCGAACTGGAATTTTCAAAGAAACTTTTTAAAACCCACAGTTGAAAAGCAAACAAACCATTTTTTGAAAACACAAATGAGCAAGTATCTAAGAGCCCATGGATAACCATGGATAGAAATGGTGCTAACACCTTCCCTTTCTATAACCTACCTCCCGAACCGAGAGCAATCTCTTTAAGGAATTTTTCTGTGCTTTTGTCCTTTCCATTTGGAGAAAATAAAAGACGGTGGCGACTCTTGCTTCCGCGACATTTCGCGAACCAGCGTTAAACAGTCAGTTCCAGATCCACCGATCACAATGTGCATAGCAGGTACTCTTCTTTTAAGGTTTCTTACCGTTCTTCGCTGTTTATTTCAGCATCATGAACCCTGAATCATCAACCGAGCAGTCTATCAAGGCCCTTCAGGCGCAGAACGCACAATTTCAGGAGCTAATCATGGGTTTGGCTCAAGGTCAAGAAGAGCTGAAGGCTTTGCTCCTGAAGAAGGAGAAGAAGAAGAAGAGAACTGTTCTATTCAACACGGGCCGGAGGTTTGGTAACACACTGCAGAATGAGGAAGCTGGTTCTTCTGTAGGCAAAGACAGTCCCAAGGGGGGAAGGGCTCCAAGTCCGGTAGTCTCTGACAACGAGACTGACTTTAATGAGGAACAGTATCCTCCAGCTGAAGACAGATACAAGCAGTTGGAAGACCGACTGAACGCCATGGAAATTCAACAAGTGCTTGGGTTGGATTTCGGAGACTTGGGTTTATCTTCTGGTGTGATCATCCCTCACAAGTTTAAAGCACCATCTTTCACCAAGTATGACGGGGCGTCTTGCCCTAAGCTACACCTCAGATCTTATGTGCGGAAGATTCAACCGTATACAGTGGATAAAAACTTGTGGATCCACTTCTTCCAGGAGAGTCTTTCAGGGACTCATCTCGAATGGTTCTATTAGCTGGATGGAACCAAGGTTCGTAACTGGGAGGAGTTGGCTACTGCTTTCTACAAGCAGTATCAATATAATGCCGACCTTGCTCCTACACGTACCCAACTCCAGGGTATGTCGCTAGGATCAGGCGAAGGTTTTAAAGAGTATGCGCAGAAGTGGAGGGATCTGGCTGGCAGGGTGCAGCCTCCGTTAACAGACCGTGAGCTAGTGGATATGTTCTTGGGGACCCTATATGGGCCGTTCTTTAATCATCTTATTGGCAATTCATCTGCAGGGTTCACAGACCTTATTCTGACTGGAGAAAGGATAGAGGCTGGCATGAAGTCCGGTAAAATTCAGAAAGGTGCATCTTCAAGTTCTGAGAAGAAACCTTTTAAGAAGGAGGCCAGTGCTGTGTATGGGCCTAGGAGGCAAGATAAACCAGAGCGTCGCCAATCTGTCAACGTGGTGGTGATTGCTAAGCCTGTTTCCGCTCCTCGGCAAGCTAACCAACCAAGGGGTGAAAGACCCAGAAGAGAATTCACTCGGCTGAGTATGACCTTGTCACAAATCTTGCCGCAACTGCTATCAACCAACTTGGTGACTGTTAGAGAGGCTCCAAAGGTTGTGAATACTGCATCCCCAAGTATAATCCAAATGCCCGCTGTGCTTATCACTCCGATAGCCCGGGGCATTCTACTGATGATTGTTGGGCCCTAAGAAATAAGGTGCAGGACCTTATTGATGCGAAGGAGATACAATTTGAGGCGCCCGAGAGGCCAAATGTGGTGACTGCTCCTATGCCCCAGCATGGAGTAAATGCCGTTGATGAAGACTTGTATGCCGTTTCTGTGAATGATGTAGCTACCCCTCTATTGACTGTCAAGAGGAACTTGTTGCTGGCCGGTTTATTTTCGGGTTGTAGCGAGGATTGCCTTTTGTGCGCTGTCTCCCTTACTGGTTGTCCATTGCTGAAGTTAGGCATCCAAAGCCTGATGGACAGCAAAGAGATTCTGTTCAAGAAGACCGTTGTTCCCTGTATTCCCGTTGAAGAAGTATCCGTGGTCACCATTTTCAATAATCCAATCAAGGCTCCCCCGAGGAAGCCAGTTAAAATCATGACTGTTGCACCCGTTGTTATTACTGTTCCGGGGCCCCTCCCCTATGAATCAGATAAGGCTGTCCCATGGCACTATGGGGCAGATGTATATGTACTTGGAATCAAGCAAGAGTTCAACACCGGTACCAGCATCAGCAATATCACTGGTCCCGCCAAAGTAACCCGCAGCGGCAGGCTCTTCTCGCCTGACATTGCGCCACCAGCTATTCGAAGACCTCTCATAATTACACCTGCAAGTGCGCCTGTTGCTACTTCTGATCCAATTGCTTCCCCTGCTGCCGAGTCATCTAATGCTCGGGGCAAAGGGATTGAAGATGAGCCTTCCCGGATGGAGGCACCAAAATCTGTGAATGTTGAAGCCTCCCAGCAAGAGATGGAGGAAATTATTAAAATAATCAAGAAGAGTGATTTTAATGTTGTTGAACAGCTGGGGCATACCCCCTCCAAAATTTCCATGCTCTCATTGTTGTTGTGCTCAGAGGGCCATGCTAAGGCCCTAATTTCATTTCTAAAGACGGCCCATGTGCCACAGGAGACGTCTGCAGACCAGTTTACTGATTGCGTAGCCAATTTGACAGCCGACAATGGTTTAGGTTTCTCGGATGCCGACCTTACTGCTAAGGGAAAGAACCACAATGATGCCCTGCATGTCTCCATAGAATGCAGGGGCACTACTCTTGCTCACGTGTTGGTGGACACCGGTTCTTCCCTGAATGTGCTGCCCAAGAAGGCCTTAGACAGGTTGGATTGTGAGGGCCTGGAGTTGAAACCTAGAAACATCATTGTTCGAGCCTTTGACGGATCGAAGAGGATGGTTCATGGAGAGGTAGACATTCCTATTCGTGTGGGTTCTCAAGTATTCGACTCAACTTTCTATGTGATGGATATTTGTCCATCTTATTCCTGTTTACTGGGTCGACCTTGGATTCACAAAGCTAGGGCAGTGACCTCTACCCTACACCAGAAGCTCAAGTACCCTGTCAGAGGGAAGATTGTCACTGTACAGGGGGAGAAAGAATATATGGTGAGTCATCTGAATTCCTTCCGGTATATCGAGATGGACGGGGAGTTTATTGAAACCCCCTTTCAGCATTTTGAAGAGGTACCTCCAACATTGGCAGCAGCAGAAACAGTGGTTGAAGAAGACTTTCCTTTGAAGATGGCTTCCTTGAAGGACGCCCAGGCTGTAATCGAGAAAGGTGAATGTGCTAACTGGGGCAGGCTCCCTGATTTCACTCCTAAAACTGACAAGTTTGGACTGGGTTTTACTGCAGAGGCTCAGAGGGCTGTGCGCAAAGCTAGGATCGGAAGACCTTCTGTGCTCATCACCAATCCAGGAGTAAATGCTATTGGGGATGAGGACGAAGTGGAAGAATCGGAGTTCGATAGCTGGATCTACCCGACGACTGACGGTGGATTGAACAATTGGACCGCAAAAGATCATACACCTATTACTTTTGTTACGCAGTAATGAATTCCTTTGTTTCTGTTATTTGTAATAAACAATAAATTGAAACTATATGGCCCGGTGTCTTACCCGGGGCACCGTTGGCTTCATTTGTGAGGGCTTATAACTGTCATTTCCATATATCATGAATAAAGATCTTGGACGTTTTTTTCGCATTGCAAATCTTGTGCTCCCTTTCTTTCTTTCTTTCTTTCTTTATATATTGCAAAACAGCTGTATTTACACACACTCACCTACACAGGTTTCAATCCACTCTGGATCTCACTGGTAACGACTTTGCTACTGCCAGTTATGACTTCGAAAATCCGATCAACTTAGCCGAAGACGAAGGTGAAGATGATTGCGAAGTGCCTGGCGAGCTTGCAAGACTGTTACTCCAGGAAGAGAGGGCAATTCAACCACATGAGGAGCCAGTGTAAACGATAAATCTGGGTACTGAGACGGACAGGAAGGAAGTCAAGATTGGTGCCAATCTGGAGCTCAGCGTAAAGCAACGATTGACTCAGATGTTACATGATTATGTGGAGATCTTTTCCTGGTCTTACGAAGACATTCCTGGACTGGATACTGACATCGTAGTTCATCATTTGCCTACCAAGGAAGACTGCCCTCCGGTTAAGCAAAAGGTCCGCCGTATGCGTCCAGAGATGTCTGAGAAGATCAAAGCTGAGGTTATGAAGCAATTCGATGTCGGGTTTCTTGTAGTGACTTCTTACCCTCAGTGGGTTGCTAATGTGGTGCCGGTTCCGAAGAAAGATGGTAAGGTCAGAATGTGTGTTGATTACAGGGATCTGAACAGGGCCAGCCCCAAGGATGATTTCCCTCTACCTCACATTGATGTTCTGGTTGACAATACTGCTCAGCACAAGGTGTTCTCCTTCATGGATGGCTTTTCAGGTTATAATCAGATCAAGATGGCTCCTGAAGACATGGAAAAAACTACCTTTGTTACTCAGTGGGGCACCTTCTGCTACAAGGTCATGCCATTCGGGTTGAAAAATGCTGGGGCAACCTACCAACGTGCCATGGTTGCTTTATTTCATAACATGATTCATCATGAGATTGAGGTGTATGTCGACGACATGATTGCAAGGTCCCAAACTGAGGAGGAACACCTTGATCATCTGCAGAAATTGTTTGACCGTCTGAAACTATACAAGCTGAGGTTGAACCCGAACAAGTGCACCTTCGGGGTTAGATCTGGAAAGTTGCTAGGCTTCGTTGTAAGTGATAAGGGTATTCAAGTGGACCCTGCCAAGGTTAAAGCCATTCAAGAGATGCCAGTTCCTAAGACAGAGAAAGAGGTTAGAGGCTTTCTAGGACGTCTGAATTACATTGCGCGATTCATCTCGCACCTAACCGCTACCTGTGAGCCAATCTTCAAGCTGCTGAAGAAAGATCAGGTAGTACGTTGGAATGATGAATGTCAGGCCGCTTTTGACAGAATCAAAGAGTATCTCCAAGAACCACCCATCCTTATGCCACGGGTTGAAGGGAGACCTCTGATACTATACCAGAAAGTACTTGACAACTCAATGGGGTGTGTGCTGGGGCAGCATGACGAGTCTGGCCGAAAAGAGCATGCCATTTATTACCTTAGCAAAAAGTTTACCGACTGTGAGACCCGATACTCACTGCTCGAGAAAACTTGTTGCGCTTTGGTATGGGCTGCTCGCCGGCTGAGACAGTATATGCTGACTCATACTACCTTGTTGATTTCAAAGATGGATCCGATAAAGTACATATTTGAAAAGCCTGCTCTGTCTGGGAGAATAGCAAGATGGCAAATGATCTTGACAGAATACGACATCCAGTACACGACTCAGAAAGCTATCAAGGGAAGTGTATTGGCAGACCACTTGGCACACCAGGCAGTAGACGACTATTAGTCAATGAATTTTGAATTTCCAAACGAGAGCATCATGATTGTGACTGATTGTGAAGTACCTGGACCGGATGAAGGACCTGAGGAAGGATCCCGATGGTCTATGCACTTTGACGGGGCCTCCAACACTTTAGGTAATGGTATCGGCGCTGTGATCATATCCCCTCAAGGCACTCATACTCCACTTACTGCCCGGTTATGTTTCAACTGCACCAACAACATGGCGGAGTATGAGGCGTGCATCATGGGTCTTCAAGCTGCGATTGACTAAAGGATCAAGTTTCTGAGTGTCTTCGGAGATTCCGCTCTCGTGATCAATCAGATCAAAGGCGAGTGGGATACGAAACACCCAAACCTTATTCCCTACAAAGAATGTGTATTGACATTGATCCCCCATTTCACAGAGATCACTTTTGAACATTTTCCAAGAGAGGAGAATCAGCTGGCTGACGCGTTAGCTACAATGTCTTCTATGTTCAAAGTCAAATGGGACAATGAGGCTCCCCGGGTCATTATCTGGAAACTAGACGAACCGGCATACTGTTGTGATCTTGAGGCTGAGGTAGTGACTGAAAAAGCTTGGTACCATGAGGTAAAGAGATACTTGGAAGCTCAGGAATATCCTGAAGGTGCATTTGTCAATGATAAAAAGTTTCTGAGAAGGTTCGCAGCGAAGTTCTTACTCAGCAACGGCATCCTGTACAAGCGAAACCATGATTCGACCTTACTGCGTTGTGTGGATAAGACTGAAGCAGAAAGGATCATGGCGGAGCTACATGAAGGTACCTTCAGAACGCATTCCAGTGGACACACCATGGCAAAGAAGATCCTTCGGGCAGGGTATTTCTGGTCCACAATGGAAGTTGACTGCTACCAACACTCTCGGACATGTCATAAATGCCAGATTTATGCAGATAAGGTGCACGTTCCTCCAGTTCCTCTAAATGTCTTGACAGCACCTTGGCCTTTTGCAATGTGGGGCATAGATATGATCGGCGAGATTAAACCTACAGCATCCAATGGGCATCGCTTCATCCTGGTAGCGATCGATTACTTTACAAAGTGGGTCGAAGCAGCTTCCTACGCCACTGTAACCAAGAACGTCGTGGCACGGTTCATTCGGCACAACCTGATATGTCGACACGGCGTCCCGGAAAGGATTATTACGGGCAACGGTACCAATCTCAATAACAAGATGATCACTGAGCTCTGCGAGCAATTCAAGATACAGCACCACAACTCTTCGCCTTATCGACCGAAGATGAATGGGGCTGTAGAAGCAGCGAATAAAAATATCAATAAAATTGTGCAGAAGATGACAGTGACCTATAAAGATTGGCACGAGATGTTACCATTCGCTCTTCACGGGTACCGTACCTCAGCTAGGACGTCAACCGGGGCAACTCCTTTTTCCTTGGTCTACGGTATAGAGGCAGTCTTACCGATCGAAGTGCAGATACCCTCTCTCCGGATAATGAAGGATGCAGACTTGAGCGAAGATGATTGGATCCAGACACGACTTGATCAGCTAAACTTAATCGACGAAAAGAGACTCACTGCTATATGTCATGGTCAGACGTACCAAAAACGAATGATCAGGGCATTTAACAAGAAAGTCAGACCACAAGAGTATCAAGTTGGGGATCTGGTAATCAAGCGCATCATCCTTCCTCAGAGTGATCCCAGGGGCAAATGGACCCCTACGTACGAAGGTCCATTTATGGTTAAACATGTGTTCTCAGGAGGAGCCATGATTCTAACCACCATGGATGGTGACGACCTTCCTCACCCCGCCAATGCAGACATAGTAAAAAGATACTACGCATGATAAAAGACCCGCTAGGTTGACATACCTAGGCAAAAATTAGGGCTTCCCGGCAAACCAAAAGGGTTCGGGCAAAATGAGGGATGAAATGAAAAATATGTACACCCGGCAAGTCGAAAACCTGAAAAGGCGGCTTGGGAAAAAATGGGTATCCCGGTGGACTGAAAACCCGAAAGGGCGGTCCAGGAAAAAGTTAGGGATTAAAGCGTAATACTATGTCTCATTGGATCACATTGCATCCAGAATCCGGTATCAACATCAAGTTCAAATGGCATCGATCAATCAGTTTCATCTTCAACTAGGTCATCAAGTGATGAGACACTCGAAGATATAAAGGCGATAACAGAGTTGAAACCCAGTGGGATTATTCTTTTCACATAGCTGTTTTGATTTTCCCTTTGTACAAATTGTATAAACTCTTTTGTTCGGCGGCGTTCTCTTACTAGGACGTCAGCCTCTTGTACATAAACGCCTATTTACGGGCAAATTCAAAAAAATCAATACAAAAATCACTTTTCAATTAAAATTGCCAATTGTTTTTCCTTTTCTGTTTTGTTTTGCGAAGAACGTCCAAGGTTCAATTTGTGATATAGGCATTTGACAATAATTGCTAACTCATAAATATTTGCATACGAAACAAAGGATTAATTACAGGTAACATTAGAAATAGGAGCAATAATGAGTTGTCTAAACGATCTAATTGTTTTATCCACCAAGGTACTAAGGTAAGTTCAGCTGAAGAACGTAGCCTGTATATCTCAATTCCCCAGAGAGTGAGCCAGCAAGTCAATACACTCTCCCCAAGCAAAGCTATACTATCAGCCTTAAGGAAGTTGGGTATCCTCCAGCAGATCTCAACATTCCCCAGCACAATATATGAACATTCCTAACAAGCATCCCCGACAGTCTTGATCTAAGATTGTTCCTCGGCGGTATACAGACATTCAGTGGAGCCACTTCCAATATATCTCAAAGTTTTCCCAGGAGAGTCCAGTCTGAAGTTCCCCCAGGAAAGTGGAATCCATCTCCCTAGCAGTAAGCTTACCCCCAGTAGATTCTGGAAGCTTATCCCCTGCAGAGCACGAACGCATCTCCCGGCTTTATTCAAAGGTTATTTCCCTGCCAGGATATAACTGGGTTATCCTCAGCCAAAAGCCACGGAAAGATCGTCCTCGGCGAAGTCTTCTTATCCCCAGCGAAGTCCATTAAAACTTCCAACACATCAACGGTATCCCCAGCGGAGTTATCACCAACATCCCAGCAAAGTACCTCTCTTCCCACAGAGTATTGTTCCCCAGCAAGATCGCTAGAATAACTTTCTCCCAGCAGAGTAATCCATTCGCCAAGTTTATTCCCCAACGGAGTTATCTTCTCCTACCGGTATTCTTGCAACTATCATCCCCAGCAGAAACAACAAAGCACTATTCCTCAACATCAGCCCAAGATGTGACTTTCCGACACCCGTCAAGGATTTACTTTCCTAGACAAAAACATACATTCATAAACAACACATTTTCATACATTACAGCATGCATATACGCATCACGAGCATACAATCTCATCTCGCATGCCATATATCATGACATCACATACAACTAACGTTTTGTCTTTTCAGGACAAAGGTTAATATCAAGATGATTATCATCAACGGTCGCAACTAAAGATCCGATTCCTGTATCTCGCCAGGGTGTATCTGTTGACGATCGATTATAGACCCGATTCCTGTATCTTTCCAGGGTGCGTCTGAAGAGTTCGAGGATCCGATGCCTGTATCTTGCCAGGGTGTATCCGTTGAAGACTAACATTACCAGACCCGATTCCTGTATCTTGCCAGGGTGCGTCTGAAGAGTTCGAGGATCCGATGCCTGTATCTTGCCAGAGTGCATCCGTTGAAGACTAACATTACCAGACCCGATTCCTGTATCTTGCCAGGGTGCGTCTGAAGAGTTCGAGGATCCGATGCCTGTATCTTGCCAGGGTGTATCCGTTGAAGACTAGCATTACCAGACCCGATTCCTGTATCTTGCCAGGGTGCGTCTGAAGAGTTCGAAGATTCGATTCCTGTATCTCGCCAGGGTGTATCTGTTGACGACTATATTCTCTAGACTCGATTCCTGTATCCCGCCAGGGCACGTCTGAAGAGTTTAAAGATCTGATTCTTGTATCCAGCCAGGGCGCATCTACATAAAGAATTTGAAGATCAACTCTTGTAACAGGCCAGGTAATTATTTTTCTTTTTTAGGTACGCAAGTTCTCGCTAAGGAAACTCTTACGCGATCGACGCCCGGATGGCATCTATAAGCCCATCCACCTATCCATCACCTCTCAACATGGCATCTATAAGCCCATTTTCCTATCCATCAATCTCCAAATGGCATCTGTAAGCCCATTCCCACCATCACATTGCTGACACTCTACTATGTGAGTACAAATTTCTGGGCACTCTAGTGTTCAATCATCTTCCACCTTCGGATTACGAAAGGCACGCTAGCCAATCTACATCCTCAGGTCTAAGAAGATTGAACAGGGGAAACTGTTGTACCCCAAAATTTGCCCTCCCATATTCTTCAAGATTTGCCAAGATCAAGTTTCAAAATCTCCCAAGGGTTGCACGGTCCAATGGCCTCCTAACAGTCAAAAATTAGGGTTTTGGTTCTGGCAAAGAAGTTGAAGTTTCCAAGGGTCCAATCAAGTCCCACATGCCTTTAAACATTGTCAAGCATCCTTATGTCAAGTTTCAAGACTCACAACACAAAATTGCACAGTCAAAAACCCTAATTGCTTCACAGTCAACTATAGGGGCAAAATGGTCATTTGACAGTCAAAAGTCAAAATTTTTGGTCAACATCTTATTTTGAAGCCACAAACGTCATTTGATCAATTCTTGATCATGATTCTCAAAGAATGGCTCAAAAAGTCTCAAGATGCAAAAGTTTCTATTTTTGGACAGTTGGAAAAGTCAACTGCAAATTGACCAAGGCATAACTTCCACATGGTTTATCAGAAAAATCCCATCCAAAGCTCATTTTGAAGAGAATTACATTTCCTACAACTCATCTTCACACTTCAAGTCCAAGAAATGCTCTCACAAAAAGTTATCAATCTCAACATTATAGGTCATTTTCAAAAGTCAACAAAAAGGCACTTTAAGTCAAATACCATAACTTCAGATTGGTAAATCAAAATGACATGGGACCAAAGTAATTGGTTAGAGGACTTCAAGACCTTTCCAAAATGTCCAAGAACATGATCAAAGCTTAAAAATTGAGCAAGATATGCCTTGTGGAAGTTGGGAAGTTTTTGGGAATTTTGAAAAGTCAACTTTGCTTCAAATGCCTCAAAATTGCTAATGGGCCTCAATTTATTCCATGAATCATTACCCAAAGGCTATGCACGACCCATTGACATCCAAGGGAGTTATTTTCTCATTTTTGATTAATTATTTGGATTTTTATTATTATTAATTCACTTAATTAAAATTAAATATGAAAAAATATCAAATGCCACCTTTCAAATCTTTTTATGCAGCATATGCACTCTTTATGTACTCAATATTCGTGTATCATCCAAAAGGGAAAGAATCTTCAATGATTGGCATAAGAAAGGCATGAAAAAGATTGAAAAAGATCATGGAAAATCAAAAATTCAAAAGCATTGAAACAATGGATCATGGGCTTATTTTTCTAACCTAATTCCTTCCACATATATACACAATCATAAACCTAATGCCAAGAACACAAAAGCTGCGCAGAAACTCATAGAACAAACTTTGCACTTTTTTCCTAAAAATCTCAAAACTGTTTTCATAGCTAGAGCTTGTTTCAAAGATCAAAAACGATTCCAATACACTCCTGACACAACCAGGGAGCTTTTCCAATCAAAATCACGCCTCCATACTCAAGGAATTGGTAGATAGAAGCCTGACTTTTCTTTAAAATTTTCATATTCTTATTTCACTTTTCATGCATGATTACTGTGTTTTAATGGTTGGTTTATACTAATATGATCTCTCTGAAGCTAATGGTGTTATCCAATTGAATTAATATTGCCCGGATGAGAAGTTGCCATGAACGTAGGTTAGGGTTTCAGAAGCTTCAATTTGGGGTTTTGCATATATGGAAAAATCAGGCCATGAAATTGGTACCATTGGAATCAGGACCTTCAAACGAATAGAAACCACCCATCACGCCCTTTTTCTTTTTAACTATATGCTAATCGCTATTATGGCAGGTTTGACTTAGTGGGGGTTTAAAACCCCGCTAACTGATTATGTTACAGGTAAAACGATGAAGATGATGCTTGCGTGTCTGGACGTGACTGGGAGATTCAAATCTTCGCGCTTAATTTTTGTTTTACACCAATAGCATTTGTTTTCATATACATTAATCAGGTTCCACTAAGTTAACAAATAAACGCATTGGTTGGGTTGGTAGACATGCTGTCACGCAGGTACTGGGACCTGGGTTCGATTCCCAGGTCCCCCACTTCCTCTATAATTTTTTCTTTAACACGCTTCTGTGCAGTGTGCTCATAAGGGACCATTGTACAACCTCATCTCCTGGCCTGCCAAGTGTCCATAGACTCTGATCTGAAGGCCACAAAAGTGGCTCACCATGCGCGTTAGTCAACTGAGTCCCATGTGATCATTGAAAGTCAAAGAGGCCTGGAATCTGTTGGGCCAAAATGCTTCCCAAACACCTCCAAAAGGGGCAGAACACCCCCAGGGTTTGCTCAATCTTTTTATTCTTTTTCTTTTATTATTTTTTTCCCTTTTATTCTTTTTAATTTGTTTTATTGTTTTAATTAATTCACCAAAATAATTTGCATAAATATAAGATCCAGAAAAAGTCAAAAATAAAAATATGTTTATTAATATTTAATTCATTATTATATTTTTGTAAATAAATTTAATAATCAATTTAGGTTAATTTAGGTTAAAATTTTAATATTTTTTTTCTTAAATAATTAAAAAATGTAGAAATTAGGGTTTGTCACATTTTCATCCTTTTTCTTAAATAAATAATTCCTATCATTATTACTAACTATTAATTATTTTGTAAATAAACATGTAACTAAATAATTAGTAAATTAGGTCAAAACTTAAATATTTTCTTTAATAATTAAAAACAATTCAGAATTAGGGTTTTATTTAATTTCTAATTTTAATCAATTTCAATTAATTTTCCTTTTTCATAAATACAAAAACATCAAAAATAACTTCTTTTCCTTATTAAATAATTTAATTAATTTGTAATTTCAATTTAATTTCTTTAAAGGGTCCAACGCCCTCGCACCTTCGAATATAATTTCTTTTCACGCGTTTGTTTCTATTTTTCATTTTAATCTTATGTAATCGCCCCAAAGCTTTGTAATAGTAATTAGGACATTTACTTTCCGCACTTTTATTCAAAATCGGGTCTTTGTTAATTTGGCGATGTATAGACCCGCGCCTTGTAATAGCGTAGGACTTTTATTTTCCGCATTTTAATTTCCGCACCTTTTAACTGCTAATCACATGAAAGAATGAATGGCCCAAATAAAATCAAAGCGTAGCTCGCCCAATGCATGACAAGATAAAATATAAACTGAAAATGACACACAATTCACACACCACTCTTAGGGTACGCCTCACCGTTGCCTTGCCCCTCGAAACGTAGTCGTCGAGTATAGGACGTTTTAGTAAGTCCTCATGTCCATGAACATGGCATAAGGGTAGCTTCTAAGGTGTCCTACTGTTGCTCTGGTGACCACACTGACCCTAAACTCGAATTGACCCGAACACCTCCAACGGTGGTACTACCTACCTCTCAATGGTGGGATGGCACTACCTTAAGGACATTTACACAACCTAATTCCTTAGGGTAGATAGATGACTCGTAGATACTTGCTCTAATTCAAAACAAATCAAAAACTTCTTTTCACACCGACACTTTTCAAAAAGATTTCAAAAACAACTTTTCAAACACTCTTGAGGACTGATACAAGAGTCGATCTGAAACTTTCAAAGAAACTTTTTCAAACCCACTCACTTTGAAAAGCAAACAAACATTTTGAAAACACAAATGAGCAAGTATCTAAGAGCCCATGGATAACCATGGATAGAAAGGGTGCTAACACCTTCCCTTTCTATAAATCTACCTCCTGAACCGAGAAACTATCTCATAATGAATTTTGCTGTGCTTTTGTCCTGTCCATGTTGGAGAAAATAAAAGACGGTGGCGACTCTTGCTTCCGCGACATTTCGCGAACCAGCTTTAAACAATCAGTTCCAGATCCACCGATCACAGTCAGCAATAGTATAGTCATTGGCAAAGAGATCCGGAGTGGATGAGGACCTACAAAAGTGTGTGCGTGTGAATGTAAGATACATGGCTATTTTGAAAAATGCATTTGAAGAAAAAGAAAGATGATGAGCATAAAAATTTGAATGCAAAAGTCCTATGATTTGTATTGAATGATCATATGATAAGATGAACATAAATAAAAACCTTGACAAATGGACCATAGTGCCCCCGGCTAGACACATGGCTTAAAAGTCACTGTTTAATATTACAGACAAAATGTTCTTGAATTAATAGAAAGCAATAAACAAGTAATTACTCCTCAATGAAGGAGATGGGAACGAAGTCCTTTGCGTGCCAATTGTTGAGCTTTGTTGTACTAGGGTATACCCAATCTTCAAATGCAACCTCATCATCAGAATCACCCACAGCGTTAAATTCATGACTTCTAATACAGAGAGGGGGCTTCCTTGCACGAGTGCGCCTTACTTCTTTCTGAGCCTTAATAGTGAAACCCAAACCACATTTGTCTGATTTGAATGGGATCTCGGGGAGTTTCCCCCAAGTATCACAGTTTCCTTCTTCGACTACAGCACGAGCATCTTTGAATGAAACCATCTTTGGCACGACCTTACCAACTTTTGACACATCAGAGGAAAATTTGGAAGTAGCAACCATTGGTGGCACAACTTCAAAATCCTGACACGGGGTTTCTATAAATTCATCGTCCATCTCCATATATTTGAAATAATTGAGGTGGCTTACCATGAACTCCTCCTCACCACATACAGTGACAATCCTTCCTTTGACTGGATACTTGAGCTTTTGATGAAGGGTTGATGTTACTACCCATTCTCCGTGGATCCAAGGGCGAACCAGCAAACAGGAGTAAGTAGGACGGATATCCATGATGTAGAAAGTAGAGTTGAAAATCTGTGAGCCCACCTTGATTAGGAGATCCACCTCTCCATGAATTGTTCTTTTGGACCCATCGAAATCCCTCACAATAATATCACTTGGTTTCAAAACTAGTCCTTCACAGTCTAAATGGTCCAAATCCCCCTTGGTTAGCACGTTTAAAGAAGAGCCAATGTCAACCAAAACATGTGCTAGGGTAGTCCCCTTACATTCAACAGAAACATGCAGAGCTTTGTTATGGTTCTTTACCAGTGGCGTCAGATCAACATCTGAGAACCCCAAACCATTGTCGGTCGTCAAGCTTGCCACAAAATTTTCAAACTGCCAGTTCTGGTCTTATGAGGGACATAATCCTTCTTCAAGAATTTGATTAACGCCCGAGCATGAGCATCGGAACAAAGTAGCAAAGATAACATAGAAATCTTGGAAGGGGTTTTCCCCAACTGCTTCACAATCTTGAAATCACTCCTTTTTATAATTTTCAAGATCTCATCCATTTCTCGAGCGGAAGGTTCCCCATCAGCAATGTCTTTTGCGGGTATCTCTGTCTCAACAGGCTCAACTACCTTCTCTTTTCCCCTTGTATCAACACTAGGCTTAGCAGTGGAAATGCGGACAGTCGCCTTTGTAGCAGTTGGTGGTGAGATGTTGGGTGAAAAGATTCTCCCAGTTCTGGTCACCTTACTAGATCCAGTAATGTTACCAATGTCATTAACTTTGCTTTCTTCAATCCAAGCATCTTGCTTTATTCCATGGTAAAACACCTCAGTACCATAGTTCCATGGCACTGCTTTGTTGGAAGAGTACGGAATTGTCCTGGGGGCGGTAATTATTAGAGGAGCAACAGTCGGACAAAGTCTTCTCAAATAGGATCTCATGGATATTCATCAGGCGTTGAATGCCTTCCTTCATCCATTTGCATCCATTGAGTTGTTTGGCACATCAATCACAGTTCTTCAAACAGCCAGGGAAAATCCTGACTTTCAGCAGATTCTTTTTGGTAATGTTTAACGGAGTAGTTAAGTCTTCGACGGAGGAAACAAAAATGGTGTCTTCAACCGAATTGAGACCCTTGCCATGATTTGGAATAGGCGCGGTGATTACATTCAGAGTTGGAGGAGGATCAAATTCAATGATCTTGTTGTCTATTAAGTCTTGAATTTTATTCTTCAATGCCCAGCATTCGTCAGTCTCATGCTCGGGACTATTCGATTGATATGCACACTTGGTATTCAGATTGTACTTTGGTGAAGAGGTATCTGGATTGGCCAGAGGATCACGCAGTGTCACAAAATTAGCCTTTAACAGGTGTTGTAAGGCTTGGGATAGCGATATGCCTATCCTTGTGAATTTTCTTCGCGGAACCTCAAACTGTTGATGATTGGAAGATTGTCTTTGAACAGGAGTTGGATTGGAAATCCGGATAACATTAATGGACTAGCAGTCATCCTTCTTGGTACGGGCCCTTGCGCCATACACATCATTCGTTTCTTTCTTCTGATAAAAGGTTTCTTTACGGGATTGGAGGTGGAAGCAGATGCTATGGGAATCTTCCCGCTTTTGATACCTCTTTCAACTCTTTCACCGGTTAAGATCAGCTCGGTGAAATCGGAAGAAGAACCAACCAAAAAGTTGAAAAATGGACCAGATAAAGTGCCCATAAACATATCAATATGCTCCCTATCAGTTAACAGCGGTTGGACCCTACTGGCAAGATCCCTCCACTTTTGGGGCGTACTCTTTGAACCCTTCATTCTTCCCCATTATCATGTCTTGCAGTTAAACTCTTGTTGGCGCCAGGTCGGCATTGTACTGGTATTGGTGGTAAAAAGTGGTGGCTAAGTCTTCCCATGTATGGATACGGGAATCCTCCAATTGGTAAAACCACTCTAGTTGTGTCCCAGCCAAGCTTTCTTGAAAAAAGTGAACCCATAGTTTCTTATCAGCGGTGTGCGGTTGAATTTTGTGCACATAAGACTTCAGGTGAATCTTTGGACAGGATACCCCATCGTATTTCGCGAAGAATGGTATCTTGAATTTTTGGGGAATGACAACCTCAGGGACGACTTTAATCTCAACGACCTTTAGTCTGTCCTCTAGCTGCTTGTACTTAACATCGGCACGAGGATACTGCTCGTCAAAATAATCTTCATCATCAGACGCTTGATCATTGATACACCCATCCTGGGTACTTCTTACTTCTCTAATTTGATTCTCGTCTTCCTCAGACGAATCTTCCACTACCGGTATCTGACGGATTGGCTCCCTGAATCTCTTATCCATATTGACTAGGGCTTTCCTCCTTGGTTTCTTTTTGGATGCCAGCAACGTCATCAACTCTTGTTTCCCCTTGGCTAAGGTCAGTAGAGTCTCTTGAAACTGAGAGTTTTGTGCTTGTAGGTCTTTCACTGTTTTCTTGATATCCATCTTGATGAAATAAACAACAGAAAGATAAGGAATTCTGTCGTGGAAAACCTGTTACATTATGATGTATGGAAGATGTGTATGAAAATGTTTTTAAGGATTTATGAAATTTAAATTTGTCTAGACAAATAATGAACAAACATCAATTATCATTAATTAGTTCAAAATGATTACAACATGCCTCTTGGGCTTACAAAATAAATCTCTAAGATAAAAATGTTGAACGCATCCTCTTCGGCGCAAGGTAGGCGTTCAAGCTTTGCTCTTCATGTAGTTGTTTTGTAAGCTTCAAAACCATTTTCTCACTCGCATAGCACTGAGCTTCGAAAGTGTCTCGTTCTTCCTTTAGCTGAATCCAACCTTTTTGCAAGTCTTCAAGAGAAGTAGGCATGTTGGGATGGAGGACAGATATGAGACTTCTTTTTCAGCAACAGGCTCCATGATAACTGGTAGGATGGAGGGGTAAGACATCATGAGTTTCTGAGCATGAGCTCGCACCCACCTAAGATAAGGTTCAAAGGGAATATAATTATTGCGTCCCAGTTTTCCACTATCTTCTTTGTTTACCATCATCCAAGCTCTCGCAAACCTCTGATGGTAGCCTTGATCGTCGCTCTCGTAGTCAAATACCACTCCTTGGATGAACATGTCATGCGGACCATCTCTTCGGGCGTAACCAAATTGTCGCAAGGCTAAGCAAGGGTTGTAAGTTATAGCTCCCATAATTCCAAGCAAAAGGACATTAGGAAATTCCCCATAACAGTCAATGATAGAAGTATTCGCCAAGGATCTCGAACACCAATGGATATCAGAGTGGGTGAGGGACATCATCCTTTGAGACCATGTCAATTTTTGCTCGTTCTTCAATGTTTATAGAGGTAAGTGAGAAGTGAACCACTTGGAAAGTAGGGGAATACAATACAAGAGACCACCTCTTTTCTTCATTGTACGGGTATGGAAACAATGTAGAATGTCTCCCAGCAAGGTAGGTATAGGATTACGAGAGAGAAAGAATGTGATGGCATTCACATCTATGAATTGGTCCGAGTTGGGAAATAGAACCAAACCATAAAATGAGAAGGGCTAAGACATCTTCAAAGGCTTGAAAGTCCATATTTTCCAAAAATGAACTATCCCTCTCCAATAAGAACTTGGCTAGTGTTGTACCCCAAAATTTTCCCTCCCATATTCTTCAAGGTTTATCAAGAATCATCCTCAAATGGTTCAAGATTACTTAAGGATTGCACAATTCAAATGCCTCCTAAGCCAGTCAAAATTAGGGTTTTGGTTCTTGCAAAGAATTTGAGGTTTTCAATGGCTCAATCAAGTCCCATATGCCTATATACATGGTCAAGCATCCATAGGCCAAGTTTCAAGACTCACAGCATCAAGTTGCACAGTCAAAAGCCCTAATTGCTTCACAATCAACTGTAGGGGCAAAATGGTCATTTGGCAGTCAAAAGTCAAAATTTTTGGTCAACATCTTATTTTGAAGCCACAATTATCATTTGATAAAGTCTTGATCATGATTCCACAAGAATGGCTCAAAAATCATCAAAGATGCAAAAGTTGCTATTTTTGGACAGCTGAAAAGTCAACTGTAACTTGACCAGGGTATAACTTTTTCATGGTTCATCATAAAAATCCCATCCAATGCTCATTTTGAAGGGGATGACATTTCCTACAACTCATCTTCACATTCCAAGTCCAAGAAATTCTCTCATAAAAAGTTATCAATTTCTACATTATAGGTCAATTTCAAAAGTCAACAAAAAGGCACCTTAAGTCAAAGACCATAACTTGAGATTGGTAAATCAAAATGACATGGGGCCAAAGGCATTGGTTATAGGACTTCAAGACCTTTCCAAAATGTCCAAGAACATGTTCATAGGATCAAAATTGAGTAAGATACGCATTGGAGAAGTTGGGAAATTTTTGGGAATTTGCAAAAGTCAACTTTGCCCAAAACACTTCATTTTTGCTAATGGGCCTCAAATTCTTTCTTGAAACTTTGTCCAAGGCCTATGCACGACCCATTGAACTTAAATTGATTTATTTTCTTATTTTTAATTAATTAATTGAATTTTTATTAATATTAATTCATTTAATTGTAGGAAAATTCAAAAGATATGGTTTTCAAATCTTTTGTGAAGCAAATAAGATCAGGGCAAGCTGGCAATTTCGTGCATCCATCAAAGAGGCAAAAATATCCAATTTTGGCAAGGTTTTTCAATCAAAAAGATTGAAAAATATTTGATTGGAAATCAAAGATGCAAAACTTTATTCCATGGATTTTTGGATCAAAACTTGATCTAAAACCATTCTACTATAAGTGCATAACTCAACCCTAATGCCTGCAACGTGCAAAACTGCTGCAAAGAACCCTTATCATATTGAAAAATTCAAAGAAAGCTTGAAACTAAATTCCACTTTCCAGGCCCTTTCAAGGAGATTTAAAGATTCAAACACGTTGCTGGGACACTCAGGAACCTATTGCAATCAAATTCGCGTGCCAAAGCTTGAGAAATCACACCAAAGAGAATCACGGTTTGTTGATATTTTTCAGAATTGAAACTCACGATTCATGAGTATTTGATGTAATTTATGGCTTGTTTTATATTGCTTGCATCCATATAAAGCTATTAGTATCAATTAATTGGATTATCATGCACTGAATTATGATTTGCCATTAACGATTTTTAGGTTTTTTGAGTTTTTGAATTAGGGCTTTACAGCACAGAGAAAATTAGATCATCTCACGCACATGGTTGAAACCGCCTGGACAAGACGAATTGAACAAGACTATCGCGCCCAATTTATATAACCCAGGGACCTATTCGCTATTTTCCCTCGTCCTATTTTGTGGGGATCAAAAACCCCCGCTAACTGCTTTTGTTTTACAGGGAAAAAAGGAAGAAGACGATTACGTGTGGATGTGTGATTGGCTGGTTTGAATAAATAGCGCGCGTTTCATTTATTTCCCAGCATAATTATTGTTTTCATACATTGATTTCATTGTCCATTATTATAACAAAAGCGTGCAGTTGGCTTGGTGGATAGTGAGGTGTCTGGCAATCGTTGGGACCTGGGTTCGATTCCCAGGTCCACCCCAATATTTATTTCTATTTTCATAACATGATTCTATGCAGGTTGCCCAGTGCGTTTCACCATGCATCTCACCTCCAAGCTTGCCAAGTGGCCACAAGCGTCCATCCAAAGGCCAAAAGGTGAGGAGCACCATGCTCGCAGTCAACAAGCATTCTTGAGGATCCAGAAAGTCAACAGGCTTGAGTGTTATAGGCCTAAAATTCCAGATTCACCTCCACATTGGTCCATCAAACCCCCCCTGGTTTACTATCTTTTTTTTATTTATTTTCTTTCTCCTTTTAATTCTTTTAACTAATTATTATTATTATTATTATTATTAATTAACAAATTAATTTTCATGATAAATTCAGACTATTAAAATATTTATAATATTTTTATTATGCATTAATTTCATTATTAATTTATTTTGTAAATAAAATACTAACAAATTAATTAGTTTAATTAGTTAATTTTAATCTTTTTTCACAATAAATAAAATAGGTTAGAATTAGGGTTTTCTCTTGACTTTTTATTTTTATTTTCATTAAAATATTAAAAAACATAAAAAACATTTTTTCTTTTTAGTTAAGTAATTAATTAGTACTAGGCTTAATATTTATTTTAATTGCAAAAAAGGACAATTTTCTTTCTTTTTCTCAAAAAGGGTCAAAACCCTAAGGACGTCCCGATTAAATTTCTATTCGCGTTTTATTCTTATTTTGATTATTTATGTATCTGTTTCCGAGGATGTAATAGTTAATTAGGTTTTTATTGCTTTCTTTACTTTCCGTACGTATTTTCCAAAACGGGTTTTTGTTTTTGGTGATGTATAGACCCGCGCCTTGTAATAGCGTAGATTCATATTTCCGCAATTTATTTTCCGCATTCTTAACTGTTAACAAAATGCATGAAAGATTTGTATGACAAATTAAAAACAACTCGTAGATCACCATGATACATGTACAAGATAAACATAACATGAAAACAACACACAAGCACATGCCACTCCTAGGGTACGCCTCACTGGTTGCCTCGAACGTGGTCGTCAAGTATATGGTGTTTTAGAGGTCGCCCTCCTGTCTAAAGATCAAAGTTGCCTCGAAACGGTTGCCTCGGATAAAAAAGGATCTAGGACATTAGGGTTACTTCTAAGGTGTCCTAATATTGCTTCAGTGACCATACATTGCCCCTTAATCGAATTGACCTGAATACCTCCAACGACGGTGCTACCTACTTCTCAATAGTGGGATAGCACTATCTAAAGGACTCTTACACAGCCTAATTCCTTAGAGTAGGTAGATTCTCCTGGGTACTTGCTCTCTCAAAACAAACAAAACAATTTTTCATACCTACACTTTCAAAAAGTTTTCAAACAAATTTTTCATACACTCTTGAGGACAGATACAAGAGTTACTTAGAAATTTTTCAGACGAAACTTTTTCAAAACCCACTCACACATGAAAAGCAAACGTATTTTTGAAAACATAAGAGCAAGTACCTAAGAGCCCGTGGATAACCACGGATAGAAAGGGTGCTAACACCTTCCCTTTCTATAAATCTACCTCCCGAACCGAGAGACATTCTCAAAAAAGGAATTTTGCTGTGCTTTTGTCCTTTCCATGTTGGAGAACATAAAAGACGGTGGCGACTCTTGCTTACCGCGACATTTCGCGAACCAGCTTTAAACAGTCAGTTCTATTTCCACCGATCACAGAACTGGCGACTCTGCTGTGGACTTAATAAGTGAGGTGTACCTTAGGATTAGATCATACTTATGTTTTCAATTGCTTGTTTTGATTGCTTTCATATTTGTGGGCATTGCATCGGAGTTTCATAGATCCTAACCCGGATCTGGGGAATACCCTTTTAGGTAGCATAAGCTGTGAGGGACCTGTCCGGCGTAGACCGACACGGGTGAAGTAGTGGCTACGTTGGTGTGGCACCTTGGTCTGTACCGAGATCCCTTGTGTTGCAACGAGGAGAATATGGGTCTTCTGAGGAGTCATTAAGCACCAACCGACCTTAGAACCCTAATTTGACCCAACTTGGCCATAGAACAGTAGAAGTATGCTACACCCATTGAGGCTAAACTCTCGCGATGGTTCTGGCCGCAAGAAAAGATTGTGACGCTGGAGTTATGACCGATTGAGGGTAGTTAGTGATATTGGGGTCCTCTAGAACCCGGTTACTTTTGATAGGACAGGTCTCAACCAACGAAACTGAAAGAGGGTAGTATCTGAACTTCATGCTGGCCTAAACTCTAAGGGCTGTCTTGTGTGACTTGTGTGCCTTATCATGTTTGCCTTTGTGAATACTTGTGGTGTGCTTTATCATAACATCATGCCATCATACCATTGCATGCATCCTGCATAAGGACTGGCCCATTTCAAAGACAAGAGGGTTTCATCTTTGCTCTGTTTTGTAGGGCATTATGATGCCTGTGCGAAGGAATACTATCCGGCTCAACTTTGTTCACCCACCTGACTTGCTTAAAGAGTTGGTTGACAGAATTCCCAATACTACTTCCTTCATCCAGAGGCACGGTTCTCTTCTCGGTTTAGTCACTTCAAAGTGGGACCAACAACTGATGAGTGTCCTGACCCAGTTTTATGATCCTCTATATCATTGCTTCACCTTTCAAGACTTCCAGCTGGTCCCTACCCTGGAAGAATTCTCTGATTTGCTTGGTATCCCTGTTTTAGAGCAGATTCCATTCACTGGTTGGGAAAAGACTCTTAGGCTTGAGGAGATTGCTGCAGCTCTTCCTTTGACCAACAAAGAGGTAATGGATAACTGGGTGACTAGAAGCGGAGTTAAGGGCTTTTTGGCTAAGTTTCTGATTGGTAAAGCTAATAGTTTCTGGAATGACTTAGACTTCAAGGCGTACGAAGACATTCTGGCTCTCTTAATCTATGGTCTGGTGTTGTTTCCAAATCCTGATAACTTTGTTAATGTCAATGCCATAAGGATCTTCATGTCTCGGAATCCTGTACCCACTCTCTTGGGTGATATCTTGCAATAACTCTTTGCTCGTACTGCCTGAAGACGGGGAACTCTATGGTGTTGTGCTCCTTTGTTAGTGAGGTGGTTTATTTCGCACCTCCCTAAGTTCGTGCTGAAGAACAAAGAAGGAAGGGGCTGGGCTCATAGGTTAATGTCTCTCACTGATAATGACATCATGTGGACTCTCAGAGGTTTGGATGAGGTAGCTGTTATTGATCGTTGCGGAGAGTATCCTAATGTTCCATTGATCGGTACTCAGGGAGGAATATCTTATAATCCATGTTTAGCTCTCCGTCAGTTTGGAAGAGCCAGAAGAGCAGGGCCTCATGAGATGTTGGTGCCTCACATTAATTTTGAGTTTTAGGTAGATAGTGATGAGCTACGTCGTAGATTCATCACGGCTTGGGACAAAATTCACAAAGCTGACCCACATGAGTTGGGACCGAAGAATTCTATGCCTATGGAATCTTATTACAGATGGGTCCGCATCCGTGCTCAGAAGTTAGGAAGAACGGGATTCTTATCGGGAAAAGTTCAATGAACAGGAACAGAAGATCCAGAAGCTGACTAAGCAGTTGGAGAACGAGCGGGTCCTGAATGACTATATTCGGACTGAGAAGAGGAGGCCATGGGAGCACTGATGGGCCTTGGATATTTCTTTTACAGCTTTCATTTCCTTTTCAGTATTTTCATTTATGTAACACCTAAGGGAAATTTCTTGAACAATTCAAAGTTAAATCTAATGAAGTGTGTTTCCTTTTTGTTTACAAAGTTGAACCCCGGTTGTCTTTGAAAACATAACTCATACGCATTCCGTTCATCATATGCATAGCAAGTACCTTTTTTTCTACAGGTTGCTTAATCTTCTTTGCTGTTTATTTCAGCAGTCATCATGAATCCTGAATCATCTACTAAACAAGCTATCAAGGCCCTCCAGGTCCAGAACACCCAGTTTCAAGAGCTGGTCATGAGCTTGGCCCAGGGTCAACAGGAATTGAAGACTCTGCTGTTGAAAAAGAAGAAGAAGAGGACTGTGCTGTTTAACACTGGATGGAGGTTTGGTAATACACTACAAAATGAGGCTGATTAAGCTACTTCCTCTGTAGGGAAAGACAGTCCCCAAGGGGGAAGGGTTCCTAGTCCTGTGGTCTCCGACAACGAGACGGATTTCAATGATGAACAGTACCCTCCTGCTGAGGACAGGTACAAACAACTGGAGGACCGTCTGAGTGCCATGGAGATTCAACAGGTGCCTGGGTTGGATTTTGGGGATCTAGGTTTATCTTCTGGGGTGGTGATCCCACACAAGTTCAAGGCACCTTCTTTTGCGAAGTATGACGGAGCTTCCTGCCCTAAGCTGCATCTCAGATCATATGTAAGGAAGATCCAACCTTACACTGCAGACAAGAATCTATGGATCCATTTCTTCCAGGATAGCCTTTCAGGGGCTCAACTCGAGTGGTTCTATCAGCTGGATGGAGCCAGTATTCGAAACTGGGAGGACTTGGCTACTGCATTTTATAAGCAGTATCAGTACAATGCCGACCTCGCTCCTACACGTATCCAACTCCAGGGTATGTCGCTAGGATCGGGAGAAGGTTTTAAGGAGTACGCGCAAAAGTGGAGGGACCTGGCTGGCAGGGTGCAGCCACCGTTGACTGACCGTGAACTCGTGGACATGTTCTTGGGGACCCTGTCTGGTCCGTTCTTCAACCACCTGATTGGTAATTCTTCTGCAGGGTTTATAGACCTTATTCTGACTGGTGAGAGGATCTAAGCTGGTATCAAGTCGGGGAAGATACAGAAAGGTGCATCCTCAAGTTCTGAAAAGAAGCCCTTCAAGAAGGAAGCTAGTGTTGTTTATGGGTCAAGGAAACATAATAAACCGGAACGTCGCCAAGCTGTCAACGCGGTGGTAATATCAAAGCTTGCTGCCGCTTCTCGGCAATACAACCAGCCAAGGGGTGAGAGACCCATAAGGGAGTACACTCGGCTTAGTATGACCCTCTCTCAGATCTTGCCGCAACTGCTGTCAACCAATCTGGTAACTGTCAAAGAAGCTCCGAAGGTAGTGAACACAACCTCTCCAAAGTACAACCCCAACGCCCGTTGCGCTTATCACTCTGATAGCCCGGGGCATTCTACTGATGATTGTTGGGCTCTGAGGAATAAGGTTCAGGACCTTATTGATGCTAAGGAAATACAGTTCGAGGCGCCCGAAAGGCCCAATGTTGTGACTGCTCCCATGCCCCAGCATGGAGTAAATGCTGTGGAAGAAGACCTGTATGTAGCCTCTGTGGATGAGATTGTTACTCCGTTGTTGACTGTCAAAAGGAACTTTTTGCTAGCCGGTTTATTTCTGGGATGTAGTAAAGGTTGCCTTCTATGTTCTGTTTCACCTACTGGTTGTCCTTCGCTGAAGTCAGGTATCCAAAGCCTGATGGATAATAAAGAGATCTTGTTCGAGAAGATTTTTGTTCCTGTTATCCCTACAGAAGAAGTATCCATTGTTACTATTTTCAATAACTCTCCCAAAGCTCCCTCAAAGAAGCCTGTCAAAATCCTGTCTACTCAGAAGATCGCACCTATCATCATCACTGTTCCGGGGCCCCTCCCCTATACATCTGACAAAGCTGTCCTGTGGCACTATGGGGCAGACGTTTATGTGCTCGGGGTAAAACAAGAGTTTGATACTAGTACCGGCATCAGTAACATCACCGGGCCCGCTAAGGTTACTCGTAGTGGTAGACTCTTCTCACCAGATATTGCACCTCCAGCTATTCAGAGACCTCTTGTCATCACACCTGCCAGTGTGCCTGTTTCCCCTCCTGATCAAGTTTCTACCCCTGCTGCTGAGTCATCTGACACTCGGGGAAAAGGGACTGCTACTGATGTGCCTGCCCAGATGGAGGCACCGAAGACCGTCAATGTCGAAGCTTCAAAGCAAGAGATGGAAGAGATTCTCAAGATTATCAAGAAGAGTGATTTCAATGTAGTTGAGCAGCTGGGGCACACCCCATCAAAGATCTCTATGCTGTCACTATTGTTGTGTTCAGATGCCCATGCCAAGGCCTTGATTACCTTCCTGAAGACGGCCCATGTTCCACAAGAGACATCTGCTGACCAATTTACCGATTGTATGGCCAACCTAACTGCTGATAATGGGTTGGGTTTCTCTGACGCCGATCTGACTGCCAAGGGAAAGAACCATAACGATGCCCTGCATGTCTCCATTGAATGCAGGGGCACTACTCTTTCGCATGTGTTGGTAGACACCGGTTCTTTGTTGAACGTATTGCCCAAGAAAGCTTTAGACAGGCTGGATTGTGAGGGTTTAAAGCTCAAGCCAAGTAACATTGTTGTCCGGGCCTTTGACGGGTCCAAAAGGATGGTGCATGGTGAAGTTGAAATTCCAATCAGAGTTGGCTCTCAGGTCTTTGATTCAACATTCTATGTGATGGACATTCGTCCATCCTATTCTTGTTTACTGGGTCGTCCATGGATCCACAAGGCTAGAGTTGTAACCTCCACATTACATAAGAAGCTTAAGTACCCGGTCAGAGGGAAGATTGTTACGGTGCAGGGGGAGGAGGAATACATGGTCAGCCACCTCAACTCGTTCCGGTACATAGAGATGGATGGGGAGTTCATTGAGACCCCCTTTCAACATTTTGAAGAGGTGCCTCAGACATTGGCAGCAGCAGAGACTGTGACTGAAGATAATTCTCCTTTGAAGATGGCTTCCTTGAAGGATGTCCGGGTTGTGATTGAGAAGGGTGAGTGCACAAACTGGGGCCGACTTCCTGATTTTACTCCGAAGACTGACAAATTTGGTTTGGGTTTCACTGCAGAAGCTCAGAGGGTTGTGCGTAAGGCAAGGATTGGAAGACCTCCTGTATTCATCACCAACCCGGGAGTGAATGCTATTAAAGATGATGTGGAGGAATCCGAATTTGACAGCTGGATCTACCCAACGACCAACGGTGGACCAAGCAACTGGACTGCGAAAGATTTCATACCTATTACTTTTGTCACTCAGTAATGAACCCCTTTGTTTTGAATTTGTAACGAACAATAATTTGAAACTTTATGGCCCGGTGTCTTACCCGGGGCACCGTGGCTTCATTTGTGAGGGCTTATTATTTGTCATTTCCATATATCATGAATAAAAGCATTGGACGTTTTTGCATTTCAAATCTTGTGCTCCCTTTCTTTCTTTATATATTGCAAAACAACTATATTTACACACACTCACCTATACAGGTTCCAATCCACTCTGGATCTCACTGGTAACGACTCTGCTACTGCCAGTTATGACTTCGAAAATCCGATCAACTTAGCCGAAGACGAAGGTGAAGATGATTGCGAAGTTCCTGGTGAGCTTGCAAGACTGTTACTCCAGGAAGAGAGGGCCATTCATCCACATGAAGAGCCAGTGGAAACGGTAAATCTGGGTACTGAGACAGACAGAAAGGAAGTCAAGATTGGTGCCAATCTAGAGCTCAGTGTGAAACAACGGTTGATTCAGATGTTGCATGATTATGTGGAAATCTTTGCCTGGTCTTACGAAGACATGCCTGGGTTAGATACTGACATCGTAGTTCATCACCTGCCTACCAAGGAAGACTACCCTCCGGTTAAACAGAAGGTCCGCCGTATGCGTCCAGAGATGTACGAGAAAATCAAGGCTGAGGTTATGAAACAATTTGATGTCGGGTTTCTAGCAGTGACTTCTTACCCTCAGTGGGTTGCCAACGTGGTTCCAGTACCGAAGAAGGATGGTAAGGTCAGAATGTGTGTTGATTACAGGGATTTGAACAGGGCCAGCCCCAAGGACGACTTCCTTTTGCCTTATATCGACGTTCTGGTTGACAATACTGCTCAGCACAAGGTGTTCTCCTTCATGGACGGTTTCTCCGGATATAACCAAATCAAGATGGCTCCTGAAGACATGGAGAAAACCACTTATGTTACTCAGTGGGGCACCTTTTGTTACAAGGTCATGCCTTTTGGGTTGAAAAATGCTGGGGCAACCTACCAACGTGCCATGGTTGCTTTGTTTCATGACATGATCCATCATGAGATAGAAGTATATGTCGATGATATGATTGCAAGGTCCCAAACTAAGGAGGAACACCTTGACCATCTACAGAAGCTGTTTGACCGTCTGAAGTTGTACAAGCTGAGGTTGAACCCGAACAAGTGCACCTTCGGGGTAAGATCTGGAAAACTACTAGGTTTCGTCGTGAGTGACAAAGGTATTCAAGTGGACCCTGTCAAAGTAAAAGCCATACAAGAGATGCCAGCTCCCAAGACTGAGAAAGAAGTTAGAGGCTTTCTAGGACGGCTGAACTACATTGCCCAATTCATCTCACATCTAACTGCTACCTGTGAACCAATCTTCAAGCTACTGAAGAAAGATCAAGTAGTACGTTGGAACGATGAATGTCAGGCCGCTTTCGGCAGAATCAAAGAGTATCTCCAAAAGCCACCCATTCTTATGTCACCGGTTGAAGGGAGACCTCTAATCTTATACTTGACAGTACTTGACAACTCAATGGGGTGTGTGCTGGGGCAGCATGACGAGTCTGGCCGAAAAGAGCACGCCATTTATTACCTTAGCAAAAAGTTTACCGACTGTGAGACCCGATACTCATTGCTCGAGAAAACTTGTTGCGCTTTGGTATGGGCTGCTCGCCGGCTGAGATAGTATATGTTGACTCACACTACTCTGTTGATTTCAAAAATGGATCCAATCAAGTACATCTTCGAAAAGCCTGCCTTGTCCGGAAGAATAGCAAGATGGCAAATGATCTTGACTGAATATGACATCCAGTACACGACTCAAAAAGCAATCAAGGGAAGTGTGTTGGAAGACCATTTGGCACACCAGGCAGTGGACGACTACCAGTCGATGAACTTTGAATTTCCATATGAGAATATCATGGTAGTGACTGATTATGAAGTACCTGGACCGGATGAAGGACCTGAGGAAGGATCCCGATGGTCTATGCACTTTGACGGAGCCTCAAACGCTTTGAGTAACGGTATTGGCGCTGTGATCATATCCCTTAAAGGAACTCATACTCCACTTACTGCCCGGCTATGTTTCAACTGCACCAACAACATGGCGGAGTATGAGGCATGCATCATGGGTCTTCAAGCTGCAATTGACTTAAGGATCAAGTTTCTGAGTGTTTTTGGAGATTCCGCTCTCGTGATCAGCTAGATCAAAGGCGAGTGGGATACGAAACACCCAAATCTTATTCCTTACAAAGAGTATGTGTTGACATTGATCCCCCACTTCGAAGAGATAACTTTTGAACACTTCCCAAGAGAGGAGAATCAGTTGGTGGACGCGCTGGCTACAATGTCTTCTATGTTCAAAGTCAAATGGGACAACGAGGCTCCCCGGATCATTATCTGGAAATTGGATGAACCTGCATATTGCTGTGATCTTGAGGCTGAAGAGGTAACTGAAAAACCCTGGTATCATGAAGTAAAGAGGTACCTTGAAGCTCAAGAATACCCCGAGGGTGCATCTGTCAATGACAAAAAGTTTCTGAGAAGGTTCGCAGCAAAGTTCTTCCTCAGCAATGGCATTCTGTACAAGCGAAACCATGATTCAACCTTACTGCATTGTATGGATAAAACTGAAGCAGAAAGAATCATGACAGAGCTGCATGAAGGTACCTTCGGAACACACTCCAGTGGACATACTATGGCAAAGAAGATCCTTCGGGCAGGATATTTCTGGTCCACAATGGAAACCGACTGTTACCAACACTCTCGGACGTGTCACAAATGCCAGATCTATGCAGATAAGGTGCACATTCCTCCGATTCCCCTGAACGTCTTGACAGCACCTTGGCCTTTTGCAATGTGGGGCATTGACATGATCGGCGAGATCAGACCTACGACATCCAACGGGCACCGCTTCATCCTGGTAGCGATTGATTATTTTACAAAGTGGGTTGAAGCAGCTTCCTATGCTACCGTAACCAAGAACGTCGTGGCACGGTTCATTCGGCATAATCTGATCTGTCGATACAGCGTACCTGAGAGGATCATTACAGACAATGGTACCAATCTCAATAACAAGATGATCACTGAGCTCTGCGAGCAGTTCAAGATACAGCAACACAACTCTTCTCCCTACCGGCCGAAGATGAATGGGGCTGTCGAAGCGGCAAATAAAAACATTAAGAAGATTGTGCAGAAGATGACAGTGACGTACAGAGATTGGCACGAGATGTTACCGTTTGCTCTTCATGGGTACCGTACCTCAGCACAGACGTCGACAGGGGCAACACCCTTTTCCTTGGTCTATGGCATGGAGGCAGTCTTGCCTATTGAAGTGCAGATACCCTCTCTCTGGATAATGAAGGATGCAGGATTGAGCGAAGATGACTGGATCCAGACTCGACTTGATCAATTAAACCTGATCGACGAAAAGAGACTCACTGCTATGTGTCATGGTCAGACGTACCAAAAACGGATGATCAAGGCATTTAACAAGAAAGTCAGACGACAAGAGTATCAAGTCGGAGACCTGGTAATCAAGCGCATCATTCTTCCTCAAAGTGATCCCAGGGGCAAATGGACCCCTACGTACAAAGGGCCATTTGTGGTTAAACATATCTTCTCAGGAGGAGCTATGATTCCAACTACCATGGATGGTGACGACCTTCCTCACCCCGCCAATGCAGACATAGTAAAAAGATACTACGCATGAATAAAAGACCTGCTAGGTTGATACACCTAGGCAAAAATAAGGGCTTCTCGGCGAACCAAAAGGGTTCGGGCAAAAATAAGGGATGAAATGAAAAAATATGTACACCCGGCAAGTCGAAAACCTGAAAAGGCGGCTTAGGCAAAAAAGGGTATCCCGGTGGACTGAAAACCCGAAAGGGCGGTCCAGGCAAAAGTTAGGGATAAAGCATAATACTATGTCTCATTGGATCACCTTGCATCCAGAATCCGGTATCAACTATCAGGTTCAGACGGCATCAATCAGTCAGCTTCATCTTCAACTAAGCAGCAAAGTGATGAGACGCTTGAAGACATAAAGGCGATAGCAGAGTTGGAACCCAGTGGGATTATTTTTTTCACATAGTTGTTTGGTTTTCCTTTTCATAAAATTATATAAACTCTATTTTGCTTGGCGGAGTTCTCTTACTAGGACGTCAGACTCTTGTACATAAACGCCTATTTACAGGCAAATTCCAAAAATCAATACAAATCCACTTTTCCAGACAAATTGCCAATTGTTTTTCTTTTTTCTATTTTGTTTTGCAAAGAACGTCCAATGTTCATTTTTGATATATGCATTAGACACTAATTGCTAATCATAAATATGTGCATGCGAAACAAAGGGCTAATTACAGGTGACATCAGAAACAGGGGCAATAATGAGTTGTCCAAGCGATCTAGTTGCTCAGTCCACCAAGGTACCAAGGTAAGTTCAGCTGAAGAACATGACCAAGACACCTTCACTCCCTGCAGAGTAAGACAAGATTCAAAGATACTCTCCCCCGAGCAGAGTTGGTCTCCCAATCAGCCCTGAAAAGGCACAATATCTCCAACAAGTCAGCAACACTCTCCCCAAGAAGAGTTAGTCTACTGTCAGCCTTAAGGAAGTTGGGTATCCCCAGAAGATCTCAACATTCCCCAGCGGAGTATGCAGATGTTCCTAAGCAAGCATCCCCGGCAGTATTAGCATAAGATTGTTCCCCGGCGGAATACCAGACACCCCAGTGGAACTATTCCCCAGTACAGTCCAAAAGATTCCCCAGGAGAGTTGAATCAATCTCCCCAGTAGATTTTGGAAGCTTATCCCTACAGAGTACAAACGCATCTCCCCGGCTTTATTCAAAGGTTATTCCCCACCAGAGCTTATAACTGGGTTATCCTCAGCTAATTACCACGGAAAGATTGTCCTCGGCGAAGTTCTTCCTATCCCCCAGCGGAGTTCATCAAAATCCCTCAATAAAACATATCAATGGTATCCCCAGCGGAGTTCTCATCAAACCTCAGCGAAACATCTCTCCCCACAGAGCAATTCCCCGCAGAGTAATCTCTTCACCAAGTTTATTCCCCAACGGAGTCATCTTCTCCTACCGGTTTATCCTTGCAACCATCATCCCCAGCGGAAACGAAGAACTCTACTCTTCAAACATCAGCCCGGGATTCAACAAACTCCCGGAATTCGTCAAGGATTTATTTTCCTAGACGAAAATACATTCATAAACATTTCACATTTCATATCTCCTATTTACATACATGATAAAGTGCATACGCATCATATCACACAATTTTGAGAACATCATGACATCATGCATTTCATACATCATGACATTGCATATAACTGATGTTTTTCCTTTTCAGGAAAAAGGTCAACCCAAAGATGATTACTATCAACTGTCACAATTCCAGATTCGCTTCCTGTATCTAGCCAGGGCATATCTGTTGATGACAAATTCCAGATTCGATTCCTGTATCTAGCCAGGGCATATCTGTTGATGACAAATTCCAGATTCGATTCCTGTATCTAGACAGGGCATATCTGTGAGCGATTGATTGTAGATTTGATACATGTATCCAGCCAGGGCATGTCTGCATGAAGAGTTTAGAGATTCGACTCTTGTATCTAGCCAGGGCATATCTGTAGACGACTAATTCCAGATTCGATTCCTGTATCTAGCCAGGGCATATCTGTGAGTAACTGATTGTAGATTTGATACCTGTATCTAGCCAGGGCATGTCTGCATGAAGAGTTTAGAGATTCGATACATGTATCCAGCCAGGGCACATCTATAAGCAACCTTTTGAAGTTCCAGATTCGATTCCTGTATCCAGCCAGGGCATATCTGTAGACGACTAATTCCAGATTCGATACCTGTATCTAGCCTGGGCATATCTGTGAGCGATTGTTTGTAGATTCGATACATGTATCCAGCCAGGTCACGTCTGTAAGCAACCTTTTTAAGTTCCAGATTCGATACATGTATCTAGCCAGGGCATATCTGTGAGCGATTGATTGCAGATTCGATTCCTGTATCTAGCCAGGGCATATCTGCATGAAGAGTTTAGAGATTCGATACCTGTATCCAGCCAGGGCATATCTGTAGACGACTAGTTCCTGATTCGATACCTGTATCTTGCCAGGGCATATCTGTGAGTAATTGATTGTTAGATTCGACACCTGTATCCAGCCAGGGCATATCTGCATGAAGAGTTTGAAGATCAACCCCTGTAACAGACCAGGAAACCATCTTCCTTTCTCAAAGTACGCAAGTTCTCGCTAAGGAATCTCTTACGCGATCGATACCTTCAGATGGCATCTATAAGCCCATCTCCACAACTATCCATCACATTTCCAAATGGCATCTATAAGCCAATTCCCGACAAGGTTCTGTCACATCTCCAGATGGCATCTATAAGCCCATCATCCTATCCACCATCTCTCCAAATGGCATATGTAAGCCCATTCCCGACATCACACTGCTGATATTCTACTATGTGAGTGCAAATTTCTAGGCACTCTAGTGTTCAATCATCTTCCACCTTCGGATCACGAAAGGCACGCAAGCCAATCTACATCCTCAGGTCTAAGAAGATTGAACAGGGGCAACTGTTGTACCCTAAAATTTGCCCTCCCATATTCTTCAAGGTTTATCAAGAATCATCCTCAAATGGTTGAAGATTACTTAAGGATTGCACAATTCAAATGCCTCCTAAGCCAGTCAAAATTAGGGTTTTGGTTCTTGCAAAGAATTTGAGGTTTTCAATGGCTCAATCAAGTCCCATATGCCTATATACATGGTCAAGCATCCATAGGCCAAGTTTCAAGGCTCACAGTATCAAGTTGCACAGTCAAAAGCCCTAATTGCTTCACAATCAACTGTCGGGGCAAAATGGTCATTTGGCAGTCAAAAGTCAAAAATTTTGGTCAACATCTTATTTTGAAGCCACAATCATCATTTAATCAAGTCTTGATCATGATTCCACAAGAATGGCTCAAAAATCATCAAAGATGCAAAAGTTGCTATTTTTGGACAGCTGAAAAGTCAACTGTAACTTGACCAGGGTATAACTTTTTCATGGTTCATCATAAAAATCCCATCCAATTCTAATTTTGAAGGGGATGACATTTCCTACAACTCATCTTCACATTCCAAGTCCAAGAAATACTCTCATAAAAAGTTATCAATTTCTACATTATAGGTCAATTTCAAAACTCAACAAAAAGGCACCTTAAGTCAAAGACCATAACTTGAGATTGGTAAGTCAAAATGACATGGGACCAAAGGCATTGATTAGAGGACTTCAAGACCTTTCCAAAATGTCCAAGAACATGTTCATAGGATCAAAATTGAGTAAGATACGCATTGGAGAAGTTGGGAAATTTTTGGGAATTTGCAAAAGTCAAGTTTGCCCAAAACACTTCATTTTTGCTAATGGGCCTCAAATTCTTTCTTGAAACTTTGTCCAAGGCCTATGCACGACCCATTGAACTTAAATTTATTTATTTTCTTATTTTTAATTAATTAATTGAATTTTTATTAATATTAATTCATTTAATTTATTTAATTGTAGGAAAATTCAAAAGATATGGTTTTCAAATCTTTTGTAAAGCAAATAAGATCAGGGCAAGCTGGCAATTTCGTGCATCCATCAAAGAGGCAAAAATATCCAATTTTGGCAAGGTTTTTCAATCAAAAAGATTGAAATATATTTGATTGGAAATCAAAGATGCAAAACTTTATTCCATGGATTTTTGGATCAAAACTTGACCTAAAACCATTCTACTATAAGTGCATAACTCAACCCTAATGCCTGCAACGTGCAAAACTGCTGCAAAGAACCCTTATCATATTGAAAAAATTCAAAGAAAGCTTGAAAATGAATTCCACTTTCTAGGCCCTTTCAAGGAGATTTAAAGATTCAAACACGTTGCTGGGACACTCAGGAACCTATTGCAATCAAATTCGCGTGCCAAAGCTTGAGAAATCACACCAAACAGAATCACGGTTTGTTGATATTTTTCAGAATTGAAACTCACGATTCATGAGCATTTGATGTAATTTATGGCTTGTTTTATATTGCTTGTATCCATACAAAGCTATTGGTATCAATTAATTGGATTATCATGCACTGAATTATGATTTGCCATTAACGATTTGTAGGTTTTTTGAGTTTTTGAATTAGGGCTTTACAGCACAGGGAAAATTAGATCATCTCACGCACATGGTTGAAACCTCCTGGACAAGACGAATTGAACAAGACTATCGCGCCCAATTTATATAACCCAGGGACCTATTCGCTATTTTCCCTCGTCCTATTTTGTGGGGGTTAAAAACCCCCGCTAACTGCTTTTGTTTTACAGGGAAAAAAGGAAGAAGACGATTACGTGTGGATGTGTGATTGGCTGGTTTGAATAAATAGCGCGCGTTTCATTTATTTCCCAGCATAATTATTGTTTTCATACATTGATTTCATTGTCCATTATTATAACAAAAGCGTGCAGTTGGCTTAGTGGATAGTGAGGTGTCTGGCAATCGTTGGGACCTGGGTTTGATTCCCAGGTCCACCCCAATATTTATTTCTATTTTCATAACATGATTCTATGCAGGATGCCCAGTGCGTTTCACCATGCATCTCACCTCCAAGCTTGCCAAGTGGCCACAAGCGTCCATCCAAAGGCCAAAAGGTGAGGAGCAACATGCTCCCAGTCAACAAGCGTTCTTGAGGATCCAGAAAGTCAACAGGCTTGAGTGTTATGGGCCTAAAATTCCAGATTCACCTCCACATTGGTCCATCAAACCCCACCTGGTTTACTATCTTTTTTTTATTTATTTTCTTTCTCCTTTTAATTATTTTAACTAATTATTATTATTATTATTATTATTATTATTATTAACTAACAAATTTATTTTCATGATAAATTCAGACTATTAAAATATTTATAATATTTTTATTATGCATTAATTTCATTATTAATTTATTTTGTAAATAAAATACTAACAAATTAATTAGTTTAATTAGTTAATTTTAATCTTTTTTCACAATAAATAAAATAGGTTAGAATTAGGGTTTTCTCTTGACTTTTTATTTTTATTTTCATTAAAATATTAAAAAACATAAAAAACTTTTTTTCTTTTTAATAAAGTAATTAATTAGTACTAGGCTTAATATTTAATTTAATTGCAAAAAAGGACAATTTTCTTTCTTTTTCTCAAAAAGGGTCAAAACCCTAAGGACGTCCCGATTAAATTTCTATTCGCGTTTTATTCTTATTTTGATTATTTATGTATCTGTTTCCGAGGATGTAATAGTTAATTAGGTTTTTATTGCTTTCTTTACTTTCCGTACGTATTTTCCAAAACGGGTTTTTGTTTTTGGCGATGTATAGACCTGCGCCTTGTAATAGCGTAGATTCATATTTCCGCAATTTATTTTCCGCATTCTTAACTGTTAACAAAATGCATGAAAGATTTGTATGACAAATTAAAAACAACTCGTAGATCACCATGATACATGTACAAGATAAACATAACATGAAAACAACACACAAGCACATGCCACTCCTAGGGTACGCCTCACTGGTTGCCTCGAACGTGGTCGTCAAATATAGGGTGTTTTAGAGGTCGACCTCCTGTCTAAAGATCAAAGTTGCCTCGAAACGGTTGCCTCGGATAAAAAAGGATCTAGGACATTAGGGTTACTTCTAAGGTGTCCTACTATTGCTTCGGTGACCACACATTGCCCCTTAATCGAATTGACTCAAATACCTCCAACGACGATGCTACCTACTTCTCAATAGTGGGATAGCACTATCTAAAGGACTCTTACACAGCCTAATTCCTTAGAGTAGGTAGATTCTCCTGGGTACTTGCTCTCTCAAAACAAACAAAACAATTTTTCACACCTACACTTTCAAAAAGTTTTCAAACAAATTTTTCATATACTCTTGAGGACAGATACAAGAGTTACTTAGAAATTTTTCAGACGAAACTTTTTCAAAACCCACTCACACTTGAAAAGCAAACATATTTTTGAAAACATAAGAGCAAGTACCTAAGAGCCTGTGGATAACCACGGATAGAAAGGGTGCTAACACCTTCCCTTTCTATAAATCTACCTCCCGAACCGAGAGACATTCTCAAAAAAGGAATTTTGCTGTGCTTTTGTCCTTTCCATGTTGGAGAACATAAAAGACGGTGGCGACTCTTGCTTACCGCGACATTTCGCGAACCAGCTTTAAACAGTCAGTTCTATTTCCACCGATCACAGCTAGGAACTCTTGAACTCCACTTCTTGTCTCCCAATTTGCTACAATGTCGGCTCTCTTCAGATGCAGGGCTTCAATAATGACTTCAGGTTTTGGAATCCCTTCTAAACTGGTGAACGGCGCTTGATCAAGCATGGGCACTCCTAATAGCAAAGAGAATTCTTCTAGTGTTGGCACTAATTGATAGTCGAGGAAGGTGAAGCAATGGTGCATGAGATCAAAGAATTGGAAGATCATGCACATCATCTCTTCTTGGAAATTGGAGGTAGAGAAACTGAGGAGTCGACCATGTTTCTTAGTGAAAGAAGAGTCTTCAGGTACCCTTGATGATAACTCTTGGAGTTGAGGGTGCGCTTTCACAAAGTTAATTCGAATGGTGTTTCTTCGGACGGAGTTCATGGCCTACAAAACAAAAAACAAAGATAAATTCCTAAATCCTTGAAATGGTTAGTGAGAATGCGTATGATGTTATGATGTTTATGATGTTATGTACAAGTAAGCAAGTTTTTATGTACACACAAAGTAAACAAGTCCTTAGGTTTAGTCTTGCATGGAGTTTGTAGGTAAGTACCCTCTTGAAGTTTTAGTTGGCTCAAACCTGTCCTATTTATAGTAACCGGGTTCTAAAGGGTCTCAATATCACTGACCTTTATTTTAGGCATTGTCTCAGCACAACCAATCTTTTCTTGTGGCCAAGATATCCCAAAAGTCCAATCTCAATGAGTGTAGTATCGAGTATCAACCAATTTTCAGCTTTCCACTGAAACCGGTTATCTCACTACGTCCTAATAACCAAGTTGTTTAATTAAGTTTCTAAGGTCAGTTAGTGCTTCATGACTCCACTCAGTGGCCCCGCATTCCCCTCGATTCAACAAAAGGGATATCGGTACCCACAAATGTGTCACACTAGCGTAGCCATTATTTCAACCATATCGGTCTACGCCGTACAATTTCTACAATATATTTCTAATTACCTAAAAAGGTGTCCCAGATCCAGGTAGAGGATCAAAGAAAGCCCAAACAAAGAACCATAATGTAAAGCAAACAGGTCAAACAAGGAAAAGCAAGTAAAGGTTATCTAGACCTAAGGTAACCCCACTTTGTTTCTCCTCAGCAGAGTCGTCAGTTCTGTAATACGGTGGGAGAACTGACTTGGGATATTTTTTGTTTGATCATAATTATTGTAGTTAGCAAGAGTCGCCACCGACTTTTCTTTTATCCAAAAGGAAAGGTGGAAAAGAACAGGAAAGACCTTTGAGATTATTTCTTGAGTTCGGGGGGTAGATTATGAAAAAGGAAGGTGTTAGCACCCTTTTCATCCATAGTTATCTATGGGCTCTTAGTTGCTTGCTAGATTATTTGCTTTTGTTTGAAAGTGTGCTTTGTGGTGGTTTTTTGAAATTATTTTTGAACAGGAGCCTTCGTTTAGGCGGACTTTGTAATGATTCTCATTTTGCAAGAACGTATACAAAGTTTTGGACTTTTGAAAATATTTCATGTTTTGAAAGTGTTTGGTGTGTGTTTATTTTGAAAGTGAGAAAACAACTAAGAACGTTTCTACCTACTCAAAAGTCTTTGTTCTTTTCTTCCTCCTTTAGATGTTGCTATCATACCATTGCTTGGTAAGAAACCCCATCGTTGGATGTAAAGGGACGGGTGTGGGTCATCGTATAGTCATGGTAGCAATGTTGTGAGATGTCTTAACATTTCTCTTTGAGGGACTAAGATCATTTGTAAGGTAACATTCGTAGCGTCATTGAGGGACTATGATCTTGTATTTTGATTTTTTTGCTAAGACATCTCACATGCATAACATGACCATTTTTAGGCAACAAGTGGAAGTAACCCTAGGGGTGCATGTGTGAATAGTGTGTTTGATTTTCATGCATTTAGTCTTTGATTAGGGGTTGTCTACTTGTTGGTTTTATCTTTCCATACAAATCCTAATTACTTGCATTTATATGAAAGCGATAAATTGCGGAAAGTAAATATTCTACGCTATTACAATCATTAGAGGGATGGGGTATACAAATTTACAAATTGGGATTGCAAGAAATTAAAGTCCTAATTATCTATTACAACCATATTGAAATAATATACAAGAAATGTAAAATAAACTTGTTTTATTTTTGTTAAGAGAAGAAAATGAATTAGCTTAGGAAAATATTTTTAGTCTTTTTATTTCAAAACAAAATAAAATAAAGTATGTGAATATAAAAAATATTTTTTGGCGTTTTTGATTAATGAAAATAGAAGTGATATTAAAAACAATAAAAGGGAAAAGAATCAGAATCAGCGCATTGTTGAAATAAGAGAGAACAAAAGTAAGGGTCAGAAACTCTGACTCTGATACGCTGCAAGAAAGAAATGTTAGTAGAAAAGGGGAAGGTCAGAAATTCTGGGTCCGGGTACACTAAAGTTCTGGGTCCGGGAACAAGGGAAATCCTAGAAATCCTGGTGCAACTGGCATCCTAGGAGTTCTAATGTTACTGGAAGGTCAAAAGTTCTGGTGGTTGAGGGAGTTTGGAAATTCTGGATGTTTAGAGAGAGTTTGGAAGTTATGGGTGTAGTTGGAAACCTGGAAGTTCTAGTGTCACTGGCAAGAAGTTCTGATAATGGGTATGTGAGGTGTCAATTTTGTTGGATGGAAAGGTCTAGAAGTTCTGGTCCAGGATGGGGGGAAAATGTCAGGGAATAAACATAAAAAAGGGTGTTTCTGGGGCTAGAACTCAGGACCCTTAACACTAATGTCTCATGCACACACTCTCTACCACTGGGGTGGCTATACATTCGGTATTAGAAGCAAAAACATAACCATATAACGCAAAGTAAGTTCTGATGATGAGCTTCATCTCCCTTCCCGTGCCAACCAGAACATTTGCAACTTAGTCATTTCTCAACAGAACAGAAAATTTACACATGGCAGTTATGGCAGATTTCATCATGGTTTCAGAAACATAAAGTATCAGAATTGTAAATCAGGAGAAAGCATGAACTTTGCTAATCCTAATTATGAATCCTATTTTCCTTAAGAAGTTCTGAACTGAAGCTCTCACTACTCAGACTAAAATACATGAAATCTAAGGAATTTGTACAGAGTCAGAGTCAGGATGTTTACATTGTATTTTTGGACATGCAAGTCTATCAATGTCTATGTAATGAGATAACAGTCAGAAGGAACATACCTTGCTTCTGGAGATTGTTCTGAATTAGAGTCTGATTCAGGATGTTGTGATGTTCTGGTCAGCTTTCTCACGTGCTCAGAAGGCTAGAACAACCTTGAATTATGGATGGCTGGAAAATTCTGAGCAGCCAAGAAGCAAATGTTCTGATTTTGAAATGGAAGTTGGTGGATATGGAATTGTTGTTTGTAAACAGAAGTTGGTATTGTTTCTAATTTAGCCAAGAGATGTGCAAGAAAATTAGAGTTTGGGCGTGAAAAGAAATAGAAGCTTGGCAGGTTTTTGTGTTTATGCTTTTAGTTTCCAATTATTTGAAATTTCAGCAAGGTTTCAAGGATAATTTCTAAATTCTAGACCTCTTTTTATTTGCAAATGAAGTTCAATTTATAGGAAAGGATTTAGTAGCTTGGAGAAATCAAAAGTACATCCATCATGCACTAGGCACTGACTTGTTCTTGAAGCCAGTTCAAACAATTATGGTTCAAGGCATAAAGTAAGGTGGTTAGCAGCTTTAGCCACGCCTGAACTGGATTTGTAAGCATGAATTAAGGAAAAGTACCCTCAGAAGCAAAAGCAAAGCATGGGCCTAGCATAAACTTGTAGAAAAGTTTGCTTTTCAAGGACAACAATGGTACTTATATGTCACACGTGGGGAAATCCTTTGGACAAAGACTCAAAAGTGGGTGTGAGCATTAAATGATGATGAGATTTATCAAACTAGAAATCCTACAATATGAGATTATGCATCATAGCTTAATTCTGGGTCAGAAGTTCAGCATCAGCGTAACTTAGAATAAACATCCAACTTTTGATCCTTGAATCTCCCTGCTCCAACATTTTCTAAAAGGGTTCTTGGACTTTTCAGAAAGCATGTAACACGCTTTGTAGATCTTCTTTGAACTACTCTTGCAAATTCTGATTGAACCTACGCAAAAACTAGCCCAGAAGTTCTAACCAAATGCTGTCTTGGTAATGCCCAGAATCTACTAAGTGTTGTAGTTTCATGGACGTGTCTTTGAAGATTTATAACTTGAAATCCCAGCATTTCTAGGAGAAGTTTCATTCTGAAATGTTTTAGATCTCATTTAGATTTACAACTCTTGTGTCAGGTGTTCTTCCAGAATCAACTTGCATCATGGTGAAAATCTGGCCAGAAGTTCTGAACTTATCTTATTTCCTAAACACAGAAAAATTTCTAAGTATTTGAAATTTTGGCTTTTCCAATGTAATCTTGACTTTTGATTTTCTTGATGAAACAAACTTCATATTTCAACATGTCTTGATGAAATATGATTCTTGACACTTGATTTTGTTCCAAAAGTCAAAATTTGACTTTTCAGCATGCAATTGACCATTTTGTCGTTATGTCAATTCCCAAACCTGAATTGATGTATTATTGATGTAAACTTGATGTCATGGAAGATCTTGTTAGAGAATCCTTGAGAGATGAGAGGTAAAATTTTGGGGGTACAACACCTTACATAGCATTAGCCTCTTTCTTCCCGTTGAAAGGATTCTTCACAACATTTGAAGACATAGCCACCTGAATTTTCCCACTTCTGATTCCAACTTCTACTCTTTCACCTGTCAATATCAGCTCGGTGGACCCAGCCGAAGAGCTTCTGATCAAGTAGTTAAAAAATGGACCAGACAATGTACCCAAGAACATATCTACCAGCTCTCTATCAGACAGAGGAGGTTGGACTCTTCCTGCAAGATCTGTCCATTTATGGGCATAATCTCTGAAGCCCTCAGTAGAACCCATAGACACGCTTTGAAGTTGTGTACGGGTTGGAGCAATGTCAGCGTGATATTGGTACTACTTGTAGAAAGCAGCAGCCAGATCCTCCCTGGTGCGTGTGTTGGTTCCCTTCAACTGATAGAACCATTCCAATTGAGTCCCCGATAAACTTTCTTAGAAGAAATGCACCCAGAAATTCCTATCAGCGGCGTGAGGTTGGATCTTCCTGACATAAGACCTCATATGAAGTTTAGGACATGAAACCCCGTCATATTTAGCAAATGTGGGAACCTTGAACTTTGGTTGGAAGACCACTCCAGAAACCAGCCCTAATTCTTCAAAATCTAGACCAGGTACCCTCTGAATTTCCATGGCGTTGAGACGATCCTCTAGCTGCTTGTATTTGTCATCATCAGGAGGATATTGTTCTTCTGCGTAATTAGCCTCTTCTTCATCGGTCTCTGGGTTGTGGTCTTCTTCTTTTGGCTTCCCTTCCTTATTGTCTCCCTCGTTTGACGAAGTTGCGAATTCTAGAGCTCGCTTGGCCAGTTCTCTGAGTCTCCTTCCCATATTCAGGACACCCATTGGTTTCTTGGCCTTTTTCTTCTTGTCTTTGAGAATGAGAGCCTTCAGATCCTCTTGTCCCTTAGCCAGAGCCAGGAACATCTGCTGGAATTGAGTATTCTGGGTTTGAAGGTCTTTAACATTCTATTCGAGAGCCATTTTTCTGCTGAAATAAACAGCGAGAAAATGAGAAACATGTACTGGAAGACATGTTATGTAATTACATGCATGCAATGTTTTCAAGGATCTTATAGAGTAAACACAAGAAAATATTAGCAACTGAATCTGACTGCAGCTTCGATTGAATAACTTCATATCGTTGAATTCTATTCACCAAGCAAAAGTGTAAGGTGGCGTAAATAAGTAATTCTTGCAAGAAATCCATGTTATTAGATAATGGATACAAATAGGTCATGCAAGGAACTCACGTCGTTAGGTAATGAAAACAAACAAACCCTGCAAGGAGTTCAGGTTGTTAGATAATGAAAGAAAACAAGTCACACAAGTAGCCTTAGGTTCAGACTTACATGGGGTTTGTAGGTGTTGTACCCCAAAATTTTCCCTCCCATATTTCTCAACACATGGCAAGTGAGGTCCCCAAATTGCTCAAGATAGTTCAAGAATTGACCAGGCAAACTCTCTCCTAAGGCAGTATACCTCAAATTAGGGTTTCCATCTTCATCAAGATGTGTGAACCAAAAAGGAATCAAATGCTTTCCAAGGTTTTAATATGTTCTCAAGATCATCCATGTCAAGTTTCAAGTCTTACAGAAGAATTTTGCTCAGTCAATTGCTCAAAGACCTGAAAATCAACTATACTAGGTCAAAAGTCAATTGTGGCCCACATACAGTAAAACTTCAAGATTTTTGGTCAATATCCTCATTTTGAAGTATTACCCATCATTGGATCAAGGGTTGATCATGATTCCTCAAGGATTGCTCACAACTCATCAAAACCCAAATGTTGCTAAATTAGGGTTTTATAGGAAAAGTCAACTCAACTTTGACCAAGCATAACTTTCTCATACTTTATCAGAAATGACCCATTCAAAGCTCATTTTGAAGAGAACGCAATTACCTACAGTTCAGCTTCAGCTCCCAAGTCCAGAATATGCATTCACAAAAAGATATGAATTTTGACATTATAGGTCCTTTTGAAAAGTCAACAAAAACACCTTTTGGGTCAAAGCTTCATACATAAACATGGAAGACTCAATTGAGATGAGACCAAAATGGTTGCTTAGAGGACATCCTAAGATTTCTAAAAAGTCCAATAACACCTCTCTAGGGTCAAAATTGAGAGAGTTATGCATTGGCCAAGTTGACCATTTTTGCAAAATTGCCAAAAGTCAAATTTGCATTTTTTGCTAAATGGGCCCAACTTTTTGTGCTTGCACCTCAATTATAATGTGGTACACGGCTCAAATGTTCACTCACCCGTTATGTGCTTCACTTTTCAATTTATTTTGATTTTTCATGAATTAAAAAGTGAATTAAATCAAATAAATGATGAAAATTAACAAAGATATGTTTTGGTTTGTTTTTTTGACAGATTGGAAATCAAGATATGCTGAGTTAACATGATCAAATCGAATCCAGGGCAATTGGTACAAGAAAGGCATGTTTTGGCTCAAAATAGCGACATATCAAATAGCTTGCAAATCAAATCAAATCTTGGATAAATGCAAAGATTTAGTCCAAGTTTGTTAAGCTAATTCACTCTAGGTTATATAATGAAGAATTCCAGATCAAAAAGCGAGAGGTTAGAGGTTCGTGAGAGGCTTAGAATGAAACTCAAAAAAGTGACAAAAAGTGTGGGATAATTTTTGCATCTAGAGATCAATTCAGACCATTCCAACACTGCTAATCAATTCTTGGACCTTCCTAGAAGCCAATTGGACCAGTTGCAAGGCTTGAAGCACCCAGAAACACCAACTGTAACTCACACGGTTTGTGTTTTTTTCCAGAATCGTTTATCCCAGTTCTTGCATCATTAGCAATTTTAATTGTCAAATTCGTGTTTGTCATCATGTTTGCAAGATAACCGTGTCACTTAATTTTATTTTTTAAGCTTATACACGCACCTGCCATTGTTAGGGTTTCCACGTTTTTTTTAGGGTTTCTTGATGCAGGAAAAGTTGGGCCTTGAATCAGGTACCATGATGCTCGTGAGGATGAGACGAGTTGATTGGTACCATTACCTTTCATTTATCTTGCGTGTACATCATTTTTAAAATGTGCAGGGTTATACCTACAGTGGACGTCTGTAGGTAAAAGTCTTTTTTCTAAAACGACGGAATCTATGAGGAAGACGATGGCGTGGCAGCATGTGACTGGCCCGTTTGAACTTTCGCGTGCTTTGGAATCAGCTTTTTTTGTTTTTCTCATATTATGTTTTATTATTATTATGCTTACAAGTTAACAATCTAGCGTAGATGGTTGGAAGGTACGCCTTTGATGCACACGTCCTGGGTTCGATCCCAGGCGTGTGCATTTTATTATTTTCTTGATTGTTTCAGGCAAATCCAATGCAACACATCCTCACACGCCTTCCATACACCCTCAACGCCTGGCCACTGGATGCCCAACATAGTCAGATCCAACATGCCAATAATGAAGGTCCATGGTATTCCTCAAAGTCAACGATGCACTAGATCCAGCGCTGACTGGGCTTGGGAGCTTAATGGGCAAAGATACTCATATTTACACCCCCTCTTTCAGCAAGACAACAGGCTCATTCCTAAATTTTTTATTTTCTTATTTTTCGTTATTCTTTTCAATTTATTTATTTATTTTATTTTAAAAAGTCAATTTTTTTCATAAAATCACAAAATCAAGAATTCACAAATTTAGGATTAGTTTTTATTATCAAATTTAATTTTGTTAATTAATTAGATTAATATTTAAATTAGGGTAACTTTAATTTGTTTTTCACAATTAAAATTAAATTAGAAAATTAGGTTAACTCTTGATTTAATTTTTTCTCTTTTTCTCAAATAAAACAGAAAAATACAAAAAAATAGGTTGTTTAGAATTAATTAATTAATTTTCCTAAATTAACATTAATTAGAACTTAGGATTTTCTTTTAATTTAATTATTCATTATTTTCTCAAATAACAAAACATGACAAAACATTGTTTTCCTTAATCAATCGCAAGTAGGATTAGTCAAAGGGTCAAAACCCTAATCGCCTCGCATTTAACTTACCGCGCGCATTTAATTCTTTCATTATTTTGTAACTGTTTTGAGGATGTAATAGTTTTAACTATGGTTTTTACTTATCGCTTTTCCCCGATTTTTGGATATGTAATTAATCCCCTCCCCGAAGCCCTGTAATAGCTAGGTTTATTTTCTCGCATTTTTAATTCCCGCAAACATTTAACTGTCTAGATGTATGCTAGTAGGATTGTATGGCAAGAATGCATGACAAAATTAAAATGGTTAGAAAACCCTAATGTGCAAAGATAATAAACTGAAAATAAATCACTCGCACATATTCACTCTTAGGGTATACTCTCACTTCGGTTGCCTTCGGTAAACGATCATTAAGCATAAGGTGTCTTAGTGGTTGCCCTCTTGTCTAAAAGATCATATGTCCCATTCGAATGTTGCCTCACAAATGTTGCCTCGCAAATGTTGCCTCGGAAATGTTGCCTCGGAAAAGATCTTAAGACTTTTAAGCTACTACTAAGGTGTTCTAATATTGCTTTAGTGACCTTATGTCCCTTTCGAATTGACCCTTACAAACTCCAACGACGGTGCTACCCATTCCTTAATAGTGGGATAGCTATGTCTAAAGTAAACAAGAATAGAAACGATCTTTTTCCGAGTAGGTAGATGCTAGTAGGTACTTGCTCAAATCAAAACTTTTCACACTTGCACTTTTCAAACAAATTTTCAAAACAACTTCGTCACACCCTTGAGGATTGATACAAGGGTTATCACGAAGTAAAACATTTTCAAAAACAAAGCACACAAACACAAGCAATTTAAAAATGAGCAAGCACCTAAGAGCCCATGGAAAACCATGGATAGAAAGGGTGATAACACCTTCCCTTTCTATAATCTACCCCCGTACTCAAAATCTCAAAAAAGGATTTTTTTTTCTGTACTTTTTTCCTTTCTGATTGGATGAAATAAAATTTGGTGGCGACTCTTGCTTACCGTGACATTTTGTGAACAAAAAACACAAAAATTAAACCAGTATTAACAGTCGGTTCTGCCACCGTATCACAGTAGGTAAGTACCCTCTCAAAGTTTTAGTCAGATTAACCTGTCCTAGTAATAGTAATCGGGTTCTAGGGAATCTCAATATCACTAATCTTTCTTCGTCGGGCATTGTTTCAGCACAAGCCTCTTTATTGGAGACCGAAATATCCCGAAAGTCCGATCTCAATGAGCGTAGTATCGAGTATCAACCAACTTCAGACTGCACTAAAACCGACTATCTCACTACTTCCTAATGGCCAAGTTATTCAATTAAAGGTTCTAAGGTCAGTTAGTGCTTCATGACACCACACAGCGGCCCCGTATTCTCCTTGACTAAACTCAAGGGATACCGGTACCAACAAATGTGTCACACTAACATAGCCATCACTTCAACCATGTCGGTATACCCCGAACAGTCACCACGATCTATTTCTACTTACCTAAAAGGTGCCTCGGATCCGGGTGTAGGATCTTTAGTAACAACCCAAACAAGCCCTCAAAAGTAAAGCATACAAAACACACAATGTAAAGAAAATTTAAAATGATCTAAATCTAAGGTAACCCCACTTTATAAACATTCCCCAATAGAGTCTCCATTTCTGTAATACGATGGGAGAATTAACTTTTATACTGGTTTTACATTTGTATTCACAAATGTTGCATTAAGCAAGAGTCGCCACCGACTTTTCTTTTATCCAACAAAGGAAAGGGTGAAAAGAACAGAAAAAGACCTTTCGAGGTTATTTATGAGTAAGGGGGTAGATTATGGAAAGGTAAGGTGTTATCACCTTTTCCATTCGTAGTTATCTATGGGCTCTTAGATGCTTAGCTCATTTTAAAGATACCTTGTGCTTTGTGTGTTTGAAAAGTATTTTGGAAGAAAGCGCCTTAGTACGGCGAACTTTGTAATGTTTCTCGGATTGGTAGGGAACATATACAAATTGTTTTGAAAAATGTTTTTGAAAGAAGTTTTGTGTAAGTGTAAAGATTGTTTGAGCAAGCATCTAACAACTATCTACTTTACTCGAAAGGTTATTCTTTTCCTCTTTTCCTTTAGATAGTGCTATCTATTATTAGTGAGTAGGTAGCCCTAGTTATTGGATGTTTGAGGGACATTCGAAGGCACATTTATACAGTCACAAAGGCAACTAGGCAAGAAACTTTAGTAACTACCCTAGGGTTTTTAAGATCATACCGAGGCAACATCGAGAGGGTCATCGAGGGACTTAAGATATTTAAACCAGAGGGTAGCCACTAAAATCTCTCACGTTTCGAGAGTTATGACTGTTTTAATTCGAAGGCAACCGAAGTGGGAATACCCTAAAGGTGCGCATGTGCAAGTGCGTTTGTTTCAGTTATTTATCTTTGTGTTAGGTTTTCTAACGTCTTGTTTTAAATTCTTGCCATACAATCTTATTACCACACATCTAAACAGTTAATATATGTACAGGAATTTAAAGTGCGGAAATTAAATCTAACTATTACATGGCTTCGGGGAGGGGGGAAATTACAATTCCAAAACTCTAGGGAAAATAAAGAAAGCAATAAAATAAAAAGTCTTAATTATAGTCTATTACATCCCGTAAGCAAATACATTAGTATGAAAAAAAAGTTCGAAAGTAAATAACGCGTGCGAAATGGAAAAGTCGTCTAAAAACCCTAAGGCAATTCTAGGTGAATAAAGAGATCTTTTTGTTTGTTTTGATTTTATTAAGAAAATGGTTTAAGTAAAATTAACTAACCTAAATTTAGATTTAAAGAAAGTTAATTTATTAATGAGAAAGGAAATTTTTAAAGAAAAGAAATAATTCAAAGTTTTATTTTTGGTATTTTTAATATGAAAAGAAAATGAGTTAAAATCCTAAGTTCTATTAATTTTAAATTAAAGAAAATGGTTAAAATAATTATTAATTAATTTAAAAAATTAATTTAATTAAAAAAAACTAAAACTATACTTTTTATGATTTTTTCTAATTTTATATTTTTATTAAAAAAAGTTTTGAAAAAGTTAATAACAAAAAATGAAATGGGTCGGGATGTCAGTAGAAATATGGGGGTATAAGATTTGAAATTCGTTGGGCCCAAATTGCTGTCAGCCCAAAGGTGCTATTGGATTTAGTGAGGAAGGTTGTTGAGGATGCATGATGAACTGCACGTGTAGAGCATTGGATCTAGATTGGATGGTGGTGATCTGATAGTATATGGTGCACACGTTTGGCTAATGAACATTGGATCTGCAAGTAAAATTAGTGGAAAAACAAAATGCAAGAGGCAGGGGTCGAACCCCTGCCCTCACATGAAACACATTAAAATATTCACAACGATTGTTAATAATATAAATATGGATGAAATAGGTATTTACATGGCATGAATATGCAATTTCGATTTCAAGAAACCTTACCAACCAGTGATCTAGGATGTTGCAAGCCTTGGGAATGGGTGGAATAAGTTCCTACGAATCTTAGGAATATGACTGAGCAGCTGGTATGGATGGATGATGGCTGAAAAACTCAGTTTCGAATTTCACAACTTTTATGATTGTTTTTGTGAAAATTGAGGGAGCTCTCTAGAAATGATTTTCGTCCCCTTTGCTCATGCCTTTGTCTTGTATTTATAGAGGAAGAAGAGGGCTAGCAAAGATGGTAAGAATCTACACATAATGGCCCTCTTTCAAACCAAAATCAAACACATTAAAAAAGTTCTAAAATGAAAATTATTTCCCATTTTGAGGTGCAATGCACCTGGCCTCCTTTGCACGAAATTTTGAGCCCAAAAACAATTCAAACCATCAGCCCATATTTCCATAACCAATATTTACTATTTTATGCAATTATATTTAGTTTTTATTTGAATAAAACAAAATAAATATGGATAAAATAGGTAGAAATGGAAAGGCAATGTAGAAATTATTTTAGAGGTCTCCCATAAGGTTAGGAAGATGTATGAAGTCCAATAAGTTAGGCCATTGACCTAAAAGTTCAAGTTTTCCCAATGCACAATTCTTGAAATTTCCCAAATTTTTCTCAACTTAGGCAAACCATAACTTGCTCAATTTTTATCCAATGATTATGATCTTTAACTTTTTGGAAATACCAAGATGTCCTCTACAATTTCTATGTTGACCATTTTTACATTTGGAGAAACATATCAATGTAAATGGTCTTGGAAAAAATGACTTTTGTTGACCTTTTGAAAATGACCTGTAATGTATGAACTTTTATCTTCCAAATGATGCATTTCTTGAACATGAGGATAAAAGAGAAGTTGTAGGGAATTGGATTCTATTCAAAATTGGCTTTTTTTGGGGCAAAATGGATGAAGTATGTGAAATTTATGCCTGGTCAAAGTTCAATTGACTTTTCCTATAGAAACCCTAATTTAACAATTATTGACGTTTGATAAATTAAGAGCATTCCTTGAGGAATCATTATCAACCCTTGATAAAATGATAGATCACTTCAAAATGTTGATGTTGACAAAAAATCTTGAAGATTGACTATATGTGGGTCACAGTTGACTTTTGACCTAGTACAATTGATTTTTATACATTTGGGCAATTGATTGAGCAAACTTGTTGTGCAAGGCATGGAAGTTGGCATAAACAATATTGAGGACATATTAGGACCATGGAAAACACTTGAGTCCTTTGTAGCTCAAACATCTTGGTGAAAAGTGAAACCCTAATTGGAGGTTCATTGCTTAGGAGGAGAATTTGTCTGATCAATTCTTTTGTCAACCATGAGCAATTGAGGACCTTAATGAGCATGTCTTGAGTAGATATGGGAGGGAAAATTTTGGGTTACAACATCATGAAACCAAGGTTCTTCATCTACTCCATCAGTGTCAATTTCATAGCAGTGTGCAGGTTCGTCGAATCTTTCAATGGTGATTCTAGGAGCCTCATTGTCCCATCTGACCTTGAACATGGATGACATGGTAGCCATTGTGTCCTCCAGCTGATTCTCTTCTCTTGGTATGTGCTCAAAAGTAATTTCTTCGAAATATGGGATCAAGGTTAACACATGCTCTTTATAAGGAATGAGATTCGAGTGTTTCGTATCCCAATCTCCCTTAACCAGACTGATCGCCAAGGCTGAGTCTCCATACACGCTTAAGAACTTGATTCCCAGGTCAATAGCATCCCTAAGACCCATGATGCACGCTTCGTATTCTGCCTTATTATTGTTGCAGTCAAAGCATAATCTGGCGGTGAAGGACGTATGGTAACCTGCAGGGGAGACGATCACAACACTGATTTTGTTGCCAAGTGCACTGGAAGCTCCATCGAAGACCATAGTCCATCGGGATCCTGGCTCAGGTCCTTCATACGGTCCAGGTTCTTTAAAATTTGTTACTAGCATAATGTTCTCATCCTGGAATTTTAAGTTCATAGAATGATAGTCGTCTACAGCCTAATGCGTCAAATGGTCGGTCAATACACTTCCTTTGATCGCCTTTTGAGTGGTGTACTAGATATTATATTTTGTTAAGACCATCTGCCATCGGGCTATTCTTCCGGAGAGAGCTGGAATCTCGAATATGTACTTGATGGGATCCTTTTTAGAGATCAACAAGGTAGTATGGGTCAACATATACTATCTTAATCGGCGAGTAGCCCATGCCAAAATGCAACAAGTTTTCTCGAGTAGTGAATATCTTATTTCGTAGTCGGTAAAATTTTTGCTAAGGTAGTATATTGCATGCTATTTTCGACCAGACTCGTCATTCTGCCCTAGTACACACCCTATTGAGTTCTCTAGCACTGTTAAGTACATGATTAGAGGTCGTCCTTCAACTGGTGGAATCAGAATAGGAGGTTCTTGTAGGTACTCCTTAATTTTATCAAAGGTTATTTTAAAGTCGTCGTTCTATTTTACTACTTGATCTTTCTTTAGTAGCTTGAAGACTGGCTCACAAGTAGCAGTCAAATGAGAAATGGAACAGGAAATGTAGTTCAGTCGTCCTAAGAAATCTCTTACTTTCATTGAAGACTGGAATAACATTAGCAACCCATCAAGGATATGACATCACTGCTAGGAAACCTGCATTGAATTGCCTCATAACCTCAACTTTGATCTTTTCTGACATTTCAGGATGCATGCGATGAACCTTCTGTTTTATCGGAGCACAACCTTCTTTCATTGGTAGACGGTGAACCACAATATCGATGTCAAGCCCTGGCATGTCTTTGTATGACCAAGCAAAGATTTCAACATATTCATGCAGCATCTAGATTAACCTGCTCTTGACACTGCTTTCTAAGTTGGCACCTATCTTGACCTCTTTTCTGTCTGTCTCGGTACCCAAGTTTATGACTTCGACCGGCTCTTCGTATGGTTGGATAGCCTTTTCTTCTTGTATTAAGAGCCAGGAAATTTATCCAGGTATTTCACAATCTTCCTCACCTTCGTCCTCGGCTTGGTAGATCTTATTTTCGAAGTCATATGCAGCAATAGCAGAATCATTATGGATGAGATCCAGAGTGGATGACGATCTGCAAATGTAGTGTGTGTGTGTAAGAACACATAGCTATTTTGAAAAGGCAATAAGATAAAAGAAAGACAGGGATCACAAAATTTGCATGCAAAACATCCAATGTTTTTATTGAATGGGCAATGTTCATGAATTATCAACCCTTTAACAAATGAACCATTATGCCCCGGGTAAGACACAAGGTTTAAAGTAGTTGTTTATTACACAACCAAAAACTTTTAAAACAATAAGACAAGAATATAGCTATTACTCTTGACTAAAGGAGATGGGAAATATGTCTTCTGCCTTCCAATTATCCAGTCCATCACCAACGGTAGGGAATATCCAACTATTGAAGTCACAATCACCGTATGTATCCTCTGTAGCGTTGACCCCGTTGTTGTTGATATGGAACAAAGGTCTCCCAGCACGAGCACGACGAACAACCTTTTGACCTTCTACAATAAATCCCAGATAAAACTTGTTAGATTTATAAGGGATATCAGGAAGATGACCCCAAATAATATTACCACCTTCTTCTATAGCAGCCTTAGCATCTTTCAAGGAGGTCATCTTGTGTGGAGCTTTGGTGATCTTAGGGATGGTAGAAACATCTTTAATAGCAGCAGGGAATCACTTCAAAGGTCTGACATGGAGTCTCAATAAACTCTCCATCCACCTCCATGTATCAAATGAATTGAGGCGGCTGACCATATATTCCTCTTCTCCATAGACAGTAACAACTTTCCCTTTTACCGGATATTTCAGTTTCTAGTGCAAGGTGGAGGTGACAACGCCTACCCCATGGATCCAGGGACGTCCCAATAGACAAGAATAGACCGGAAGAATGTCCATCACGTAGAAAGTGGACTCAAATATCTGTGAACCCACCTTGATCGGGAGGTCTACCTCTCCATGCACCATTCTTTTTGATCTGTCAAAGGCTCAAACTATGATATTGCTAGGCTTCAGTGCAACCCTTCCATAATCTAGTCGGTCGAGAGCGCCCTTTGGCAGAATGTTCAAAGAAGAGCCAATATCAATTAATACATGGGACAATGTAGTGCCCCTGCACTCAATGGAGACATACAATGCCCTATTGTGATTCCTCCCCTCCGGAGTCAAGTCAGCATCGGAGAAACCTAAACCATTATCAGTTGTCATACTAGCCACGTAGCTTCCAAATTGATCAGCCAAAATTTCTTGCGGCACATGGGCAGTCTTCAAGAACTTTACTAAAGCCTTCACATTGGCTTCAGAAAACAGCAGCAAAGACAACATGGAGATTTTAGACGGGGTTTGCCCCAGCTGTTCCACAATTTTATAATCACACCTTTGAATGATCTTTAAAACCTTTTCCAAATTCTGTCCAGAGGTATCCTTGACCGAAACTTCTTTTGGCGCCTCCGTCCGGGCAAGCTCTATCACTGTCTCTTTACCCCGAGCCTCAATAGTTATCTTGGTGGTTGTGACTTGAACAAGCGGAGAGATTTTAGGGGAGAAAATCCTTCCGCTTCTAGTAATTTTGCTAGTCCCCACAATATTGACGATATCGGGATCAACTTCTTCATTCTCTTCATCGAACAACTCTTGTTTAACGCCATGGTAATAGACGTCAGACCCATAATTCCACAGAATAGCCTTCTCCGAGGAATACGGGATAGGCCCTGGCACTGTAATAACCAAAGGAGCAGCTTTCAAATTGGCGGTAATTTGTACAGGACCTTTGGAAGGGATCCTGAAAGGAGTACCTGAGATAACAGACAAGTCTTGGCATAAATTCTCAATAGATGGAACTTTTTCAACCAAAATCATGTGTTCGTCCATCAGACGTTGAACACCTTCCTTCAGCAGCCCGCAGCCGTTGGGTTAGACTGCACAACAATAACATTCTTCAATATAGCCCGTAAATAAATCGGCCTATAACATATTATTCTTGATTGTAGAGAGGGGAATAACCTTATCATTTACATAGGTAATATACAACACATCTTCAAAAACACTTATGCCCTTGTCATGTTTGGGCATAGGTGCGGTAATCACATTTGGAGTCTCTGGAGGATCAAACTTAATTTCTTTATTATCGATCATGTCCTGAATCTTGATCTTCAGGGCCCAACAATTTTTAGTGTCGCGACCAAGGCTGTTTGAATGATAAGCACACCTTGCGTTTGGATTATACTTTGGAGAGGAGGTGTTGGGATTCCGAGGAGGATCCCGTAGTGAAATGAGTTCAGCCTTTAATAAATGTTGTAACGCTTGAGATAAAGGCATGCCTTTAATAAGTGAGGTATACCTTAGGATCTAGGTCATTAAAATTGCTTCTCTTGATTGCTTTGTTTGCTTTATTTTTGAGGGTTTTGTTTGGGGTTACTATAGATCCTATACCCGGATCTGGGGCCACTCATTAGGTAAGTAGCAATAGACTGTGAGGGAATTGTACGATGTAGACCGATACGGTTGAAGCAGTAGCTACGTTGGTGTGGCACTTTGGTTGGTACCGGTATCCCTTGTGGTGAAACAAGGAGAATACGGGGCCGCTGCATGGTGTCGTGAAGCACTAACGAACCTTAGAACCTTAGTTGAACAACTTGGCCATTAAAAAGTAGCGAGATATCCGACCTCGGTGTAGAGCTGAGAACTGGTTGATACTCGATGCTACACTCATTGAGGTCATACTTTCGGAATATTTCGGCCGTAAGAAAAGATTGCGTGAACTGAAACCATGACCGATAAAGGATGGTCAGTGATATTGAGATCCTCTAGAACCTGGTTACTTTTCTAGAACAAGTTTGAAACCAACTTAACTTCAAGAGGGTATTACCTTTGACCTCATGCAAGCCTTAAACCTAAGGGCTTTGTGTGATTTGACTGTGTTTGCAATACTTGTGTTTGCTATACCTGTGGTTTATCATGACATCATCCATCATAACATGGCATTCATGCTTCAGTACACTAACCATTTCAAAGAGCAGGGGAATTTATCTTTGTTCTGTTTTGCAGATCATGGCTTCCTTGCATAGAAACACTGTCTGAATTAGCTTTGTGAAAATACCTTCCCAACTCAAAGATCTAGTATCAAGGGTTTCTGAAACTTCTACATTCATTAAGAGACACGGTCAACTTCTCAGCCTGGTTACTTCAAACTTTGATGAACAGATGACGAGCTTACTTTTTCAGTTCTTTGATCCCAAGCATCACTGCTTCACCTTTCCATATTATCAGTTGGTACCCACCTTGGAAGAATTCTCTCAGCTATTGGGCATACCCATTCTTGAATAGGTACCCTTTACAAGTATAGAATAAGTTCCTAAGCCAGAAGTCATTGCCTCAGCTTTGCATTGTAAACGGGCCGACGTGGTATCCAATTGGGAAACTCGAAGCAGAGTCGAGGGTTTTCTAGCCAAATTTCTGATAGACAAGGCTCAGCTATTTTGGGACGATATGGATTTTCAGGCTTTTGAGGAGGTCTTGGCTCTTCTTATCTATGGTTTAGTTCTCTTCCCTAATCCGGACTCCTTCGTAGATGTGAATTATATCAATATTTTCCTTTCTCGCAACCCTGTGCCTACCTTGCTTGAAGATATTTTGCACACTCTCCATACTCGTACCATAAAGAGAAGAGGGATCTTATGTGCTGCATGTCGTTACTGTCGAGGTGGTTTATTTCTCACCTCCCTAAGTCTGTACCGAAGAAAGAAGAAGGTTTGATTTGGTCGCAAATTGTTGTACCCCAAAATTTGCCCTCTCATTTATCAAGACTTTTCTCACAAGACTTCTTTGACTCAAGACAAGATTAGGGTTTGGTCACCTCAAGACATCTCATCTTGCACTGATAACCCAAAATTAGGGTTTGAGTTTGCACAAGGATTTTTAGGCCATCAATGCTTCATGTAACTTTCATACATCATCTTGGACCCCTAGGATTGCTCATGTTAAGTTTCAAGCCTTGAACCACATTTTTGATCATTCAATTGGACAGTTGACCTAAAAATCAGTTGTATTGGGGAAAAGTCAACTATGGCCAATTTACATCCAAACTTCATAATTTTTATCCACATCAACATTTTAGACTCATATGTACCATTTGATCAAGTTTGGATCACAACTCCTCAAGAAATTTGATCAAATCATCAAAAGGGCAAAATGGTCAAAATTAGGGTTTTGACTGAGAAAGGGAAATTTCTTATTTTTAACCTAGCCAATGACCAATTGGATTCAAACATGATTTCAAGGGTTCAATTGCACCATCTTGACCTAATTACATGGTTCAAAAGATCTCAAGTTCATTGGATTGACAGATGAATTTTGTAGTCAACTGATCAAAAGTCAATTGTGCATTGAAAAGTCAAACTTTAACTTTTTGGTCAAAATCAAGTGCCAAGGGTTATAATTCATCAAGATATGTAAAAATATGAAACTTGTTCACAAAGAAAACAAATTTTGAAAATTAGGGTTTTGAATTTGAAAATTTTCATAACTTAGAATTTTTCTAAGTATGGAAATTTTCTTTTTTTTTTCTCCCAACTTTTCACCACTTTTTCACCATGATGCATTTTGATTCAAAGAAAACTTACAACATGAAAGTTGTATTCCTCCATGAAATCTACAACTTTTCTTCACAAACCTTTCCCAAAAGATGCTTGGATATCAAGTTATGAATTTGTGAACATAGGTCCATGAACTAAATAACTTGGTGAAATTTTGCCCTAATTTAGGCAGGTTTTTGACCCAACTTCATGGACATTTTTAACCTAGTTCCAAGAGTTATCTCAAAATTCATTTGAAATATGGATTATAGATAACATTGCAAGCTTTCCAAAATGTCCAAGAACTCTCCAAGATCATTTTTGGTTAGGGAGAATCGAAGAAGGGAAGTTAGCATTTTATCACTTTTGATCAAGCCATTTTTACAAAGCATCAAGTTAAAAATCAGATCTTTGATGTTTGAATCTTGCTTTACATGTCCTAAACTCATTCTAAACTCCATAATTAAATGCAAACTCATAAGATAAAGGCCTTATATTTTCTTTTGAGGCTTTGTACAAGTTACATTTCCATTTTTGGCCAAAAGTGCACAATGTCATTTTCATAAAGAGAAGCTTTTATAACTTTATCAATCTTGAGCCTTGGACCTGTCTCTTTGATGCAAGCATTTTACACAACTCTCAGGCATTTGGTACAAGCTCTTTACATCCCTCAAGCAAGCAAGGACAAGCATGAAGTTCCAGCCATTCTCAAGGCAAGATAAGCATTGGAATATCTTGAAGGAAGTTCAAGGAAGCTCACACAATCCTCAGTCCTCCATTAAAGTCCCTACATTGCTCTATCCAAATCCAGCTGAAGGAGGTATATTTATTAAACTCTATCTCTGTATTTAGGCAACTTCAAGCCACGATTTGTGAAGAAAAAATGTCCATAACATGGTGAAGCTGTATATATGCATACTTTTCATTTATATTGACTATGCTGTGAGAATTTGAAGCTTGAAGTTCATAAAATTTTTAGGTCACGAATTGGGGATGCCAAAATTCTCCCTGATCTTTGAGAGTTAGATTACAAAATTTATATTGTTGGAATCGTGAGCTCAAATGCCACAAGTTTCATGTTATAAGTTTTTGTTTTTGTGCAAGCATTTGAGAGTTGCAGGTTGAGCTGAAACGCGCACGCATGGATGACCAAGGACAAGGATGAACCTTGTTCTGGGATTTTTTTGGCACCTGGCCTTTTTGGTTTTACTATTTGCACCCCCTGACTTACTTTTACACCCCACCTGACTTATTTGTTTTATTTTTCATATTTTTTTTCCATATTTTCATATTTATTGCTTTTATTTATTTTTTCTGAATAATAAAAATCCCAAAAATAATTTCTTTATTTTTTACAAATTTTTTTTTTACATAGAAATTAATTTATTTAATATAATAGAACTTATTTTCCTAAATAAACTTGTAAATATATTTAAAAATACTTAATATTTTTATTATGTTATTTATACTCATAAAATATTAATTTTCTATACATATTTAATTTTTAATATTTAAGCATAATATTATTTATTATTTCTTGTACAAAAAATGGACAAAATAATAACATAAAACATTATTTTCTTTTAATAGAAAAATTAGGGTTTCACCCCTTTCCAAAAATTATAATATTATTTTCCTTATTATTTAGGGTTTAAATTAAATTATTTTCTCATACAAAAAACAAATACCAAAACATTTTTCATATAAATACATTGCATTGCATTTTAAATATTTGTACATTTATTTAATTCGCGCAATATTCGATTGGATTGTAATAATATTTTTAGCTTTATATTTGTGCAAAAATCCCTATTCAAAACTTGTATCCCCCTCCCATAATAATTGTTATAATAGCTTAGTTTATTTTATGCAATTTATTATTTCATATACTATGCCTAGTAAACTAGGGTTTGCATGACAAGAACAAAAACAAAGCAAAATAGAAAAAACCTAAACACAAGACAAAAGCATGAAAAATGACACACTTTGCACACAAGCACCCTTAGGGTTTCACCCACTTGGTTGCTATATAAGATCATAGTCCCTCGATGACGCTGTCAAAAGGTTGCCTAAAACAAAATGATCTCGGTCCCTCAAACATGCTAAGATAATTGGCAACATTGCTATCATGGTTATACGATGACCCACACCCGTTCCGTTTACATCCAAAGATAGGGTTGCTTACCAAATCAATGGTAAGTCAACAATGTCAAAGGAATAAAAATGCACAAGAAAGACATTTGAGTAGGTAGATAGCTTCTAGTTACTTGGTCAATTTCAAAACAATCCTTGCTATTTTCAAAAACAAACACACACACATTTCAAAACATCTTTCAAAACATCGAAAACATTTTCAAAAGACAAACATCTTTGTATACATTCTTACGAACGAGAATCATTACAAAGATTTTCTAAACGATGGCCTCTTTTCAAAATACTTTCAAAACCACACCAAGCACCATTTCAAACAAAACAAAGCAAAGCAAGTGATCTAAACAAGTAACTAAGAGCCCATGGAAAACCATGGATGAAAAGGGTGCTAGCACCTTCCCTTTTCATAATCTATCCCCCGAACTCAAGAAAACATCTCAAAGGTTTTTCCTATGCTTTTTTACCTTTCCTTTTGGATAAAAGAAAAGTCGGTGGCGACTCTTGCTAACCGCAACATTTGCGAACACAAACGCAAAACATCAAGTCAGTTCTCCCACCGCATCACAGAACTGGCGACTCTGCTGGGGATCATTCTAAAAGTGGGGTTACCTAAGGGTTTTAGATCACATTTACTTGCTTACAATTGTTTGACTTGTTTGCTTTACATTTTGGTTTTATTGTTTGGGTTTGAATCCTCCACCCGGATTTGGGAAACATTATAGGTAAATAGCAATATGTTGTGGAAACTGTGCGGGGTATACCGACATGGTCTAAGCAATAGCTATATTAGTGTGGCATATTTGTGGGTACCGCTAGCCTTTGAGTCAATCAAAGAGAATACGGGGCCACTGAGTGATGTCATGAAGCATTAATGAACTTCTAGAACCTTTACTTGACCAACTTGGCCTTTTAGGATGTAGTGAGATGACCGGCTTTGGTGCAGTCCGAAGTTGGTAGATACTCGATACTACACTCATTGAGGGTTGGTGTTGTACCCCAAAATTTTCCCTCCCATATTTCTCAAAATATGTCAAGAAAAATCTCCAAGTTGCTCAAGATAGCCCAAGAGTTAGTCAGACAAGCTCTCTCCTAAGGCAGTCTTCCCCAAACTAGGGTTTCACATTGCATAAAGGTTCTTGAGTCCAAGTGGTCCCAAATGCTCAAAATTGTCCTAATATGTTCTCAAGATCATCCATGTCAAGTTTCAAGCCTTGCAGAGGAATTTTGCTCAGTCAATTGCTCAAAGGTCCAAAAATCGACTGTGCTAGAGCAAAAGTCAACTGTGACCCAAATACAGTCAAACTTCAATATTTTTTGTCAACATTCTCATTTTTAAGTATATTTCATCATTTGATCAAGGGTTGATCATGATTCATCAAGGATTGCTCAAGATTCCTCAAGATTCAAAAGTTGCTAAATTAGGGTTTTGTAGGAAAAGTCAACTCAACTTTGACCAAGCATATCTTTCTCATACTTTATGAGAAATGACCCATCAAAATCTCATTTTAAAGAGGATGAAATCCCCTACAATCCATCTTCATACCCCAAGATCAAAATATGCACCCATAAGAAGTTATGAATTTGGACATTATAGGTCATTTTGAAAAGTCAACAAAAACACCTTTTTTGTCAAAGCTTCATACATAAGCATGGTATATCAAATTGAGACGAGACCAAAAGGGTTGGTTAGAGGACATCTCAAGCTTTCTAAAAAGTCAAAGAACACCTCCAAATATTCAAAATTGAGGAAGTTATGCATTGTTGAAGTTGGACTTTTTTGCAAAATTGTCAAAATCAACTATGCCCAAAACATCAAATTTTGCCAAATGGCCCCATTCTTTTTCACTTGTTTTGAGTTGGCATTGTAGTCCACGTGCTCTAGCCTTGCCCATGTGTCCATATCATATTTTTATTAATTATTTTGAATTTTATTTGAATTAATTTGAATTAAATCAAAATAAATCAAATAAAATAAAAAACATTGAAAACTAAAGATCTTGTGATCATTTCAGGTCTTGTTACACAGCTAGCATCCTTCCAAACTCGTATCCATCCATGTGGGTACAAAAAGATTGCAAATGAGCCAATTTTGGAAAGCTTTAATGGAGGATCAAATCAAATATCAAAGTGATTAAAAGAGGAAGATTTGGACAGCAAAATCAACCCTAATGTATTGTACAATACATAAGGAGGCGAGGCAGACAAGAATAAGGGTTGGAGATCAATTGGAGAGCAAGAACAGAATTGGCAAAAATCAAGAAAAAGTGTGACTTCGAAATCAATCCTAGAGGCAATTTCAAGGCTTGGCAATTGTCTCAATCTCTTCTGGCCATCTCCACAAGCGAAAGCAACCAAGACCAGGCATTTTCAGACCCTCACACGCACTATAATCAGGTGCACGCCTAAGCTGGAGATCCACCATGCGCCTTCCTCATCAAGCGTGCCAAATGGCCAGATCCGGTGGTCAGCATCAAAGGTCCACCAAAAGGCTAGTCAACGCATGTGTATGGGATCAGAAAAGTCCAATGGATCAGCATATTTTGGCCAAAATAATTGCTTTCCACACCTCCAAATATCAGGCCCAATTTCTCTACTTTCTTTATTTTGTTTATTTTCATTTATTATTTTACTTTGTTTTAATTAATTTCTAACCAATAAACAAATTTTCTTTTTTTTATCAAAAATCACCAAAAAATATTTTTACCCAATTAAAATTCAAAAAAACTTTATTTTTGTTAATAAATATTAACTAATCAATTAGGTTTTTAATTCTAGGATAACTTTAATTTATTTTGTAAATATTTAAAATTAATTAGAAATCATTAGGTTTTAACTTTAGTTTAATTATTTTATTTTCTTTCTTAAATAATCAAAAACTCCAAAAATATGTCATTAATTATTTTTCATTAATTAATATATTTAATAATCAATTTAGTATTTAATTTTAGGATTAATTTCTTTTCTTAAAAATAAAAACAAAAATAAAACATTTTCTTTAATCAAAAGGGTCAAAACCCTAATTCTGCATTCGATCCAATTCATTCGCGCGATTTATTTTTCCTTATTTAATTATTGGTGTATCTGCTCCCGGCTTGTAATAGTTTTAAATAGGACTTTTATTTATTTTACCGCTTTATTTTATTTTCAAAGGGTTACTTTTAGCTATGTAAATACCCGACGCCTTGTAATAATTAGTTTAATTTCCGCACCTTTAATTTCTGCAAACTATACAACTGTTAGATGTTTGATAATAGGGCTTGCATGACAAGAATGAATGCCTAATTTAAAAAGCAGTTAGATCACCCTTAAACATGTGCAAAGATAAAAATAACTGAAATCAACACACTCGCACATGCGCACTCTTAGGGTACACCCCACTTGGTTGCCTTCATAAACGGTCATTGAGTATAGGTTGTTTTAAAGGTCTCCCTCTTGTCTAAAAGATCATAGTTGCCTCAAAATGGTTGCCTCGAAAAATTTTGCCTCGAATACACGATCTAAGACATTAGGGTTACCGCTAAGACATCCTAACATTGCTTTAGTGACCGTATGTCCCTCTTTCGAATTGACCCTCAAACTCCAACAACGGTGCTACCTACTTACTAATAGTGGGATAGCATTGTCTAAAGGAAATTAGCATAGAACAATTCCTTTTTCGAGTAGGTAGATAGTTCTTAGATACTTGCTCATCCAAAACAAAACCTTTTCACACTTACACTTTTACAAACAAGTTTTCAAAAAAACTTCATTACACTCTTAAGCAATAGTTAAATCGAAGTTGAAACAAAAACTTTTCGAAACCCACAATCACAAAGAAAACATTTTGAAAATGATGAGCAAGTACCTAAGAGCCCGTAGATAACTACGGATAAAAAGGGTGCTAATACCTTCCGTTTTCTATAAATCTACCCCCATACTCAGAAATATCTCGAAAAAGGAATTTTTTTGTGCTTTTTTCCTTTCCTTGTTGGATAAAATAAAAGACGGTGGCGACTCTTGCTTACCGCGACATTTTGCGAATATCAAACACAAAACGCAAACCAACATTCCAAAAACAGTCAGTTCTTCCCACCGTATCACAGAACTGGCGACTCTGTTGGGGAAATAATAAGTGGGGTGTACCTTAGGACTAGTTCATCATAATGTTTTCAATTGCTTGATTTGTATGCTTTATCTTTGTGGGTTTGAATCGGAGTTACTATAGATACTAACCCAGATCTGGAGATACCTTTTAGGTAAGTAGCAATAGACTGTGAGGGAACTGTACGGTGTAGACCGATACGGTTGAAGCAGTAGCTATGTTGGTGTGGCACTTTAGTTTGTACCGATATCCCTTGTGGTGGAACAAGGAAAATATGGGTCTTCTAAGGGGTCATTAAGCACCAACTGACCTTAGAACCTATAATTGACCAACTTGGCCATAGAAAAGTAGCAGTATGCTACACTCATTGAGACCAAACTCTCGTGATGATTTCTGCTGCAAGAAAAGGTTGCCAAACTGGAATTATGACCGATCGAGGGTGGTCAGTGATATTGAGATCCTCTAAAACCTGGTTACTATTACTAGGACAGGTTGAACCAACTAAACTGAAAGAGGGTAATACCTAAACTCCATGCCAGCCTAAAATCTAAGGGCTACTGTGTGACTTGCTTGCCCTTACCATGTTTGATATTTGTGAATACTTGTGGTGTGTTTCTATTATAACATCATGCATCATGACATTGCATGCATCTTGCATCAGACTAACCTATTTCAATGACAGAGGGGATTCATCTTTGTTCTGTTTTGTCGGTCATGGCCTCTATGCGTAGAAACACTATTCAGATCAGCTTTGTACAGATCCCTATTCAGCTTAGATATTTGGTTGCAAAGGTTCCAGATACTTCCTCCTTTATCAGAAGACATGGTCACCTCCTTGGTTTGGTCACTTCTAAGATGGATGAGCAGATGTTGAGTGTCTTGTGCCAGTTCTTTGACCCGTTACACCACTGCTTCACCTTCCCGGACTACCAGTTGGTCCCTACCTTGGAGGAGTTCTCTAATTTGCTTGGTATTTCTATTCTAGAGCAGACGCCATTTACAGGTTGGGAGAAAGTTCTTAGGCTAGAAGATGTTGCTACAGCCCTACATCTAACAAAGGCTGAAGTAATGTCTAACTGGGAGACTCGGAGTGGGACAAAAGGCTTCTTGGCTAAGTTCTTGGTTGATCAGGCTAATCAGTTTTGGGACAGTTTGGATTTTCAAGCATTCGAAGACATCCTGGCTCTTCTCATATATGGTATAGTTCTGTTCCCTAATTCAGATTCTTTCGTCGACGTGAACGTAGTGAAGATCTTCATGTCCCGTAATCTGGTGCCCACTCTCTTAGGGGATATTCTACATGCTCTTTATGCTCATACTGCTCGAAAACGGGGAACCCTTATGTGTTGTGCACCATTGTTGGCGAGGTGGTTTATTTCTCACCTCCCCAAATCTGTTTTGAAGAACAAGGAAGGCATGGGTTAGGCCTACAGAATTATGTCCCTTGCTCACACGGACATCATCTTGACTACTAAAGACATGGAAGAAATAGTTGGCATTGATCATTGTGGGGAATACCCCAATGTTCCATTGCTGGGAGTTAGAGGAGGGATCACCTATAATCCTTGTTTGGCCTTACGTCAGTTTGGACAAGCTAGGAGGGACGGACCTCATGAGTTGCTAATGCCGAGCATTGTCTTTGACTTCTAAGGGGATAGTGAGGAGCATCGCCGCAGGTTCATACGAGCTTGGAACAGGGTACACTGGTCTGATCCACATGAGTTAGGGATGAAGACCTCTCTTCTGATGGAACCGTATCTCTGGTGGGTTTGTACACGTGTCAAAAGCTGGGAATGCCCTATGAAGCTGTCTTACCGGTAATTGTTGAGAATGCTGATGAAGAAGGGGTTCCACCTACTATCCTCCACCCATACATGCCTACCGACATTGGGGCATTAAAGAGGTCTTGGATTCAGTTGAGAGAAGAATGGGATACTTACAGAGAAAAGTATCACGAGCAGGAGCGGAAGATTCTAAAGCTTGCAAGGCAGCTGGAGAATGAGAAGGTCCTCAACGATTATGTCAACACCAACGGAAAACGACCATGGGAGCGCTGATGTCTTTTGTTATTTCTAGTTTTGGTTTACTTTTCAGTTTTTCTTTTTGTAACGCCTTAAAGGAAGTTGTCAAACATTGTTTCAAGTTTATCTAATAAGAGTGTGCTTCATTTTGGTTTACGAATTTGAATCTCTCGATGTCTTTGAAATCATATCATACACATTTCATTCACATGCACCTCATCACAGGTACCCTTACAGGTCTCTTATCTTCTTCGTTGTTTATTTCAGCATCATGTCTTCTGAAACATCAACTGATCAAGCTATCAAGACTCTACAAGCTCAGAACGCTCAGTTCCAGGAAATGTTCATGAACCTGGCCAAGGCTCAGCAAGATCTGAAGACTCTTATCTTGAAGGATAAGAAGAAGAAGAAGAAGAAGAAGACGGTCCTCCTGAATATGGGTCGCAGATTCGGGAACAATCTGCGGGAAGATGTTGATTTATCTCACTCACCTGAAGGGAGAGAAAACCAGGAAGAAAGGAGGGCTCATAGCCCTGTGGTTTTTGACAACAAGACTGACTTTGATGAAGACCAGTATCCTCCTGCTAAGGATAGGTATAAACAGCTTGAAGACCGGTTAAGTGCGATGGAGATCTAGAAGATACCTGGATTGGACTTTGGTGACTTGGGTCTAGCATCTAGGGTGGTGATTCCCCACAAGTTCAAAGCACCAGTCTTTGATAAATATGACGGGGTCTCCTACCCAAAGCTACACCTTCGTTCGCATGTTAGAAAGATTCAGCCATATACCGCTGATAGGAACCTCTAGATCCACTTTTTTCAAGATAGTCTTTCAGGGACTCAACTCGAGTGGTTCTATCAGTTAGAAGGAGCTAGTGTCTGTAATTGGGAGGACCTTGCTGCTGCTTTTTACAAGCAGTACCAATATAATGCCGACCTTACTCCCACCCGTACCAAACTTCAAGGTATGTCTATGGGTGCGAGCGAAGGTTTTAAGGACTACGCTCAGAGGTGGAGAGACCTTACTGGCAGAGTCCAACCCCCATTGGCTAATAGGGAGTTAGTGGATATGTTTCTGGGGACCCTGTCTGGTCCGTTATTCAACCATTTGATCGGAAGTTCATCGTCAGGTTTTACTGAGTTAATCATGATTGGGGAGAGAATTGAAGCCGGTATTAAGAGCGGCAAGTTACAGAAAGGTGCTTCGGCGAGTACCAAGAAGAAGCCTTTCAAGAAGGAGTCTAGTGCAGTTTATAGCTCTAAGAGCCAAAGTCGACCCGAGCGTCGTCAATCAGTTAATGCGGTAGTTATTTCAAGACCAAATGTTGCCACACAATGCAACACTCAGCCAAGGGCAGAGAGGCCTCAAAGACAGCTCACTCGGCTCAACATCTCTTTATCTCAAATACTGCCGCAGCTTTTGAAGACTAGCTTGGTGATTCCGAGGGAAGCTCTGAAGAATCCCAACACCACCTCACCATTGTACAATCCAAACGCCTGTTGTGCTTATTACTCTGATAGCCCGGGGCATGATACCAATAATTTTTTGGCTTTGAAGAGTAAAGTGCAAGATCTGATTGATGCTAAGGAGATTGAGTTTGAAGCGCCGGAAAAGCCTAATGTCATAACGGATCCTATGCCAAAACATGACGCGGGAGTGAATGCCATTGAAGACGATGTTGAAGAATATGAGTTTGACAGTTGGATCTACCCAACTACCAATGGCGGACTAAGCAATTGGATGGCAAAGGACTTCGTGCCAATTTCTTTTATTACCCGGTAATGAGACTTTTGTTTTGAGTTTGTAATAGACAATTTTTAAACTTTACGGCCCGGTGCCTTACCCGAGACACCGTGGCTTTGTTTGTGAGGGCTTTATGTGTGTCATTTACATATATCATTAATAAAAGCATTGGACGTTTTCTTGCATTTCAAATTTTGCGCTCCTTGTTTTTTTTTATCTTGCAAAACAGCTATTTTACACACACTCACGTATACAGGTCTGAATCCACTTTGGATCCCACTGATAACGACTCTGCTACTACTAGTTATGACTTCGAAAGTCCGATCAATCAAGCCGAGGACGAAGGTGAGGATGATTGCAAAGTGCCTGGTGAACTTGCTAGATTGTTACTTCAGGAGGAGAGGGCCATACAGCTGCATGAGGAGCCAGTGGAATCAGTAAATCTGGGTACGGAGGTAGACAAGAAAGAAGTCAAGATCGGTGCAAATCTGGAATCTAGTGTTAAGAAACGGTTGATCTAGATGCTACGTGACTATGTTGAGATATTTTCCTGGTCTTATGTAGATATGTCGGGGTTGGATACTGATATCGTGGTTCACCGCTTGCCTACCAAGGAGGACTGTCCTCCAGTGAAACAGAAAGTTCGTCGAATGCGCCCAGAGATGTTTGAGAAAATCAAGGCTGAGGTGATGAAACAGTTTGATGCCGGTTTTCTAGCAGTTACTTCTTACCCACAGTGGGTGGCCAACGTGGTTCCAGTGCCGAAGAAAGATGGTAAGGTTCGAATGTGTGTTGACTATAGGGATCTGAACAGGGCAAGCCCCAATGATGATTTCCCTCTGCCTCATATTGACGTTTTGGTTGACAACACCGCACAACATAAGGTCTTCTCCTTTATGGATGGTTTCTCCGATTATAATCAGATCAAGATGGCTCCCAAAGACATGGAGAAGATGACCTTGGTTACTCAATGGGGTACCTTTTGCTACAAGGTCATGCCCTTCGGATTGAAGAATGTTGGGGCAACGTATCAGTGTGCCATGGTCGCTTTGTTCCATGACATGATCCATCATGAGATTGAGGTATACGTCGATGACATGATTGCAAGATCCCAGACTGAGGAAGAACACCTTGACCATCTTCAGAAGCTATTTGACAGGTTGAAGTTGTACAGGCTGAGGTTAAACCCGAACAAGTGCACCTTCGGGGTGAGGTCTGGTAAACTGCTGGGTTTCATCGTAAGTGATAAAGGTATTCAAGTGGACCCTACAAAGGTGAAGGCTATACAGGAAATTCCAGCTCCCCGAACGGAAAAAGAAGTCAGAGGCTTTCTGGGACGTCTGAACTACATTGCCCGATTCATCTCACACCTGACTGCTACTTGTGAGCTAATCTTCAAGTTACTGAAGAAAGATCAAGTGGTAAGATGGAACGATGAATGTCAGGCCGCTTTCGAAAGAATCAAAGAGTATCTCCAAGAGCCACCTATTCTGATGCCTTCAGTTGAAGGGAGACCTTTGATCTTATACTTGACAGTACTCGATAATTCAATGGGGTGTGTGTTGGGGCAGCATGACGAGTCTGGCCGAAAAGAGCATGCTATTTATTACCTTAGCAAAAAGTTTACCGACTGCGAGACCCGATACTCGTTGCTTAAGAAAACTTGTTGCGCTTTGGCATGGGCTGCTTGTCGGCTGAGACAGTATATGCTGACTCACACTACTCTATTGATATCAAAGATGGATTCAATCAAGTATATCTTCGAGAAGCCTACCTTATCCGGAAGAATAGCAAGATGGCAGATGATCTTGACTGAGTATGACATCTAATACACAACTCAAAAAGCAATCAAGGGAAGTGTGTTGGCAGATCATTTGGCACATCAGGCAGTGGACGATTACCAGTCTATGAACTTTGAGTTTCCGGATGAGAACATCATGTTGGTAACTGACTGTGAGACACCTGGACCGGATGAAGGACCCGAGGAAGGATCCTGATGGTCTATGTACTTTGATGGAGCATCAAACGCTTTGGGTAATGGTATTGGCGCCGTGAGCATATCTCCTGAAGGCTCTCATACTCCGTTCACCGCCCGACTATGTTTCAACTTCACCAACAACATGGCGGAGTATGAAGCATGCATTATGGGTCTTCGAGCAGCAATTGACCTAAGGATTAAGTTCTTAAGTGTATTCAGAGATTCCGCTCTCGTGATCAGTCAGATCAAAGGCGAGTGGGATATGAAACACCCTAATCTTATTCCTTACAAGGAGTATGTGTTGACGTTGCTTCTGCACTTCGAGGAGATAACCTTTGAACACTTCCCTAGAGAGGAGAATCAGTTGGCGGACGTGCTAGCTACGATGTCTTCTATGTTCAAGGTCATATGGGACAATGAGGCTCCCCAGATTACCATTGAGAGGTTGGACGAACCTGCACATTGATGTGACATTGAGACTGAAGAGGTAGCAGATAAACCCTGGTTCCACGAGGTGAAGAGGTATCTTGAAGCTCAGGAGTACCCCGAAGGTGCATCTGTTAATGACAAGAAGTTTCTGAGGAGGTTCGCGGTGAAGTTCTTCATCAGCAATGGCATTATTTACAAGCGTAGCCATGATTCAACCTTACTGCGATGTATGGATAAGAACGAAGCAGAAAGGATTATGGTAGAGTTGCATGAAGGTACTTTCGGGACTCATTCCAATGGACATACCATGGCAAAGAAAATCCTTCGGGAAGGATACTATTGGTCCACAATGGAAGCCGACTGTTATCAGCATTCTCGGACCTGTCACAAGTGCCAAGTCTATGCTGATAAGGTGCACATACCTCCAGTTCCTCTGAACATTTTGACAGCACCTTGGCCTTTTGCAATGTGGGGCATTGACATGATCGGCGAGATCAGGCCTACGGCATCCAACGGGAATCGTTTCATCCTGGTAGCAATTGATTACTTTACGAAGTGGGTTGAAGCAGCTTCCTTTGCTACAGTGACCAAGAACGTCGTGGCACGGTTCATTCGGCACAATCTGATTTGTCGATATGGTGTACCAGAGAGGATCATTACGGACAATGGTACAAATCTCAACAATAAGATGATCACCGAGCTCTGCAAGCAGTTCAAGATACAACATCACGACTCTTCTCCCTACCGGCCGAAGATGAATGGGGTTGTAGAAGCGGCTAATAAGAACATTAAGAAGATTGTGCAGAAGATGACAGTGACATACAAAGATTGGCACGAGATGTTACCTTTTGCTCTACATGGGTACCGTACCTCAGCGCGGACGTCAACAGGGGCAACACCTTATTCCTTGGTTTATGGCATGGAGGTTGTCTTGCCCATTGAAGTTTAGATACCCTCTCTTAAGATTATGAAGGATGCAGGTTTGAGCGAAGATGACTGGATTCAGACCCGACTTGATCAACTGAACTTAATCGACGAAAAGAGACTTACTTCTATTTATCATGGTCAAACGTATCAAAAACAGATGATCAAGGCATTTAACAAGAAAGTTAGACGACAAGAGTATCAAGTTGGGGACCTGGTTATCAAGCGCATTATTCTACCTCAAGGTGATCCCAGGGGAAAATGGACTCCTACTTACGAAGGGCCATTTGTGGTTAAGAACATTTTCTCAGGAGGAACGATGATTTTAACCACCATGGATGGTGACGACCTTCCTCACCCCGTCAATGTAGACATAGTGAAAAAATACTACGCATAATCAAAGACCTGCTAGGTTGACTGGCCTAGGCAATAATAAGGGCTTCCCGGCGAACCAAAAGGGTTCGGGCAAAAATAAGGGATGAAAATGAAAAAAATTTGTACACCCGGCAAGTCGAAAACCTGAAAAGGCGGCTTGGGCCAAAAAGGGTATCCCGGTGGACTGAAAACCCGAAAGGGCGGTCCAGGAAAAAATTAGGGATTAAAGCGTAACACTATGTCTCATTGGATCATCTTGTAACTAGACTTCAGTATCGGCTATCAAGCTCAGACGGCACCGATCAATCTGATCCACCTGCAACCAAGTAGCGAAGTGATGAGATGCTCGGGGATATAAAGGCAATAGAAGAGTTGGAACCCAGTGGGATTGTTCACATAGCTATTTTTCTTTGTTTTTCACAAATTGTATAAACTCTATTGTTCGGCGGCATTCTCTTCCTAGGACGTCAGCCTCTTGTACAAAAATGCCTATTTACAGGCCAAACTTCAAAATTAATACAAGTCATTTTCACGAATAAATTTCAAACAGTTTTCCTTTTTTCTGTTTTGTTTTGTAAAGAACGTCCAATGTTCAATTTTTGATATATGCATTTGACATTAATTGCTGTTCATAAATATTTACATACGAAACAAGAGACGATTACTTGTAATATCGAAAACAGGGGCAAACGAGAAATGTCCAAACTGTACAATTGCTCTGTCCACCAGGTATAGGGATAGACCTAACTAGAGGAAACAATTGAAAGTACATTCATTCCCCGCAGAGTCAGAGAAAGGCAGTGATGTTAGCTCTCCCCAGTTGAGACTCGCAGCTGTGAATGAATCGGTAACATTCTCCCCAAGCATAATTTATCCATCATCAACACTAGACAATTATCCCCAGCGAAGTATAAAAGTATCCCCAGTGGAGTTTGAAGATTATCCCCAATAGACCCTGGAATATTATCCCCAGTAAAGTCCAAAAGGGCTATCCCCAGTTAAGGTCGCTATTGGAAAGTCATCCCCAGCGAAGTTCTCTCCTTTCACAAAACAGGAATTCAATCCCCAACAGGTGTCATTATCACCAGCAACGATAATACATCCCCAGCTGAATTTATCAACGGAATCCTCAGCAGAGCATGTCCTCCCCACAGAGTCATTTCCTCATCAGTTTATTCCCCAGAGAATTTATCCTCCCCCGCAGGTTTATTCTCACAAATATCTTCGTCCACTATCTCCAGCGGAAACGAAGAGTTCAATTCTTTTCTCCAACAACAATCTGGGATTTATTTTCCCCAGCTAAAAACATCACATTTTCATACTTCATAACATGCATACGCATCATACAACACAATCTCATTTATTTTGAGAGCATCATTGCTTGATACATATCATGCATTACATACAACTAACCTTTATCTTTCAGGAAAGATACGGTTAAATTCTCACAAAGTTCAAGCTATGAAGCTTCTACCACGGTCGAATTACGGACGGGCTCCTAAATCTCGACGATATTTTCTCAGTGGAATTACGGACAAGTTCCTAAATCTCCGCAAAGTTGTTGAATTACATACGAGCTCCTAAATCTCGACAGATATTTTCTCAATGGAATTACGGACAAGTTCCTAAATCTCCGCAAAGTTGTTGAATTACAGATGAGTTCCTAAATCTCGACAAAGCAGTTGAATTACGGACAGGCTCCTAAATCTCAGCAAAGTATTTGAATTACGGACAGGCTCCTAAATCTCATCAAAGCAGTTGAATTACGGACAAGTTCCTAAATCTCAGCAAAGCAGTTGAATTACGGACAGGCTCCTAAATCTCATCAAAGTAGTTGAATTACGGACAGGCTCCTAAATCTCAGCAAAGCAGTCGAATTACGGACAAGTTCCTAAATCTCGACAAATATTACCTCAGTTGAATTACGGACGAGTTCCTAAATCTCAACGAAGTTATTTCCCCCAGTCGAATTACGGACGAGTTCCTAAATCTCAGCAAAGTTGTTGAATTACGGACAAGCTCCTAAATCTCGACAAAATCAGTTGAATTATAAAAAAACTCCTAAATCTCGAAAAAATCAGTTGAATTACAGACAAGCTCCTAAATCTCGACAAAGCCAGTTGAATTACGAACAAGCTCTTAAATCTCAACAAATCAGCTGAATTACGGACGAGCTCCTAAATCTCAGCAAAAGATGTTCCCTCAGTTGAGTACGGACGATTGAAGTTCCTAAATATCAACAGAGACGACTCACCAACAGAATGACAGACGACGAAGCTCCTAAATTTCTATCTCTCTCCACGAAAGATCATACTTCCCCAGCGGAATCTTCCTCAACAACAGGTATAAAAGCTCTCGCTAAGGAATCTCTTATGCAATCGATACTCCTCCAAATGTCATCTGTAATCCCATTCCCAGCATCATAAGACAATTATCATTTCATGCGAGTGCAAATTTCTGGGCACTCTAGTGTTCAATCCACTTCCACCTTCAGATTACGAAAGGCACTAAAGCCAATCTGCATCCTCGGGTTTAAGAAGATTGAACAGGGGCATCTGTTGTACCCCAAAATTTTCCCTCCCATATTTCTCAAAATATGTCAAGAAAAATCTCCAAGTTGCTCAAGATAGCCCAAGAGTTGGCCAGACAAGCTCTCTCCTAAGGCAGTCTTCCCCAAACTAGGGTTTCACATTGCATCAAGGTCCTTGAGTCCAAGTGGTCCAAAATTCTCAACATTGTCCTAATATGTTCTCAAGATCATCCATGTCAAGTTTCAAGCCTTGCAGAGGAATTTTGCTCAGTCAATTGCTCAAAGGTCCAAAAATCGATTGTGTTAGGGCAAAAGTCAACTGTGACCCAAATACAGTCAAACTTCAAGATTTTTTGTCAACATTCTCATTTTGAAGTATATTTAATCATTTGATCAAGGTTTGATCATGATTCATCAAGGATTTCTCAAGATTCCTCAAGATTCAAAAGTTGCTAAATTAGGGTTTTGTAGGAAAATTCAACTTAACTTTGACCAAGCATAACTTTCTCATACTTTATGAGAAATGACCCATACAAAGCTAATTTTTAATAGGATGCAATTACCTACAATCCATATTCATACCCCAAGATCAAAATATGCACCCACAAGAAGTTATGTATTTGGATATTATAGGTCATTTTGAAAAGTCAACAAAAACACCTTTTTTGTCAAAGCTTCATACATAAGAATGGAATATAAAATTGAGATTATACCAAAAGGGTTGGTTAGAGGACATCTAAAGATTTATAAAAAGTCAAAGAACACCTCCAAAGAGTCAAAATTGAGGAAGTTATGCATTGTTGAAGTTGGACTTTTTTGTAAAATTGTCAAAAGTCAACTATACCCAAAACATCAATTTTGCCAAATGGGCCCATTCGTTTTCACTTGTTTTGAGTTGGCATTGTTGTCCACGTGCTCTATCCTTGCCCATGTGTCCATATCATAATTTTATTAATTATTTTGATTTTTATTTGAATTAATTTGAATTAAATCAAATAAAATCAAAAACATTGAAAACTAAAGATCTTGTGATCATTTCAGGTCTCGTTACACAGCTAGCATCCTTCCAAACTCGTATCAAGCCATGTGGGTACAAAAAGATTGCAAATGAGCCAATTTTGGAAAGCTTTAATGGAGGATCAAATCAAATATCAAAGTGATTAAAAGAGGAAGATTTGGACAGCAAAATCAACCCTAATGTATTGTACAATACATAAGGAGGCAAGGCAGACAAGAATAAGGGTTGGAGATCAATTGGAGAGCAAGAACAGAATTGGCAAAAATCAAGAAAAAGTGTGACTTCGAAATCAATCCTAGAGGCAATTTCAAGGCTTGGCAATTGTCTCAATCTCTTCCTGGCCATCTCCACAAGTGAAAGCAACTAAGACCAGGCATTTTCAGACCCCCACACGCACTATAATCAGGTGCACGCCTAAGCTGGAGATCCACCATGCGCCTTCCTCATCAAGCGTGCCAGATGGCCAGATCTGGTGGTCAGCATCAAAGGTCCACCAAAAGGCTAGTCAACGCATGTGTATGGGATCAGAAAAGTCCAATGGATCAGCATATTTTGGCCAAAATAATTGCTTTCCACACCTCCAAATATCAGGCCCAATTTCTCTACTTTCTTTATTTTGTTTATTATCATTTATTATTTTACTTTGTTTTAATTAATTTCTAACCAATAAACAAATTTTCTTTTTTTATCAAAAATCACCAAAAAATATTTTTACCCAATTAAAATTCAAAAAAACTTTATTTTTGTTAATAAATATTAACTAATCAATTAGGTTTTTAATTCTAGGATAACTTTAATTTATTTTGTAAATATTTAAAATTAATTAGAAATCATTAGGTTTTAACTTTAGTTTAATTATTTTATTTTCTTTCTTAAATAATCAAAAACTCCAAAAATATGTCATTAATTATTTTTCATTAATTAATATATTTAATAATCAATTTAGTATTTAATTTTAGGATTAATTTCTTTTCTTAAAAATAAAAACAAAACTAAAACATTTTCTTTAATCAAAAGGGTCAAAACCCTAATTCTGCATTCGATCCAATTCATTCGCGCGATTTATTTTTCCTTATTTAATTATTGGTGTATCTGCTCCCGGCTTGTAATAGTTTTAAATAGGACTTTTATTTATTTTACCGCTTTATTTTATTTTCAAAGGGTTACTTTTAGCTATGTAAATACCCGACGCCTTGTAATAATTAGTTTAATTCCCGCACCTTTAATTTCTGCAAACTATACAACTGTTAGATGTTTGATAATAGGGCTTACATGACAAGAATGAATGCCTAATTTAAAAAACAGTTAGGTCACCCTTAAACATGTGCAAAGATAAAAATAACTGAAATCAACACACTCGCACATGCGCACTCTTAGGCTACACCCCACTTGGTTGCCTTCGTAAATGGTCATTGAGTATAGGTTGTTTTAGAGGTCGTCCTCTTGTCTAAAAGATCATAGTTTCCTCAAAATGGTTGCCTCGGAAATTGTTGCCTCGAATACATGATCTAAGACATTAGGGTTACCGCTAAGACATCCTAACATTGCTTTAGTGACCGTATATCCCACTTTCGAATTGACCCTCAAACTCCAACGACGGTGCTACCTACTCACTAATAGTGGAATAGCATTGTCTAAAGGAAATTAGCATAGAACGATTCCTTTTTCGAGTAGGTAGATAGTTCTTAGATACTTGCTCATCCAAAACAAAACCTTTTCACACTTACACTTTTACCAACAAGTTTTCAAAAAAACTTCATTACACTCTTAAGCAAGAGTTAAATCGAAGTTGAAAGAAAAACTTTTCGAAACCCACAAGCACAAAGAAAACATTTTGAAAATGATGAGCAAGTACCTAAGAGCCAGTAGATAACTACGGATGAAAAGGGTGCTAATACCTTCCCTTTTCTATAAATCTACCCCCCATACTAAGAAATATCTCGAAAAAGGAATTTTTCTGTGCTTTTTTCCTTTCCTTGTTGGATAAAATAAAAGACGGTGGCGACTCTTGCTTACCGCGACATTTTGCGAATATCAAACACAAAACGCAAACCAGCATTCCAAAAACAGTCAGTTCTTCCCACCGTATCACAGTTGGTTTCTTGGAATATTTCGGTCTCTAGAAAGAGGCTTGAACTGAAACTATGAACAAAGAAAACAATCCAGTGATGTTAAGCTCCTTAGAACCCGGTTACTATTTTTAGGACAGGTTGAGCTAATTAAACTTCAAGAGGGTACTTACCTATGAAACCCCATGCAAGCCTAAACTAAGAACTTGTTTGATTTTCTTGTACATATATACTTGTGCATAACATCATGGACATCGTTAACATCATATGCATTCATTAACCATTTCAAGGATTTTGGAGATTCATCTTTGTTCTTGTTTTGTAGGTTATGGATTCACTTCGCAAGAAAACTATCCAAATCAACCTTGTAAGAATTCCTCCACAACTCAAGGAGCTAGCTTCAAGGATCCCTGAGAATTCTCCATTCACCGAGACACATGGTCGTCTACTCAACTTGGTCACTTCCAACACAGAGGAGGATATGATGAAGGTTCTCTTCCAGTTCTTTGACCCTTTGCATCATTGCTTCACATTTCCTGACTATCAACTTGTGCCCACTTTGGAAGAATTCTCTCAACTCCTGAGGATTCCTATTCTCAAACAACTACCCTTCAACAGTATAGAAAGAGATCCAAAGCCAGAAGAGATTTCTCAAGCCCTGCACTTGCACTCATATGATGTCACAACACATTGGGAAACTAGAAGTGGTGTCAAAGGCTTCTTGTCAAAGTTTCTGTTTGAGAAGGCCCAAAGATGTTGGAATTCCCTAGACTTACAAGCTTTTGAGGAGATTGTAGCTCTTCTCATCTATGGGATGGTCTTGTTCCCTAATCCTGACCAACTCATAGATGTAAGCCCTGTCAAAATCTTCATGACTCGCAACCCGGTGCCTACATTGCTTGGGGATATCCTCCACTCTTTTCACACTCGTACAACGAGGAAAAGAGGTGTTCTTATGTGTTGCACTCCTCTCCTGGCAAGATGGTTTATTTCTCATATTCCCCAATCAGTCTTGAAGAATGAGCAAGGTTTGAGGTGGTCACAACGGTTGATGACACTTAACCATTCAAATATTCATTGGTGTTCTCGATCCAAAGAGGATGTTACCATTGTTGACCATTGTGGGGAATTCCCTAATGTCCCTCTACTTGGCATTAGGGGAGGCATCACCTACAACCCATGCTTGGCTCTAAGGCAGTTTGGTTATGCCCGAAGGGATGGCCCACATGATATGTTGGTTCAAGGCTTGGTTTTTGACAACGACAACGACGATCAAGGACTCTGTCAGAGATTCGTCCGATCTTGGAAGATGCCAACAAGGTGGATAGCAAGACTTTGGGACACAAGAATTCCATCCCTCTTGAGCCTTACCTCAAGTAGGTACGAACCTGCACTCAAAGTTTAAAGTGTCACTATTTGCCAAGTATGATGGGGTGTCTTGCCCTAAAATGCACCTCAGATCCTATGTTAGGAAGATTCAGCCACATTCTACCGACAAAGACCTGTGGGTCCACTTTTTCCAAGACAGTTTATCAAGAACGCAACTTGATTGGTTCTACCAATTAGAAAGGGATGATGTCCACAATTGGGAAGACTTGGCAGCTGATTTCTATAAACAGTATCAATACAACACCGACTTGGCGCCTACCCGTACTCAGCTACAGAGTATGGCTATGGCTTCCAATGAGGGCTTTAAATATTACGCGTAAAAGTGGAGGGATCTAGCCGAAAGGGTGAAACCCCTTCTATCTGAGAGGGAGTTGGTGGACATGTTCTTGGGAACTCTATCAGGTCCTTTCTTCAATCATCTGATTGGGATTTCTTCTGCAGGGCTTACTGAATTGATCTTAACCGACGAAAGAGTAGAGACTGGTATAAGAAATGGGAAAATTCAGAAGGACGCGTCAGCCTCAACAGCTGTAAAAAATCCCTTCACGGGAAGAAAGGAAGTATTTGTTGTCTATTCATAGAGAAATCAGGGAAGAACCGAGCGCCGACCAACGGTGGGGGCCGTTATGATTCCGAAGCCTGCATCAGACCAACCAAGAAATAACCAGCAAACGGTAGAAAGGCCAGTTCGGCAATTTACCAAGATTAACATGACTCCAGCCCAAGTTCTACCACATCTCTTGAAGTTGAATCTGACCACTCTAAAAGAGGCCCCAAAAAATCCCAATACTACATCTCCACATTACCATCCAAACGCCAGATGCGCGTACCATTCTGAAAGTCCAGGGCACGACACCAACAACTGTTGGGCTCTGAAGAACAAAATCCAGGACCTGATTGATGCGAAGTAGGTTGAGTTTGAAGCGCTTGAGAAACCGAATGTCATTTCCGCTCCGATGCCTAGGCACGGTCACAATGCCAATGCTGTTGAAGAAGACAATGAGAAGGATGGTAGCTTGGAAGATTGGATATTTCCTACTGTCAGCGGAGGACTTTGCAACTGGGAAGCCAGAGACTTTGTTCCGATGACTTTCATATCTCAGTAATTTATCTTTTACATTTATGTTAGACTTGTAATATTCACGAACAATTCGCACTTTAAAAACCTTGTGTCTTACCCGAGGCACAATGGTCCATTTGTAAGGGTTTTTATTTCATCTACATATGTCAACAATGAATCATGGACGCTTTTTCATATATAAACCTTTTGTGCTCATTGTCTTTCTTTTACATTTTATTGTTTTAAGATGGCTATACCCTTACACACACCCACACTCACAAATGCAGGTACCCTTCCATTCCGGATCCCATGGGTAACGATATTGCTATAGCCTTCAGTGACTCTTAAGATTTGATCTACCAAGCCGAATACGAGGGTGAGGAAGATTGTGAGGTGCCAGGGGAATTGGCCGGACTATTACAACAAGAGGAAAGAGCTATTCAGCCTCATGAGGAGCTGTTGGATACAATCAACTTGGGTACCGAGGAAGATAAAAAGGAAAACAAAGTGGGTGCCAATCTAGAGCCGAGTGTCAAAGAGTGTCTAATTCAGCTGTTGAATGATTATGTTGAGGTCTTTGCCTGGTCATACAAAGACATGTAGGGACTCGATACAGACATCGTGGTACATCATCTGCCAACAAGAGAAGACTGTCCACCAGTGAAATAAAAGGTCCGCCGCATGAGACCTGACATGTCAGAGAAGATCAAAGCGGAGGTTATGAAATAGTTCAATGCTGGATTTCTGGTTGTTACTTCCTATCCTCAATGGGTGGCCAACATTGTTCATGTACCTAAAAAGGAGGGCAAAGTGAGAATGTGCGTGGATTATAGAGATTTAAACAGGGCTAACCCTAAAGATGATTTTCCACTTCCACACATCGATATCCTGGTCGACAATACAGCCCAGCACAAAGTATTTTCTTTCATGGACCGATTCTCAGGCTATAACCAGATCAAAATGGCACCTGAGGACATGGAGAAAACTACATTTGTCACATAGTGGGGTACGTTCTGCTACAAAGTGATGCCATTCGGACTGAAGAATGTCGGGGCAACCTATCAACGCACCATGGTAGCTTTGTTTCATGATATGATACATCATGAGATAGAGGTCTACGTAGATGACATGATAGCCCGATCACAAACTGAAGAAGAACACCTTGATCACCTGCAAAAGTTATTTGTCAGATTGAAGGAGTACAAGTTAAGGTTGAACCCAAACAAGTGCACATTCGGAGTCCGGTCTGGTAAACTCTTAGGGTTCATTGTCAGCAACAAAGGCATCAAGGTTGATCCTGCCAAGGTTAAAGCGATACAATAAATGCCTTCTCCTTGCACTGAGAAGTAAGTCAGAGGTTTTTTGGGACGCCTAAACTATATTTCCAGATTCATTTCTCACCTAACGTCTACTTGTGAACCAATCTTCAAACTGTTGAAGAAAGATCAAGTAGTCAGATGGAATGACGAATGTCAGATTGCTTTCGATAAAATCAAGGAGTATTTACTAGAACCTCCTGTCTTGATGCCATCCGTCGAGGGAAGACCGCTAATCATGTATCTGACCATCTTAGAAAATTCAACGGGGTGCGTACTAGGGCAGCATGACGAGTCTGGACGAAAAGAGCACGCTATTTATTACCTAAGAAAAAAGTTTACCGACTGTGAAACCAGATATTCACTGCTCGAGAAAACTTGTTGCACTCTGGTATGGGCTGCTCGCTGGCTAAGACAGTATATGTTGACTCATACCACTTTGTTGATATCTAAGATAGATCCGATAAAGTACATATTTGAGAAGCCTGCTTTGTCTGGGAGGATAGCTAGATGGCAGGTGATCCTAACTGAATATGACATACAGTACACTACCCAAAAATCTATAAAGGGCAGTGTGCTAGCTGATCATCTGGCCCATCAAGATGTAGAAGATTATCAATCCATGAAGTTCGACTTCCCTAACGAAGACATCATGACATTGGACAACTGTGAAGGAATCAGACCATATGACGGACTTGAACAAGGATCCCGATGGACCCTGTACTTTGACGGGGCATCCAATGCACTTGGTAACAGTATCGACATTGTGCTTATATCTCCGGAAGGATGCCATACTCCTTTTACCGCCAGACTTTGCTTCAACTGTACAAACAACATGGCAGAGTACGAAGCATTCATCTTTGGTCTCAAGGCTGCCATAGACTTGGGAATCAAATCTTTAGATGTGTTTGGGTATTCAGCTTTGGTCATGAGTCAGATCAAAGTAAAATGGGACACTAAGCATCCAAACCTCATCCCTTACAAAGAACGTGTTTTAACATTGTTACCACATTTCGAGCATATTACCTTCGAGCATTTCCCGCGAGAAGAAAATTAGCTAGCAGATGCTCTAGCTACAGTGTCATCTATGTTTAAACTTAATTGGGATAACGAGGCTCCCCAGATCACCATTTAACGGATGGACGAACCAACACACTGTCACGAGATTAATACCGAAGAAGTAGTGGACCAGCCATGGTTTCATGAAGTCAAGAGGTATCTCGAGGCTCAAGAATATCCAGAAGGAGCTTTAGTCAATGACAAAAAGTTCTTAAGGAGATTCTCAGCTAAGTTCTTCCTAAGTAATGGCATCCTGTACAAACGTAATCATGATTCTATTCTGCTCCGTTGTGTGGACAAGATTGAAGCTGAAAAGATCATGGATGAACTGCATGAAGGTACTTTTGGCACTCACTCTAGTGGGCATACGATGGCGAAGAAGATCCTACAGGCAGGCTATTATTGGTCTACCATGGAAGCTGACTGCTATCAACACTCCCGGACCCGCCATAAGTGTCAAATCTATGCAGACAAGGTGCACGTGCCTCCGGTTCCTCTAAATGTCCTAACAGCTCCTTGGCCCTTATCTATGTGGGGAATCGACATGATTGGGGAGATCAAGCCTACAACATCCCATGGACACCGCTTCATTCTAGTGGCCATTGACTATTTCACCAAGTGGGTCAAAGCAGCTTCCTTCGCATCTGTTACTAAGAATATTGTTGCCCGCTTCATCAAGCAGAATCTTATTTGCCGGTACGGTATCCCAGAAAGGATCATCACTGATAACGGTACAAACCTTAACAATACTATGATCACCGCCTTGTGCGAGCAGTTCAAGATTCAACATCACAATTCATCCCCCTATCGGCCAAAGATGAATGGTGCAGTCGAAGTTGCTAATAAAAACATTAAAAAGATCATACAAAAAATGACAGTCACCTACAAGGACTGTCATGAGATGCTACTGTTTGCTCTCCACGGGTACCGTACTATGACTCGTACATCAACTGGGGCAACACCCTATTCTTTGGTTTATGGCATGGAGGTTGTTCTACCTATCGAGGTTCAGATCCCCTCTTTGAGAATCATGAAGGATGCAGGTTTGAGTGAAGACGATTGGATTCAAACCCGACTTGATCAGTTGAACTTAATAGATGAAAAGAGGCTTACTGCTGTTTGCCATGGTTAGATGTATCAAAAACAGATGATCAAGGCTTTCAACAAGAAAGTCAAATGCCAGATATATCAAGTTGGGGATCTAGTGATCAAGCGCATCATCTTGCCACAAGGTGATCCCAGGGGCAAATGGACTCCTACCTATAAAGGACCATTTGTAATCAAGAACATCTTTACTGGTGGGGCAATGATCTTAACCACCATGGACGGTGACGACCTGCCACACCTTGCGAATGCAGACATAGTCAAAAGATACTACGCATAAGAGACCCGCTAGGTTGACACACCTAGGCAAAACAAGGGCATCCCGGCGAACCAAAAGGTTCGGGAAAAAATTAGGGATAAAATAAAAAAATCTGTACACCCGGCAAGTTGAAAACCCGAAAGGGCGACTTGGGCAAAAAAGGGTTTCCCAGTGGACTGAAAACCCGAAAGGGCGGTCCAGGCAAAAGTTAGGGAATTAAAGCGTATGACTATGTCTTGTCGGATCACTTTAAGGACAATCTCTTCACTGACAAACTCTAAGCTTCTGATCAATTCAATCATCTTCGGACGAAGCAACGGATGGACAAGATATTCAAAGATACGAAGGCTATAGCGGAATGGGAACCCCATTGGATTTTTACACATAGCTATCTTTCTTTGTATAAATTTTTCTTACTTTTATGACACCATCCTCTTACTAGGATGTCTATCTCCTTTGATCAAAATACTTATTCAAAGTAAATACAAATATATCTCTTTCAAAGTACAAAAAAAAAACTATTCGCTTTTTTCTTTTACACTTGTGTTTTATTTGCAAAAACGTCCAATGATTCATTAATGAACATATGCATTTGAACATAATTACTGTTTACAAATAAACAAAGTGGAAAAGAACAATTACTCACAGGTTGAAAGAATAGGAAAACTTCTTTGGGCTATTCCATGAGCAATCCCTACAGTACATCATTAAGATCCCCAGGGGAGCTAAAACTTCAAACTATCAATCCCCAGCGGAGCTAAAACTTCAAACTATCAATCCCCAGCGGAGCCAAAACTTCAAACTACCAATCCCCGGCGGAAACCATTCAGTTTCTCCAAATTCCCCAGCAAGTTATCTTGAAGCCTGAAAAGCAACCGGATAAGAGTTAACTTTTCTGCTTCTCCCCAATCTAGGATAACTTCCCAGTAGAGTGGCAGACAACCGAAACTCCTGAACCTTTTTCCAAATAGGAATAACTTTTCTTCCCCACAGAGTTTACTTTATTCCCCAGCAGAACAAGGATTCCCTTTGTGTAATCCCCAGTAGAAGTCAGCAAAATTCTCTGGATTCCCCCAAGCAGATTACTCAAGCAGTATATGGCATTGCTCACAACAGAATTTTTGTCAATACTCCAACTTCAAGACATGAAGGATCCCTATATCCCCAAAGAAGTCGCCAAGGATTTCTTATCCCCAGCAGTCAAGGATTTATTTTCCCCGGCAGCAGTCAAGGATTTATTTTCCTCGGCAATATAGCAAATCAGCTTACATGCGCATACATTACACCCATATATCATAAACATTGATAAAGTACATATATTGCATCATACATTTCATGTAATATAACTTTGTGTTTCAGCTAACATTTTACCCTTTTTAGGATAAGATTAACAGCTACCGTTTAACAATATGTAATCATCATACAATTCAGATACACTCCAGACACAGACGTCATTCTGTTACCCATTCAGATTCAGCTTTCAAGATACAGTCTAGATACACTCCAGACACAGAAGCCATTCTGTTACTTATTCAGACTTCAACACTCAAGATACAGTCCAAATACGCTCCAGACACGGAAGCCATTCTGTTACTTATTCAGACTTCAAAACTCAAGATACAGTTTAGATACGCTCCAGACACGGAAGCCATTCTGTTACTTATTCAGACTTCAACACTCAAGATACAATTTAGATACGCTCTAGACACAGAAGCCATTATGTTACTTATTCATACTTCAACACTCAGATACAGTTCAGATACGCTCCAGACACGGTTGCCATTTTGTCGCTTATTCAGATTTCAAATTCTAGATACAGTTCAGATACACTCCAGACACGGAAGTAATTATATTACTCATTCAGATTCAAGTACAGACATAGCTCGGATACGCTCCAGACACGGATGCTATTTTGTTGCTCATACAGATTCAGTTCAAGATACAGCTCAAATACGTTCCAGACGCGGATACCATTATGATACTTATTCTTCTGACTTACCACTTATAATTCAGCAAACATTCTTGGATGGCATCTACAAGCCCATCTCCTACAAGATTCTATCACCTCTCCAAATGGCATCTTTAAGCCCATTCCCTCAACTACATTTTGTCGAGTGCAAATTTATGGGCACTCTAGTGTCCAATCATCTTTTACCTTCGAGTCACGAACGACAAAACTCGCCAATCTAACTCTTCAGGTTCAAGAAGATTGAACAGGGGCAGCTGTTGTACCCCAAAATTTTCCCTCTCATTTATCAAGACTTTTCTCACAAGACTTCTTTGACTCAAGACAAGATTAGGGTTTGGTCACCTCAAGACATCTCATCTTGCACTGATAACCCAAAATTAGGGTTTGAGTTTGCACAAGGATTTTTGGGCCATCAATGCTTCATGTGACTTTCATACATCATCTTGGACCCCTAGGATTGCTCATGTTAAGTTTCAAGCCTTGAACCACATTTTGGATCAGTCAATTGGACAGTTGACCTAAAAATCAGTTGTATTGGGGAAAAGTCAACTATGGCCAATTTACATCCAAACTTCATAATTTTTTATCCACATCAACATTTTAGACTCATATGTACCATTTTATCAAGTTTGGATCACAACTCCTCAAGAAATTTGATCAAATCTTCAAAAGGGCAAAATGGTCAAAATTAGGTTTGTGACTGAGAAAGGGCAATTTCTTATTTGTAACCTAGCCAATGACCAATTGGATTCAAACAAGATTTCAAGGGTTCAATTGCACCATCTTGACCTAATTACATGGTTCAAAAGATCTCAAGTTCATTGGATTGACATATGAATTTTGTAGTCAACTGATCAAAAGTCAACTGTGCACTAAAAAGTCAAACTTTAACTTTTTGTTCAAAATCAAGTGCCAAGGGTCATAATTCATCAATATATGTAAAAATATGAAACTTGTTCACAAAGAAAACAAATTTTGAAAATTAGGGTTTTGAATTTGAAAATTTTCATAACTTAGAATTTTTCTAAGTATGGAAATTTTCTTTTTTTTTCCCCAACTTTTCACCACTTTTTCACCATGATGCATTTTGATTCAAAGAAAACTTCCAACATGAAAGTTGTATTCCTCCATGAAATCTACAACTTTGATTCACAAACCTTTCCCAAAAGATGCTTGGATATCAAGTTATGAATTTGTGAACATAGGTCCATGAACTAAATAACTTAGTGAAATTTTGCCCTAATTTAGGCAGGTTTTTGACCCAACTTCATGGAAATTTTTAACCTAGTTCCAAGAGTTATCTCAAAATTCATTTGAAATATGGATTATAGATAACATTTCAAGCTTTCCAAAATGTCCAATAACTCTCCAAGATCATTTTTGGTTAGGGAGAATCGAAGAAGGGAAGTTAGCATTTTATCACTTTTGATCAAGCCATTTTTACAAAGCATCAAGTTGCAAATCAGATATTTGATGTTTGAATATTGCTTTACAGGTCCTAAACTCATTCTACACTCCATAATTAAATTCAAACTCAGAAGATAAAGGATTTATCTTTTCTTTTGAGGCTTTGTACAAGTTACATTTCCATTTTTGGCCAAAAGTGCATAATGCCATTTTCATAAAGAGAAGCTTTTGTAACTTTATCAATCTTGAGCGTTGGACCTGTCTCTTTGATGCAAGCATTTTACACAACTCTCAGGCATTTGGTATAAGCTCTTTGCAGCCCTCAAGCAAGCAAGGACATGCATGAAGTTCCAGCCATTCTCAAGGCAAGATAAGCATTGGAGTAACTTGAAGGAAGTTCAAGGATGCTCACACAATCCTCAGTCCTCCATTAAAGTCCCTACATTGCTCTATCCAAATCCAACTGAAGGAGGTATATTTCTTAAAATCTATCTTTGTATTTAGGCAACTTCAAGCCACGATTTGTGAAGAAAAAATGTAGTCCATAACATGGTGAAGCTGTACATATGCATACTTTTCATTTATATTGACTATGCTGTAAGAATTTGAAGCTTGAAGTTCATAAAATTTTTAGGTCATGAATTGGGAATGCCAAAATTCTCCCTGATCTTTGAGAGTTAGATTACAAAATTTATATTGTTGGAATCGTGAGCTCAAATGCCACAAGTTTCATGTTATAAGTTTTTATTTTTGTGCAAGCATTTGAGAGTTGCAGGTTGAGCTGAAACGCGCGCTCAGGGATGACCAAGGACAGGGATGAAGCTTGTTCTGGGATTTTTTTGGCGCCTGGCCTTTTTGGTTTTACTATTTGCACCCCCTGACTTATTTGTTTTATTTTTCATATTTTTTCCATATTTTCATATTTATTAGTTTTATTTATTTTTTCTGAATAATAAAAATCCCAAAAATAATTTCTTTATTTTTTACAATTTTTTTACATAGAAATTAATTTATTTAATAGAATAGAACTTATTTTCCTAAATAAACTTGTAAATATATTTAAAAATGCTTAATATTTTTATTATGTTATTTATACTCATAAAATATTTATTTTCTATACATATTTAATTTTTAATATTTAAGCATAATATTATTTATTATTTCTTGTACAAAAAATGGACAAAATAATAACATAAAACATTATTTTCTTTTAATAGAAAAATTAGGGTTTCACCCCTTTCCAAAAATAATAATATTATTTTTCCTTATTTTTTAGGGTTTAAATTAAATTATTTTCTCATACAAAAAACAAATACCAAAACATTTTTTATATAATTACATTGCATTGCATTTTAAATATTTGTACATTTATTTAATTCGCGCAATATTCGATTGGGTTGTAATAATATTTTTAGGTTTATATTTGTGCAAAAATCCCTATTCAAAACTTGTATCCCCCCTCCCATTATAATTGTTGTAATAGCTTAGTTTATTTTACGCAATTTATTATTTCATATACTATGCCTAGTAAACTAGGGTTTGCATGACAAGAACAAAAACAAAGCAAAATAGAAAAAAAACCTAAACACAAGACAAAAGCATGAAAAATGAAACACTTTGCACACAAGCACCCTTAGGGTTTCACCCACTTGGTTGCTTAAATAAAAAATGGCCATGTTACGCACGCGAAGTATCTTGGCAAAACAATACAATTATAAGATCATAGTCCCTCGATGACGCTATCAAAAGGTTGCCTAAAACAAAATGATCTTGGTCCCCCAAACATGCTAAGATACTTGGCAACATTTCTATCATGGTTATACGATGACCCACACCCGTCCCGTTTACATCCAAAGATAGGGTTGCTTACCAAATCAATGGTAAGTCAACAATGTCAAAGGAATAAAAATGCACAATAAATACATTTGAGTAGGTAGATAACTTCTAGTTACTTGATCAATTTCAAAATAATCCTTGCTATTTTCAAAAACAAACACACACACATTTCAAAACACTTTCAAAACATCGAAATCATTTTCAAAATACAAATATCTTTGTATACATTCTTACGAACGAGAATCATTACAAAGATTGCCTAAACGATGGCCTCTTTTCAAAATACTTTCAAAACCACACCAAGCACCATTTCAAACAAAACAAATCAAAGCAAGTGATCTAAACAAGTAACTAAGAGCCCATGGAAAACCATGGATGAAAAGGGTGCTAGAACCTTCCCTTTTCATAATCTACCCCCCGAACTCAAGAAAACATCTCAAAGGTCTTTCATGTGCTTTTTTACCTTTCCTTTTGGATAAAAGAAAAGTCAGTGGTGACTCTTGCTAACCGCAACATTTGCAAACACAAACGTAAAACATCAAGTCAGTTCTCCCACCGCATCACACAAAGGATAATGTCACTCGCTCATACGGATATTCTTTGGTGTTCCCGAGCTATAGAAGACATTGCTATTATTGACCGCTATGGGGAATACCCTAATGTCCCATTACTTGGTATCAAAGGGGGTATAACTTACAATCCTTGTCTAGCTTTGCAAAAATTTGGTCATGCTCGAAGGGATGGTCCCCATGAGTTACTTATTGAGGGAATTGTATTCAACTATGAGGATGATGTTAATGAGTATCGTCGAAGGTTCATACGAGCTTGGGGCATGGTAAATATATTTGACACCAAAGATTTGGGACCAAAGACTTCCATTCCCATGGAGCCTTACCTCCAATGGGTACGAGCTCGTGCCCAGAAGCTTATGATGCCTTATGTGTCCATATTACCAGTGATTGTGGAGCCCACTACTTAAGAAGGCATTCCTTACATGATTCTCTATCCCTACATGCCCACTGATCTTGGGGAGTTACAGAAGTCTTGGATTCAGCTGATGAATGAGCAGGATACTTACAGGGAACAATTCCATAATCAAGAGAGGAAGGTTTTAAAGCTCACCAGCCAGCTCCAGGAAGAAAGAGTGCTCAATGATTATATCAGCACAAAGAGAAAGCGTCCATGGGACTTTTGATTTTTCTTTTCTAGTTTTAGATTTGTTTTATTTACTTATTTGTAACGCCATAAAGGCATTTTGAACCTTCAAATTTAAGCTAATAAAGTTTTTGTTTATTTTGGTTTGCAAATTTAAATTTCCAGAAGTCTTTAAAATCATTACATGTGCATCCCATTATCATACACATTATCACAGGTACCACTACAGGTTTCTCATCTTCTTCGCTGTTTATTTCAGCATAAATGTCTTCCGATCAAGTCATCAAAGATCTTCAGGCACATAACGCCCAGTTCCAACAAATGTTCATCAGTCTGGAAAAAGGGCAAGAGGATCTGAAATCCCTCATTCTAAAAGAGAAGAAGAATAAAAAGAAGGTTGTCGGTATCCTGAATATGGGAAGAAGGTTTGGAGAAAGGTTAAAGCAACAAATTGATCTGATCGCCTCGTCCAAAGAAGGAGAGAATCAGGAAGAAGAGAAGGGCCCCAGTCCTGCAGTCTCTGACAATGATACTGATTATAACGAGGAGCAATATCCTCCTGCTGAGGATAGATACAAACAGTTAGAGGATCGTCTGAGTGCCATGGAAGTTCAGAGGATACTTGGGTTGGATTTTGAAGAATTGGGTCTGGTATCAGGAGTGGTCATCCCTCAGAAGTTCAAAGCTCTGGTTTTTGCCAAGTATGATGGGGTGTCCTGCCCAAAACTCCATCTCCGCTCTTATGTCAGAAAAATCCAACCCCACACCGCTGATAGAAATTTGTGGGTGCACTTCTTTCAAGATAGTCTGTCAGAGACTCAGCTTGAATGGTTTTACCAGTTGGAGGGAGCCAGTGTCCGAAACTGGGAAGATCTTGCTGCTGCTTTCTACAAGCAGTATCAGTATAATGCCGACCTTGCTCCTACTCGTACTCAACTCCAGAGTATGTTCATGGGTGCAGGTGAAGGTTTTAAAGATTATGCTAAAAAATGGAGAGACTTGGCTCGGAGAGTTCAACCCCCTTTGTCTAATAGGGAGTTGGTTAATATGTTTCTAGGAACGCTATCAGGTCCATTTTTCAATCACTTAATCGGTAGCTCGTCATCTGGTTTCACTGAGCTGATTTTAATTGGAGAAAGAGTAGAAGCTGGAATTCAGAGTGGTAAAATACAGAAGGATGCCTCCTCGAGTTCAGCAAAGAAGCCTTTCGCTGGTAAGAAGGAATCTAGTGCGGTCTATAGTTCAAGGGGCCAAAGCAGATCTGAACACCGTCAAATGGTAAATGTTGTAGTGATACCAAGACCCACAATTGCTCCACAATGCAACAATCAACAAAGGGTGGAAAGACCACAACGACAATTTACCCGCATCAACATGACTTTGGCTGAAGTTCTACCTCATTTATTAAAATCCAACTTGGCAACCTTGAAAGAGGCTCCCAAGAATCCAAATACTACCTCTCCCAGATACAATCCCAACGCGTGATGCGCCTACCATTCTGAGAGTCCTGGCCACGATACAAACGATTGTTGGGCTCTGAGAAACAAAGTACAAGACTTGCTTGAAGCCAAGGAGATAGAGTTTTATGCTCCAGAAAAACCGAATGTTATAACTGCTCCCATGCCCAAACATGGTCGTGGAGTTAATGTTGTTAACACTGATTTGTTTGTGACCTTTGTTGAAGAAATTTCTACTTCTCTTATGACTGTTAAGAAGAATTTTTTGTTGGCCGGTTTATTTTCGGGTTGTGGTGAAGGTTGCCACATGTATTCGATTCTACCTTCTGGTTGTCGTTTGTTGAAGTCAGGTGTTCAGTGCCTGATGGATAATAAAGATATTTTGTTCGAGAACACTGTGATCCCTGTTGTTCCCATTGAAGACGTCGCTATTATAACCATTTCCACCAATCCTTCCAAGGTTTCCTCGAGAAGACCTGTTAGGATTACACCTGTTCAAAGAATTGCTCCGCTGATAATCATTGTTCCTGGTCCCATCCCGTACACCTAAGACAAGGTTGTCCCATGGCATTATGGTGTTGATGTGTACTATCGTGGCATTAAGCAAGATCTGAAGAATGAAGAAGTTGATACTGATGTCAGTAATATTTTCGGAACTAGTAAGATTACCCGAAGTGGAAGGGTTTTCTCTCTTGAGATTGCTCCAAAGATCATCAAGCCTACTGTTATTCCAACTGCTGCTCCAACCAGCACTCCTGACATTTCTCTTGTTCCTACTCCAGTTGTTACCCCTGCTGCTGAGCCATCCGGGACTCGGGGCAAGAAAATTATAGATGAGTCTGCCCGGACGGAGGCACCTAAGAAAATCGTTGTGGAAGCCTCTAAACAAGAAATAGAGGAAATATTGATCATTAAGAAGAGCGACTATAATGTGGTCGAGCAGCTGGGGCAGACCCCGTCAAAGATATCCATGTTGTCTCTGTTGTTGTGTTCTGAAGCCCATGTGAAGGCTTTGATTGCATTTCTCAAGACTATGCATGTGCCGTAGGAAACTTCAGCAGATCAGTTCAAAGATTGTGTGGTCAGCCTGACTATTGACAAAGGGCAGGGTTTTTCAGATGCGGATCTGACACCGAAAGGAAGGAAACATAATGATGCTCTGCATGTCTTGATTGAGTGCAGGGGCACCACTATGGCTCATGTGTTGGTAGATATTGGGTCTTCACTGAATGTTCTGCCGAAGAAAGCGTTGGACCGTTTAGATTGTAAGGGTTTGACTCTAAAGCCTAGTAACATTGTGGTAAGGGCTTTTGACGGATCGAAGAGAATGGTGCACGGGGAGGTGGATATCCCTGTCAAAGTGGGTTCTCAGACTTTTGGGTCCACCTTCTACGTGATGGATATCAGGCCATCGTATTCTTGCTTGTTGGGTCGTCCTTGGATCCATGAGGTCGGGGCAGTTACTTCCACACTCCATCAAATGCTGAAGTATCCGGTGAAGGGAAAAATTGTCACAGTGCGAGGTGAAGAAGAATATATGGTGAGCCACCTCAATTCCTTCCGCTATGTAGAGATGGACGAGGAATTCATAGAAACTTCTTGTCAGAATTTTGAAGAGGTCCCTCGGATCTTGGCATCAACTGAAGTTACTACCTACAAACCTCCGTTAAAGATGGCTTCTCTCAAGGACGCCAGGGCTGTGGTTGAAGAAGGTGGGTGTACCAATTGGGGTCATCTCCCTGATTTCCCTCATAAAACTGAAAAATTTGGTTTGGGCTTTACTACAGGGGCTCAAAGGGTTGTTAGGCGCGCTCGGGATGGAAGACCTCCTCTACACATCAGCAATCTGGGAATTAATGTGATTGAAGACAGTGAAGAGGATTCAGACATCGACAGCTGGATCTACCCAACAACCAACGGTGGACCAAATAACTGGACGGCTAGGGACTTCATACCTATTTCTTTTATTCCGCAGTAATTGACTCATTTGTTTTAAGATTTATAATAAACAATTTGAAACTTTACGGCCCGATGCCTTGCCCGAGGCACCTTGGCTTTGCTTGTGAGGGCTATTATTAGTCATTTCATATATCATTAATAAAGCATTGGATGTTTCTTGCATACAAATTTTGTGCTCCTTGTTTTTCTTTTCTGTCTCTCACTTTATCAAAACAGTTATTCTCTTACACACACTCACGTATCATACTACAGATCCATATACACTATGGATCCCATTGATAACAGCTCTGCTACTGTCGGTTATGACTTCAAAAATCCGATCAACCAAGCCAAGAACGAAGGTGAGGATGATTGTGAGGTGCCTGGAGAACTTGCTAGACTATTACATCAGGAAGAAAGGTCCATGCAGCCTCATGAAGAGCCAGTTGAGTCAGTGAATTTGGGTACAAAGGAAGACAGGAAAGAAGTTAAAATTGGTGCGAATCTGGAGCCTAGTGTCAAACAACGGTTGATACAGATGCTACACGACTATGTTGAGATCTTCGCCTGGTCCTATGAAGACATGCCTGGTTTGGACACTGATATTGTGGTACATCGCCTGCCAACTAAAGAAGACTTCCCTCCGGTAAAGCAGAAGGTCCACCATATGCGCCCTAAAATGTCAGAGAAAATCAAGGCAGAGGTCATGAAACAGTTCGACACGGGATTCTTAGTTGTCACTTCTTATCCGCAGTGGGTTGCCAACGTCGTTCTGGTACCTAAGAAGGATGGTAAGGTACAGATGTGTGTGGACTACAGAGATCTGAACAGGGCAAGCCCCAAGGATGACTTCCCACTTCCTCACATTGATGTTCTAGTCGACAACACCGCGCAACACAAGATCTTTTCCTTCATGGGTGGTTTTTCTGGCTACAACCAGATCAAGATGGATCTTGAGGACATGGAGAAGACAACCTTCGTTACACAATGGGGCACCTTCTGTTACAAGGTAATATCTTTTGGGTTGAAGAATGTTGGGGCAACTTATCAGTGCGCCATGGTCGCTTTGTTCCACGATATGATTCACCATGAGATCGAGGTTTATGTTGATGACATGATAGCTAGGTCCCAGACTGAGGAAGAGCACATTGATCATCTCCAGAAACTGTTTGACAGGTTGAAGACGTACAAGCTGAGGTTGAATCCAAACGAGTGTGCCTTTGGGGTAAGGCCTGGTAAGCTTCTGGGTTTTGTTGTCAGTGACAAAGGTATTCAGGTATATCCTGCAAAGGTAAAATCCATAAAAGAGATGCCGGTCCCCCACACAGAGAAGGAAGTTAGAAGTTTCTTGGGACGTCTGAATTACATCGCCAAGTTCATTTCACATCTGACTGCTACTTGTGAGCCAATCTTCAAGCTGCTGAAGAAAGATCAAGTGGTAAATGGCATACCCCAAATTTTGACCTAAGATACCACCTCCCATCTGCATTATTACATAGCAAGCGTTCACGAGCGATTCGACCTATTTTTGCCAATTCTCGAGTCAGATTTCAAAAATTCATAACTTCTTCAATTTCGACAATTTTTTAGTGGTTCTTTTACATATGATTCTCCTTTGAAACAACTACAACTTTTCTTTACAAGACAAGAGATGAGTATGCTTTGAAAACCCAAGAAAAAATAGAAATATTAGAAATCTTTGTGAATTTGGTGAAATTTAACTGGTTTTTGTCTGACTTTACTAAATCATGATTTTTTCATTTTTTTATCATTTTCTTTTATTCTTATTTTCATAAAAAAAGAAAATCCTAAAAAATATTTAGTTCATGCTATCTTCATTTTATTTACGTCTTCATTCAAAATATTAAAAAAAAATAGTTTCCTTAAGTTTCATTTAGTTTTTTTGTTCTTGTATCATTTAAGTTAAAATTATAGTCTTTTAGATTTAATTTAGTAAAAAATCTCAAAAATAGTAATTTCACATTCTTTTATTTTATTTTGCAAGTTCTTTATGTTAATTTAAAGTTATCAAAAAATATTAGTTACATATAATTTACATTTTTGCATCACTTTATTTGAAAAAACTCAAAAATTATAAATCTGTCCATATGCTGCGAATCAGTCCAAATCCTGTTGTGTTACTGCTGCCCAATTTCTAGTCCAAAAACCTGTGAATACCAGTCCAAAAACCTGTGAACACCAGTCCAAAATCTGCACAATTAATGCCAAGAAAAACAGCCACATAATCTCTGCTGCCCTGTTATAAGACCAGCACATCAGTCCAGAAATTGCATCAAATAACACACACCAAAACCTGTATCAAAAAGCCATAAGTCAGATCATCACATTTGTTCAAACTCACCAAACTTTCCCTCCCAAAACCTCATTCTTATTCACTATAAAACAGGCAGATATACAATCGAAGAAGAAGGTGAGCGAGAAAAAGAAGGCAGTTCACAAAGAGAAAAACACAAACTTGCAGAAGCACAAACCTGCATAACTCAAAGCCTGTACAAACAGCAAGCCTAGTCAAAAATACCAACAAACCATCCCACTCAAAACATAAACAATATATCCAAGCCTACTTTCAAGAAACCACAAACTGTAACATCTCTTCCTCATTCCACCATCATAAAACACTCACAAGATCCATGGCCTGCAACCTATGCGATTTACACCAATAACCATTAACCTCTTTTAATCATGGCTTCAACCTTCCTTATTCAACCTTTTATATAACCATACAACATAAACAACCCTCACACCACAAGCTCAAACCTTCATTCCATGCAACCTCCAACTTCATTCACTACCTCAAAAGCAAACCTTCTAACCTGCACCATTTTGAACCAAGCACAACCATCCGCAAGAACTCATCGCCTCAACAACATCAACATTTTTGAGTCAGTTTCTGGAAGCAGAAGGAATTAAAAGAGTATATTACCTCATCTCTGGATTTCTTTATTATTTCATCGTCAAAAATCGAAATCATCAGACTTGCTCTGATCTTGTAAGTCTCCCTACGTTTTTCTCAAAATCTGTTGCTATGCTTGTTAAAATGATGTATGCTGTGAACTAGTTGTCGTTGCTGCATTTTTTGTTGTTGATGTTTCAATAAACTAGAACCCCTGAGATTGTTATTGTTGTTTCTCTTACCATGAATATTTGTCGCCTTGTTGATTTTGTGTTTAACTGCACAAAAAAAAAACAGAAGCAGTGTTGTTGTTCGATTTCGATTCAGAGGGAGAAAGAGTTCGAAAGAGGGAGCAGAGTGTTCGATTTCGATTTAGAGGGAGAAAGAGTTCGAAAGAGGGAGCAGGGTGTTCGATTTCGATTTAGAGGGAGAAAGAGTTCGAAAGAGGGAGCAGGTTGTTCGATTTCGATTTAGGGGAGAAAGAGTTCGAAACCAGAAGCAGTGTTGTTGTTCGATTTCGATTTAGGGGAGAGAGAGTTCGAAACCAGGAGCAGGGTGTTCGATTTCAATTTAGAGGGAGAAAGAGTTCGAAAGAGGGAGCAGGTTGTTCGATTTCGATTTAGGGGAGAAAGAGTTCGAAACCAGAAGCAGTGTTGTTGTTCGATTTCGATTTAGGGGAGAGAGAGTTCGAAACCAGAAGCAGGGTGTTCGATTTCGATTTAAGAGAGATTGAAGAGAGAGTTCGAGAGAGAGATCGAAGAGAAAAAAAAGAGTTCGAGAGAGAGAGTTCGAAAGAGAGATTGAAGAGAGAGTTCGAGAGAGAGAGATCGAAGAGAGAAAAAAGAGTTCGAAAGAGAGTTCGAAAGAGAGAAAAAAAGAGAGTTCAAAAGAGAGAAAAAAAGAGAGTTCGAAAGAAGCGTTGTTCGACTTTGATTTCAACCCCATGCTGGACCTTTATTTCGTTTTCAGTTTATAACCCAATTAATTAGTTTAGTTTTATAATTTATTTAAATCTTGATATTTCATTTTTAGTTTGGTCAACATTTTAGTTAATTTTGTTAGTTTTTTAACTAGTCTTTTATTGATAAGTTTGTAAGTTATCTCTTTGAATTTATTGCGCCCTTATGATGTTCCTCCCATGATACATGTTGGTTGAGTTTGTGATAATTTCGATTTAATTCCATGGCTCCTCTCTTGGTTTTATTTTAAAATCTTGGAATGTTTATACTTTTAGTTTTAATCTTCATGTTGCTTGCAAAATCCAAGGGAATTGTTTAATTTTTGTCGACTTCATGTCATCAAAAAACATCGTGCGAATACCCTCATTCATCCTCCGTTTATTATTTCGTTTAAAACTTAAGATAATTTTCCCAAATATTCAATTTTTCAAAACTCACACCTTTTAAGTCAAAACTTCGACGTTAGGTCGTCGTATCTTCAAACTCTCGCCCACACCTATTTTTAGCCAAATGAACCATTTTAATCAAACAAACAATTTTAACCAAAAACAGATATTTCAAAAGGTTCCTATAGAATACTATAGATACATTGGGTGCTAATACCTTCCCATTGTATAACCAACCCCCGAACTCTAGACCTCTTTTCAAAAATGCCTTGTATTTTTATTACTTTTAAAGTATTATTTTACATTGCATATTTTAGGGTTTTATTTCGCTCTTTTCCCTTTTCCCTTGGAAATAATAAAGCGCGGTGGCGACTCTTGATTTTGTGAGACGAATTAATTAATAGTTCGATCTCCGATTTATCCCGCTACATTTTTTATCGCTACAGAATGGCGACTCTGTTGGGGAACGATTGACCTCTTGCTGGTCCATCCCTAAGTGGGTTAAGCCTAGTTTGTTTTATCTGTTTTATTATTATTTGATTTGTTTGATTATATGTTTATATTGGGGTTTTTGGGTTTTTTGCAAAAGACGAATCCTATTCCTCCTCATGTTAACTTTGAGGGAGTAATCCCGAAGAAGGAGGCATGAGATCCCCCACTCAGTGGAAGGCCCTTTTGAACGTAATATTTGTTTACCGTGTAATCAGGAAGACATTATTATTTTCGACCTGGGAGCCAGAGAAACTGAGAACCGTAGAACCCTAACCCATCTTTGCCTTTTAGGTGTAGCGCGGAGATTATAACGGAGTAATCCGGAAGTAGTTGTTACGCGATGCTACGCTCGGACGAGTTTCTCTTGAGAATATTGCTAATTATTGAGTAATCAAGACGTTGGTAATATCCGAAGGAGGAATGTAGACTCTAGGAACTCTTAGAACCTTGTCTTGCAGGTGTGATTAAACTGTTAGTACATACCTTGGGGTGGGCTTTACCCTTGACTCCAGGCTCGAAACGTTGAACCTTTGAACCCCATATTTGTGAACTTGTGTGTAACTGTTGCATGCATCCATCAACATTTTCTTGAAAAAAACTATCAAAATGAACGATCATTTGCATCGCATATCATGCATCATCCAACATTCCACTTCACGTGTTTTCTAGAGTCTTATCCTTGTTTCTTTTTCCACTCCGGTAGATTGTCAAGATGTCTCATTGGTACGATACCCGAGCCAATCGTCAGAGGAAGATGGAAGATCTAGAACAGGAAAACCACGAGCTTCGTGAGGAGGTCGCTACCCTTCGTGTCGGTATGGAGACGATTGCGCAGGTTTTATTCATAATAGGAGACGATTCTGAAGAGGATTTACCCGATTTTGTAACGCATTGAGTGGTTTGCCAGAACTGGACTGCTGTTGATGATCCTGTTGTGATGCACATTTCTGAGTAATGTTTTGTTTTATTTTTGAAAAAAAAAACTTTCGCTCTGCCCAAGGCGAAAAGTGTTTGTGTCGGGCTATGTTGAAAATAAATCCTTTTGCTCTGCCCAAGGCAAAAGAGAAAATGTTTGGGCTCTTTGTTTCAAGTATTGCCAATCATGAATAAAAACGTTATTTTGTCCACCACTGTTTTATTTTTCACTTTTTCTGGGAAATAGTAATGAAAATTAATTGGTAGTAATAGGAAAATATAATAATCTTTTGTTTCATTTGTACAACATTCATATTAATCGATTTCTAAAATAAAGCATAATCATATGTGCAGATTAATCCATGACTTAACCATTGAAAACAATGATCCTGTGCCCCCTCCCAACTTTGAATTCCCTGTGTTCGGATCCGAGGAAGAAGATAGTGAAGAGATCCCTGATGAAATTTCTCGTTTGCTTGAGCATGATGAAAGGATTATTCAGCCGTTTGAAGAGCCTATAGAGATGATCAATTTGGGTAATGAAGAAGATAAAAAGGAAGTTAAGGTCAGAGCATTGCTTATCCCAGAGGTCAAAAAGAAAATGTTGGAGCTTCTCAGAGAGTATGTTGACGTGTTTGCTTGGTCCTACCAAGACATTCCAGGTTTGGACAACAATATTGTGGAGCATCGTTTGCCGTTGAGACCTGAATGTCCGCCGATTAAGCAGAAGTTGAGAACGACTCATCCCGATATGGCTGACAAGATCAAAGAAGAAGTTCATAAGCAAATTAATGCAGGTTTCCTTGTTACATCGGTCTATCCTCAATGGTTAGCCAATATAGTGCCTGTTGCTAAGAAGGATGGCAAAGTTCGGATGTGTGTAGACTATAGAGATCTGAATAGAGCTAGCCCAAAGGATGATTTTCCATTACCACACATTGATTTATTGGTCGACAGTACCGCAAAGTTCAAGGTCTTTTCTTTCATGAATGGTTTCTCTGGTTACAATCAAATCAAGATGGCGCCAGAAGATATGGAGAAGACAGCTTTCATTACACCTTGGGGAACATTTTGTTATCGGGTAATGCCGTTTGGTTTGAAGAATGCTGGTGCAACATACCAAAGGGCCATGACTGCTTTGTTCCATGATATGATGCATAAGGAGATAGAAGTGTATGTAGATGACATGATTGCCAAATCGTAAACTGAAGAAGATCATTTGGAACATTTATTGAAGTTATTCCAGCGTTTGAGAAAGTATAAACTCCGTCTGAATCCCAACAAGTGCACTTTTGGTGTTCGTTCTGGAAGACTTTTGGGTTTCATTGTCAGTCAGAAAGGTGTTGAGGTAGATCCTGATAAAGTCAAAACTATTCGGGAAATGCCCGCACCCAAGACGGAAAAACAAGTAAGAGGATTCCTTGGGAGACTGAGCTATATTTCTAGATTTATATCTTATATGACTGCTACCTGTGGGCCGATTTTCAAGCTTCTCCGAAAGAACCAAGGATGTGTGTGGACAGAAGATTGTCAGAGAGATTTTGATAGCATCAAAGAATATTTACTTGAACCTCCCATTTTGATTCCCCCGGTGGAAGGAAGACCTTTGATTATGTACCTGACTATATTGGAAGATTCCATGGGATGTGTGCTTGGTCAACAAGATGAGACTAGAAGAAAGGAATATGCCATATATTACCTGAGTAAGAAATTCACAGACTGTGAGTCTCGATACTCAATGCTAGAGAAAACATGTTTTGCTTTAGCTTGGGCTGCTCGCCGTCTGCGCCAGTATATGATTAACCACACCACTTGGTTGATCTCCAAAATGGATCCGATCAAGTATATCTTTGAGAAGCCCGCTTTATCTGGAAGAATAGCCCGTTGGCAGATGTTGTTATCTGAATATGACATTGAGTATCACACTCGGAAAGCAATCAAAGGGAGTATTTTAGCCGATCATTTGGCTCACCAACCAATTGAATATTATCAATCCATCAAGTTTGATTTCCCAGATGAAGATGTTATGTACTTGAAAGCTAAAGATTGTGAAGAGCCATTACCTGAAGAAGGACCTGATCCCGAATCCTGTTGGGGTTTGATATTTGACGGAGCTGTGAATTCTTATGGAAATGGAATTGGGGCAATCATCGTCACTCCCCGAGGTACTCATATCCCGTTCACGGCGAGATTGAAGTTCGACTGTACGAACAACATGGCTGAATATGAGGCATGTATTATGGGTCTCAAAGAAGCAGTGGATCTAAGGATTAAGATTCTTGATATTTACGGAGACTCAGCATTGGTAATTAATCAAATCAAAGGAGAATGGGAGACTCGTCATCCTGGTTTGATCCCTTACAGAGATTATGCTAGAAGATTGTTAACCTTCTTCAACAAAGTAGAGTTACATCATATCCCTAGAGATGAAAACCAAATGGTTGATGCTTTAGCTACTTTGTCTTCAATGTTTCAAGTGAATGGTTGGAACGATGTGCCTACAATCAGAGTTATGCGCCTCGATAGACCTGCTCATGTGTTCTCAGTAGAAGAGGTCACCGACGACAAACCGTGGTTCTATGACATTAAACGTGTTCTTCAAACTCAAGAGTACCCGCCTGGGGCATCCAATAAAGATAGGAAGACATTGAGGAGATTGGCAAGTAGTTTCTTCCTCAATGAAGAAGTGTTATATAAGAGGAATTACGACATGGTCCTACTCAGATGTGTAGACAGACATGAAGCAGATATGCTGATGCAAGAAGTACATGAAGGATCCTTTGGCACTCATGCCAACGGACATGCAATGGCTAAAAAGATGTTGAGAGCTGGTTACTATTGGATGACGATGGCATCGGATTGTTGCAAATATGTGAAGAAATGTCATAAATGCTAGATTTATGCGGACAAGATACATGTGCCACCGACCCTCCTCAATGTTATCTCTTCACCTTGGCCTTTCTCTATGTGGGGCATTGATATGATTGGAATGATTGAACCCAAAGCTTCAAATGGTCATCGTTTCATCTTGGTAGCGATCGATTATTTTACTAAATGGGTGGAAGCAACATCTTATGCTAATGTAACCAGACAGGTGGTAGTCAGATTTATCAAGAATCAAATCATTTGTCGATACGGCATCCCGAGCAAGATCATCACTGATAATGGTTCGAATCTGAATAACAAGATGATGAGAGAGCTTTGTGAAGAGTTCAAGATTAAACATCATAATTCTTCTCCTTACAGGCCGAAGATGAATGGGGCAGTTGAAGCTGCTAACAAGAACATCAAAAAGATTGTCCAGAAGATGGTGGTAACTTATAGAGATTGGCATGAAATGCTTCCGTTTGCTTTACATGGATACCGTACTTCAGTTCAAACTTCAACAGGTGCAGCCCCGTTTTCCTTAGTTTATGGTATGGAAGCAGTACTCCTCGTGGAGGTTGAGATTCCGTCTATGAGAGTTTTGATGGAAGCTAAACTTTCTGAGGCTGAATGGTGTCAAAGTAGATATGATCAGTTGAATTTAATTGAAGAAAAGAGATTGACAGCGTTGTGTCACGGTCAATTATATCAGCAGAGAGGAAGAAGGCTTTTGATAAGAAGGTTTGACCACGCGAGTTCAGAGAAGGTGACCTTGTGCTCAAAAAGATATTATCTTTCCAACCTGATTCTAGGGGCAAGTGGGCTCCGAATTATGAAGGACCGTATGTCGTTAAGAAAGTTTTCTCTGGAGGTGCCTTGATTCTCACAAATATGGACGGTGAAGAGCTCCCGCGCTCCGTGAACGCCGACGCAGTCAAGAAGTATTTTGCCTAGGTTTGAGTTGACGGTTTGCTAAGTTGAAAACCAGAAGGGGCGGCTTAGGCAGGCTTTTGGTCAGACCGGCTGTGGCATTTGAACACATTTCGGAATTCGAAGTTGTTAGGGAGAATAGTGATCATTGTTTTTGTGTAACCCTTTCTTTCATGTACTATTTCCCAAACTTTTGTAAACCGTTGGAGTCGCGTTGTTAGCGAACTACCATCTTATTAATGAAATTTGAGCATTTACCTTTTGTGGGAAAAATTTTAATTTTTATGGCAATATTTGAAACAAAGTTATTTAAAGTATTATTATTTTAAAAATGTGTCGTGAATAATGAAAGGAATATTAACAGTTGTTCCTAGGATGGTCAAGCCATGAAATGCAAAACAATACAGTAATTCATCCTTGCATGATGAACATGTTTTCTTTCAAAATCGTCACGAGGTGTTGGTTGTGTAAACTTTTGGTTTCTAGTGGTACTAAGTTTGGTGACTCCCCAGCTTTTCCAGTTAAGCGTTGTTTTGGTTATCTTTATTTGAGCAAATTTCTGAAGTGTGGTACGCTTTGTCTCATGCCAGAAGTCTATTGGAGATTAGAAGATTGGTTTTGAATACTTTTCTCCCAGAAGATTTGAGCCTTGTAGCGTGATACGCTCTGACGTTGCTTTTTGGTTCCAGTTCCAGTTATTTTCCGTCTTTTTAAGATTGGCCGAGTATCTATTATTTTGCGATATCTTATCATCTTCAAGATATTTCGTCTGCCTGTTTCGTCAGCATAACATTCATTCATTCATTTACACTTATATCACGCATGCATATTCACATTTGTCGTTGATTTTGGGTCGTATACCTTGTTTATGTTTATTAAGACAATGTACATGTTCTTTCCAAGTAGAATGTTAGCTTAGGCAGAAAATGTGCTTCCTTTCTAAATTCCCCAACTGAGCTAATCCTCGTGGATGATTTTTTGATTTAGTCTTCCTTATCCATTTCTGGATAGGATGAATCCCCAATCAAGTTATTTTTCTCATTGGGTGGAGTCTTGTTTGACTGTTTTCTCTCTGGTTTATTCCTAGAGGGAGTTGTTATCTCTTGCATAGGCTATCTCGTGGTTTTCTCCAAGCTAGGCAATCTAGACGAATGGTGCATTTATTTTGCGCATTTAAGTATTTGATCTCCTCGGGAAGGATCTATTCATGGTTCCCTTTGACGAAGATTTTATTCTCTGGAAGTGTTATCGCAATTTTCTTCTGAATTATTCTTTGGAAAACGGCAAGTGGCGGTCTCTTCATGAGCAGCTTGTACGTTATTATTCTTCGGAAAACGGCAAGTGGCGGTCTCTTCATGAGCAGCTTGTACATTATTTTTCTTCGGAAAACGGCAAGTGGCGGTCTCTTCATGAGCATCTTGTACGTTATTTTTCTTCGGAAAAATGGTAAGTGGCGGTCTCTTCATGAGTAGCTTGTACGTTATTATTCTTCGGAAAACGGCAAGTGGCGGTCTCTTCATGAGCAGCTTGTACGTTCTTTTTCTGCGGAAAACGGCAAGCGGCGGTCTCTTCATGAGCAACTTGCACGTTATTATTTTTTTGGAAGACGGCAAGTGGCAGTCTCTTCATGAGCAGCTTGTACGTTATTATTCTTCGGAAAACGGCAAGTGGCAGTCTCTTCATGAGCAGCTTATACGTTATTTTTCTTCGGAAAAACGGAAAGTGGCGGTCTCTTCATGAGCATCTTGTACGTTATTATTATTCGGAAAATGGCAAGTGGCGGTCTCTTCATGAGCAGCTTGTACGTTCTTTTTCTGCGGAAAACGACAAGCGGCGGTCTCTTCATGAGCAACTTGCACGTTATTATTTTTTGGAAAACGGCAAGCGGCGGTCTCTTCATGAGCAACTTGTACGTTATTTTTTTATGGAATACAGCAAGTGGCGGCTTCTTTATTTGAGCAGCTTGTACGTTATTATTTTTTTGGAAGACAACAAGTGGCAGCTTCTTTATTTGAGCAGCTTGTATGTCATAGTATTTTTTGGAAGACAGCAAGTGGCAGCTTCTTTATTTGGGCAGCTTGTATGTCATAGTATTTTTGGAAGACATCAAGTGGCAGCTTCTTTATTTGAGCAACTTGTATGTCATAGTATTTTTGGAAGACAACAAGTGGCAGCTTCTTTATTTGAGCAGCTTGTGTATCTACAACCATATTATTATTTCAGCATTAATTGGTATCTCTCCAGAAATCTCACAGAGAAGTTTGTTATGAATCTTTACCTTCAGAAGTCGGTAATCCATTATCAGCAAATTTGGTACATCTTTTGTCTATCTTTGACCTTGAGTTGTGAACTCACTGTTATTTTGGGTCAATAATCTGTTTTTGTGGCCTATGCAAGATGCCTTCTTTGTTAGGGTCAGAAGTCGTATTCTCTCAAATTTTTATTCGCCGTCAAGAGTCTATCATTTGAAGTCGATGGCTCATTTCCCCAGTAGTGTATAATCTATGTTCCTGTGGTTTGTTGGTGTTTGGTTTCTCCAACATTATCTTGTCTCATACAATATCATTCTCTGTGAATTTAAATACTACACTCATATCACAAACATAATGGCGGTATCTTAGGGCAAAAATTGCGTATTATGTATTTAAGTACCTTCAATCTCGTCGAGACGAAGATTTTAATCTTCATATCTCCGGATAGAAGAAACTTAAATAGGGGCAGCTGTCATACCCCAAATTTTGACCTAAGATACCACCTCCCATCTGCATTATTACATAGCAAGCTTTCACGAGCGATTCGACCTATTTTTGCCAATTCTCGAGTCAGATTTCAAAAATTCATAACTTCTTCAATTTCGACAATTTTTTAGTGGTTCTTTTACATATGATTCTCCTTTGTAACAACTACAACTTTTCTTTACAAGACAAGAGATGATTATGCTTTGAAAATCCACGAAAAAATAGAAATATTAGAAATCTTTGTGAATTTGGTGAAATTTAACTGGTTTTTGTCCGACTTTACTAAATCATGATTTTTTTTCATTTTTTTATCATTTTTCTTTTATTCTTATTTTCATAAAAAAAGAAAATCCTAAAAAATATTTAGTTCATGCTATCTTCATTTTATTTACGTCTTTATTCAAAATATAAAAAAAAAATAGTTTCCTTAAGTTTCATTTAGTTTTTTTGTTCTTGTATCATTTAAGTTAAAATTATAGTCTTTTAGATTTAATTTAGTAAATAATCTCAAAAATAGTAATATCACATTCTTTTATTTTATTTTGAAAGTTCTTTATGTTAATTTAAAATTATCAAAAAATCTTAGTTACATATAATTTACATTTTTGCATCACTTTATTTGAAAAAACTCAAAAATTATAAATCTGTCCATATGCTGCGAATCAGTCCAAATCCTGCTATGTTACTGCTGCCCAATTTCTAGTCCAAAAACCTGTGAACACCAGTCCAAAAACCTGTGAACACCAGTCCAAAATCTGCACAAGTAATGCCAAGAAAAACAGCCACATAATCTCTGCTGCCCTGTTATAAGACCAGCACATCAGTCCAGAAATTGCATCAAATAACACACACCAAAACCTGTATCAAAAAGCCATAAGTCAGATCATCACATTTGTTCAAACTCACCAAACTTTCCCTCCCAAAACCTCATTCTTATTCACTATAAAACAGGCAGATATACAATCGAAGAAGAAGGTGAGCGAGAAAAAGAAGGCAGTTCACAAAGAGAAAAACACAAACTTGCAGAAGCGCAAACCTGCATAACTCAAAGCCTATACAAACAGCAAGCCTAGTCAAAAATACCAACAAACTATCCCACTCAAAACATAAACAATATATCCAAGCCTACTTTCAAGAAACCACAAATTGTAACATCTCTTCCTCATTCCACCATCATAAAACACTCACAAGATCCATGGCCTGCAACCTATGCGATTTACACCAATAACCGTTAACCTCTTTTAATCATGGCTTCAACCTTCCTTATTCAACCTTTTATATAACCATACAACATAAAAAGCCCTCACACCACAAGCTCAAACCTTCATTCCATGCAACCTCCAACTTCATTCACTACCTCAGAAGCAAACCTTCTAACCTGTACCATTTTGAACCAAGCACAACCATCCGCAAGAACTCATCGCCCAACAACACCAACATTTTCGAGTCAGTTTCTGGAAGCAGAAGGAATTAAAAGAGTATATTACCTCATCTCTGGATTTCTTTATTATTTCATCGTCAAAAATCGAAATCATCATACTTGCTCTGATCTTGTAAGTCTCCCTACGTTTTTATCAAAATCTGTTGTTATGCTTGTTATAATGATGTATGTTGTGAACTAGTTGTCGTTGGTGCATTTTTTGTTGTTGATGTTTCAATAAACCAGAACCCCTGAGATTGTTATTGTTGTTTCTCTTACCATGAATATTTGTCGCCTTATTGATTTGGTGTTTAACTGCATGAAAAAAAAACAGAAGCAGTGTTGTTGTTCGATTTCAATTCAGAGGGAGAAAGAGTTTGAAAGAGGGAGCAGAGTGTTCGATTTCGATTTAGAGGGAGAAAGAGTTTGAAAGAGGGAGAAGGGTGTTCGATTTCGATTTAAAGGGAGAAAGAGTTCGAAAGAGGGAGCAGGTTGTTCGATTTCGATTTAGGGGAGAAAGAGTTCGAAACCAGAAGCAGTGTTGTTGTTTGATTTCGATTTAGGGGAGAGAGAGTTCGAAACCAGGAGCAGGGTGTTCGATTTCAATTTAGAGGGAGAAAGAGTTCGAAAGAGGGAGCAGGTTGTTCGATTTCGATTTAGGGGAGAGAGAGTTCGAAACCAGAAGCAGTGTTGTTGTTCGATTTCGATTTAGGGGAGAGAGAGTTCGAAACCAGAAGCAGGGTGTTCGATTTCGATTTAAGAGAGATTGAAGAGAGAGTTCGAGAGAGAGATCGAAGAGAAAAAAAAGAATTCGAGAGAGAGTTAAAAAGAGAGATTGAAGAGAGTTCGAGAGAGAGAGATCGAAGAGAGAAAAAAGTGTTCGAAAGAGAGTTCGAAAGAGAGAAAAAAAGAGAGTTCGAAAGAGAGAGAAAAAGAGAGTTCGAAAGAAGCGTTGTTCGACTTCGATTTCAACCCCATGCTGGACCTTTATTTTGTTTTCAGTTTATAACCCAATTAATTAGTTTAGTTTTATAATTTATTTAAATCTTGATATTTCATTTTTAGTTTGGTCAACATTTTAGTTAATTTTGTTAGTTTTTTAACTAGTCTTTTATTGATAAGTTTGTAAGTTATCTCTTTGAATTTATTGCCCCCTTATGATGTTCCTCCCATGATACATGTTGGTTGAGTTTGTGATAATTTCGATTTAATTCCATGGCTTCTCTCTTGGTTTTCTTTTAAAATCTTGGAATGTTTATACTTTTAGTTTTAATCTTCATGTTGCTTGCAAAATCCAAGGGAATTGTTTTATTTTTGTCGACTTCATGTCATCAAAAAACATCGTGCGAATACCCTCATTCATCCTCCGTTTATTATTTCGTTAAAACCTTAAGATAATTTTCCCAAATATTCAATTTTTCAAAACTCACACCTTTTAAGTCAAAACTTCGATGTTAGGTCGTCGTATCTTCAAACTCTCGCCCACACCTATTTTTAGCCAAATGAACCATTTTAATCAAACAAACAATTTTAACCAAAAACAGATATTTCAAAAGGTTCCTATAGAATACTATAGATACATTGGGTGCTAATACCTTTCCATTATATAACCAATCCCCGAACTCTAGACCTCTTTTCAAAAACGCCTTGTATTTTCATTACTTTTAAAGTATTATTTTACATTGCATATTTTAGGTTTTTATTTCGCTCTTTTCCCTTTTCCCTTGGAAATAATAAAGCGCGGTGGCGACTCTTGCTTTTGTGAGACGAATTAATTAATAGTTCGATCTACGATTTACCCCGCTACATTTTTTATCGCTACAGTAAAGTGGAATGATGAATGCCAGACCACTTTCGAAAGAATCAAGGAATGCCTTCAAGAACCACCAATTTTGATGCCTCCAGTTGAAGGAAGACCTTTAATATTATACTTGATAGTGCTATACAATTCAATGGGGTGTGTGCTGGGGCAGCATGACGAGTCTGGTCGAAAAGAGTATGCAATTTACTACCTTAGAAAAAAGTTTACCGACTGTGAGACCCGATACTCATTGCTCGAGAAAACTTGCTGCGCTTTGGTATGGGCTGCTCGCCGACTGAGACAGTATATGCTGACTCATACTACCTTATTGATATCAAAGATGGATCCGATCAAATATATTTTCGAGAAGCCTGCCTTATCCGGAAGAATAGCAAGATGGCAGATGATCTTAACCGAGTACGACATCTAATACACGACCCAAAAAGCAATCAAGGGGAGTGTATTGGCGGATCATTTGGCGCATCAGGCCGTGGATGACTACCAGTCCATGAATTTCGAGTTCCCGAACGAGAATATCATGTTGGTAACCGACTGTGAAGAACCCGGACCGGATGAAGGACCCGAGGAGGGATCCTGATGGTCTATGTATTTTGATGGAGCCTCGAACGCACTCGGTAACGGCATTGGCGCTGTAATTATATCTCTTGAGGGCTGTCATACTCCATTCACCGTCCAATTATGTTTTAACTGCACCAATGATATGGCGGAGTATGAAGCGTATATCATGGGTCTTCGAGCTGTTATTGACCTGAGGATTAAGTTCTTGAGTGTATTCGGAGATTCCACTCTGGTGATAAGTCAGACCAAAGGCGAGTGGGATACGATGCACCTGGATCTTATTCCTTACAAAGAGTATGTACTGACATTGCTCCCATACTTTGAGGAGGTAACCTTTGAACATTTCCCACGAGAAGAGAACCATTTGGCGGACACGCTAACTACCATGTCTTCTATGTTCAAAGTTAGGTGGGATAATGAAGCTCCCCATATTACCATTGAGAGGTTGGATGAACCCGCGCACTGCTGTGAGATTGACACCAAAGAAGTGGCAAATAAACCCTGGTTGCACGAGGTAAAGAGGTATCTTGAGGCTCAAGAATACCCCGAGGAGGCATCTGTTAATGATAAAAAGTTTCTGAGAAGGTTCACTGCGAAGTTCTTCATCAGTAATGGAATCCTCTATAGGCGTAACCATGATTCAACCTTACTGCGGTGTGTAGACAAGAGTGAGGCAGAAAGGATCATGGCAGATCTACATGAAGGCACTTTCATAACCCATTCTAGTGGACATACCATGGCTAAGAAGATCCTACGGGCAGGATATTACTGGTCCACTATGGAAGCCGATTGTTATCATCACTCTCGAACCTGTCATAAGTGCCAAGTCTATGCTGATAAGGTGCATGTACCTCCGGTTCCCCTGAATGTTTTGACAACTCCTTGGCCCTTTGCAATGTGGGGCATCGACATGATCGGTGAGATCAGACCTACTGCGTCTGACAGGCATCTCTTCATTCTAGTAGCCATTGATTACTTTACGAAGTGGGTTGAGGCAACTTCCTTTGCTACAGTAACCAAGAACGTCGTGGCGCGGTTCATCCGACATAATCTTATCTGTCGATATGGTGTACCAGAGAGGATTATTACTGACAATGGTACGAATCTCAACAACACAATGATCACCGAGCTCTGCAAACAGTTCAAGATTCAGCATCATAACTCTTCTCCCTACCGCCCGAAGATGAATGGGGCTGTTGAAGCAGCTAACAAGAACACCAAAAAAATTATGCAGAAGATGACAGTGACATACAAAGACTGGCATGAGATATTACCGTTCTCTCTTCATGGGTACGGTACCTCAGCACGGGCATCGACAGGGGCAACACCCTACTCTCTGGTATATAGCATGGAGGCAGTCCTACCCATCGAAGTCCAGATACCCTCTCTCAGGATTATGAAGGATGTGGGTTTGAACAAAGACGATTGGATACAAACCCGACTTGATCAGTTGAATCTAATTGATGAAAATAGACTTACTGCTATCTGTCATGGTCAGACGTATCAAAAGCGAATGATCAAGGCTTTTAACAAGAAATTCAGACGTCAAGAATATCAAGTCGGGGATCTAGTGATCAAACGCATCATACTACCACAAGGTGATCCCAGGGGAAAATGGACCCCCACATACGAAGGGCCATTTGTGGTTAAAAACATTTTCTCGGGTGGAGCTATGATTCTAACCACCATGGATGGTGACGGCCTTCCTCACCCCGTCAATGCAGACATAGTGAAAAGATACTACGCATAATCAAAGACCCACTAGGTTGACTGGCCTAGGTAAAAATAAGGGCTTCCCGGCGAACCAAAAGGGTTCGGGCAAAAGTAAGGGATGAAAATGAAAAAAACTGTACACCCGGCAAGTCGAAAACCCGAAAGGGAGGCTTGGGCAAAAAAGGGTATCCCGGTAGATTGAAAACCTGAAAGGGCAGTCCAGGAAAAAGTTAGGGATTAAAGCGTTTCACTATGTCTCATTGGATCATCTTGCAACCAGATTTCGGTATCGACTATCAAGCTCAGACGGCACCAATCAATCTGATCCATCTTCGACCAAGCAGCAAAGTGATGAGACGCTTGAAGATATAAAGGAAATAGAAGAGTTGGAACCTGATGGAATTGTTTCACATAACTGTTTTCTTTTTTTTTTACAAATTGTAATTTCTTTCGGCGGTGTTCTCTTACTAGGACGTCAGCCTCCTTGTACAAAACGCCTATTACAGGCCAACTTCAAAAATCAATACAAGTCATTTTCACAAGAAACTTCAATTTGTTTTTTTTATTTTTTTTGTTTTGCAAAAACATCCAATGATTTATTTTTGATATATGCATTTGAAAATGATTGCTGCTAATAAATGCTTACATGAGAAACAACGACAATTACTCGTAATTCCAGAAACATGGAAAACAAGAAGTGCCCAAACCTTACAGTTACTCTGCCCATCAGGTACCAGGATAGAGCCAGCTTGAGAACATGAGTAGTGGTACATACACTCCCCATAGAGTAAAAAGTATCCAAAGACAATGATGATAGCTTTCCCGAACAGGACATAACTCTCCCCAGCTGAGGTTCACAATCGCGAGTGAGTCAGTAAATTTTTACCCAAGCAGAGTTTATTTCTCTCACAAGCAGAAATTCAATCTCCAACATAATTCATTATCACCAGCAACGGAATTTCATCCCCAACTGAGTTTACTCCTCCAGATCGGCAGATCTATCAACAGAGTATCTCCTCTCCAACAGAGTTATTCTTTGTAGAGTTATCCTCAGACAGGGTCTCTTCCGGCAGAATGTTCACCAGCCGAATGGATGTGAATCCCCATCTAGTCATCTTTGTTTTCCATCCCCAACAGAAGTAGAGGAACTATAGTTTTTTACAGTAGTCAAGAATACCATTTCTCATACTCTCCAAACAGTAGTCAGGGATTTATTTTCCCGGACTCAGATTATTACATCAGCATTTCATGTTCATACATCATGACATGTGCATACATTACTTATAACATAATCTCAGTTATTTTGAGAACCTCATCACAATGCATCTCATCCATCGCACATAACTAACCCTGTATGTATTTCAGGAAATACAGTTATTATCAATTTCCAGTAGGTCCATGATCAACACTCGAAGCTAAACAGAGTAATCATCGGTGCGACAAAAGTAACCTTACCCCGGTTCATCCTGAAGTTTTACACAAACTTATCTCGAAGTAACCTTACCCAGGTTCCTCCTGAAGTTTTACATGAACTCGTCCCCAAGTAACCTTACACTGGTTCCTTCTGAAGTTTTACACAAACTTATCTCAAAGCAACCTTACCCCAGTTCATCCTGAAGTTTTACACAAACTTATAACCTTACTCGGGTTCCCGCTGCAGTTTTACCTAAACTCCTCACGAAACAACCTCATCCAAGCTGTCATATCAAAATAACCTTACCCCGGTTCATTTTGAAGTTTTACACGAACGTATCACGAAGTAACCATACTATCCAGGTTCCTTCTCACAACTCTACTATCCAGGATTTCATTTCGAAGTAACCCTACTATCCAGGTTCCTTCTCACAGCCCTACTATCCAGGCTTTCATGTCGAAGTAACCCTACTATCCAGGTTCCTTCTCACAACCCTAATATCCAGGCTTTCATATCGAAGTAACCCTACCATCCAGGTTCCTTCTCACAGCCCTACTATCCAAGCTTTCATATCGAAGTAACCCTACTATCCAGGTTCCTTCTCACAGCCCTATTATTCAGGCTTTCATGTCGAAGTAACCCTACTATCTAGGTTCCTTCTAATAACCTTACTATTCGGGTTCTTCCTCTCTTATCCCCAGACAGCAGTTCACAACACTGTAAGACTGGGACCCGATCAAACACGATCGGTTTCGCATCTCTCCAGTAAGTCGCATTGCAGTATATACCCCAACCAGATACGCAGTTCAATTCCGCTTCCCCAAATCAGAGTTATTCCCCAGTAGAGTAACGGACAACTGAAGCTCCTAAAACTCTATTTCTCCCAAGACAGAGACCAGCATTCCCCAGCAAACTCCTCCTCAATAACAGGTATACGGGTTCTCGCAAAGGAATTCTCTTATGCGATCGACACCTCTACGGATGGCATCTTTAAGCCCATCTCCGACGATTCTCCGTCGCATCCAGGATGGCATATTTAAGCCCATATCCAACTGTTGTACCCCAAAATTTGCCCTCCCATTTCTCATTGATTTCTCACCACAAAGCCCTTGAAGCTCAAGGTCCAGTTAGGGTTTCATCTGCTCAAGACCTCTCCTTGCACTGTTGACTCAAATTAGGGTTTGTGTTTGCACAAAGATACTTTGACCTAAAATGCCCAAGATGACTTTCATGCTTCATATTGGACTCCCAAGTTTACCCATATCAAGTTTCAAGTCTTGATTCCAAGTTTTGCCCAGTCAATTGGACAGTTGACCTAGAAATCAATTGTATTGGGGAAAAAGTCAACTGTGGTCAATTGACAGTCAAACCTCATGAAATTTGACCCACATCAATATTATGAACTCATATGAACCATTTGATCAAGTTTGGATCACAATTCCTCAAGAAATTTGATCAGATCACCAAAAGGGCAAAATAGTCATTTTTAGGGTTTTGACTGCACAAAGGCAATTTTTTACTGTTTGACCTAGCCAATGGCAAACCAAGCCCACACATGGACTCAAGGACCCCATGGAATTATCTTGACATGATCAACAAACTCAAAAGATCCCAAGTACACAGGATTGACAGTTGGATTTCCCAGTCAATTGGTCAATTTTGACTGTATACTGAAAAGTCAAACTTTGACTTTTTGGTCAAAATCAAGAGTCAAGATTCATTTTTCATCAAAACATGCCAAATCATGAAACTTGTTCACCAAGAAATCACAAAATGCAAATTAGGGTTTAAAATGGAATTTTTCATAACTTAGAATTTTTCTAAGTTATGAAAAACCCTAATTTTTTCCCAACTTTGCCCCACTTTTTCACCATGATCCATTTGGATCCAAACAAAAGTCCAAACATGAAAGTTGTAGCTTGTTGCATAATCTACAACTTTGATTCACAAAGTTTTCTCATTTGAAGCTTGCATCTCAAGTTACAAATTTTTGAATAGGGGCACTAAACCATTCTTAACTTAGTGAAATTTGACCTATTTTGACAAGGTTTTCTACCCAACTTCAAGACCATTTTCCATACACTTCCACTTGGAATTTCAAATTGCGTTTCAAATATGGATTGTAGTACACATTCCAAGCTTTCCAAAATATCCAAGAACTTCTCAAACAACCTCATGGTTAGGGAGAATCGAATTTCACAATATAGCAAAAACTCACTTCTTAATTGGCCATTTTTTCATGTTCATAAGTTATGCAAACTTCTCAAAACCAGCATGCCCTTGATTACAGGTCCTTAAACCAAGTTACACTCAATAATTTAATGCTTGTTCATTGTGTCAAAGTGTTATTTTATGAGTTCAAGTGTTGTATACAAGTTTAATCCATTTTTAGATAAAGTAAACTATCCATTTTTGCAAAAGTTCACTTTATGTCCAATTGGTAAATCAAGCAAGTACAAACCAAATCTCTTTAGCACAAGATTATGAACAAATTACTCTGATCAAGAGAAGCTTTGCAGCAGGATTAGAGGTCCCCTACTGACCTAAAGCACCAACTTGCATTTTGTTGCTTAAAGGTTAAGAAACATTGCATAACTAAAAAGAACATCCATCTCAGCTTAGATACACAAGAACAAAGTGATCAAACACATTACACACATCCTAACCAAGCTATTGCACGAGCCATTTACCTCCCAAACATCCTCAAACCAAAAAACACCATCAAACTGCAAAAACAGAGTTGCCTCTGTAGTTTGAGTGCCAACTTCTATTCCTCTCAAGCATTCTTGCCAAAACCAGTTCACATACCTTCCATACCATCTATGCAAGCTAACCAAAAGCAAAGGCACGACCTGTAATCACTCTAACCACTTCCACCATTTTCACATTTCTGATTTGCAGGTGAAGTTCTCTAGCTCGATTCAGAAGCTTTCAAGACAAAGTAAACATTGGAATAGCATCCCTGGACCTCAAGGAATCTTTTCCAATCATCACCTTGCCCTGAAAGTTCTTACATCTCCAGATAGAACTTCAACTGAACAGGTAGTTTTTTGAATTCGTATCTCTCTTATTAGGTATCATTAGCTTTAAGTTTGTGAATAAACAAGGTTCTACTCATGCCACTGAACATGTACCTGTTTTTACTTTTCATTTCTTTTGCTTGAGTTGTGAGAATTTGGAGTTTGAAAATGGCAGAAAAACTAGGTTAGGATTTGGGGGAGGAGAAATTCTCCCTCATCTTAGAGAGTTAGATCAAGTTATGCATATGGTTAGAATCGTCTCTTCATGCTTAACATTTTTTGTGTTGGAAGTTTGTTCAAAAAATCAAAGAATCAGGATGTTCAAGTGGAGCTCTTGGCGCGCGTTTTCTGAATAATTTTTGTTCAGAGGTTGAAGAAAGGTGACTTTGGGCTGGGCTTGCTTCTGAGATACTTTTCACACCACCCTTTTTGGTTTTGCACCCCTGAGCCCATTTGCTTCATTTTTAATATTTTTGACTTTTGCCTTTTTTTGATTGGTTCATTTATTTTTTCTCAGCATATTAAAAACATAAAAATATTTTTCTCATCATTTTTTGAATTTATTGAATATTTATTTGATTATTTCTTTTGTTTGTACATAAATAAATAAATATATATATATATACTTTTTGTTTAAAATATTGAGATAATACAAAAAAAAATACTTCTTATACACTTTTATTTTATTTTTACTTCCTGAAAATATTTTGTATAAAAATCCCTTTTTTATTTTTATATTAAATATTATCATTTTTATATATAATACCTATTTAGAACTTAATATATAAATATATATATTTATTAATATACTTAGAATAAAATACTAAAATATACATATTTTATTTTATTAATATTAAAAACTACAAAAATCATTTTTTTTTACAAATATATTTCTTTTCTTATTTTATTTTTGTGTATAAATGATAAATATTGTATATATTAATAAATGATATCTTTTATTTAATAGAATTAGGGTTTTTGCCCTAAATTCAAAAATACTCCAAAAATAATATTTTATTATATTTTTATTTTCTTTCTTATCTTACATAAATAATACTTTTTTTTTCATACATATAAAAATTCCTTTTGCATTCTTGCATATTTGTTTTATTTACCATTTAAATTATACATTTATTTATCTTGTAAATATTCATAGAAAATGATGTAATAGCTTAGATTCAATTTTTTGTCTAAATATCCCCATTTGAAACATTGTACCCCCCTCCCCATATTATTATGTTGTAATAGCGTAGGATTTTAAATTTCGCACTTTTATCGCTTTCTAAACATACTATGCTAGAATTAGGGTTTTGTATGCGAATAAAAATGAACAAAATAGTTGGACCTAATACAAGATAAATGAGCATGAAAAATGGACAACACATCTCACACTTGCACCCCTAGGGTACTCCACTTTCTTGCCTTCAAACAATTGGGCCATATTGCATGTTGAACTTCTTTGGGTAAAACAAACAATCAAATGATCATAGTCCCTCAAAATGTTGCTTAAATGAATGATCAAGTCCCTTTTAAAGAAAATTGCCCAAAGACATTTAACACTATTGCAACTATGGTCTAAACGATTACCCGCGCCCGTCCCTTTAATCTCCTAAAACAAGATTGTCCACCAAATGCAATGGTGGAACAAAATTGTCAAAAGGTTTAAAACATAACAAAAATCTTTGAGAAAACTTTAGGGTAGATGAACTCTTAAGTACTTGTCAACTTTCAAAGAAAACACTTGCCTTATTTCAAAACCCACTTCACAAACACTTTCAAAACAAACTTTCAAAAAACCTTGAAACATCTTTTAAAAAGACAAAACACCTTTTGTAAAACATTCGAGTAAAGAATTGTTACAAGGGTAGCCTATACAAGGCATCTTTTCAAAACATTTTCAAAACCACACACAAAGCACCATTTCAAACAATTGAAAACCAAGGCAAGTTGATCTAAGCAAGTACCTAAGAGCCCATGGATAACCATGGATAGAAGGGGTGCTAATACCTTCCCCTTCTATAATCTACTCCCCGAACCCAAGAAAAATCTCAAAGGTTTTTGCTGTGCTTTTTAAACCTTTCCTTAGGATAAAATAAAAAGTCGGTGGCGACTCTTGCTCAACCGAAACATTTGCGAAAACGAACGCAAAACCCTAGTCAGTTCTCCCACCGTATCACAGAACTGGCGACTCTGCTGGGGACAATTATTAAAGTGGAGTAACCTTAGGGCTTAGATCACCCCCTTTGCATGACTAATTGTTTGATTTGCTTGCTTTATACTTTGGCTCTATTGTTAGGGTTTACAATCCTCCACCCGGATTTTGGGAAACATTCATAGATAGCAATACGTTGTGGAAACTGTGTGGGGTATACCGACACGGTCTAAGCAATAGCATATTAGTGCGACATATTTGTGAGTACCGGTAACCCTTGAGTTCAATCAAGGAGAGTACGGGGCCGCTGAGTGATGTCACTAAGCACTAATGACCTAGAACCTTACTTGACCATCTTGGCCTTTTATTAGGGGTAGTGAGATGATCGGCTTTGGTGCAGTCCGAAATTGGTAGATACTCGATACTACACTCATTGAGGGTTGTTTTCTTGGAATATTTTGGTCGCTAGTTAAGTGGCTAAACCAAAACAATGAACATTGAAAACAATCCAGTAATATTGAGTTCCTTAGAACCCGGTTACTATTTATAGGACAGGTTTTTAAGCCAACTACACTCAAGAGGGTACTTACCTATGAAACCCCATGCAAGCCTGAAATTAGGGTTTGGTATGATTTGCTTGTACATATGTTTTGTGCATACATCATAAACATCATAAAACATCATATGCATTCACTAACCATTTCAAGGGTTTGGGATCTTCATCTTTGTTCTTGTTTTGTAGGACATGGAAATTCCTCACAGAAATACCATTCAAGTCAACCTTGTGAGAATCTCTCCTCAACTCAAGGAGATCACCTCAAGAATTCCGGAAAATTCATCCTTCAGTGAAAGACATGGTAGACTGCTCAGCCTTGTCAACACCAACATTGAAGAAGACATGATGAAAGTGCTATTCCAGTTCTTTGACCCTCTTCACCACTGCTTCACTTTCCCTGATTATCAGTTGGTACCCACTTTGGAGGAGTTTTCTCAACTCCTAAGAATCCCTATCCTTAATCAACTACCCTTCAACGGTACGGAAAAGGAACCAAAGCCGGAAGATGTTGCTCGAGCATTACATCTACAACCATCCGACATCAAGGGGCATTGGGAAACCCGAAGTGGCGTCAAAGGGTTCTTAGCAAAATTCTTGTTTGAGAAGGCACAAGAATGTTGGAACTCATTGGACCTACAAGCCTTTGAAGAGATTGTGGCACTCCTTATCTACGGGTTGGTCTTGTTCCCAAATCCTGACCAATTGGTAGATGTCAACGCCGTCAAAATCTTCTTGTCCAGAAATCCAATACCAACATTGCTTGGGGACATCCTTCACTCATTTTACACACGAACAATGAGAAAGAGGGGTGTTCTCATGTGCTGTACTCCTATCCTCGCAAGGTGGTTTATTTCGCACCTTCCACAATCTGTCTTGAAGAATGACCAAGGTACAAGGTGGTCCCAACGATTGATGACTCTTACTCATTCTGATGTGCATTGGTGTTCTCGGTCCAGATAAAATGTCATCATCGTCGATCGTTGCGGAGAGTTTCCTAATGTTTCTTTACTTGGAATTAGGGGAGGTATCACCTACAACCCTTGCCTAGCTTTGAGGAAATTTGGATATGCACGGAGGGATGGTCCTCATGACATGTTGATTCCTAGCCTAGTTTTTGACTTTGACAACGATGCGCAAGGACTTCGCCAAAGATTCATCAGAGCTTGGGGAAAACTCAACAAGGTTGATAGCAAGACTCTGGGACACAAGAACTCCATCCCTCTTGAGCCTTATCTCAAGTGGGTACGAGCCCGAGCCCAAAGTCTAATGATGCCTTATCCTCATGTTCTCCCTATGATTAAAGAGCCCGTCAATGAAGGAGAGGTTCCCTACACTATCCTACATCCGGACATGCCTACATCATGGGAGGAAATGCAGAAAAGTTGGATTCAGCTCAAGGAGGAACGGAACACTTTTGAAGCTAGCTACTACGCCAGTGAAAAGAAGGTTCTAGAGCTTACCCGCCGACTCCACGAGCAAGAGGCCCTCAACACCTACATCGCACCGAAGAGGATGCACAATGTCTTTCTGCCTTAAGAAGTTTATTTTGTAACATTTGGCCCATGGGGCATTTATGTACTAACAAATTTCTTCTTATTAATGTGACGTGCGTTCTTCTTTGTCGGAAGCAATTTTGAATGTCCTAAATCCTTGAATGCATTGCATACATCAGCATACCATTCATCATGTGCATAAGCAGGTCTCACTCCAGGTTTCCTTATCTATCTGCTGTTTATTTCAGTAGGATGGATCTCGAGCAAACAGTCAAAGACCTACAAGCCCAGAATGCACAGTTCCAGCAACTCTTGATGACTTTGGTTAAAAGTCAAGAGGATATCAAGGCTCATCTGGAGAGTAAGGACCCAGTGAAGAAGAAAAAGAGGGTCGGACTGGCTACTTTGGGGAGAAGATTTGACAGAGAAGCTCGGAGAGTGCTTGAATTTCCTCCTACTTCTGATGAAGGGACTAGTAAAAGAGATCGAGTTGCGGTGCCTTCCGAGTCTGATGCGGAGGAGGAAGAGGTTGAAGAGGATGAAGATTATTCCGGCCAGCAATACCCTCCAGCTGATGATAAGTACAAGGGTTTAGAAGACAGATTGGCTGCCATGGAATTGAAAAGGGTACCGGGTTTGGATTTTGAAGACATGGGCTTGGTCGCCGGAATAGTGATTCCCCCAAAATTCAAAGTGCCAGTGTTTGTGAGGTATGATGGGCTGTCCTGTCCCAAAATGCATCTCAGGTCCTACGTGAGAAAAATTCAACCCTATACAGCAGATAAAAATCTCTGGATTCATTTCTTTCAAGACAGCCTATCGGGAGCTCAGTTGGAGTGGTTTTATCAGCTAAAAGGAACCAGTGTCAGAAATTGGGAAGATTTGGCCACCGCTTTCTACAAACAATACCAGTACAATTTTGATCTTGCTCCTACTCGTACCCAACTTCAGGGTATGTCCCTAGGAACAAGTGAGGGATTCAAAGAATATGCACAAAAATGGAGGGATTTGGCTGGCAGGGTGCAGCCTCCTTTAACCGATCGTGAGCTCGTTGATATGTTTCTTGGGACCCTATCTGGGCCATTTTTCAATCATCTAATTGGTAACTCTTCCGCAGGGTTTACCGATTTGATCTTAACCGGCGAAAGAATAGAAGCTGGCATCAAGTCAGGAAAGATTCAGAAGGGTGTTGCTGCAAGTGTTGAGAAGAAGCCTTTTAAGAAGGAGACAGCTATGGTATATTCTCAGAGAAGAGCAGGGAAGATGGAGCGTCGGCCAACTGTGGGGGCCGTAATGATTCAAAACACTCCGAGTGAGCAGCCTCGCTATAACCAGTCCAGACCAAATCAGCAACGGGTGGAAAGGCCACAACGGCAGTTCACCCGTATTAATATGACTCCAGCACAAGTGCTTCCCCATCTATTGAAGTTGAATCTCGCCACCATCAAGGAGGCGCCAAAGAATGTAAATACATCCTCTCCACATTATCATGCTAATGCTAAATGCGCCTACCATTCAGACAGTGTTGGACACGACACCAATGATTGTTGGGCACTCAAGCATAAGATCCAAGACCTGATAGAGGCTAAGGAGGTAGAGTTTGACGCTCCAGAGAAGCCCAATGTGATATCTGCACCTATGCCGAAGCACGGCCGAAATATCAATGCCATTGAAGAGGATTTATATGTTGCTGACGTCAGTGATCTGACTACTCCACTGCTAACCATTAAGTTGAATTTGTTAAGGGCCGGGATCTTCCCGGGATGTAAAGAAGACTGCTACTGTTGCCACTCTCTGCCGTTTGATTGTCCATTATTGAAGAAAGGCATCCAAGGCCTTATGGATAGCCGACAAATTTTGTTCGAAAAAGTCTCTGCTGTTCCAGTTCATGTTGAAAATGTCTCAATCATAACCATTCATGCCAATCTTTCTGAGGCCGTCAAAAAGCCAGTTAAGATTACACCAGCTGCAAAATCTGTTCCTTTAAAGATAACGATGCCAGGACCTGTTCCCTATGTTTCTGAGAAGTCGATACCTTGGAACTATGGTGGTGACATCTACTACCATGGTATCAAGCAAGTTGAAGTAATTGAAGAAAGTTCGGATGATGAAGAAGCCAGCATTAGTAACATTGCGGGCACCAGTAAAATCACCAGGAGCAGGAGAATATTTTCTCCAGAGATTGCCCCTCCAAGAGCAGTCTTTGGACCCTCATCAGCTAAAGAAGTCATCCCTGCACCAATAAAGCTCTCTGCTAGAACTCCTTTGATTGAAGAGGTTGTTGTTCCTAGTGTTGTCTCTCCTACCATTGCTGATAAAGGAAAGGGAATACAAGATGAGCCCGTCAGGACGAGGGCTCAACCCTTGGTGATCCCGGAAGCCTCCAAGAAAGAAATGGACGAGATCTTGAGGATAATCAAGAGAAGTGATTACGATATGGTGGAACAGTTGGGTCAAACCCCCTCCAAGATCTCCATGCTGGCACTTTTGCTTTGCTCCGAAGCGCACGCTCAAGCTTTGATTAAGTTTCTGAAGGCAGCTCATGTGCCCCAGGAAACCTCTGCGGATCAATTTCAACATTGCGTGGCTAGCCTGACTGCAGACAATGGATTAGTTTTTTCTGATGTCGACCTAACCCCTAAAGGCCGAAACCACAATGATGCTTTGCATATTTCAATCGAGTGTCGCGGAACCACCCTTGCACATGTTTTGGTTGATACTGGTTCGTCACTAAATGTTTTGCCTAAGAAGGCCTTGGACCGGCTAGATTGCGAAGGGTTGGAATTGAAGCCGAGTGATATTGTCGTCAGAGCTTTCGATGGGTCGAAAAGAATGGTCCATGGAGAGGTTGAAATTCCCATCAAGATAGGTACTGATGTGTTTAAATCCACTTTCTATGTAATGGACATCCGTCCATCATACTCTTGCCTTCTGGGTAGACCTTGGATACACCATGCTGGGGCAGTCACCTCCTCCTTGCATCAGATGCTGAAGTATCCTGTCAAGGGAAAGATCATCACTGTCCACGGTGAAGAAGAGTACATGATTAGCCACTTAAATTCTTTCCGGTATGTGGAGGTTGAAGGAGAGTTCATTGAGACGCCGTTTCAACATTTCGAAGAAGTTCTTCCTGAAATAGCAGTAACAAAGTCGGCAGCCGAGACCCCGAGGCAGATGGCCAGGATGGCATCTCTGGAGGATGAAAGAGCCGCAATCAAAGAAGGGAAGAATTCAGCGTGGGGGAAGTTACCCGACTTTCCACATAAGACTGACAAGTTTGGATTAGGTTTCACAGCCGCTGGCCAGAAAGCTATGCGCCAGTCAAAAATTGAAAGAGCGCCAGTCAAAATTTCTCCTTACAGAATCAACGCCCTGGAAGATGAAGACAAGGAAAGCAACATTGAAGAGTGGATTTATCCAACTGTCAGAGGAGGATTGAGCAATTGGGAGGCTAAAGACTTTGTCCCCATCACTTTTATTCATCAGTAATTTATCTGCTAAACATTTCCTATTTGGTCTGTAATATTTTACTTTCAAACAATCCGTACACTATCTTTTCACCTCCTGCCTTGCCCGGGGCATGTAGGTCCACTTGTAAGGGTTTTGACTATTTTTCATATTCATATGCCATGTTTAATGATTCATTGGACGTTTTTCATTTGATAAACTGCTTATGTTCATTTTCTTTCCTTTTGCATTTTTTGTTTAAGGATGGCTATCCCTTACACACACCCACACTCACCAATGCAGGTACCCATCCACTCCGGATTCCATGGGTGACTATTCTGCTGTATCTTTCAATAACTCTAAAGATCTGGTCAATCTAGCCGAGTATGAAGATGACGAAGGTTGTGAAGTACCCGGAGAACTAGCCAGACTTCTGCAACAAGAGGAAAGGGCCATCTTACCGCATGAAGAGCCATTGGAAGCTGTTAACTTGGGAACCGAGGAGGATCGGAAGGAGGTGCAAGTGGGTGCCAACCTGGAACCAAAAGTCAAGGAGCGCTTGGTACAGTTGCTGAATGAGTATGTTGAAATCTTCGCTTGGTCCTATGAAGACATGCCGGGTCTAGACACAAACATTGTGGTTCACCGTCTCCCCACAAGAGAAGACTGTCCACCAATCAAGCAAAAAGTTCGCCGAATGAGGCCCGACATGTCCGAAAAGATCAAAGCAGAAGTAATGAAGCAATTCGATGTTGGCTTCCTGGCTGTTACGTCCTATCCTCAATGGGTCGCTAACATTGTACCGGTACCAAAGAAAGATGGCAAAGTCAGAATGTGTGTGGACTACCGGGATTTGAATAGGGCCAGCCCTAAAGATGATTTTCCGCTACCTCATATTGACATCTTAATCGACAATACAGCTCAGCATAAAGTGTTTTCCTTCATGGACGGATTCTCGGGCTACAACCAAATTAAAATGGCTCCCGAGGATATGGAGAAAACAACTTTTGTTACACAATGGGGCACTTTCTGTTACAAAGTGATGTCGTTCGGGCTGAAGAACGCAGGGGCAACTTATCAACGCGCCATGGTAGCTTTATTTCATGACATGATACATCATGAGATTGAAGTCTACGTGGACGATATGATAGCTCGATCACAAACGGAGGAAGAGCACCTTGAGCATTTGGAGAAGCTGTTTGCCAGGTTAAAAGAATACAAGCTCAGGCTGAATCCAAGCAAATGCACTTTTGGAGTTAGGTCTGGTAAACTCCTGGGATTCATTGTAAGCAACAAAGGCATCGAAGTCGATCCGGCAAAAGTAAAAGCAATACAAGAGATGCCTGCTCCCCGTACTGAAAAGGAGGTTAGAGGATTCTTGGGGCGCATAAACTATATTGCCAGATTCATCTCACATCTGACTTCTACCTGTGAGCCAATTTTCAAACTCTTGAAAAAAGATCAGGTAGTAGAATGGAACGACGATTGTCAAGCTGCTTTTGATAGAATCAAGGAGTATTTGCTAGAACCTCCTATCCTGATGCCACCCGTCGAAGGAAGACCATTGATCATGTATTTGACCGTCTTGGATAACTCAATGGGGTGTGTTTTGGGCCAGCATGACGAGTCTGGTCGAAAAGAGCATGTTATTTATTACCTTAGCAAAAAGTTTACCGACTGTGAGACTCGCTACTCACTGCTCGAGAAAACTTGCTGCGCTTTGGTATGGGCTGCTCGCCGACTAAGACAGTATATGCTGACTCATACTACTTTGTTGATATCCAAAATGGACCCTATCAAGTATATCTTCGAGAAACCCGCTTTATCTGGAAGGATAGCTAGATGGCAAATGATCTTAACCGAGTATGACATCCAGTACACCACCCAAAAAGCTATAAAAGGGAGTGTACTAGCTGATCATCTGGCTCATCAGGCTATCGAAGACTATCAACCCATGAGGTTTGACTTCCCAGACGAGGACATCATGAATTTGGACAACGTTGAAAGTGACGGACCGTATGACGGACCCGAAAAGGGATCCCGATGGACCCTGTACTTTGATGGTGCTTCAAATGCATTTGGAAACGGTATTGGCGCAGTACTCATTTCTCCGGAAGGTTGTCACACTCCTTTCACGGCCCGACTTTGCTTCAGCTGCACAAACAACATGGCTGAGTATGAAGCTTGCATCTTTGGTCTCGAGGATGCTATAGACTTGGGGATCAAATCTTTGATCGTATTTGGGGACTCGGCTTTGGTCATCATCCAAATCAAAGGAGACTGGAATACCAAGCATCCTAATCTTATCCCATACAAAGAACATGTCCTGACATTGTTGCCTCATTTCGAGCAAATTACCTTCGAGCATTTCCCGCGAGAAGAGAATCAGCTAGCCGATGCTCTAGCCACAATGTCCTCCATGTTTAAACTCAACTGGGATAACGAGGCTCCCCAAATCACCATCAAGCGAATGGATGAACCGGCACATTGCCACGAGATTAATACCGAAGAAGTAGTGGAACAACCTTGGTTCCATGAAATCAAAAGGTATCTCGAGACTAAAGATTATCCTGAAGGAGCTTCCGTAAATGACAAGAAGTTCTTAAGGAAATTCGCTGCTAAGTTCTTCCTGAGCAACGGCATCCTTTACAAACGAAGCCATGATTGTGTATTACTCCGATGTGTGGATAAAGCTGAAGCAGAGTTGATCATGACTGATATACACAGCGGCACATTTGGCACTCACTTGAGCGGGCATACAATGGCTAAGAAGATCCTAAGGGCAGGCTATTACTGGTCTACCATGGAAGCTGACTGCCATCAACATTCCCGTACTTGTCACAAGTGTCAAGTCTATGCTGACAAAGTTCATATTCCTCTGGTTCCCCTCAACGTCCTGACTGCCCCGTGGCCCTTTGCAATGTGGGGCATTGATATGATTGGAGAGATCAAGCCCATGGCTTCCAATGGACATCGCTTCATCCTGGTTGCCATTGACTACTTCACTAAATGGGTCGAAGCAGCTTCCTTCGCCTCTGTCACTAAAAATGTGGTTGCTCGCTTTATCAAGCAAAATCTCATATGTCGGTATGGTGTTCCAGACAGGATCATCACGGACAACGGTACAAATCTGAATAACACAATGATCACTGCATTATGCGAACAGTTCAAGATTTATCATCACAATTCATCTCCCTATCGGCCGAAGATGAACGGTGCTGTTGAAGCTGCGAACAAAAACATTAAGAAGATCATTCAGAAAATGACAGTCACTTACAAAGACTGGCATGAGATGTTACCGTTTGCTCTGCATGGATACCGTACGACGACACGTACTTCAACTGGGGCAACCCCATTTTCTTTGGTTTATGGCATGGAAGTTGTTTTGCCTGTGGAAGTCCAGATCCCCTCTCTAAGAATTATGAAGGATGCAGGTTTGAATGAAGATGATTGGATGCAGACCCGACTTGATCAACTCAATCTGATCGACGAGAAGCGACTTGCTGCTATATGCCATGGTCAGACGTATCAAAAGCGGATGATCAAGGCCTTCAATAAGAAAGTCAGACGTCAAGTGTATCGAGTCGGGGATCTCGTAATCAAGCGGATTATCTTGCCGCAAAGTGATCCCAGGGGAAAATGGACTCCTACATATGAAGGACCATTTGTGATCAAAAGCATATTTTCTGGTGGTGCAATGATTCTGACCACCATGGACGGTGACGATTTGCCGCACCCTGCGAACGCAGACATAGTCAAAAGATACTACGCATAAAATAACCCGACAAGTCGAAAACCCGAAAGGGCGGCTTGGGCAAAAATGGGCATCTCGGTGAACCGAAAACCCGAAAGGGCGGTTCAGGCAAAAATTAGGGATAAAAACGAAAACAAATCTGTACACCCGGCAAGTCGAAAACCCGAAAGGGCGGCTTGGGCAAAAAGGGGTTTCCCGGTGGATCGAAAACCCGAAAGGGCGATTCAGGCAAAAATTAGGGAATTGAAGCATATGACTATGTCTCGTCGGACCACTTCATAGACAATCTCTTCATCAACCGGTTCCAGGCTTCTGATCAATCCAGTCATCGTCAAGTAAAGCATTGAATGGACAGATATTCAGGGTGGTGAAAGCTATGGCGGAATGGAATCCCATGGAATTATTTCACATAGCCATCCTTTATTTTGTATAAATCTTTCAATATTTACGACAGAATCCTCTTACTAGGATGATTGTCTCCTTTGTACAAACATACTCAAAGAAAATCAATACAAATACTCTTCCCAAAAATTTGTGTCATTTCCCTTTTCTTTTTGCACTATTTGTTTTATTTTGAGAAACGTCCAATGTTTTGTTAAATAGGCATATGCATTTGAAACATAATCACTTCCTAAATGAACCTAAGAAAAAGGATTACTGATAGGATGAAGGTACAGATGGATATCTTGACACCCTTTCGAAGGAAACCCCTCAAGAGATTTGGAATCCACATCCCTAGCAAACCCTGAGGCTTATCTCCAGCAGACTCTCGAAGCTTATCCCCAGTAAGGTTCGGGAAGGTATTTCCCCGCAGAGCACGAATGTCTCTCCCGAGTTTCATTCAAAGTTATTCCTCACAAAGGCTTATAACTGGGTTATCCTCAGCTAACAATCACGGAAGATCGCGCTCGCCAGAATTCTTCCTATCCCCAGCGGAGTTCATCAAGAGTTTCCCAACACAACTTATCAATGTGATCCCCAGAGGGGTTTATCTTTGTTATCACCAGCCAGAGAGTCCTCCAGAGCTCAATTTTCCTCAGAGTGCAAATTTTCAATATCCCCAGCGGAGCCAGACTAATGAGCCTTCTCCCCACAGAATTTTAGGAAGAGAAATCTTGAGTTCCCCAATGAGATCGCCAGAATTACTTCCCATCAAGTTGAAGATTCTCAGTCTTACCTCCCCAGCATGAATCTACTAGACTGATACTCCCCAATAGAGGTCATCAGGAATTCTCTTTTCCAGCAGCAGCCAAGGATTTATTTTTTCCAGCAGCAGTCAAGATGCTTTTATCTTCAGCCACCTCGGATTCATTTATCCTCAGCAAGATAGCTCGTCAGCTTACATGTGCATTCATCGCATTCATGTCATAAACATTGATGTCACATATATTGCATCATGCATCATAACGTTGCATACAACTAACTCTTTATCTTTTCAGGAAAGATCAGTCGACAGACTAAAATCATTCAACTTCAAGATTTCTGAAAACAGTTCACGGGTTCTCCAAGTAAATGGATGTTAACCTGTCACTTGTTCAGATTCTTCTTCAAGACTTCTGAAAACAGTTTATGGATTCTTCCCAACAACGGATGTTAATCTATCGACTTGTTCAGATGCAACTTTTGAAAACAGTTTACGGACGCTTCCCAACAACGGATGCTGCTCTATTGCTTATTCAACTTCAAGATTTCTGAAAACAGTTCACGGGTTCTCCAAGTAAACGGTTGTTAACCTGTCACTTGTTCAGATTCTTCTTCAAGACTTCTGAAAACAGTTTATGGATTTTTCCCAACAACGAATGTTAATCTATCGACTTGTTCAGATGCAACTTTTGAAAACAGTTTACGGACGCTTCCCAACAACGGATGCTGCTCTATCGCTTATTTAACTTCAAGACTTCTGAAAACAGTTTACGGGTTCTCCAAGTAACGGATGTTAACCTATCGCTTGTTCAGTTTCTTCTCCAAACCACTGAAAACAGTTTACAGATTCCTCCCAACAACGGATGTCAATCTATTGCTTGTTCAGACTCCCAGTTCAGAGATGGTCCAAAGCTTGGACACTTTCCTGATATTCCCTTCCAGATGGCATCTCTAAGCCCATCCCCGACAAGATTTCTGTCACTCTCAGATGGCATCGTTAAGCCCATCTCCAAATGGCATCTCTAAGCCCATTCCCGCATCCATTGCTTTGACGAGTGCAAATTTCCGGGCACTCTAGTGTCCAATCTCCTTTTACCCTCGAGTCACGAAAGGCAAGCTTGCCAATCTAACTCTTCGGATTCAAGAAGATTGAACAGGGGCAACTGTTGTACCCCAAAATTTTCCCTCCCATTTCTCATTGATTTCTCACCACAAAGCCCTTGAAGCTCAAGGTCCAGTTAGGGTTTCATCTGCTCAAGACCTCTCCTTACACTGTTGACTCAAATTAGGGTTTGTGTTTGCACAAAGATACTTTGACCTAAAATGCCCAATATGACTTTCATGCTTCATATTGGACTCCCAAGTTTACCCATATCAAGTTTCAAGTCTTGATTCCAAGTTTTGCCCAGTCAATTGGACAGTTGACCTAGAAATCAATTGTATTGGGGAAAAAGTCAACTGTGGTCAATTGATAGTCAAACCTCATGAAATTTGACCCACATCAATATTATGAACTCATATGAACCATTTGATCAAGTTTGGATCACAATTCCTCAAGAAATTTGATCAGATCACCAAAAGGGCAAAATAGTCATTTTTAGGGTTTTGACTGCACAAAGGCAATTTTTGACTGTTTGACCTAGATAATGGCAAACCAAGCCCACACATGGACTCAAGGACCCCATGGAATTATCTTGACATGATCAACAAACTCAAAAGATCCCAAGTACACAGGATTGACAGTTGGATTTCCCAGTCAATTGGTCAATTTTGACTGTATACTGAAAAGTCAAACTTTGACTTTTTGGTCAAAATCAAGAGTCAAGATTCATTTTTCATCAAAACATGCCAAATCATGAAACTTGTTCACCAAGAAATCACAAAATGCAAATTAGGGTTTAAAATGGAATTTTTCATAACTTAGAATTTTTCTAAGTTATGAAAAACCCTAATTTTTTCCCAACTTTGCCCCACTTTTTCACCATGATCCATTTGGATCCAAACAAAAGTCCAAACATGAAAGTTGTAGCTTGTTGCATAATCTACAACTTTGATTCACAAAGTTTTCTCATTTGAAGCTTGCATCTCAAGTTACAAATTTTTGAATAGGGGCACTAAACCATTCTTAACTTAGTGAAATTTGACCTATTTTGACAAGGTTTTCTACCCAACTTCAAGACCATTTTCCATACACTTCCACTTGGAATTTCAAATTTCATTTCAAAGATGGATTGTAGTACACATTCCAAGCTTTCCAAAATGTCCAAGAACTTCTCAAACAACCTCATGGTTAGGGAGAATCGAATTTCACAATATAGCAAAAACTCACTTCTTAATTGGCCATTTTTTCATGTTCATAAGTTATGCAAACTTCTCAAAACCAGCATGCCCTTGATTACAGGTCCTTAAACCAAGTTACACTCAATAATTTAATGCTTGTTCATTGTGTCAAAGTGTTATTTTATGAGTTCAAGTGTTGTATACAAGTTTAATCCATTTTTAGATAAAGTAAACTATCCATTTTTGCAAAAGTTCACTTTATGTCCAATTGGTAAATCAAGCAAGTACAAACCAAATCTCTTTAGCACAAGATTATGAACAAATTACTCTGATCAAGAGAAGCTTTGCAGCAGGATTAGAGGTCCCCTACTGACCTAAAGCACCAACTTGCATTTTGTTACTTAAAGGTTAAGAAACATTGCATAACTAAAAAGAACATCCATCTCAGCTTAGATACACAAGAACAAAGTGATCAAACACATTACACACATCCTAACCAAGCTATTGCACGAGCCATTTACCTCCCAAACATCCTCAAACCAAAAAACACCATCAAACTGCAAAAATAGAGTTGCCTCTGCAGTTTGAGTGCCAACTTCTATTCCTCTCAAGCATTCTTGCCAAAACTAGTTCACATACCTTCCATACCATCTATGCAAGCTAACCAAAAGCAAAGGCGCGACCTGTAATCACTCTAACCACTTCCACCATTTTCACATTTCTGATTTGCAGGTGAAGTTCTCTAGCTCGATTCAGAAGCTTTCAAGACAAAGTAAACATTGGAATAGCATCCCTGGACCTCAAGGAAGCTTTTCCAATCATCACCTTGCCCTGAAAGTTCTTACATCTCCAGATAGAACTTCAACTGAATAGGTAGTTTTTTGAATTCGTATCTCTCTTATTAGGCATCATTAGCTTTAAGTTTGTGAATAAACAAGGTTCTACTCATGCCATTGAACATGTACCTGTTTTTACTTTTCATTTCTTTTGCTTGAGTTGTGAGAATTTGGAGTTTGAAAATGGCAGAAAAACTAGGTTAGGATTTGGGGGAGGAGAAATTCTCCCTCATCTTAGAGAGTTAGATCAAGTTATGCATATGGTTAGAATCGTCTCTTCATGCTTAACATTTTTTGTGTTGGAAGTTTATTCAAAAAATCAAAGAATCAGGATGTTCAAGTGGAGCTCTTGGCACGCGTTTTCTGAATAATTTTTGTTCAGAGATTGAAGAAAGGTGACTTTGGGCTGGGCTTGCTTCTGAGATACTTTTCACACCACCCTTTTTGGTTTTGCACCCCTGAGCCCATTTGCTTCATTTTTAATATTTTTGACTTTTGCCTTTTTTTGATTGGTTCATTTATTTTTTCTCAGCATATTAAAAACATAAAAATATTTTTCTCATCATTTTTTGAATTTATTGAATATTTATTTGATTATTTCTTTTGTTTGTACATAAATAAATATATATATATATATATATATATATATATATATATATATATATATATATATATATATATATATATATATATATATATATATATATATATATATATATATATATATATATATATATATATATATATATATATATATATATATATATATATACTTTTTGTTTAAAATATTGAGATAATACAAAAAAAAAATACTTCTTATACACTTTTATTTTATTTTTACTTCCTGAAAATATTTTGTATAAAAATCCCTTTTTTATTTTTATATTAAATATTATCATTTTTATATATAATACCTATTTAGAACTTAATATATAAATATATATATTTATTAATATACTTAGAATAAAATACTAAAATATACATATTTTATTTTATTAATATTAAAAACTACAAAAATCATTTTTTTTACAAATATATTTCTTTTCTTATTTTATTTTTGTGTATAAATGATAAATATTGTATATATTAATAAATGATATCTTTTATTTAATAGAATTGGGGTTTTTGCCCTAAATTCAACAATACTCCAAAAATAATATTTTATAATATTTTTATTTTCTTTCTTATCTTACATAAATAATACTTTTTTTTTCATACATATAAAAATTCCTTTTGCATTCTTGCATATTTGTTTTATTTACCATTTAAATTATACATTTATTTATCTTGTAAATATTCATAGAAAATGATGTAATAGCTTAGATTCAATTTTTTGTCTAAATATCCCCATTTGAAACATTGTACCCCCCTCCCCATATTATTATGTTGTAATAGCGTAGGATTTTAAATTTCGCACTTTTATCGCTTTCTAAACATACTATGCTAGAATTAGGGTTTTGTATGCGAATAAAAATGAACAAAATAGTTGGACCTAATACAAGATAAATGAGCATGAAAAATGGACAACACATCTCACACTTGCACCCCTAGAGTACTCCACTTTGATGCCTTCAAACAATTGGGCCATATTGCATGTTGAACTTCTTTGGGTAAAACAAACAATCAAATGATCATAGTCCCTCAAAATGTTGCTTAAATGAATGATCAAGTCCCTTTTAAAGAAAATTGCCCAAAGACATTTAACACTATTGCAACTATGGTCTAAACGATGACCCGCGTCCGTCCCTTTAATCTCCTAAAACAAGATTGTCCACCAAATGCAATGGTGGAACAAAATTGTCAAAAGGTTTAAAACATAACAAAAATCTTTGAGAAAACTTTAGGGTAGATGAACTCTTAAGTACTTGTCAACTTTCAAAGAAAACACTTGCCTTATTTCAAAACCCACTTCACAAACACTTTCAAAACAAACTTTCAAAAAACCTTGAAACATCTTTTAAAAAGACAAAACACCTTTTGTAAAACATTCGAGTAAAGAATTGTTACAAGGGTAGCCTATACAAGGCATCTTTTCAAAACATTTTCAAAACCACACACAAAGCACCATTTCAAACAATTGAAAACCAAGGCAAGTTGATCTAAGCAAGTACCTAAGAGCCCATGGATAACCATGGATAGAAGGGGTGCTAATACCTTCCCCTTCTATAATCTACTCCCCGAACCCAAGAAAAATCTCAAAGGTTTTTGCTGTGCTTTTTAAACCTTTCCTTAGGATAAAATAAAAAGTCGGTGGCGACTCTTGCTCAACCGAAACATTTGCGAAAACGAACGCAAAACCCTAGTCAGTTCTCCCACCGTATCACACCAACAATCTTTCATCATCGACTTCCGAATGGCATCTATAAGCCCATTCCCGATATCACAAATCAAGTGCCACTTCATGCGAGTGCAAATTTCTGGGCACTCTAGTGTTCAATCATCTTCCACCTTCAGATCACGAAAGGCAGACGAGCCAATCTACATCTTCAGGTTTAAGAAGATTTAATAGGGCAGTTGTTGTACCCTAAAGTTTGCCCTCCCATATTTCTCAACACATGGCAAGTGAGGTCCCCAAATTGCTCAAGGAAGTTCAAGAATTGACCAGACAAACTCTCTCCTAAGGCAGTATACCTCAAATTAGGGTTTCCATCTTCATCAAGATATGTGAACCACAAAGGACTCAAATGCTCACCATTGTCCTAATATATTCTCAAGATCATCCATGTCAATTTTCAAGCCTTGCAGAAGAAGTTTTCTCAGTCAATTGATCAAATGCTTGAAAATCAACTATACTAGGTCAAAAGTCAATTGTGGCCCACATACAATCAAACTTTGAGATTTTTGGTCAACATCCTCATTTTGAAGTATTATACATCATTGGATCAAGGGTTGATCATGATTCCTCAAGGATTGCTCACAATTCATCAAAACCCAAAAGTTGCTAAATTAGGGTTTTACAAGAAAAATCAACTCAAATTTGACCAAGCATAACTTTCTCATACTTTATCATAAATGACCCACCCAAAGCTCATTTTGAAGAGGATTCAATTCCCTACAATTCATATTCATCTCCCAAGTCCAGAATATGCACTCACAAAAAGATATGAAATTTGACATTATAGGTCCTTTAGAAAAGTCAACAAAAACACCTTTTGGCTCAAAGCTCAATACATGAACATGGAAGACTCAATTGAGATGATACCAAAAGGTTTGTTTAGAGGACATCCTAATATTTCTAAAAAGCCCAAGAACACCTCTCTAGGGTCAAAATTAAGATTTTTATGCATTGGCCAAGTTGACCATTTTTGCAAAATTGCCAAAAGTCAAATGTGCTCAAATTTGCATTTTTTGCTAAATGGGTCCAACTTTTTATGCTTGCACCTCAATCATAATGTGGTCCACGAATCAAATGTTAACTCACCCATTATATGCTTCATTTTTCAATTTATTTTTATTTTTCATTAATTAAAAAGTGAATTAAATCAAATAAATGATGAAAATTAACAAAGATATGATTTGATTTGTTTTTTTGACAGATTGGCAATCAAGATATGCTGAGTTAACAAGATCAAATCGATTCAAGGTCAATTGGTATAAGAAAAACATGGTTTGGCTCAATATAGCAACATATCATATAGCTTGCAAATAAAATAAAAATCTTGGATAAATGCCAAGATTTAGTCCAAGTTTGTTAACCTAATTCACTCTAGGTTATATAGTGAACAATTCCAGATCAAAATACAAGGGTTAGAGGTCAAGAGAGGCATATAACAAAACTCAAAAGTGACAAAAAGTGTTGGATCGTTTTTGCATCTAGAGATCAATTCAGACCATTCCAACACTGCTAGTCGATTCTTGGACCTTCCCAGAAGCCAATTGGACCAGTTGCAAGGCTTGAAGCACCCAGAAACACCAACTGTGACTCACACGGTTTGTGTTTTTCTTCAGAATCGATTATCCCAATTCTTGCATCATTAGCAATTTTAATTGTCATATTCGTGATTATCAGCATGTTTTCAGGCTAACTATATTATTCAATTTCGTATTTGAAGCCTGTACACGATGTTGCCATTGCTATGGTTTTTGTGTTATTTTTAGGGTCTTTTGTACATGAACAATTGGGCTTTGAATCAGGTACCATGATGCTTGTGTGGATGAGACGAGTTGATTGGTACCATTACCTTTCATTTATCTTGCGCGTACAACATTTTTGAAATATGCATGGTTATACCTACAGTAGACATCTGTAGGTAAAAGTCTCTTTTTCTAAAACGACGGTTGCAGCGAAGAAGAAGATGCGTGTCAGCCAGCCATTCGTCCGTTTTAAATCTCGCACGTTTTTTTGTTTAGTTAACCACGTTTTATATATTATGTTTTATGCTTGAATTAATAACTAAAAAAATGCAGATGGCTCAGTGGTAAAGGTACTTGGTATTGGGTGGAAGGACCTGGGTTCGATCCCAGGTCCCAACAAATTTTCTTTATTTTCCTTTCTATCAGCAGATCCAGTGCCTCACAATTTCAAGAGCCTTCCATACAACCTCAACATCCGGCCATTGGATGCTCAGCTGGCCAGATCCCATGCCTCTCCAATGAAGGACCATGGTGTACCATAAAGTCAACACCATACAGGATCAAGCGTGGTAAACCTGGGCTTAGCTTGTTGGGCCAGAAATTTAGATGGGCACCCCCAGACTTACTAACAACATACAGGCCCAATTTTATTTCTTTCTTATTTTTATTTCCTTATTTAATTATTTTGCTTAATTATTTATTCACAAAAATTAATCACTTTTTTTATAAAATCATAAAATCAAGAATTCACAAAATTAGAATTAGGTTTTTATTAAATTTAATTTTTAATTAATTAGCTTAATGTAATTTAGGGCAATTTAATTCTTCTTTTCACAATTAAAAATAATTAAAAAATTAGGTTTAAATTCTTGATTTAATTATTTTCTTTTTCCAAATAAAAACACAAAAAATAGGTTAACTTAATTATTTTTCTTAATTAAAGTTAATTAGTAATTAGGTTCTTTTTTTAATTCAATTATTCTGTATTTTCTCAAAATAACAAAAACGACAAAAAAACTTTTTCTTTAATCAATCGCAAGTAGGATTAGTCAAATGGTCAAAACCCTAATCGCCTCGCATTTAACTTACCACGTGCATTTAATTCTTTTATTATTTTTGTAACTGTTCAGGGTTTGTAATAGTTAACTTAGGGTTTTTATTTACTGTTTAAATTCCCGATTTTTGGTTATGTAATTAATCCCCCTCCCCGAAGCCTTGTAATAGCTAGGTTTATTTTCTCGCATTTTTCATTCCTGCAAATATTTAACTGTTTAGATGTATGGCTAATAGGATTGTATGGCAAGAATGCATGACAAAATTAAAATGGTTAGAAAACCCTAATGTGCAAAGATAATAAACTGAAAATAAATCACTCGCACATATTCACTCTTAGGGTATACTCTCACTTTGGTTGCCTTCGGTAAACGATCATTAAGAATAAGATGTATTAGTTGTTGCCCTTCCGTCTAAAAAGATCAAATGTCTCATTCGAATGTTGCCTCAGAAATGTTGCCTCGAAAAAGATCTTAAGACTCTAGGGTTCCTACTAAGGTGTCTTAATATTGCTTTAGTGACCGTACATCCCTTTTGAATTGACCCTTACAAATTCCAACGACGGTGCTACCTATTTCTCAATAGTAGGATAGCGCTGTCTAAAGGAAACAAGAACATAAATGATCTTTTTTTCGAGTAGGTAGATGCTAGTAGGTACTTGCTCAAATCAAAACTTTTCACACTTACACTTTTCAAACAAATGTTCAAAACAACTTCATCACACCCTTGAGGACTGATACAAGGGTTATCATGAAGTAAAACATTTTTTCAAAAAACAAGCACACAAACACAAGCAATTTAAAAATGAGCATGTACCTAAGAGCCCATGGAAAACCATGGATAGAAAGGGTGCTAACACCTTCCCTTTCTATAATCTACCCCCCGTACTCAAAACCTCGAAAAAGGATTTTTTTTTCTGTACTTTTTTCCTTTCCGGTTGGATGAAATAAAAGTCGGTGGCGACTCTTGCTTACCGCGACATTTTGCGAATAAAAAACACAAAATGCAAACTAGTATTAAACAGTCGGTTCTGCCACCGTATCACAGTACCCATTTGAGATAAGTCTCCATAGGGATGGAATTCTTCTGCCCTAAAGCCTTACTATCAATCTTGCTTACCATGCCCCATGCACGTATAAAACTCTAACGATAACCTTGAAGATCACTTTCATAATCGAACATAATACCCTGGATAAGTGCGCCATCAGGACCATCTCTTCAAGCGTAACCAAATTGACGTAGATCCAAGGAAGGGTTATAAGTAATACCTCCCCTAATGCCAAGGAGTGGAACATTAGGGAACTCTCCATAATGATTAATGATAGTGATATCCTCATGAGATGGAGAACACCAGTAAGTATATGTATAAGAAAGTGACATTATTCTTTGCGACCACCTTAAACCTTGTTCATTCTTTATTACCGAGCGCGGAAGATGCAAAATAAACCACCTGGATAGAAGAGGTATACAACACATCAGAGTTCTTCTCCTCTTCATAGTACGAGTGTAAAGAGAATGTAGAATGTCTCCGAGCAAGGTAGGCACAGGATTACATGCGAGAAAAATTTTGACGGTGCTCACATCTATGAGTTGGTCTGGATTAGGGAATAGTATCAACCCATAGATTTGAAGAGCCAAGATGTCTTCAAAAGCTTGGAAACTCATAGCATCTAGGAATAGTTAAGCCTTCTCCAACAAAAATTTATCCAGAAAACCTTTGACTTCACTTCTCGTTTCCCAATTGGATATAATGTCGGACCTATTTAGATGTAAGGCTGCTGCAATAACTTATGGTTCCAGAGATTCCTCTAAACCGGTGAAGGGCATCTGATCAAGAATAGGTACTCCTAGTAATTGAGAGAACTCCTCCATAGTTAGTACTATGATACGGTGGCAGAACTGACTATTTTTTGTTACTACTGGTTTTGTGTTTTTTATTCGCAAATGTACGGTAAGCAAGAGTCGCCGCCGTCTTTTATTTTATCCAACAAAGGAAAAGGGAAAAAGAACAGAAAAAACCTTTTTCGAGATGTTTCTGAGTACGGGGAGTGGATTATAGAAAGGGAAGGTGTTAACACCCTTTCTATCCATGGTTTTCCATGGGCTCTTAGGTACTTGCTCATTTTAAAATTGCTTTTGTGTGTGTTTTGAAAAGCTTTGAAAATGCCTTAGTGCGACGTTTCACTTTATGGTAACCCTTGTGTCAGTCCTCAAGAGTGTGATAAAGCGTTTTTGAAAACTTTGTTCTAAAAGTGTAAGTGTGAAAAAACTAGTTGTTTTGAGCAAGTACTTAAGAGTTTCTACCTACTCGAAAAAGACTGTTCGTTTTCTTATTTCCTTTAGATAGTGCTATCCTACTATTAAGGAGTAGGTAGCTCGATCGTTGGAGTTTGAGGGACAATCGAAAGGGATGATTACCGTCACTTAAGGCAATAGGGAAAGATCTCTTAGTAACTGTCCTAAAGTTATAAGATCGCATTTTGTTTTACCGAGACAACCTTCGAAAGGGACTTGCGATCTCTAAATTTAAGGACAGTCACTAAGAATCCTCGCGTTCGAGAATAGGCATAATAAATCCCAACCAAGGGCATGGGTAGATTGGAAATTACCCACTGAGCCTGAATATACCCTTGGTTTGGCCTAATTTAACCTATATCAAAAAGCCCTAAAACATGCTTCAAAACCCTAAGAATGGTGTTTCACGATTCATGCGCATAAACTCAAATCAAATCATCCAAACATATTGCAAACATTATAATAAGCATGAATAAAATATTAAAACATGTTGATAATGCCAGAATTAAGGAAAACGATTTTTAAAAAAGGAGTGAACCGTGACTGTTATTATGCTTGATTCTTGATGCTTTGAGGCTTGAGAATGAGTGGGATAGCTTCAGTGAATATCTAGGAGTGTTGTTGTGTCCTTGGAATTGCTTGAAACGTCCTATGGAGGGATATGTGATCAACACTTTTTTTGACAAAATTTGAAATCTCTTCTTCCTTTGTGGGAGGCAGGTTGCGCATGTAATGTTGTCCTTAGGGTTACAAATGCTTTGTTATATGTAGTAGAATCAATCTAGGTCATTAGAATTAGAAAGAATACAAGATATAATTGTTGTACCCCAAAATTTTCCCTCCCATATTTCTCAAAACATTGCAAGAAAAATCTCCAAGTGGCTCAAGATTGCTCAAGAGTTGGACAGTCAAATCATCTCCTAAGGCAGTCAACCTCAAATTAGGGTTTTGTGTTGCATCAAGGTCCTTACATCCAAATGACCTCAAGTGCTCCCCAATGTGCTAATATGTTCTCAAGATCATCCATGTCAAATTTCAAGCCTTGTAGAGGAAGTTTGGTCAGTCAATTGCTCAAGGGGTCCAAAAATCGAATGTGCTAGGGCAAAAGTCAACTGTGACCCAAATTCAGTCAAACTTCAAGATTTTTTGTCAACATTCTCATTTTGAAAGATATTTCATAATTTGATAAATGGTTGATCATGATTCATCAAGGATTGCTTAAAATTCATCAAGACTCAAAAGTTGCTAAATTAGGGTTTTGCAGGAAAAGTCAACTCAACTTTGACCAAGCATAACTTTCTCATACTTTATGAGAAATGACCAATCCAAATCTCATTTTGAATAGGATGAAATTTACTACAATCAATCTTCACACCCCAAGATCAATAAATGCACTCATAAAAAGTTACAAATTTGGACATTATAGGTCGTTTTTGAAAGTCAACAAAAACACATTTTTTCCAAAGCTTATAACATGAGAATGGAATATCAAAATAAGATGAGACCAAAAGGGATGGTTATAGGACATCTCAAGGTTTCTAAAAAGTCAAATAATACTTCCAAAAGTTCAAAATTGAAGAAGTTATGCATTGATGAAGTTGGGCATTTTTGCAAAATTGCCAAAAGTCAAATATCCCCAAAACTTCAAATTTTGTCAAATGGGCTCATTCTTTTCCACTTGATTTGATCTTGTCACACTACACACGTGTCCTAGATTTATCCTTGTGTCCATTTATTAATTTTTCTATTTTATGTGATTTTTTATTGAATTAATTCATTTAAATCAATTTAAATCAATTTAAATCAAATAAAATCTAAATATTGATAACTTAGGATCTTTTTTATTGTTATAGGTATTAATTGTCATCATGGACATGACCAAATCTGTATCAAGCCTATCATGAACAAAAAGATGGATTGTGGACAAAATTGGAAGCTTTTTCATGGTGAATCAAATCATATCTCCAAACATCAATGCATAAAAATTCAGCCCAAAAAAGTTAACCTAATTCACTCCATGTTACATATACAAGTGAGAGGCACAATTTTTAGAGGTTAGAAGCTGCCAAATCACAAGAACCAAACTTGAGAAAATTGCAAAAAAGTGTGGAATCGAAATTGTTCTTAGAGACACTTTCAGGACCTAACAAGCATTTCAATCGCTTCCTGGCACTTCTCAGAAGCAGAACCAACCAAGATCACGCATTCTCCAGCCTCCAAAAGCACTGTAAGCGTCCCTCAGATCCGCCATGTTCATGGATTCCCAAATCTCTATTCTTGCATCCATTCTCAAAAACGATTGCATATTCGGATTCCTCATATCATTTATGAACTTTCTGCATTAACCAATTTTATTTTCATGCTTTGTATCGAGAAATGCCGTTGTAGGGTTTCCTAGGTTTGTTTTAGGGGTTTTTGATACAGGTGAAATTAGGCCTGTTAACGGACATGGTTGAGACCGGGATGAAGAGGCGAGCACAACCATGGCATTGGATGGAGTTTATATGGCCTGGAATGGATTTTGGAATTGACCTATGCCTTTTGCTGAGGATTTAAATCCGCAGGTAATCCCTGTGAAAATCTGAGGACAGGAACGACAACGTGTCCCCATCCTATTGCTCCATTCAAAATTCTGCGCTTTATTTTTTAATTCTGGCATATTGTTTGTTTTTTCCAATATTATATTTAGTGTTCATTCCACTAACAAATAAAACACGTTGGCTGAGTGGTAGTGGAGCGTATGCATTGGCCTGCAGGACCTGGGTTCGAATCCCAAGTCCCCCATATATTTGTTGTATTTTGTTTCCAGGAAATCCAGTACAAATTCCAACGCGTGATCACCATATACCCTCATGCAATCAGTGGACAGATGGCCTCTAGGCCAAATCTGATGGTCCAGATGGGAGACCCACCATGGTGCCTAGTCAATGTACACGTGTGGAAGCAGGAAAAGTCAGCCAGGCCAGGTCAATTGGGCCTTTGAAATTGCTAATCAGACCCCCTAGTCAGGCCCATATATTTCTAACTTTCTCTATTTTCTTTCTTTTATTTATTTATTTGTTTGTTTATTTTTATTATTTAATCACTAACCAATTAATCTTTTTCTTAATAAAATAAAAAACCAAAAAATATATTTTATCTATTAAAATTAAATTCAACACTTTATTTTTTGTAAATAAATATTAATTTAATCAATTTAGTTTAATTAGGAAATAACTTTAATATTTTTGCAATAATTAAAATTAATTTAGATGATTAGGTTTTTATTAACTTTGATCAAATTTATTTTATTTCTTTAAATACTAAAAAAAACCCAAAAATATTTTAATTAATTAGTTTATTTATTTAATTAACTTAGTTTATTTCCTTTTCATTCAAAAAATAACAAAAAAATCACTTTCTTCCAAAAAGGGGTCAAAACCCTAAAAATGCGCCCGATTTAATTTCTCGCATGCGATCCATTATTCAATATTGTATCTATTTCCCGGGATGTAATAGTTTAATTAGGACATTTTTTATCGCTTTATTTATTTTCCGCATTTTAATTTCAAGGGTTGCTTTTGGCGATGTAAATACCCGACGCCTTGTAATAATTTAGTTTAAATTCTGCATTTTAATTCTGCAAATTATACAACTGTTAGATGTTTGATAATAGGAATGCATGACAAGATATGAATGTTTAACCTAAAATCAACATAGATCACCATTAACATGAAAAGACAAAATAACTGAAAACGACACACTCGCACATGTGTACTCTTAGGGTACACCTCACTTGGTTGCCTTCGAACGTGGTCATTGAGTATAAGAAGTTTTAGAGGTCTCCCTCTTGTCCAAAGATCATAGTTGCCTCGAAACGGTTGCCTCGGAAAAATGATCTAAGACATTAGGGTTACCGCTAAGGCCTCCTAACATTGCTTTGGTGACCACACGTCCCTTAACCGAATTGACCCTTAAACTCTAATGATGAGGCTACCTACTCATCCATAGTGGGATAGCATTGTCTAAAGGACATAAACACAGATTGATTCCTTTTTCGAGTAGGTAGATGGTTCTTAGATACTTGCTCTCTCTCAAAACAAAATAAAACTTTTCGCACTTACACCTTTCAAACAAAAACTTATTTCAAACCCACAAACACAAAGAAAAGCAAATTTTGAAAACACTTTGAGCAAGTACCTAAGAGCCCGTGGATAACTACGGATAGAAAGGGTGCTAACACCTTCCCTTTCTATAATCTACCCCTCGAACCCGAGAAACATCTCGAAAAAGGAATTTTTCTGTGCTTTTTTCCTTTCCTTGTTGGATAAAATAAAAGACGGTGGCGACTCTTGCTTACCGCGACATTTTGCAAAAACAAACACAAAACGCGAACCAACATTCCAAAAAACAGTCAGTTCTTCCCACCGCATCACAGAACTGGCGACTCTGCTGGGGACTATATAAATAAGTGAGGTGTACCTTAAGACTAGATCATTGTGTTTTCAATTGTTTGCTTTGTATGCTTTATATTTGTGGGCTTGTATCGGAGTTACTATAGATCCTAACCCGGATCTGGGGATACCCTTTAGGTAAGTAGCAATAAACTGTGAGGTAACTGTACGGCGTAGACCGATACGGTTGAAGCAGTAACTATGTTGGTGTGGTACTTTAGTCTGTACCGATATCCCTTGTGTTGGAACGAGGAGAATATGGGTCTTCTAAGGGGTCATTAAGCACCAACTTATCTTAGAACCTTTAAATTGACCAACTTGGCCATAGAACAGTAGCAGTATGCTACACTCATTGAGACTAAACTCTCGCGATGATTCCCGCCACAAGAAAAGGTTGCTAAACTGGAATTATGACCGATCGAGGATAGTCAGTGATATTGAGATCCTTTAGAACCCGGTTACTATTTTTAGGACAGGTTTAAACCAACTGAACTGAAAGAGGGTAGTACCTAAGCTCCTTGCCAACCTGAAATCTAAGGGCTCTCTGTGTGACTTGTGTGCCTTTACCATGTTTGTTGTTTGTGGATACTTGTGGTGTGCTTTCTATCATGACATCATGACATCATAACATTGCATACATCTTGCATTTTGACTAACCTATTTCAAAGACAGGAGGGATTCATCTTTGTTCTGTTTTGTAGGCCATGATGCCCATGCGTAGGAATACCATCCGGATTAACTTTGTTCAGGTTCCCACCTTGCTTAAAGATTTGGTTGCAAAGATGCCTGACACTACTTCCTTCATCAGGAGGCATGGTTACCTTCTCAGTTTGGTCACCTCCAAATTGGACGAGCAGATGATGAGTGTTTTAGTCCAGTTCTATGATCCACGGTACCATTGCTTTACTTTTCAGGACTATCAGCTGGTTCCAACCTTAGAAGAGTTCTCTGAGTTGCTTGGTATCTCTATCCGAGAGCAGACCCCGTTTACTGGTTGGGAAAAGATCCTTAGGCCGGAAGAGATTGTTGCAGCCCTTCATATGACAAAGGAAGAGGTAATGGCTAATTGGGAGACTAGAAGTGGAGCAAAGGGCTTTCTGACTAAGTTTTTGGTTGGTAATAGAGTTCACAGATCTGATCCACACGAACTGGGCCCAAAGACTTCTCTCTCGATGGAGCCATATCTCAGATGGGTTCGTATCCGTGCCCAAAAGCTGGGTATGCCGTATGAAGCCGTCCGGCCTGTCATTGTTGAAGTTGCTAATGAAGAAGGGGTTCTTCCAACCATCCTCCATCCTCATATGCCCACTGACATTGGGGCACTGAAAAGGTCTTGGGTGCAACTGAGAGAAGAACGAGATTCTTACCGAGAAAAGTTCAACGAGCAAGAGCAGAAGATCCAGAAGTTGACTAGGCAGCTGGAGAATGAGCAGATTCTCAATGACTACGTCTGCACCGACAAGAAGAGACCATGGGAGCATTGATTGGCCTTTGATTATTTCCCTTTCAGTTTTATTTACTTTTCAGTATTTCCTTCCTTGTAATGCCTTAAGGGCAATTTGTTGAACAATTTGAATTTCAAAGTTTATCTAATAAAGTGTGTTTCCTTTCTGGTTTACGAATTTGAATATCCCGATTGTCTTTGAAATCATGTCATACGCATTTCATCCCATGCACTTCAAAAACAAGTACCCATTACAGGTCTCTTATCTTCTTCGCTGTTTATTTCAGCACTCATCATGTCTATTGAACCATACACCGAGCAAGCAATCAAGGCCCTACAGGCTCAGAATGCCCAATTCTAAGAGTTGTTCATGAATCTAGCTAAGGGCCAGCAAGATCTGAAGACCCTAATTCTGAAAGAGAAGAAGAAAAAGAAGAAGAAGAAGAAGAGGACAGTCCTGTTTAACACAGGTCACAGATTTGGAAATAGGCTACAGAATGAAGTTGATTTGACCACCTCATCTGGAGGGAAAGATAGTCAGGAAGAAAGAAGGGCTCCTAGCCCTGTGGTCTCCGACAATGAGACGGACTTCAATGAAGACCAGTATCCTCCAGCTGAGGATAGATACAAACAGCTGGAAGATCGGTTGAGTACGATGGAAGTTCAGAAAGTGCCTGGTCTGGACTTTGGTGATCTAGGTCTATCATTTGGGGTGGTGATTCCCCAAAAATTCAAAGCACCAGCCTTTGCTAAGTATGACGGAGTTTCTTGTCTGAAGCTGCACCTCCGGTCATATGTAAGGAAGATTCAGCCGTACACAGCTGATAAGAACCTATGGATCCACTTCTTTCAAGACAGTCTCTCAGGGACTCAGCTTGAATGGTTCTATCAGTTAGACGGAGCCAGTATCCGCAGTTGGGAAGATTTGGCTACTGCTTTCTACAGGCAGTACCAATACAATTCCGACCTCGCTCCTACACGTACCCAACTCCAGGGTATGTCAATGGGAACGGGTGAAGGTTTCAAAGATTATGCCCAGAAGCGGAGAGACCTTTCCGGAAGAGTACAACCACCCTTGGCTGATCGTGAGCTTGTGGATATGTTTCTGGGGACCTTGTCTGGTCCATTTTTCAACCATCTAATTAGAAGCTCTTCGTCTGGGTTTACAGAGCTAATTTTGACTGGTGAAAGAATTGAGGCTGGTATTAAGGCTGGAAAAATACAGAAGGGTGCTTCATCAAGCACCGAGAAGAAGCCTTTTAAGAAAGATTCCAGTGTTGTCTACAGTTCGAAAAGATAAAATAGACCTGAACACCGCCAAGATGTCAATGCGGTTGTTATTTCAAAATCTGCTGGTGCTCCTCAGCACAACAATCAACAAAAGGACGAGAGACCTCGAAGGCAATTCACCCGTCTCAACATGACCTTATCTCAGATTCTGCCACAGCTACTGAAAACCAATCTGGTGATTCCAAGGGAAGCCCCGAAGAATCCAAATACAACATCACCAAAGTATAACCCTAATGCCCTCCGTGCTTATCACTCTGATAGCCCGGGGCATAATATAGATGATTGTTGGACTTTAAAGAATAAGATACAAGACTTAATTGATGCAAAGGAGATTGAGTTTGAGGCGCCCGAAAGACCTAATGTTGTGACTACTCCTATGCCCAAGCATGGAGTAAATGCTATAGATGAAGACTCGTTCGTGGTTTCTATGAATGATATTGTTACCCCTTTGATGACGGTGAAGAAGAACCTTTTGCTAGCCGGTTTATTTCCGGGTTGTGACGAAGGTTGTCGTATGTGTTCTGCCCTACTAACTGGTTGCCCACTTTTAAAATCAGGTATCCAACGCCTGATGGATAGTAAAGAAATTATGTTTGAGAAGACCGTTGTTCCTTTAATCCCTACTGAAGAAGTTGCCATCATTACCATTTTCGACAATTCTTCCAAGGCTCCCTCGAGGAAGCCTGTTAGAATTACATTTGTTCCAAGAATCACACCATTGGTCATCACTATTCCGGGGCCCATCCCCTACACCTCTGATAAAGCTGTCCCTTGGCACTATGGGGCGGATGTTTATTTTCATGGAGTTAAACAAGAGTTAGATGCTGATACTGACGTCAGCAATATTGTTGGACCTGCTAAAGTCACCCGCAGCGGAAGACTTTTCTCACCTGATATCTCTCCATCAACTGCCCGAAAGCCTGTTGTTATTACACCTGCCAGTGTACCTGCTACTATTCCTATTCAAGTTCCTATTATTACCCCTGTCGCCGAGTCATCTGACGCTCGGGGCAAAGGGATCACCAGTGAGCCTGCCCATACGGAGGCCCCGAAGATGATTACTGTTGAAGCTTCTAAACAAGAGATGGAAGAGATTCTGAAAATCATCAAAAAGAGTGACTACAATGTAGTTGAACAGCTGGGGAAAACCCCGTCCAAGATCTCTATGTTGTCACTATTGCTATGCTCAGAGGCCCATGCCAAGGCTCTGATTACCTTCTTGAAGACTGCCCACGTACCACAAGAGACATCAGCTGATCAGTTTACAGATTGCATGGCCAATTTGACTGCTGATAATGGGTTGGGTTTCTCTGATGCCAACTTGACTGCTAAAGGGAAGAATCACAATGATGCCCTGCATGTCTCCATTGAATGCAGAGGCACTACTCTTGCTCATGTATTAGTGGATATTGGTTCCTCATTGAACGTCCTGCCTAAGAAAGCTCTAGACCGGTTGGACTGTGAAGGGTTAGAGTTGAAACCAAGCAATATTGTTGTTAGGGCCTTTGATGGGTCTAAGAGGATGGTGCACGGTGATGTTAATATTCCGATTAAGGTTGGTTCTCAAGTTTTCAACTCTACATTCTATGTGATGGACATTCGTCTATCTTATTCTTGTTTGCTGGGTCGTCCATGGATCCACAGAGCTGGGGCTGTAACCTCAACACTCCACCAGAAACTGAAGTACTCGGTCAAAGGGAAGATTGTGACAGTGCAAGGAGAGGAAGAGTACATGGTGAGCCACCTCAACTCTTTCCGATATGTAGAGATGGATGGGGAGTTCATTGAGACTCCATTTCAGCATTTTGAAGAGGTTCCCCAGACACTGGCATCAGCTGAGACTGTTGTTGGAGATTCTCCTATGAAGATGGCTTCCTTCAAGGATGCATGGGCTGTTGTCGAGAAAGGTGGGTGTGCAAATTGGGGACAACTCCCTGATTTTACACAGAAGACTAACAAGTTTGGTTTGGGTTTCACTACAGAAGCTCAAAGGGTTGTTCGGAATGCACGGATCGGAAGACCTCCCGTGTTCATCAGCAACTCGGGAGTGAATGCCATTGAAGATGGTGTGGAAGAGTCTGAGTTCGATAGCTAGATCTATCCTACGATTGACGGTGGACCAAGCAACTGGATAGTAAAGGATTTCATCCCTATTACTTTTGTTACCCAGTAATGAAACTTTTTTTTTTGAATTTGTAACAGACAATGTTTAAACTTTGTGGCCCGGTGTCTTACCCGGGGCACCGTGGCTTCATTTGTGAGGGCTTTATGTGTGTCATCTTCATATATCATTAATAAAAGCATTAGATGTTTCTTGCATTTCAAATTTTGCGCTCCTTGTTTTTCTTTATTATATATTGCAAAACAGCTATTTTACACATACTCACATATACAAGTCTACGTCCATTCTGGATCCTACTGGTAACGACTCTGCTACTTCCAGTTATGACTTCGAAAATCCGATCAACTTAGCCGAAGACGAAGGTGAAGATGATTGCACAGTGCCTAGTGAACTTGCAAGACTGTTACTCCAAGAAGAGAGGGCTATTCAGCCGCACGAAGAGTCGGTGGAATCAGTGAATCTGGGTACAGATATAGACAAGAAAGAGGTCAAGATCGGTGCCAATCTGGAGCTTAGTGTGAAGAAACGGTTGATTCAGATGCTGCGGGACTATGTTGAGATATTTGCCTGGTCATACGAAGATATGCCTGGTTTGGATACTGATATTGTGGTTCATCGCCTGCCTACCAAGGAAGACTGTCCTGCAGTGAAACAGAAGGTCTGTCGAATGCGCCCAGAGATGTCTGAGAAAATCAAGGCTGAGGTTATGAAATAGTTTGACACCAGTTTTCTAGCAGTTACTTCGTACCCACAGTGGGTTTCCAATGTAGTTCATGTGCCGAAGAAGGATGGTAAGGTTCGAATGTGTGTTGACTACAGGGATTTGAACAGGGAGAGCCCCAAAGATGATTTCCCTCTGCCTCATATCGACGTTCTGGTTGACAACACCGCTCAGCATAAGGTATTCTCCTTTATGGATGGTTTCTCCGGTTATAATCAGATAAAGATGGCTCCCGAAGACCTGGAGAAGACGACCTTTGTTACTCAGTGGGGTACTTTTTGCTACAAGGTCATGCCTTTTGGATTGAAGAACGCTGGGGAAATGTATCAGTGTGCCATGGTTGCTTTGTTTCATGACATGATCCATCATGAGATTGAAGTATACGTCGATGACATGATTGTAAGGTCCCAAACTGAGGAGGAACACCTTGACCATCTGCAGAAGCTATTTGACAGGCTGAAGTTGTACAAACTGAGGTTAAACCCGAACAAGTGCACCTTTGGGGTGAGATCTGGTAAGCTACTGGGTTTCGTCGTAAGCGATAAAGGTATTCAAGTGGATCCTGCCAAGGTGAAAGCTATACAAGAGATGCCATCCCCCAGAACAGAGAAAGAAGTCAGAGGCTTCTTGGGACGTCTGAATTACATTGCCTGATTCATCTCGCACATGACTGCTACTTGTGAGCCAATCTTCAAGCTGCTGAAGAAAGATCAAGTAGTGCGTTGGAACGATGAATTTCAGGCCACTTTCGAAAGGATCAAAGATTATCTCCAAGAGCCACCCATTCTGATGCCTGCGGTTGACGAGAGACCTCTGATCTTATACTTTACAGTACTCAACAACTCAATGGGGTGTGTGTTGGGTCAGCATGACGAGTCTGGCCGAAAAGAGCATGCTATTTATTACCTTAGCAAAAAGTTTACCGACTGTGAGACCCGATACTCACTGCTCGAGAAAACTTGTTGCGCTTTGGCATGGGCTGATCGCCGGCTGAGACAGTATATGTTGACTCACACTACTCTATTGATATCAAAGATGGATCCAATCAAGTATATCTTCGAAAAGCCTGCCTTGTCCAGAAGAATAGCGAGATGGCAAATGATCTTGACTGAGTATGACATCCAGTACACGACCCAAAAGGCAATCAAGGGAAGTGTGTTGGCAGACCATTTGGCACATCAAGCAGTGGATAATTACCAGTCTATGAACTTTGAATTTCCGGACGAGAATATCATGTTGGTAACCGATTGTGAGACACCGGGACTGGATGAAGGACCTGAGGAAGGATCTCGATGGTCTATGTACTTTGATGGAGCTTCGAACGCTTTGGGTAATGGAATTGGAGTCGTCATTATATCCCCTAAAGGCTCTCATACTCCGTTTACCGCCCGACTATGTTTCAACTGCACCAACAATATGGCGGAGTATGAAGCGTGCATCATGGGTCTTCGAGCAGCAATTGACCTAAGGATTAAGTTTCTAAGTGTCTTCGGAGATTCCGCTCTCGTGATCAGTCAGATCAAAGGCGAGTGGGATACGAAACACCCAAATCTGGTTCCTTACAAAGAGTATGTATTGACATTGCTTCCCCATTTCGAGGAGATAACCTTTGACCACTTCCCTAGAGAGGAGAATCAGTTGGCGGACGCGCTAGCTACAATGTCTTCTATGTTCAAAGTCAATTGGGACAACGAAGCTCCCCGGATTATCATTGAGAGATTGAACGAACCTGCACATTATTGTGACATTGAGACTGAAGAGGTAACGGAAAAGCCCTGGTCTCATGAGGTGAAGAGGTATCTTGAAACTCAAGAGTACCCCAAGGGTGCATCTGTTAATGATAAGAAGTTTCTGAGGAGGTTTGCGGCGAAGTTCTTCATCAGTAATGGCATCCTTTACAAGCGTAACCATGATTCAACCTTACTGCGTTGTGTGGATAAGAAAGAAGAATAAAGGATCATGGAAGATTTAAATGAAGGTACCTTCGGAACTCATTCCAGTGGACATACCATGGCAAAGAAAATTCTTCGGGCAGGATATTATTGGTCCACAATGGAAGCTGACTGTTATCAGCATTCTCGGACATGTCACAAGTGCCAAGTCTATGCTGATAAGGTGCACATACCTCATGTTCCTCTGAACATCTTGACAGAACCTTGGCCTTTTGCAATGTGGGGCATTGATATGATCAGCGAGATCAGACCTACAGCGTCCAACAGGCATCGTTTCATCTTGGTAGCAATCGATTACTTTACAAAGTGGGTTGAAGCAGCTTCCTCTGCTACGGTAACCAAGAACGTCGTAGCACGGTTTATTCGGCACAATCTGATATGTCGATATGGTGTACCAGAGAGGATCATTACGGACAATGGTACCAATCTCAACAACAAGATGATCACCAAACTCTGCGAGTAGTTCAAGATACAGCATCACAACTCTTCTCCTTACCGACCGAAGATGAATGGGGCTGTTGAAGCGGCTAATAAGAACATTAAGAAGATTGTGCAGAAGATAACAGTGACATACAAAGACTGGCATAAGATGTTACCGTTTGCTCTTCATGGGTACCGTACCTCAGCTCGGACGTCAACAGGGGCAACACCCTATTCCTTGGTATATGGCATGGAGGCAGTCTTGCCCATCGAAGTTCACATACCCTCTCTTCGGATCATGAAGGACGCATGTTTGAGTGAAGATGGCTGGATTCATACCCGGCTTGATCAGCTGAATTTAATCGACGAAAAGAGATTTACTGCTATTTGTCATGGTCAGACGTACCAAAAACAGATGATCAAGGAATTTAACAAGAAAGTTAGACAACAAGAGTATCAAGTCGGGGATCTGGTAATCAAGTGCATTATTCTACCTTAAGGTGATCCCAGGGGCAAATAGACCCCTACTTACGAAGGGCCATTTGTGATTAAGAACATTTTCTCAGGAGGAGCTATGATTCTAACCACCATGGATGGTGACGACCTTCCTCACCCCGTCAATGCAGACATAGTGAAAAGATACTACGCATAAATCAAAGACCCGCTAGGTTGACTGGCCTAGGCAAAAATAAGGGCTTCCCGGCGAACCAAAAGGATTCGGACAAAAATAAGGGATGAAAAATGAAAACATGTGTACACCTGGCAAGTCGAAAACCTGAAAAGGCAGCTTGGGCAAAAAAGGGTATCCCGATGGACTGAAAACCCGAAAGGGCTGTCCAGGAAAAAATTAGGGATCAAAGCGTAACACTATGTCTCATTGAATCACCTTGCATCCAGACTTCGGTATCGACTATCAAGCTCGGACGGCACTAATCAATCTGATTCATCTTCAGCAAGTAGCAAAGTGATGAGATGCTCGAGGACATAAGGGCAATAACAGAGTTGGAACCCAGTGGGATCATTCACATACCTGTTTTGTTTTCTTTTCACAAATTGTATAAATTCTATTTGTTCGGCGGCGCTCTCTTACTAGGACGTCAGCCTCTTGTACAAAAATGCCTATTTACAGGCCAAACTTCAAATCAATACAAATTCATTTTCAAAGAAATTTCAAACTGTTTTTCCTTTATCTGTTTTGTTTTGCAAAGAACGTCCAATGTTCATTTTTTATATATGCATTTGACATCAATTGCTGCTCATAAATAGTTACATGTGAAACAAAAGATGATTACTGGTAATATCAGAAACAAAGGCAATAAGAAGTGTCCAAGCTGTGTAGTTGCTTTGTTCACCAGGTACAAAGGTAGATTCAGCTGAAGAATATGGCTAAGATAAGATACCTTCACTCCCCGCAGAGTAAGAAAGTAATGGTAGCTCTCCCCCAGCTGAGACTTGCAACTATGAACAAATCAGTAATGCTCTCCCCAAGCAGAGTTTACCTACCATCAGCACTGAAAGACTTAATATCCCCGACAGTCTTAATATTCCCCAACGGAGTGTAAGAATGCTCCCCGAAAGAATACAAGATACCCCCAGTGGAGTCAATATTTCCCCAGCACGGTCTGAAAAAGCTTCCCCAACAGAGTTGAAGAATCGTCCCCAGTAGACTCTGGAAGTTTATCCCCAGCGAAGTACAAAGTAAATCTCCCCAGCCAAGTTCAAAGGATCATTCCCAGCAGAATTCAGAGGATTATCCCCACAAAAGTCTAACAGGGTTATACCCATCAAGTTGCAACTGAAAGATCATCCCCAGCGGAGTTCTTTCCTTTCACAAATAGGAAGTCAATCCTCAACAGATTCAGTATCGCCAGCAACGGTAATTCATCCCCAATAGAGTTTATCAGTGGAATCTTCAGCAAAGCATCTCTTCCCCACAGAGTAATCTCCTCATCAGTTTATTCCCCAACAAATTTATCTTCTCCTGCAGGCTTATCACCTTCGTTCACCATCCCCAGCGGAAACGAAGAATTCAACTCTATTCTCCAGCAGCTATCTGGGATTTATTTTCCTCAGCTAAAACATTACATTTCCATGCATCATGATACATGCATAAACGCACCATACCATACAATCTCATTTATGTTGAGAACATCATTGCTTGATCCATATCATGCATTGCATATGACTGACCTCTACCTTTCAGGAAAGATGCAGTTAAATTCTCAACTATGTGGAAGACCTTGTCTGGTCCAATTAAATCGATTCGTAAAGATTTTTCTGATGCTGATCCAGTTGAATCTATTCCAAGACCTTGTCTGGTCCAGTTAAATCGATTCCTAAAGATTTTTCTGATGCTGATCCAGTCAAAGTTACTCCAAGACCTTGTCTGGTCGAGTTAAATCGATTCCTATAGATTTTTCTGATGTCGATCCAGTCAAAGTTAATCCAAGACCTTGGCTGGTCCAGTTAAATCGATTCCTAAATATTTTTCTGATGTCGACCTTGTCTGGTCCAGTTAAATCGATTCCTAAAGATTTTTCTGATACTGATCCAGTCAAAGTTAATCCAAGACCTCCTCTGGTTCAGTCAGATCGCCGATAAGATCTCCCTGATTTGTATTCCAGTTGAAGTTCAAATCATCTATCAACAGTCTCCAAATGGCATCTGTAAGCCCATTCTCGACATCACAATGCTGATACCACTTCATGCGAGTGCAAATTTTTGGGCACTCTAGTGTTCAATCATCTTCCACCTTTGGATCACGAAAGGCCCGAAAGCCAATCTATATCCTCAGGTTTAAGAAAATTTAACAGGGGCAGCTGTTGTACCCCAAAATTTTCCCTCCCATATTTCTCAAAACATTGCAAGAAAAATCTCCAAGTGGCTCAAGATTGCTCAAGAGTTGGACAGTCAAATCATCTCCTAAGGTAGTCAACCTCAAATTAGGGTTTTGTGTTGCATCAAGGTCCTTACATCCAAATGACCTCAAGTGCTCCCAAATGTCCTAATATGTTCTCAAGATCATCCATGTCAAATTTCAATCCTTGCAGAGGAAGTTTGGTCAGTCAATTGCTCAAGGGGTCCAAAAATCGACTGTGCTAGGGCAAAAGTCAACTGTGACCCAAATTCAGTCAAACTTCAAGATTTTTTGTCAACATTCTCATTTCGAAAGTTATTTCATCATTTTATCAATGGTTGATCATGATTCATCAAGGATTGCTCAAAATTCATCAAGACTCAAAAGTTGCTAAATTAGGGTTTTGTAGGAAAAGTCAACTCAACTTTGACCAAGCTTAAATTTCTCATACTTTATGAGAAATGACCCATCCAAAGCTCATTTTGAAGAGGATGCAATTTCCTAAAATCCATATTCACGCCCTAAGATCAAGAAATGCAATCACAAAAAGCTACAAATTTGGACATTATAGGTCATTTTTGAAAGTCAACAAATACACCTTTTTGCCAAAGCTTATAACTTGAGCATGGAATATCAAAATAAGATGATACCAAAAGGCTGACTATAAGACATCTCAAGGTTTCTAAAAAGTCAAAGAACACTTCCAAAAGTTCAAAATTGAAGAAGTTATGCATTGATGAAGTTGGGCATTTTTGCAAAATTGCCAAAAGTCAACTATCCCCAAAACTTCAAATTTTGTCAAATGGGCCCATTCTTTTCCACTTGATTTGATCTTGTCACACTACACACGTGTCCTAGCTTCAGCCTTGTGTCCATTTATTAATTTTCTATTTTATGTGATTTTTTATTGAATTAATTCATTTTAAATCAATTTAAATCAAATAAAATCTAAATATTGATAACTTAGGATCTTTTTGATTGTTATAGGTCTTAATTGTCATCATGGACATGATCAAATCTGTATCAAGCCATATCATGAACAAAAAGATGGATTATGGACAAAATTGGAAGCTTTTTCATGGTGAATCAAATCATATCTCCAAACATCAATGCATAAAAATTCAGCCCAAAAAAGTTAACCTAATTCACTCCATGTTACATATACAAGTGAGAGGCACAATTTTTAGAGGTTAGAAGCTGCCAAATCACAAGAACCAAACTTGAGAAAATTGCAAAAAAGTGTGGAATCGAAATCGTTCTTAGAGACACTTTAAGGACCTAACAAGCATTTCAATCGCTTCCTGGCACTTCTCAGAAGCAGAACCAACCAAGATCACGCATTCTCCAGCCTCCAAAAGCACTGTAAGCGTCCCTCATATCCGCCATGTTCATGGATTCCCAAATCTCTATTCTTGCATCCATTCTCAAAAACGATTGCATATTCGGATTCCTCATATCATTTATGAACTTTCTGCATTAACCAATTTTATTTTCATGCTTTGTATCGAGAAATGCCATTGTAGGGTTTCCTAGGTTTGTTTTAGGGGTTTTTGATACAAGTGAAATTAGGCATGTTAACGAATATGGTTGAGACCGGGATGAAGAGGCGAGCACAACCATGGCATTGGATGGAGTTTATATGGCCTGTAGTGGATTTTGGAATCGACCTATGCCTTTTGCTGCGGATTTAAATCCGTAGGTAATCCCTGTGAAAATCTGAGGACAGGGACGACAATGTGTCCCCATCCTATTGCTCCATTCAAAATTTCGCGCTTTATTTTTTAATTCTGGCATATTGTTTGTTTTTTCCAATATTATATTTAGTGTTCATTCCACTAACAAATAAAACACGTTGGCTGAGTGGTAGTGGAGCGTATGCATTGGCCTGCAGGACCTGGGTTGGAATCCCAGGTCCCCCATATATTTGTTGTATTTTGTTTCCAGGAAATCCAGTACAAATTCCAACGCGTGATCACCATATACCCTCATGCAATCAGTGGACAGATGGCCTCCAGGCCAAATCTGATGGTCCAGATGGGAGACCCACCATGGTGCCTAGTCAATGTACACGCGTGGAAGCAGGAAAAGTCAGCCAGGCCAGGTCAATTGGGCCTTTGAAATTGCTAATCAGACACCCTAGTCAGGCCCATATATTTCTAACTTTCTCTATTTTCTTTCTTTTATTTATTTATTTGTTTGTTTATTTTTATTATTTAATCACTAACCAATTAATCTTTTTCTTAATAAAATCAAAAACCAAAAAATATATTTTATCTATTAAAATTAAATTCAACACTTTATTTTTTGTAAATAAATATTAATTTAATCAATTTAGTTTAATTAGGAAATAACTTTAATATTTTTGCAATAATTAAAATTAATTTAGATGATTAGGTTTTTATTAACTTTGATCAAATTTATTTTATTTCTTTAAATACTAAAAAAACCCAAAAATATTTTAATTAATTAGTTTATTTATTTAATTAACTTAGTTTATTTCCTTTTCATTCAAAAAATAACAAAAAATCACTTTCTTCCAAAAAGGGGTCAAAACCTTAAAAATGCGCCCGATTTAATTTCTCGCATGCGATCCATTATTCAATATTGTATTTGTTTCCCGGGATGTAATAGTTTAATTAGGACATTTTTTATCGCTTTATTTATTTTCCGCATTTTAATTTCAAGGGTTGCTTTTGGCGATGTAAATACCCGACGCCTTGTAATAATTTAGTTTAAATTCCGCATTTTAATTCTGCAAATTATACAACTGTTAGATGTTTGATAATATGAATGCATGACAAGATATGAATGTTTAACCTAAAATCAACATAGATCACCATTAACATGAAAAGACAAAATAACTGAAAACGACACACTCGCACATGCGCACTCTTAGGGTACACCTCACTTGGTTGCCTTCGAACGTGGTCATTGAGTATAGGAAGTTTTAGAGGTCACCCTCTTGTCCAAAGATCATAGTTGCCTCGAAACGGTTGCTTCGGAAAAATGAACTAAGACATTAGGGTTACCGCTAAGGCCTCCTAATATTGCTTTGGTGACCACACGTCCCTTAACGGAATTGACCCTTAAACTCCAACGACGAGGCTACCTACTCATCCATAGTGGGATAGCGTTATCTAAAGGACATTAACACAGATTGATTCCTTTTTCGAGTAGGTAGATGGTTCTTAGATACTTGCTCTCTCTCAAAATAAAATAAAACTTTTCGCACTTACACCTTTCAAACAAAAACTTCTTTCAAACCCACAAACACAAAGAAAAGCAAATTTTGAAAACACTTTGAGCAAGTACCTAAGAGCCCGTGGATAACCACGGATAGAAAGGGTGCTAACACCTTCCCTTTCTATAATCTACCCCCCAAACCCGAGAAACATCTCGAAAAAGGAATTTTTCTGTGCTTTTTTCCTTTCCTTGTTGGATAAAATAAAAGACGATGGCGACTCTTGCTTACCGCGACATTTTGCGAAAACAAACGCAAAACGCGAACCAGCATTCCAAAAAATAGTCAGTTCTTGCCACCGCATCACAATAATGGTCATGAATTTTTTATTCCAATCTTTCCACATTTGAAGATTTCCTCTTGTTTTGAGCTTGCACGATTTTGTTCTTCATTTGACAGCTCATAAGATATTCAATCAATACCAAAACAAATCTTATCCTGTTTATTTGATTTATTTTTTATTTAATTTGATTTTATTTGAACTTTAAATAAATAAAATCAAAATAAATTAAATAAATAAGTGAATGAGGCATGGAATGGTTCATGGGTCGTGAGCCATGTTAGGAGTGTGTTTCAAGCATAAAAAGTTAGGCCCATTTGAAGAAAAATGCATTTTTGGGCATGGTTGACTTTGTGCAAATTTCCAAAAATGACCAACTTTGACGATGTATATCTCTCTCTCAATTTTGACCCTAAGAGGGTGTTCTTGGACTTTTTAGAAAGCTTAGGATGTCCCCTAAGCAACCTTTTTGGTTTCATCTCAAATTTATCTTCCATGTTCATGTAAGAAGCTTTGACTCAAAAGGTGTTTTTGTTGGCTTTTGAAAAGGACCTATAATGTCTGGTTTTATATCTTTTCATGAGTGCATTTATTGGACTTGAGGGATAAATATGAATTTTAGGGAATTGTATTCTCTTCAAAATGAGCCTTGGATGAGAAATTTCTGATAAAGTATGAGAAAGTTATGCATGGTCAAATTTTGGTTGACTTTTCCTGTAGAACCCTAATTTAGCAACTTTTGACTTTTGATGAATTAGGAGCATTTCTTGAGGAATCATGATCAACCCTTGATCAAATGATGGATATCACTTCAAAATTTTGATGTTGACCAAAAATCTTGAAGTTTGCCTGTATTTGGGCCACAACTGAGTTTTGACCTAGTACAGTTAATTTTCAGGCATTTAAGCAGTTGACTGAGCAAACTTGTTGTGCAAGGCATTAAAAACTTGGCATGAATGATCTTGAGGAAATATTAGGGCAATGGAGACCATTTAGGACCCTTGGAACTCAAACATCTTGATGAGGAGTGAAACCCTAGTTTGAGGCTTATTGTCTTAAGAGGAGGATTTGCCTGGTCAATCTTTAGTCAACTTGAGCCATTGAGGACCTCTAGGAGTATGTCTTGTGTGAAAATGGGAGGGAAAATTTTAGGGTACAACAGCTTCCCCTGTTCAATCTTCTTAAACCGGATGATTTATATTGACTTGTCCGCCTTTCGTAATCTGAGGGTGGAAGATGATTGAACACTAGAGTGCCCAGAAATTTGCACTCGCATGAAGTAATATTGATGGTTGATGACGTCGGGAATGGGCTTACATGTGCAATTTGGAGAAGATAACTTAAAGTCGTTGGAGATGGGCTTAAAGATTCCATCCAGAGAATGTGACAGAGAGTCTTCGGAGATGGGCTTACAGATGCCATCCAGAATAATGATGATTTCGTGAGATATTCCTTCGTGGGAATTCCTGTTCATGTTGTTAGGGTGGCCTTCGCTGAGGAATGTTGGTCTCTGTCTTGGGGAATAAAGTCTAGGAGCTTCGGTTGTCCATTACTCTACTGGAGAGTCATCTCTTAATTGGAGAGGCGGAAGTGAACTGCTATCTGGTCAGGTTCCAAGCTTCACAGTGACTTGCTGAGGATGATAAGGCTGACTGCTATTTGGTCGTACTCTAGGCTTCACAACAACTTATTGGGAAATGAGATTAAACTATTATCCAGTTAGGACCCGAGCTTCACAATGTCTTGAATTGTTGATTGACTATTATCCAGTCAGTTTCCGGGCTTCATAGCTTCTTTAACTGGAATAGAAATCTTATTATTGATTTGAATGAACCAGAGAAAGGTCTCAAGTTATCTTCAATTGGGGTAGAAATCTTAGCATCGATTTGACTAAACCCGGAAAAGGCCTTGAATTAACTTTGACTAACATAGTAATCAGGAGGATCTTAGTAGCGATTCAATTGACCCATACGAAAGTCTTGGTACATCTTCCACTGGCATAGTAATCATAGAGATCTCAGTGTCGACCTGTCTAACCCAGGGAAAAACTTAGGTTAACTTTGATTGGCATAGTAATCAGGAGGATCTTAGTAGCGATTCAACTGACCCAGACGAAAGTCTTGGAACCTCTTCCACCGGCATAGTGAGCAGAGAGATCTGGGGATGACTTTAGCTGGCATAGTAATCAGGAGAACCTTAGTAGCGATTCAACTGACCCAGACGAAAGTCTTGGAACCTCTTCTACCGGCATAGTAAGCAGAGAGATCTTGGGATGACTTTGACTGGCATGGTAATCAGGAGAACCTTAGTAGCGATTGAACTGACCCAGACGAAAGTCTTGGAACCTCTTCCACCGGCATAGTGAGCGGAGAGATATTGGGATGACTTTGACTGGCATAGTAATCGGGAGAATCTTGGTAGTGATTCAACTGACCCAAACGAAAGTCTTGGAGTCTCTTCCATCGGCATTGTGAGTGGAGAGATATTGGGGTAACCTTGACTGGCATAGTAATCAGGAGAATCTTAGTAGCGATTCAACTGACCCAGACGAAAGTCTTGGAACCTCTTCTACTGGCATAATGAGCAGAGAGATCTTGGGATGACTTTGACTGGCATGGTAATCAAGAGAACCTTAGTAGCGATTCAACTGACCCAGACGAAAGTCTTGGAACCTCTTACACCGGCATAATGAGCAGAGAGATCTTGGGATGACTTTGACTGGCATAGTAATCAGGAGAATCTTGGTAGCGATTAAATTGACCCAGACGAAAGTCTTGGAGTCTCTTCCACCGACATAGTGAGTGGAGAGATCTTGGGGTAACCTTGACTGGCATAGTAATAAGGAGAATCTTAGTAGCGGTTCAACTGACCCAGATGAAAGTCTTGGAACCTCTTCTACTGGCATAATGAGCAGAGAGATCTTGGGATGACTTTAACTGGAATGGTAATCAGGAGAACCTTAGTAGCGATTCAACTGACCCAGACGAAAGTCTTGGAATCTCTTCCACCGGCATAGTGAGCGGAGAGATCTTGGGATAGCCCTTTGTTAGATGTAACTTGTTGATTTGATCATTTCCCTGAAAGGTAAAAAATTAGTCGTATGCAATGTCATGATGTATGAAATTCATTGTGATGATGTTCTCAAAATAAATGAGATTGTATTATATGTAATATGTATGCGCATGCCATGATGTAGGAACATGGGATGCTATTGCAATACCTCTTAGTCGGGGAAAATAAATCATGGACTGTCACTGAAGAGTATCAGGGAAGCCGAATTATTCATTCTCGTTGGGGATGGTGAATGGAGATGATTATGTTGTAGATTTACTCTTTGTTTACGAATATTCTGCAGGGGAGAGACTCTTCTTGAGAATAACTCTACGGGGAAATAGCTTTGCTTGCGAGAGGAGATGCTTTGCGGGAAGATTTTGCTGATTCGGAGAAATAAACTCCGTTAGGGGATGAACTTTCGTAGTTAGAGAGATAAACTCTGTTGGGGATTGATCTTCTGTATTCAGAGACATAAACTCTGCTCGGGAGAAAACTTTATGAACCGCTTGAGATTATAAAATTCAGCTGGAGAACATAGACGTCAGCTCTCTGAAGGAACTTTGCTGGAAAAGTAGCTCATGTTTGGGGAAGCCGATGTCAAACCTTTGGTTGAAAGTGATTATGATAATGTATAATAATAATAATGATAATGATAATAATAATAATAATAATAATAATAATAATAATAATAATAATGATAATAATAATAATAATAATAATAATGATAATAATAATGATGATAATGATAATGATAATAATGATAATTAAAATAATAATGATAATAATAATAATAATAATGATTATGATAATAATGATAATAATGATAATAATTATAATAATAATGATAATGATAATAATAATTATGATAATAATGATATTTATAATAATAATGATAATAACAATAATTATAATAATAATGTTAATAATAATTATAATAATAATAATAATCACAATAATAATTATAATAATAATTATTATTATTATTATAATAATAATAATAATTATAATGATAATAATAATAATTATTATAATAATAATAATGATAATAATAATTATAATGATAAAAATAATTGTAATAATAATATTAATAATTTTTTTATTATAATAATAATAATAATAATAATAATAATAATAATAATTGTTATAATAATAATAATAATAATAACAATTATTATAATAATAATAATAATAATGATAATTATTATAATAATAATAATAATAATAATAATAATATAAATTATTATTATTATTATTATTATTATTATTATTATAATAAAAATAAAATGAAATTCTTTTAAAAGATATAATAAGTAGGTGGCTATAATTCTTTTAATATATAAAAATATTTAAATAAATAATATATTTTTTTATATAAATATTATTTTTGTTTTTGAATTATTATCAAAAAATAGTTAAACTAATAATAAAGTTGTTATATTATTATTCAACATTTTGATCATAATTTCATATTTTTGTTATTATTCAATATTTTAATCAATAATTTCATGTTTCCGTTATTATTCAATATTTTAATTAATAATTTCATTTTTCTGTTATTATTAAATATTTTGATCAGTAACTTCATGTTCCGTTAATATTCAATATTTTGATCAGTAATTTCATATTCCCGTTAATATTTAATATTTTGATCAGTAATTTAATATTTTCGATAATATTCAATATTTTAATCAATAACTTCATGTTCCCTTAATGTTTAATATTTTGATCAATAATTTAATATTTTCAATATTCAATTTTTTGGTAGGATATTCAATATTTTGATCAGTAACTCTATGTTCATGTTAATATTCAATATTTTGATCATTAATTTAATATTTTTATTAATTTAATATTTTTATAATATTAATAGACACTTATTTGTCAATCTTTATAATCTTCATTCTACCAACAAAATATTAAATTATTGAAATGATGTTTGAATCTCTATGTTTAAAAAGACACATTTGCCATGCTCAAATATAACTAATTGACAACCAATAACCAATAGTATAATATAATTAAGCAATTATAAATTTTAAAAAAGATATAGTAGTTGATTTAGTTGAACAAATGTAATTGGTAAATATAAATATTTTAGAATGTTTTTATTGAATAATTTAATGGCAATCTGATGAATTGTTTGATTTGTTATTAATATTAAACCTTAACTCACTAATATTTAACTCATAAACACACCACTCTTTAAAAAGTTAAAATATTAAATCTTCTCTTGATTTGAGTAATGAGATATTCGTGCGTTCGTATGAGTAGGAGTGTGTTACAGGAATTTGTTTTTAAAATGTAATAAGATGAAAAAATTTAAAGACAAAATTATTTAAACAAGAAAATTTATTATTTTAATCAGAGGACAATTGTTAAAAAGATAATTAAAAATTCTCTGTTAATATTTAATATTTTGATCAAAACTTCATGTTCCCGTTAATATTTAATATTTTGATCCGTACCTTCATCTCCCCGCTAATATTCAACATTTTGGTCTGTAATTTTATTTTTTCGTTAATATTCAATATTTTAATCAATGATTTCATGTTTTCGTTAATATTCAATATTTTGATCAATAAATTCATGTTTTCGTTAATATTCAATATTTCTATCAATAACTTCATATTCTGTCAATATTGAATATTTTGATTCGTAATTTTATGTTCTCGTTAATATTCAATATTTTGATCAGTAACTTCATGTTCTTGTTAATATTAAATATTTTGATCAGTAACTTTATATTCCCGTTAATATTCAATATTTTGATCAGTAACTTTGTGTTTTCTTTAATATTCAATATTTTGATCAGTAATTTCGTATTTTTTTAATATTCAAAATTTTGATCAATAACTTCATGTTTCCGTCAATATTCAAAATTTTCATTAATAACTTCATGTTTGCGTTAATATTCAAAATTCTCATCACTAACTTCGTGTTCGCGTTAATATTCAATATTTTTATCAATAACTTCATGTTCTCATTAATATTTAATATTTTGATCAGTAACTTCACGTTTCCGTTAATATTTAATATTTCCATACTCTCATAAATATTTAATATTTTGATCAGTAATTTTTGACAACCTCTCCCCAAAAAATAAACCTATTTTTTTTTATCTCTATTCTAAGTCTCCTAATAGATCTAATGATTTATAAAAGTGATACACTCGGAAACCATCTGTTTAATGGTTCATTCTAAATTTCACCATATTTTATTTGTTAAATTGTACTACTTATTATTAGTTTATCTAAAAGAGCAAATTAGATTAATTAATTAGTATTTCAAATAAAAATTGTTCTATTCATATTGAAAAATATCATTGAAAATATGTGGACAAATAAAAAATTAATGATAATCAAACATGAGTTTTTTTTACACAATCAAACATAAGTTAAACATATTAATTATTTAATAAAATCCAAAGGCCAGTTGGTCGAGGTCGAGTGTGTACAAACATAAATTTGTTACTTTAATTAATTTTAAATCTTAATGATAACCAATTTAAGAAATTCATTTCCATGCTTTGTGGCAACAATAATTAATTTGGTAAGTTTATTCCAAATATAACTATAAATAAATTTTTATTTATAAATACAGTAAATTTATTATTTAGTTTTAATACATTTTGTTCTGGGCCGGACCGACACTTGATCCGCAGATGAGTACGCTCAATACCAGTGCCTCTGTTTATGGCACAATAGCTTCAGGTTCAAGTCAAATAGTCGTTGGGGATTTCTCCCACGTGTCCGTTAGATAACGTGTCCTAACTACACCACCTGTCCTCCGAGAATAACAGGTCCATTGTCCATATATTCTCGAGACGCTTTACCAGGGAGAGAGTCATGTGATGGACCCTATTACCCACGTAAATCCTAGTAGTCCTTGTTATTGGGTCCAAATCACTTGGTCCACTACATAGATCTTAACCAAGCACTGGAGGCTACAAATACGCTCTCACATGAGAGGGTCAAGTATCCATTCATTCATTCACTATCTCACCTACTTTACTTGCTCTCGTTCTGAACTTCACTCCGGCATCAGAGTGTCTTGCAGGTACTCCCTTCTACTTCATATTCAACCGTTGCTCAACTTGAAACTCATGGGCCTTGACGATCTCTTCTGATCAGGTACGATCAGTGGCGCCATTTATGGGAATAAGGTTTCCCCCTCTTTCATTCACGTAAGACCAAAGCAACACCTTTAACCTTCAGGTTGTCATGGCCGACCAAGTTATCAACAATGAATAGAACGTTCACTTTATCGACGTCAGCAACAATAACATCATTGGCAACAACAACAACACGGACAACAACAACAACGTTGCCGCCTCCGAGAAAGAACCTGGGATGGGATGACCACATCTTCCTCCACTCGCTCGCAACCAGGCGACGACGCCCACCATCCTCGGCAACATTACGAGCCGGTCGCGTATCAGGGGATCCCCATTCCCGAAAATGCTGACGCCACGACGAAAGCCTTATTCGCGACGATCAACCAGACAAACTACAAGATCTTCGCGTATGGTGAGTGCCTGATGATGTTGGAACAAACTCGTCGGTCCTCCACAAAGTACCAAAGACCTGATTCTCGAAGCCCTCCTCTCTGATGAAACGAAGAACGCTCCCGATCTCCCCCGTGGAGACATATATGGGACAATTCTCGAAGCCTTTCTCCCTGCCGAACTGGGCGAGGTCTTGCATTGGAGAGGACCGAGCCTGAAGTTTCAAACATTAAGACAAAGAAGTAAGTGTTAATTTTGAATAACAATATCAGAGTTCAAAGTGCATCTGATATGCGATGCGCTTCAAACACTCCAGTAAGTGACAATTGAACAGTAGTGTCATCTCTTGTTTTTTCAAATCAACTGAATGACTAGTCAAATAATACAAAACCAACAACGACGATATAGAATTACACATACCTAATGAGAACAATGTAGAACTTCTTTCTCTTCTGACTATTCGCCCAAGTCTCCATAACATCCATATAACTGATTCTAAGTAACCTAGATTTAGCCCAAGAAGATAATTAAAATATAAAAAGTGAAAAAGAATAAGACTTATACGATAGATAAGTGTTGGAGGGAAATAAAAAGCTATAAAAGCGAATCGCAAATCACATTAAGTGTCTCTCTTTCTTACAATCTCTCTCTCTTTCTTGGTCTGAAATGGTGGGAATCAATAAACTTGAGGATCTAAGATTGCAACAATTTGACACGATGATGTGAGTTTTCATTTCCTTCTCTCAAGTGTTTTGTTTTCATTCTCCGTTCTTACTTTTCTTCCTAAATTGTCTCCGATGCAGACCGAAGCTATCACCAAATCAAGCGGAATTCCTACTTCGGTTCCACAGAGATCTTCAACGGGTGCGAATTGACACTGATTTGTGTTCGGGCGATGCCATCAAGTGCATTCAGCGTTGTTCAAATGAGACTGTCGCTATCAAGATTCTAACCATTCCTCAGGAACAGAAACACAACGGAATTCCATCCACCATTTTGAATCACGTCTCTATCCTCAAAGGTTTAAACCATCCCAATATCGTCAGGTCAGGTCAGGTCAATCATTTCTTTTCTTGAAATCAAGTTTTGATGAATAGTTTATATATGTTTGGTGTGAATGATATCTACAGGTTGTTTCAAATTCTGGCTACCGAGGAAGATGTGTATCTTGTTTTTGATCATGTTAACCTAAATCTTGAAAGATACATCACCAATCCCATGATTAGCATTGCCACATTTGAAACAGTAAGTCATCTTTGTTCTCTAGTGCTTCTACTTCAACCATAACAAATTTCAACATTTTCTTCTATATTTCCATACCTTTGCAGTCTATTCTAAGTCAAGCTCTTTCTGGATTGGCATACCTCCACTCTCACAACATTCTACACACTGATATCAATCCTTTTAATGTTCTCATTGAATACCACCCAGATGAATCTCCTGTAGTGAAGCTATGTGGTATTCGTGCCCCCAAAACTTCTCTTCATGTATGATACTATATACTTTCTCTTTTTTACATTGTTAAAAACAACCCAGGATACTTTAAACCATTGAAACTAATGCTTTTCTAATTTTCTTTTTGATTTGCACAAGGCTCATCCTAGCTATACAGCACCTGAACTTTTGATGGGCTCAACCAATTACTCAACTGCAGCTGATATCTGGTCTATGGGCTGCATATTTGCTCGCATCATTAAGCGCCAACCTCTCTTCAATGATATAGACAAGCTTAGGGTATTGGCTGAGATTTTTTGGTAATTTCATCTAAACACAATTACTATTTCTGTGATATCTCTGCATATGTTATACAAACAAAACTAATTAATTGCATATTTTCTATGTAAAGTTTGTTTGGTACACCAACAGAACAAACTTGGCCTGGCGTCTCTTCTATATGCAATTTTATTCAAGCATTTAACCCTCCAATACAGCCAAAGGTATTCATTAATCTTCTGATTTTTTCAATTCCATTTCATTTCATAAGTTCAGGCCATCCAATAAGCAATGTATGGAAACTAATTGATTTTGTAGGACCTAGCTGAAGAGTTCCCAAGCCTCGAACCTGCTGGTCTTGATCTTCTTTCGGTAACTTCCCTGCCTCCTACACGTTACTGTTTACGTTTCTTCTTCTAATAACTCTTTTATTGATCAACTGCAAGTTTATTTATAGCCAGTGTTTTGTGTTGGACAGAAAATGCTTTGCCTGTGCCCAAATGGCAGGATTTCAGCTTATGAAGCTCTTGACCATCCATATCTTCGCCTGCACCCGCGCCCAAATGGCAGGATTTTTCTTCACCGTCCATGCCTTCGACATTGACCACCCATGGTGAAGCTCTTGCTTTGACTGCCCAAGGGCTTACTCTCTCTCTTCCTTTGTGTACTTCTAATAGAACAATCTTATAGAATCTTAGGTATTCTACTGGTATACGACGCACAAGTGCGGTATATGAAATGTAAAAACCATTGATTTTTCGTAATTCCTTGATCTTTCCTGGACAAATATACTTAATCATAGTTAGTTCATGTTGTGTTTTCATATGAAAAGTATTCCGTTGATATGTTTCCTTATTTTATGAATTTAACGCCTAATTTTCTATTTTTCTGTTAAATAATGTTGGAATTAATGATGCATTAAAGTGGTTTTATGAAGTTTCTGAAATATACTTAATAGACATAAGTGTAAATTGGGTAGGAGGCTCAAGTTCAAAAGCTCTTTAAATGAAGCAATGCATGTTCCCTCTAATTATTCATCTTTTAGCTTTCATAAAAAAACACCTTTATGCCGTATTTGGTCTGCTTGTTTTAATTCTTGAGGGTGGCAAGTCTAGTTGTTTTTGTTCTGAGTGTTGCTTTTTTTTTTTTTGCTTATTCTTGTGCTCAACCTCAAAACCGAGATTGGGAAAAGGCATTAGTTGTCTAAGTCGGACTATTTTTTGTTTTATCTCCTTATTCCTTTCAATTTATCGAGTTGAATAAGGATAAATACCAAGTATTCTCGGACATTTTTAATATCTTATACTTGGTTCAAATCCATTTCCTGGTATAGGTATAGAAGGCAGAGATTCTAAACAAATTCTTGGATGATGAACCCTAAGGGCTAATCCATCAAAATAGTAGCTAAGTCGGAAAGAGAACCCTTTGCGAAAAAACAGAGTATTCAGTGAGTGATTGTTGTTGTTGTCGTGTAAGGGTTCTCTTTGAAGGAATCCTATTTGTAGTTCTGAATAAGCCTCCTAAGTAAATCCGAACGGGAAAGATTCCAAAGGATCATGCCGAGTTCTAGAAAGATTCTTTTTTCATCAGAGACTAAGATAGGATGCCCGTGACTAATCAATTACATGTTACTTTCCACAAGGGTATGAAAGATTTGGATAAAGTCTCACTCTCAATGGCAAGGCTGGGGAAGATCGACCTAAGGGGTGAATCTATTTCTGGATTCCTTCTAGTGCTAAGGTGCATAGCATAAGAAGACTTTTAACGCTTTCTTAATTGTGCAAGAATTAGTATAATATATATTAGTAAGCCATAGAACTGATTGATCTGTAAGAAACTGTGTAACTATCCCCATAATAGGCCTACTTATAAGAATGGATAGCTTTTTAACTTTCTTTCATGATGTAGTTGCATATCCTTTAGGGAAGCTTTTCACTCCTTGGTGAACCAACAGAGAAGTTTGAATACTACCTTCTCTACTCGAGAAGGGAACTGTAGCGGAAACAACCACTCAGACGCCTCACTTATGGGAAGATTAAGTGTCTATTCCTTTCACAAAATCAAGCCCACATAATCAAAATAATCCAAATGAAGCTTCCAGTGCAACACCTCCTCTTCCTAAACCTATAGTAGAATCTCCACAGCTTATGATGCAGACACGGAATATAGCCGGCCAGTGGTAGGAGAATACCGCGAAAAGGTGCCTTGTTGAGCAAGGATTTCATAAGATGAAGATATAATGCGGTCAACCACAGGTTGGTTGGTGCATCCGATGGGTCAACAGAAAATATGTTCCATGAGTACTTCGAGTAAGATTATTACAGAATGGTTGCTTGGGATTACATCGCAAAACACTACGGCACACCATCAGTCACAGAGCAAGTTGAATTGAGCAGTGTCATAAAGAACAAACAAACAGCTGAAAATTGGGAGAAAGGAGTAGCCCAGCCCAACGAACTCCTGGTAAAGTATCCTTAAAATTATTCTCACGGGTTAAGCCCCCAAGACTACGCGAAATATTCCCAGACAAGTTAACTCTTCTTCATTCAAGGCTCGACCACCACAACAATTCAACAGTGAATAAGCTTTACCAAAAGTCAGTATGATTATGAAAGTTAGACTTGAGAAGGAAATGAAAAGCACCAACAACGCTTAACAACTTGTTTGCTACCGTTGAAGAAAAAACCTGAAGTGTCATTCACAGCTGTATCAGTCTTGTCTCTATCAACCACTCCCGGGAGGTAAAGGACCTTTGAGTAAGATTAAGAGGTTCCTATGGACTTTAATGGGGAAAGAGAAGAAGGAGTTCCTCTTGTATTGTATATATGTATATAAACTGCTTTCTGCAAGCTAGCAAGGACGGAGTAGTTGAATAACTTGTCTTTGTTGTTTATCGGATTTTTGAAAAGATTGTCACGAAGGAAGTTATCGGCTGAGTAGCGAAACGGTCCGCTTTCTTTAAGACGTTTCGCGATACTGTCAAAATTGTGCAACGTAACTCTTAATAATCAAGACACCTCCAGGATAAAACAACTCGTTCACAAAAGGATTACGATTATCACTTGCACTGTGATGAATCGTTCAAAAAAATACACCTTCAGATGGTGTTTAAACCACTCGTAGTATCTAAAAGAATTTCAGTCGTTGATGGCACACAAGGCCACTCGAAAAACAAAGAAGAAAGAATTTGTATTGAGATGTAGAGAATGGAGAGGGAGAAGATGTTGAAATATTAAATTAGATTAGACTAGATTTGATTAGATTTAATATTTAATATAATCCAAGTTGTGTTAGCTCAAATCCAATTAGGATTGTATATAAATAGTCATAGTGTATATCATTATTTGTACACTTGAATAATACAAATATTTATTTCCTTTATTATTCTCTCTTTCTCTCCTAACTAAAAGTGCCTCACGCACTAACAAATTGGTATCCAGAGCTTCCGGTTATTGTTCTTGATCAAGTTTTCAAGAATTTCACGTCAGAGATCGTTTTTCTAGGGCAAGTAAATCAACCGCTGCGAAGATGACTAGTGATAAGGGCATTATAAATTCTCTTCCAATGCTTGACGGTAAAAATTGGATCCGATGGAAAAAATAGATGCAATTCTTATTTGGCTTCCATGAAACCCTAGAAGTGGTTACCGACGGCGTTCCTGCGTTGGCTGCAAATGCAACTGACGAACAGAAAAAAGCTCACAACGAAGTCAAGAAGAAAGATTGCAAGGCTGCTTATTGCATTTAAGCGGCTGTCGATGCTGCTAACTTCGACAGAATCTCTCATGCTGAAACGGCGAAGGAGGCATGGGATATTCTGGTAAAGTATTTCGAAGGAGGTGAGAAAGTCAAGGTTGTCAAATTACAAACCTTGCGTCGATAATATGAGTTGTTGTCGATGGGAGAAGATGAAAAAGTTGCAGAATATGTGTCGAAGGTTCAGAAACTCGTCCATCTCATGAAGGATTGTGGTGAAACTATTACTGATAAGATGATAGTTGAGAATGTAATGAGAACGTTGACCTCTCACTTTGATCACGTTATCGTAGCTATTCAAGAATCCAACAATCTTGAAACCACTAAAGTGGAAGATTTGGTTGGTTCGTTGGAGGCGCATGAGATGAAGATTGTCGAAAGGAAAGGAGTTTAGGGCTCGATACAGGCACTGCAAGCTCAATCATGGAAAAAATATGGTGGTTTCAACAAATTCAAAGGAAAGTTCGACAAGACTCATGGCAAGAAGTCTTGGTCGAATCACCATAAGAATAAGGTCGAAGATAGATCTTTTGAATCCTCGAAAAGGGGAGGAGGAAACTATCGAAATAACAAAGAATATAAGAAAGGTATGCAGTGTTATAACTGTGAAAAGTGGGGACACTTGACCAAAAATTGTTGGTACAGAAAAGACAAGAGATCGACAAGCAAGGACAAAGGAGCGAACCTTGCACGCCAAGATTCAGATGATTCTGAAAGTGGTATGGTGGTTATGGTTGCAGTTGCAGATAACCATGTTGAATCCAAGATCTGGTTTCTCGACTCAGACTGCTCGAACCACATGACTGGTTGAAAGGAGTGGTTGGTAGATTTTGACGAGTCGAAGAGAGCAAGGTAAAATCTGCTGATAATAGTTCGTTGCAAGCAGAAGGTACTGGCGACATAGTCTTTCAAATGAGTAATGGAGGGAAAGCTATGATCAAAGATGTGCTCTATGTACCTGGAATGAAATGCAACTTGCTAAGTGTTGGACAACTAGTCAAAAAAGATTTCTTAGTTGTCATGAAAGATGAAGTTTTGAAATTGTTCGACATAAAGAACAATTTGGTCTTAAAATCTCCATTGTCGAAGAATAGGATATTTAAGACTATGATCAGTTCGATAGAAAGTCAATGCTTGAAAACTGTTGTCGACCATAAGGATAGTTGGTTGTGGCACTTGAGATTTGGATATTTGAATTTGCGATCACTTAATCAACTGATTACTCAAGATATGGTTACTAGTATTCCAAGCCTTGAGATGCCTAAAAAAATTTGTGAAGGTTGTTTAGTGGGAAAGAAATCCAGAAATTCTTTCGTTTCGACTATGTCAATGAGATCATCCTGCATTCTCGAAGTGGTACATTCAGATGTATGTGGTCCATTCGAAGAACATACACTTGGTGGAAACCGATATTTTTGTTTCATTTGTCGATGAGTATAGTCGAAAGCTATGGATCTATGTGATCAAAAGAAATGACGAAGTATTCGAAATCTTTAAGAGATTCAAGATACTTGTCGAAAACCAGAGTAAGAAGAAGATCAAAATTCTGCAAACAGATGGAGGTGGTGAATACACATCCAAGATATTTGAAGATTTCTGTGCATAACATGGTGTTGATCATGAGGTAACTGCTCCTTACACACCTCAACATAATGGAATTGCTGAAAGAATAAATAGAACCATATTAGATATGGCGAGATGCATGCTGAAGAAAAAGAATTTGCCAAAATATTTATGGGGAGAAGTTGTTTCGACTGCAGTTTATATTTTGAATAAGTGTCCTACTAAGATATTTAAGAACAAGGTTCCTGAAGAAGTATGGAGTGGCAAACGGCCATCAGTAAGTCACTTGAAGGTGTTTTGCTCTATGTGTTACAAGCATGTTCCTGATGCAAGGAGAAGGAAGTTTGATGACAAGAATGAACCTATGATTCTGGTAGGATATTATAAAACTGGTGCATACAGACTATTCAATCCAGTTAATGAGAAGATTGTGTTGAGTCGAGATATTATGATTAATGAAAATTCTGCCTGGGATTGGAATTCTAGCAATTGAATTAACAAACCATTAATGAACTTTGATTTCGACGAAGAAACTAATGAAGTAGACGTCGAATGAATTATTGAGAATCCAGTCGAAGTCGAAGAAGAAGCGGTTGATGACACTCCCGTCACAATCGAAGTCAAAGAGGTTGTGGCTGAAACAAGCCAAAGACCTCAAAGAAATAGAGTTCTTCCAACAAGACTTCATGATTATGAAGTGGTGGGTGATGATGAAATCACACCAGATGGAGAATTAGTTCATTTTTCTTTACTTGCAGGTGTTGAACCAATCAACTATAGCGAAGCTTTGAAAATTAAAAAGTGGAAGTTAGCTATGGTCGAAGAGTTACAGGCAATCGAAAGAAACAACACATAGGAGTTAGTCGAATTGCCAGCATATACAAAAGCTATTGAAGTAAAGTGGATGTTCAAGTTGAAACACAATGCAGATGGATCAATAACAAGACATAAAGCAAGATTAGTAGCTCAAGGTTTTCTTCAAAGAGAAGGACTTGACTACTCTGGAGTATTTACTCCAGTAGCAAGATTAGAGACAGTTCGACTAGTAGTAGCATTGGCATGCAACCAAGGTTGGTCAACATTCCATCTAGATGTGAAATCAACATTTCTGAATGGTCCTTTAGACGAAGAAGTTTATGTCACACAACCTCCTGGGTTTGTGATTCAGAAGGAAGTGAGTAAAGTATATAGATTGCACAAAGTGCTCTATGGCCTTAAGCAGACACCTAGGGCATGGAACAAGAAGATTGACTCATACTTAGTTGAATTAGGATCAGATTATGGTGTCTATGTTCAGGTTATAGCACAATATATAACAATCATCGCTTGTATGTTGATGACTTGCTAGTAACTGGAAATAGTTTGGAGAATTTGTCGAAGTTCAAAGAGCTGATGGCGAAGGAATTTGAATTGTAGGATCTAGGAAAATTGTCTTATTTTATAGGCATGGAATTTCAAATTTCGAAGCAAGGTATGGTGCTACATCAAAGAAAGTATGTCAAAGAGATACTCAAGAGATTCAAAATGGATGACTCAAAACCTGCATCCTCACCTGTCGAACTAAATGTGAAGTTGGAGAAGAATGGAGAGAAAGACAAAGTCGATGCAACTTTGTTCAAGCAAATTGTAGGATATCTGAGGTATGTGTGCAACAGTCGACCTGATATAGGTTTCGCAGTCGGATTAGTAAGTAGATATATGGGTGAACCAAGAGTGTCACATATGAAGGCTGCAAGAAGAATCCTTCGATATTTGAAGGGTTCAATAAATTGTGGAATACTATTTCGATGAGATTCTGAAGGCAAAGAAGCAATAGTTAATTGTTTTTCAGATGCTGATTGGTGTGGAGATAAGGAAGATCGAAGAAGCACAACTGGATATTTCTTTCAAGTATTTGGTGCCCCAATCTCATGGTGTTTGAAGAAGCAACCTGTGGTGGCATTGTCATCGTGTGAAGCTGAATATATAGTAGGATCCTATGCTTCATGTCAAGCAATTTGGATCAGATCTGTACTTGAAGAAATGACTGTCGAAGTGAAGAAACCTCTAGTATTGCAAATCGACAACAAGCCAGCCATAAATCTGGCGAAGAATCCAGTTCTGCATGGAAGAAGTAAACATATTGAAGCAAGGTTTCACTTCTTGAGGGAAAAAGTAAATCAAGGTGAACTTGAAGTTAGACATTACTCAAGTGAAGCACAATTGGTCGACATTTTCAACAAAGGATTGAAGATCGACAGATTCCTGAATTTGAGAAAGAAATTAGGAATAGTTCAGATTGACTATTTTTGAGGATGTTCGACAACTTGGATTATAGGGGGTGTGTTGAGATATTAAATTACATTAGATTATATTTGATTAGATTTAATATTTAATATTTAATATAATCCAAGTTGTGTTAACCCAAGCCCAATTAAGATTGTATATAAATAGTTATAGTGTGTATCATTATTTGTACACTTGAATAATACAAATCTTTATTTCTTTTATTATTCTCTATTTCTCTCCTCACTAAAAGTGCCTCACGCACTAACAAAAGAGAGATTCCAAAAATTTAAAAATCTGACGTACCTTTCCAATGAACTTAAGAATCGTATTAATAGGTAAATGATTCAACTAAGTGAAGTGAAAATAGTGAGAGAGTGGAGAAGAAATAATGGGAGGGAGTTACTTAATAAAAACTATGTTTTGATGTATGACTCATTATTAATTAATAATTAATTAATATTAATAATTAATTCCACTAGAATTAACTCCCATCAAAATAGGATGACCCTTTCAATTCATGTTAAGTTTCTAACAATTCCACACTTGAATTCGAAGATGATATTAAAAGTAACGTCAAACGTTTCTAAGATCGGGCATAAGTAAATGTTTATGGTTTGAACCTTTGCGTAGTAAGTATGATTCTGATTCAACAAGAGTGACATTATTGTCTTGAACTCTATCTCAGACATCAGACACGCACACAACCTTTTCTTAAGGTGTATTCTAATAGCCCGTTCTTTAATGGCCATGCACCTGTATCCCGATTTAGTGAAGGCTCTAGGAATTCTGTCTCGAAATTCCATAGAAACCGGTCTCAGTTCCACAATCACATAGGTGAATTTATCAAGAGTGCTTTTGTAGCCTAGGTACTCCCTCATACAGAGTATAGATCTCATTAAGAGTTTCTATTATCTTATCCTCTTATCGATTTAGGATTCATGCTTCTCTTATTTACTCTAGCATGATCGCCTCATATTATTCACAACTTCTTATTACCCATTGAACTAATTTCTTGGAATCTCCAGTCATTTAGGTTGGGTTACCATCATGAGCAACTCATGTTTCTATAGGAATTAGTCCTATCTTATATGATGTATTATAGACTTTCTTTCTAGCTAATCCTTTCGTCAAAAGATCTGCTAAGTTTTCATCGGTGCGTACACGATCCACTCTTACAACTCCTTTTTAGAGATACAATCTCTGACGGTGTTGTGCTTTCTTCTTATTTAACGTCTTTTACCATTATAATAATGGTTCTCAAATTTTGGAATATCTGCGGTACTATCGTAGTGGATCAACATAACTGGCATAGATTTGTCCCATATAGGGATCTCAGCTAGCAAATATCTTAACCAATTTATTTCTTCACTAGTTGTGGTTAGTGCTATCATCTCAGACTCCATTGTGGACTGAGCAAGGATGGTCTGTTTCTTTGATTTCTAAGATATAACTCCTCCAACTATACTAAATATATAGCCACTAGTAGCTTTGAAATCATCCGATAAGGTATTCCAATCCACTGTATCCTTCAAGTACAACAGGAAATCTCTGATAATGTAAACCGAAATTAACGGTCATTTTAAGGTATCACACGACTCTCTCAATAGCTTGCCAATGTTCATTACTTGGTCTACTAGTAAACTTGCATAACAATCCTATGATTTATACAATGTCGGGTCTAGTACAATCAGTGGCATACCTAAGACTTCCAATGATGCTCGCATATTCTGTCTGTCTAACATTTTCATCAGTGTTCTTAAACAGTTTCATGCTTGGATCGTATGGTGTGCTTGCAGGTTTACAGTCAAAGTAATTATATTTCTTTAAGATCTTTTCCACATAATGTGACTGATCCAAAGAAATTCCTTACTAAGATCTCGTGGTCTTGATTCCACGAATCACACTCGCTTCACCGAGGTCTTTCATATCAAAGTTGTTGCACAACAATGATTTCATATCATTAATGGCCTGAATTTTTTTATCCAAATATGAGTAGATCGTCTACATATAGACATATGATAGTGCAAATGCAATTCTCATATTTGTAATAAACGCATTTGTCACTTTCATTCACTTTGTACCCATTTGATGTTATTAAGTTATCAAACTTTTTGTGCCATTGCTTAGGAGCTTGTTTTAGTCCATAAATAGATTTGTCTAATTTACAGACCTTGTTTTCTTGTCCATGGATCACAAAACCTTCTAGTTGTTCCATATAGATTTCTTCTTCTAAGTCACCGTTTAAAAAAAGTTGTTTTAACATTCATTTGTTGTACTATTAAGTTATAAATAACAACTATTGAAATAAGTATCCTAACAGATGTAATTCTAGTGGCTGAAGAGAAGGTGTCGAAGAAATATATATTTTCTCTTCGTCTGAAACCCTTGACTACAAGGTGAGCCTTGTATTTATCAATAGTTCCATCAGGTTTTAGTTTCTTTTTCAAAACCCATTTACAACCGATTGGTTTGCACCCAAGAGGCAAGTCTACAAAGTTCCAAGTCTTGTTAGACTCTAGAGATTCTATCTCATCATTAATAGCTTCTTGCCATAAATCAGCATCTAGAGATGACAAGGCTTCTTGAAGAATTATTGGATCTTCTTCTACATTGTAAGCCGCATAATCGGACCCATAGTCTTTATTAACTCTTACTCTTTTACTTCGTCAAAGTTATGTTTCTACAATGCCATTGCTTTCTGTGCTTCTTATCACAGGAATGTGACTTGATTGTGTGCCCCCACTATTTCTCGATTTAAAAGAAAATTTGTCTTCATAGAATTCAGCATCATTTGATTCTACAATCACTTTTGCATTTAGGTCATAAAATTTATACTCTTTACTATTTGTTGCATACCCAATGAATACATATTCATATGCTCTACTAGCGAGTTTAACTCGTTTTGGATCCAAAATTCTGACATTAGCCAAACATCCCCAAGTTCTCAAATAAGACAAGTTTGGTTGTCTTTTCTTTAATATCTAATAAGGAGATATCTTACTTTTTAACTTGGGAACTCTATTCAAGACATGACAAACAGTCAATAAAATTTTCCCCCACCAGTGAGGTGCAACACCAGAGTTCATCATAATTGTAACAACAAGTTCAATAAGAGTTATATTCTTTCTTTCTGCTTTACCATTCATTTCAGGAGAATATGAAGCAGTCGTTTCATGTACAATTCTATGTGCTTTATAAAAGTCATTAAATAAACCAAAATCATATTCAGCCCCCCTATCACTACGAAGTCTCTTAATCTTCTTACTAAGTTGATTATCAATTTCAGTTACATACATCTTAAACATGTCAAGCGCTTCACGTTTATTCTTCATTAAGTATACATAAGTATAATTAGAAAAATCGTCAATAAAAGTGATAAAATAACATTTATTATTTCTAGTTAAAGTTCCATCTAATTCACATATATCAGAGTGTATAAGATCTAGGAGATCAGATTCTTTAATAATTTATTTATGTGAAGTCTTAGTTATTTTAGCTTGACTAGAATATTCACATTTATTTGAATCATTGACATTTAATTTAGGGATTAAGCCTAAGTTGCTTGCTTTAGAAATAATTTGCTTATTAACATGACAAAGTCTAGCATGCCAAATATTAAAATCACACAAAGAGTAAACAGAAGGAGAAATTTTATTCAAATCAACATTCAACTTAAACATGCCATCAGTGGCATACCATTTTCCAACAAAAATACCATTCTTAGTGATAGTGTACAAATGTTCCCCTATAGACTGATTAAACCCTGTCTTATTCAAAAGAAAACCAAAAACACGATTCTTTCTAAGTTCAGGGATATGCATGGTGTCCTTCAAGATTAAAGTCTTTCCTGAGGTGAAGTTAAACTCAATGTCTCCAACTCCAACAACATCGGTGGTGTGAGCATCTCCCAATAACACTTTCTTATTTTCAGAATTTTTGTATGTCTTAAACATAGCACAATCATAGCAGAAATGACAAGAGATGCCAGTGTCTACCCACCAACCATGTTGGTTTCAGTGATCATAACAATGAATTTCTCATCAGTCGGGTTAACCTGTTCATTAGAGCCAACATGTTTGGGCCTGCTCTTACATCTCTTAGCCATATGACCCGGTTTTCCATAATTATAGCAAGTGAAAATCAGAGTGTCATTTCTTTGAGTTGATGGTTGTTGTCTAGTAATTGGAGAAGATAGGCCCCTTGAGGGTTTCCCATTCTTAATTCGGCTCACAACATTGCGGTTTTGATTCTTTAATGGTTTGCCCGTACGCTTCAGAACCGCAATGAATCTCTGTTTATTGTTAAAAACAACTAATACTTTATCCTTTTGATCTTGTTTTCTAACTTCCTCTTCAATTCAGAGGCGAGTGATCAGAATCTCTATTGAAAACTCATTTGTTTTATGACGAAACACATTTTTGAAATATTTCCAACCCAGGGGAAGTTTTTCAATGATAACAGTAATTTGAAATTGTTTATTGAGGGGAATACCTTCTGTTATGATTTTATGATCAATCTTCTGAATTTTGTGGCTTTGAGCTTCCACTGGTTTTTCATCCACCATCTTATAGTTCAAGTAGCGGCTGACTGCTAATTTCTTTGCACCTTCTACTTTAGTATCGTATTTCTTCTACAGATCCTCCCATATCTGTTTAGCAGTCTCATAATTACGATAGTAGTCATACATGTTGTCAGAGAGACTGTTCAGAATGTAGTTCTTGCAAAGATGATCATTATCTTACCATAGGGCGCTTCTTTATTGAGCTGTAAATTATCCGCCGCAGAGTCTAATTCAAATGATTTTGGAGTCCTGTCTGATTCCACAAATGTCTTACCATTAGTTAGTTCAATTGATCCAGAAGGAGTAACAAGGATATCCTCAGTAAGAACATGGGAAACCTTCTTTAAAGTTAAGAAAAATTCCATCTTAGCTTACCAACATTTGAAATTAGAACCCTCAAACTTAAATGATTTCTCAAAGACAGTAGAGGCCGCAGTAGTACCAATAATTTCCTCAGTAGCCATGGCAGTTAAAGCAATGCCTTAAAATTGTTGTTTATTAGATTTTTGAAAAAATTGCCACGGAGGAAGTTATCGGCTGAGTCGCGGAACGGTACGCTTTCTTTAAGATATTTTGTGGTACTGGCAAAGTTATGCAAAGCAGCACTTAATAACCACGATGCCTCCAGTATAAAACAACTTGTTCACAAAAGGATTATGATTATCACTTGCACTATGATGAATCGTTCAAAGAAATACACCTTCAGATGGTGTTTAAACCACTCGTAGTATCTGGAAGAATTTAGTCATTGATGGCACACAAGGCCACTCATAAAATAAAGATTTTTTTTTTGTATTGAGATGAAGAGAACAAAAAGGGAGAAGAGAGATTCTAAAAATTTAGAAATCTGGCGTACCTTTCCAATGAACTTAGGAATCATCTTAATAGGTAAATGATTCAACTAAGTGGAGAGAAAATAGTGGGTGATTGGAGAAAAAGTAATGGGAGGGAGTTACTTAATCGAAACTGGGTTTTGATGCATGACTCATTATTAATTAATAATTAATTAATATTAATAATTAATTCCACTAGTGTTAAGTCTCTATTTTGTGATTGACATTATGTTTGGTAAAACTAACTTAGCAGAAATATGTTGAAATAAGATTTTCTATCAACTGAAGAAACACGTTGAACAAGATATCCTATGTAGGATCATTCGACATTGCGCCTGTGTACAACTGAACAGTTGGATGTTTTAGTTTATTTCAGATGCAAAATATTCTGGGAATATTATATTATTTTATGTGACGCTCAGTTTAAGGATTAAGATATTTAAGCTGAATTCAAGGAGTATTCTTAGTTTCTAATTATGGAGATAATTTAGGAAACTAATGATTGAAATCCTATTTTTATGGAGAAGATTATGTAGTTTTTTAGCAGCTGATTTGCTACGTTTTTGAAGCCTAATCCAGTCCAGAAGATTACTTTAAATAGATTGTCACAAACCTAGTTTTTGTGGGGAACTTACATGTATTTTTGTTAGGGTTTATATGTGTTAATTGTGAGCCTCTCTAATATCATCTTGATAAAAGAGTAGGAAAATTTTTGAGTCGTAAGTTCAGTCAATGATTCTAAATCTTTTAAGCAGTGAATGATTGTGTGTTTTTTAAGGTTGTCTTCATATTCTTTTGAATTGTCTTCTTGTCACTGTTTGTGGCTGAAAGAGATTTGAGAAGGGTCTCATATCTAGGTGAGTCTTAGGTATAAATTAAGCATGATTAGTGATTAAGTGAGTAGATTGTAAACGAGGTGAAAGTTTGTTGTGGGTCTACAAATTGGTACTATCTAGTTGACTTTGTCTCTGGCTTGGTAGACCCCAGAGTAGGTGTTGTTGTACACCGAACTGGGTTAACAATTATTTGTGTTCTTTACTTTCCTGTATTGTTTTATTGTGTTATATTGTTCATTGCATTGTTGTTTAGAGATCAGTGTCTCGACATCTCTTAAGACATCAGAGACATGACTACCAAAATTTCAATTGGTATCAGAGTAGCCATCTTGCTCTGACTCTGGGTCAGATTCAGGGAAGATGCTTTCTGGTACAATGGACAAGGAAGGAGGATTTGTAATCATACCACTCATTCTTGATGGGACCAATTATTATTATTGAAAAGCTCATATGGTTGCTGTCATCAAGTCTTTGGACAACAAGGCTTGGAAATTTATGGTCAAAGGATGGGATCCACCAAAAGTTGTAGGAGAGGATGGAAAAGTTATTGATGTTGTGAAGGCTGAAAAAGACTTGAATGATGAAGATGAAAAGTTATCTCAAGGAAACTCTAAATCCTTAAATGCTTTATTTAATGGATTGGATAAAAATATCTTCATACTGATAAGCAATTGCAGTGTTTCTAAAGAAGCTTGGGAGATATTGAAGACTGCTCATGAAGGAACCTCTAAGGTTAAGATGTCTAGGCTCCAAATTATTACCACCAAGTTTGAGAACTTAAGAATGAATGAGGATGAGAGTATTCATGACTTTCACAAGAATATGATTGAGATAGCTAATGCCTCAAGTGCCCTAGGGGAGAAGATTTAAGAAGCCAAGTCGGTGAGGAAGATTCTCATATCTCTTCCAAAGAGATTTGACATGAAAGTGGCTGCCATTGAAGAAGCCCGAGATATAAACAACATGAAGGTTAGAGAGCTTATGGGATCCTGTTGTACCCTAAAATTTTCCCTGTCATTTTTCAAGGCCTTTCTCACAAGGATTCCGAAGGTTCAAGCTTGCACAAGTATATTGGGATGTTCTAGTACCAAGATTAAAAGGAAACTGTCAAAAAGGAAGAAAACAAATAAAAATAAAATTTTGACAAAATTTGGAGAAAAAACAAGTGTTCTTCGTTTCAACTCCTTCGATTGGCCTTTTGACCTCTTTTGATGCAAGTTTGGCTTGCACCCTTCGACTGGGCGTGGGCCTCTGGCACGTTTGGTTTGGATTCACAGGGCACAAATCCCCCTGTAGCCTCCTTTGATTCAAGGCAAAAGGCTCCCTTTTAGCATCCTTCTATTTGCACTTTTAAACCTCCTACATGCACCTTTCATTTGGGCATGTGGTTCCTTCAGTACAAGCTACTGGTCACACCCTTCATTTGGGCACATGAATCCTTCAGCACAAGGTTTTGGTCAAACCTTTCGTTTGGGCATTTGACTCCCTTTATTTTTGCTTCGTTTGGGCACATGAATCTTTCAGTACGAGATACTGGTCACACCTTTCGTTTGGCATGTTGGTTCCCTTCATGCAAGCTTCATTTGAACATAGATCTTTTTCATGTTGGCATGAAGTCACAAGACAGGGACCCCCTATGTACACTCTTTCGTTTGGCCACATGTGACCCCTGGCAGGCAAGCTTCGATTGGACAAGAGCCATCTTCATACAAAGCTTCGATTGGAGTTTTGGTTCCCTTGAAATCAACATCTTTCAAACCCAACTCTAGATCCTTCGAAGCAGTCTTCTTTAGTACATTTTTAGAACTCTTCGACACAAGTGGAAAATAGGATTTTGAAAGAACACTGATCAAATCTTTGGGCCATGCTACATGATCTTACTTTATAGGCCTTAATGCTTGTATTTCACTCTATAATTAATTGCTTACATTTTGGATTAAGTTATTGTCCAGGTGATTAAAACTTTGTCCAAAAGATTATTTTTTTGAAAGTGAACTTGCTAGTACAAATCCTGTCCTAAGCCCATGCTTTGCTTAAATCCTGTTTGTACTTCACCATAAGTTAGGGAAGTCAGTCCCTTTTAACTAAAAACTTCAGTACTTCACCTTGGGATCTTGGAAAATATGACTTAGCTTTCACGTTTCAGCCAAGCCACCTTTTTGTTTAAAATCACAAACCTTTTCTCTATAAATAGAGAAACCATTGACAAAGAAAGAATCCAAATTTTTGCTAGAGAGAAAATCATAAAAATCCTCAAACACTCAAACTCTCCTATATTCTCAAACTCTCCAAAATTCTCAAACCTTCAAAACTCTAAGATTTTTTCATAAAAAACCTCAGTAGTGTACCTTTAGATTCACTTCCCCTAAACTGTAGCAACCTTTGATTCACTCATCACCATCATATACTCTCTTTCGATTCAGTGACTGCCCAAACCAAGCAGTAGCTGAACTAGCTTCAGGAAGATTCCGGTGAAGCTACCTCCACCACCAAAGAAGTCACCTACAACTCTTTCTATTAAGCACTTCAAGAGGTAAGTTCTCTCTAAATTTGGAATTCTTTCATTTAAACATCATGTGCACATGTCAATAAAGAAAAAATGTAGATATTTCTAGACCATATTTTAGATTTCGATTCTGACTACCCATATGCTGAAAACTCAACCTTAATTAGTTGTGCTTTGGACTTTGAGACCCATTGGTTTTTGTGCTAACCCCTGGACTGTAGTTATGTTTGGATTTTGCATTTTAAGAACTTAAGACAAGTTTGTTATACCCTTCAATTGGCTAGCTGCACAAGCCTTTTGAACCACAATCTGAGGGCCTAATATGATTACAAGGAGTAAGCAAGGAGCCTCAGACGAAAGACAGAACCTTGTTATTTCCAGGCCTCAGACGAAAGATAGAACCTTGCTGCCTCCAAGCCTCAAATGAAAGATAGAACTATGGTAACTTCCAAGCCTCATACAAAAGATAGAACCTTGTTGCCTCCAAGCCTCAAACAAAAGACAGAACTATGCTGACTTCCAGGCCCAGACAAAAGGCGTTCCCACACTGATTCCAACCCCCAGTCGAAGGAGACAGTAAGGAAAATCGAAGGGCATGGCTCCACTGACTCCAGACCTCAAATTGAGGGAAGCCAAAAAATGCAAAATCGAAGGGTGTTTCTGCCTGAATCGAAAGACCCATTTTTCTTGCTTTTATTTTATTTTTGCCTTTATATTTTCATGATATTCAATATGGTTGTAATAATGTAGGATTTTATCTTTTTTCATTTTATTACTTTTGTATGCTTGCTAGTAAAATAGGGAATGTATGGCAAGATAAAATCAACAAGTAGACAACCCATAATCAAAGACTAAATGCATGCAAATCAAACACATTATTCACACATGCACCCCTAGGGTAATTCCACTTGCTGCCTTATAAAAAATGGTCATGTTGCATGTGAGATGTCTTAGCAAAAACAATCAAAATACAAGATCATATTCCATCGATGACGCTACGAATGTTGTCTTACAAATGATCTTAGTCCCTCAAGAGAAATGCCAAGATATATCACAACATTGCTATCATGACTATACGATGACCCACGCCCGTCCCTTTTACATCCAAAGATAATGCTTCTTACTAATCAATGGTAAGACAATAACTTCTAAGGAAGGAGGAGAAGAAAAAAGACCTTTGAGTAGGTAGAAATTTTCTTATTTGCTTGCTCATTTTCAAAACAAACATCTTTTCCAAACACACACTAAACACTTTCAAAACATGAAATATTTTCAAAAGTCCAACACTTTGTATACATTCTTACAAAGACAAGAATCATTACAAATTTTGCCTAAACGGAGGCGCTTTTCACCAATACATTCAACAAAAACACCACAAAGCACATTTTCAAACAAAAGCAATTGATCTAGCAAGAAACTAAGAGCCTGTAGATAACTACGGATGAAAAGGGTTTATAACACCTTCCCTTTTTATAACCTACCCCCCGAACTCAAGAAATTATCTCGAAAGGTCTTTCCTATTCTTTTCAACCTTTCCTTATTGGATAAAAGAAAAGTCGGTGGCGACTCTTGCTATCCGCAACAATTTTGATCAAACACAAAAACACCCAAGTCAATTCTCTCACCGTATTACAGAACTGGTGGCTCTGTCGGGGAAAATTAAAAGTGGGGTTACCTTAGGGTTAGATCACCTTTACTTGCTTTTCTTTGTTTGACTTGTTTGCTTTACATTTTGGTTCCTTGTTTGGGCTTGTTTGATCCTCTACCCGAATTTGGGACACCTTTTTAGGTAAGTAGTAATAGATTGTGGAAACTGTATGACATAGACTGACATGGTTGAAGCAATGGCTACGTTAGTGTGACGCATTTGTTGGTACCGGTATGCCTTGTGTTGAATCGAGGAGAATACGGGGCCGTTGAACAGCGTCATAAAGCACTAACTGACCTTAGAACCTTAATTGAACAACTTGGTCATTAGGAAGTAGTGAGATAGTCGATTTCGGTGGAAAGATGAAAATTGGTTGATACTCGATACTACACTCATTGAGATTGGAATTTTGGGATATCTCGGCCGCAAGAAATGATTGATTGTGCTGAGACAATACCTAAAATAAAGGTCAGTGATATTAAGGTCCCTTAGAACTCGGTTACTTTCTAGGACATGTTGAGCCAACTAAACTTCAAGAGGGTACTTACCTACCAACTCCATGCAAGCCTAAACTTAAGGACTTATTTGCTTTGTATGTACATAACAACTTGCTTACTTATACATAACATCAAAAACATCATAACATCATAAGCATTCTCACTAACCATTTCAAGGATTTAGGAATTTATCTTTGTTTTTGTTTTGTAGGACATGAATCCCGTCCGAAGGAATACCATCAGAATCAGCTTCGTGAAAGCACACCCTCAACTCCAAGAATTAGCATCAAGGGTGCCTGAAGACTCTCCTTTCACCAACAAATATGGTCGACTCCTCAGTTTGGATACCCCTAATTTCCAAGAAGAGATAATGTGCGTGCTCTTCCAATTCTTTGATCCCACGCATCATTGCTTCACCTTCCCGGACTATCAGTTGGTACCAACACTAGAAGAATTGTCCCTACAATTAGGAGTGCCCGTGCTTGATCAAGCACCATTTACCAGTTTAGAAAGGATTCTAAAACTTGAAGTCATTGCCGAAGCCTTGCGTCTGAAGAGAGCCGACATTATAGCAAATTGGTAGACAAGAAGCGGAGTTAAAGGGTTCCTAACTAAAATATTATTGGAGAAGGCTAGTTCATTCTGGGAAGATATGGATTTTCAAGCCTTTGAAGATATCTTGGCCCTTCTTATCTATGGTTTGGTTCTATTTCCCAACTCGGACAATTTATTAGATGTGAATGCCATCAAAGTCTTTCTCTCTCATAATCTTATACCTACCTTGCTGGGAGACATCTAACATTGTTTCCATACCCACACCATGAAGAAAAGAGGTACTCTCTTGTGTTGTATTCCCTTACTCGCCAAGTGGTTTACTTCACACCTACCTCGATCAACATTGAAGAACGAGCAAATATTGACATGGTCTCAAAGGATGATGTCCCTCACCCACTCTGATATTCATTGGTGTTTGAGATCCTTGGAAGATACTTCTATCATTGACCGTTATGGGGAATTCCCTAATGTCCCTCTAATTGGCATTAGGGGAGGTATCACTTACAACCCTTGCTTAGCTTTACGACATTTTGGGTATGCCCGAAGAGATGGGCCGCATGATATGCCCATCCAAGGAGTGATGTTTGATTATGAGAGAGACAATCAAGGCTACCGTCAGAGGTTTGTGCGAGCTTGGATGATGGTAAGTAAAGCAGATAGTGATACACTAGGACGCAAGAATTCTATTCCCCTTGAACCTTACCTTAGATGGGTACGATCTCGTGCTCAGAAGCTCATGATGCCTTACCCCTCCATCCTACCAGTTATCATGGAGCTTGTTGCTGAAGGAGATTTCCCGTATACTGTCCTCTATCCCAACATGCCTACTTCTCTTGAAGACTTGCAAAAGGGTTAGATTCAGCTAAAGGAAGAACGAGACACCTTCTAGGCTCAATTCTATGCAAGCGAGGAAAGGGTTTTGGAGCTTACAAAGCAACTACATGAAGAACAGAGCTTGAACGCCTACCTTGCACCAAAGAGTATGCGTTCGACCTTTTTATCTTAGAAATTTACTTTGTAATCCCAAGAGGCACGTTGTAACCATTTTGAATTAATTAATGCAATTTGACGTTTGTTCATTCTTTGTCTAGACAAAATTAAATTTCGTAAATCCTTGAAATCATTTGCATATACATTTTCCATGCATGATGACATAACAGGTTTTCCACGACAGGTTTCCTTATCTTTCTGTTGTTTATTTCAGCAAGATGGATATCGAGAAAACAGTGAAAGACCTGCAAGCACAAAACTCCCAGTTTCAAGAGACTCTGCTGACCCTGGCCAAGGGGCAACAAGAGTTGATGACATTATTAGCATCCAAAAAGAAACCAAAGAGGAAAGCCCTAGTCAACATGGGTATAAGATTCAGAGAGACGATCCTCCAGATACCAGTAGTTGAGGATTCGTCAGAGGAAGACGAAAATCAAATTGGAGAAATAAGGAGTACCCATGCTGGGTGTATCAATGATCAAGTGTCTGATGATGAAGACTTTTTTGACGAGCATTATCCTCCTACCGATGTTAAGTATAAGCAGCTAGAAAATAGATTGAAGGTTGTTGAGATTCAAGCCATCCCTGGTTTGGATTTTGATGATTTGGGTTTAATATATGGGGTTTTCATTCCCCACAAATTCAAGATACCAGTATTTGCTAAATATGATGGGGTTTCCTGCCCAAAGCTTCACCTAAAGTCTTATGTGCGCAAAATACAATCGCACACTGCTGACAAGAAGCTCCAGGTTCACTTCTTTCAAGAAAGCATGGCTGAGACTCAACTAGAGTGGTTTTACCAATTGGAGGGTTCCCGTATCCATACATGGGAAGACTCGGCCACCGCTTTCTATCACCAATACTAGTATAATGTGAAGAAGTGAAAAACACAAGAAGGGGGGGGGGGGGTGAATTGAAACTTAAAAACAAAAGCAGTAGACACGATATTTTTATCCTGATTCGTTTGATCTCAAACTACTATAGTCCACCCACCAAGGTGATTTCGCCTCTCTCCAATGAGGACTTAATTCACTAATCAAATCTGATTACAGTACTACTTTGACAACTGCCAAAGTCTTCTTGAGTACAACCATAACCCGGTTTATCTCAAGGAAAACTAGTTTAATCAAACAAGAATGATATACTGTGTACTGTTGTTTTTTGTTACAAAAATTGTATCACTACTGTGATATATTACACGATTTGAGTGTATAAGTGAATATGAAAGATTGCAGCGTTTTAGATGTATGAACAGTAGTGTCAAAAAATCATGAACGATTTTTCCTTTAATCTTATTTATATAGGCGTGGAAATCTTGTCCAACATAAAGCGTGATAATGGACACTCAATGCTATTTCCATATTGAGAATATTCTTGTCTGACTGAAGCTGTTGCATATGATACTGTCTTAATTGAAAAGTAACGCTTCAGAGCTAGAATCTTGCATGCTGCTTTTACTTCAGAACATTGATGACTCAGAGATGTGAGGATCTGATGGTATAATAGACTTCTGTTCAGAATCAGAGTATCCTTTACTTTAGCGCAAATTCTGATCATCATTATTCAGAACATTCTGATTGCCTCAGCTTGAAAGCTTCTATAGCTTAACTTCTGATGTTGTTTTGGTCAGAACTTCTGCATACAAAATAAGATAAATTTAGAGTGCATATTTGCTCTTTGTGTTTGTTATCATCAAAACTCTAATTAAGGGTTGTAGAATCAAACTATGTTCTAACAATCTCCCCCTTTTTGATGATGACAAAAACTAGGATTTTCAATGAAAGATATAGAACAAAAAGCTTAAGAGAGTCTCCTCCTGAGTTGATTACTCAGATAGAGATGAGTTACTTCCCTGAAGTTCCTTCTCGTTAGAGCTTTTGATGCATCTCCTTCTGTCCTTATTAGGGTATGTTCCTATTCAAGCTTTTTAGAAATCATAGAGGTTAAAATATTCAAAATGTTTGAGACTTATCCCGGTATACTGTTATTGAAAATATCTTATGTTCTCCCCTTTTTTGTCAGGTATCAAAAAGCAATATAATCAGAGTCAAAAAGATGATTTATATTGAAAAACAGAATGCAATGACATTTTTCAGAAACAAAAGAGGATAAGATGAGAAATACATATAAACAGTTTAAAGAAAATCTAAGAAGGAGGGGGAAGTCGTGTGAACAACGCTTCCAACAAGCTCTTAATCTGAGTGCTTGATTCTTCTTGATTTCCCAGAATGTATTTGATTTCTTTTGTTGTATCTTATTATTTATCTAATATATCCATGATCTCTTTGTTTATGTCTTCTTGCTTATCCAGTCTGGCATAGATTAAGGCATTCTCCTTCTTCAACTCTTCCAGAGTTTGCATGACTAGAGACGAAGCTGGTGTATCTTCAGGGGTTACATGTCGTTCAGAACACTTTGCAGCCTCTTCTGATTGAACAATTTCTTCTGTTGCAATTACCTTTTCTGGAGCAGTAGTCAGAGGATGACTATCAGAATCTGGTTCAATGGCTTTTGAAGGTTGGTGCTCTTTCTAGGGAGCGTTTTCCAGCAGAAGAATTTCTTTCTTGTCCCAGTGGCTTAGTACATGATCTTTGAAGGCTTTCAGTTGATCACTGAAGTTCTGCTGAGCCCTTTCATAGCTCAATTCTTTCAGCTTCTGGGATTCAGAGTTGAACCATTTTTTGAATCTTTCCCATAAAAAATCAGAAGTAGTAGGATTAGAATTCTCTTAACTTGCTTGCTTCAAAGAAGTAACCCATTCCTGTATTACTGTTTCAAAAATCAACATATTTTTACTAACATCTGATTTGGTTAAGGTTGGTTTAGGTTTGAGGATGGCAATTTTGTGTGAGGTGGAAGCTAGATGGTCAAGCGCTTCTAGATCAATGATAGTTCTGAGGTGGTCAGCTGGACGGTTGATAGGTGAGGGAGTGGAAGAATCAGAAATCAAGATTGGTGAGTGAGGGATGTTTGGTGGTGTGGATTCATATGGTGAAGGTATTTCTGGAATATCATGAATGAAGAGAGGTAAACGAACCATAAGGGGTTCTGTTATTCCAGGAATTGGGGTAGTGGTATCAGAGTCTGTAAGGGAGTCTTCTAATTGGTCTGCGGTAGCGTGTTGAATTTCTGGTTCAGGTATTTCAGAAGATGGATTTTCAGATTGAGGAGTGAGAGGGTTTTCATTTACTGGTTGGGGTGAGTTGAGGTTTTGATGTTTTGGTTGAGGAGAGTGTGGTTGTGGATTTTATGGTTATTGAGGTTGAGTGTTTGGATTTTCTGAGAGTGGTGAGGAAAAGTCTTGATCAAACAGTTCAATATTAGAGAGAACTCTTGCAAGTTCTGGTTGATGTTGTTCTGGATTTGGATTGGGGGAGTGAGGTTCATTTAAGAAATTTCCAAGAGTTACAGATGGGTCAAACTCTATGTCAAAATCCTCAAATGTTTGGGGTGAAGGATTTTCTGTTGGTTGAGGGGGAATGGTTTCAGATGTTGGAATATCTATTGATTCTACAACAGAAACAAAAGATGTGTTACCTTTCTTTTTCGCAGCTTTGGGTGTCCTCTGAGAGGATCCTTCTCCTGCTACCTTCCTCTTTCTAGATTTCTTTAGCACAACCTCTGGAGCTGGCTTGTGCAGATCTTATATGTTGATTTCTGGTATGGTCCCATCAGCCTTGCAAGCTTTAAGGTATCTGACTATAATCTCTGGAGAGGCATCTATCTCAGAGAATAGTGGAAAATCCTTCAGAGGGATTCTCCTAGAAGTGATGACCTCATGAGAAGCAGTTGTTGGTTCCTTCTTAATGTTTTCAATAATCTTCATTTTCTTCAGATACTTGGCATTCAAAGGTTTCCCAGCAGTTGCTTCAAGAGTACTGATTTCTTGAGCCTCTGTCAGATGTTCTATCAGCCTGTTTTTCGTTAGAATATCTGAAATCAATCTTCCTAGAGGAATCCAGTACCTCTTAGTTCTTTCTTCTTCTCTTGTCTCTTTCACACTTGTTCTGAGATGGTTGAAGAGCAAATGTGGAAGATTTATTTTGGTCTTCTTTGCAATGAAGTATATCAGAAACTGCTGATCAATGTTGATGTAATCAGGGGAGCTTGTAGGCTTCCTGTGATTGATACATCCCAAAATTATTCTAGCCCATATTCTGTAATGATCTTTCAAGTCTCTGATCTTGCTGGATGGCTGTTCAGAAGTGAAGATGACCCTAGCAATGGATTTTAGGTCAGAACACTTATCATCCATATCAATGCATCTGACTCTGCCGCCATTGTATCCAATGAGTTTCCCAATCAAATCTTCTGTAATCACTATCTTCTTCCCCATAACATATGATGTGACCTGGTGGTTGGATGAAGTAGCATAAATCCAAAACTCTTTAACAAGAATGGGAAAAGTTGGACCCAACAGACGATCAAAGTATCTGTTCCATCCCTGTACAGTTACATCTTCATACAGATTAAACCCATTTTCTTGTAAGCTTTCAAAATCGATGATCAATTCACAAAGAACTTCAAGGTTGTCGACCGGAGTGAGTAATGTACTAATGGGCTCCTATATTGTTCAGTAGATGAAGACCCATGAGCACTGTTGAGATTCTTGAGACTTGATGAGGATGCCATTATTCACACGGATTCTTTGAAGAAAATTGATAGAAGGGTTTTTTGAAAAAAACTAGAACAAGAGAGAATATTGAAGGTGGTAAAATGTGAATGAATGAAATAGTAAATTGAGTTTATATAAGTTCGTTAGAAAACGTAATCAGTAAGAAAGAGAAAATAAGTAATGATCATATTGAAATAATGAAACCTGAAATTGGGGGATTCAGAGAGATATTGAACAGATACCAATGACAGATGTCTCAATGCATCCAATCAGAGCCTTGGACCCTTCAGAATTTGAACGCGTGTTCAGCCTCAGAAGGTAGCTTGTGAGAGGGTGACATATGTTTGATGGTGTGAAATGCACGCCTCTATCCTTGAAATGAAAAGTTCAGATCTTCATATATAGATTCTGATGCAACTGTACTCCTAACTTCTGAAGACAAGTTGATCAGATGTTCACAGAAAACAATAAAATTCCGAGGGTTAGAATATGCAAATAAAACATTTTATTCTGGACATAGTTTCATGCTGAGATGTTTCATAATGAAATTGAATCTATCTTCAGAAAGGGGTTTTGTAAACACATCAGCCCATTGATGGTCTATGTCAATAAATTTTAAAGTAAGAATTCCTTTCTGAATATAATCCCTAATAAAGTGATGTTTTATTTCTGTATGCTTATCACTACAATGCAAAATGGGATTCCTGGATAGACATATGGCAGAAGTGTTATCACAGAAGATAGGAATGTTACTCTCAAATATGTTGAAGTCTTCAAGTTGACTTTTCATCCAGAGCATTTGAGTGCTACATCCAGCAGCTGCTATGTACTCAGCTTCTGCTGTTGACAATGCTATTATGGATTGTCTCTTGCTGATCCATGAGATCAGGTTGTCTCCCAAAAACCGGCAGCTTCCAAAAGTGCTTTTGCACTCTACTCTGTCTCCAGCAAAGTCAGTATCACAGTACCCTACTAAGCTGTATTCATTGGATTTTCTATAAAACAAACCCAGATTAGTAGTTCCTTTCAGATACTTGAAAATTCTCTTAACTGCTGTTAAGTGAGATTTTATAGGATCTGATTGGAATCTAGCACATAAGCAAACACTGAATAAAATATCAGGCCTTGAAGCCGTCAGATAAAGGAGATATCTAAAAATGATATCATCTACGTAAGTCTGACAAACTAAAATGTCATTCTTAAATGTCTTACAGAACAAGGTTGTGTCCACTTTCCCTCTAGTGAATTCCTTTTCTAACAGGAAGTTACTTAGTCTTTCATACCACGCTCTGGGAGCTTGTTTCAGACCATAGAGTGACTTCTTTAGTTTGAAAACATATTCTGGGTGTTTGGAATTTTCAAACCCAGCGGGTTGGTGCACATATACCTCGTCATCTATGTAACCATTTAAGAATGCACTTTTGACATCCATCTGATACAAAGTGATGCTATTATTTACAACAAAGGAGATTAAGAGTCTGATAGATTTTAACCTGGCGACAGGAGCAAAGGTTTCTGTATAGTCTATCCCCTCTTGCTGACTATAACCTTGTGCCACCAGTCGTGCCTTGTTTCTGATGACTTCTCCTTGCTCATTCAGTTTGTTTCTGAACACCCACTTTGTTCCAATGAAGTTGAATCCTTTTTGTTTGGGAACCAGATCCCATACGTCATTCCTGGTGAACTGGTTTAATTCCTCATGCATTTCCAGAATCCAGTCATTGTCCAGAAGAGCTTCATCAATTGTTGTTGGTTCAATCAGTGAGACCAGTCCCATGAGGTATTCTTCAGAGTTTCTAAATGTTGACCTTGTTCTGATTGAATCATCCTTCTTTCCCAGGATCTTATCTTCTGGGTGAGCTATGCTGCTTCTAGATAACCTTTTTTGGAGATGATCAACAGAAGGTACTGGAGCACTTGTAACATTTCTTTCTGAAGTAGTTGGATCGTCTCTGTTGGGAACTTCCGATGAGTTGTAGTCAGTACCTACTATTCCAGAGCCAATGATATTCCCTCTTTGGTTGCCTCTAAAGCCCACATAGCCTCCAGGTTTAAGTTCCAGGATTTGGAACATATGCTTTCTTCCCGTCATGTGTCGAGAGTATCCAGAGTCCAGGTACCATGACTGGTGTTTTAGCCTTGCTGCTAAAGATATCTGCTACATATATAATTTTGTCCTTAGGTACCCATATCTTTTTGGGTCCTGGTTTATTAGTTTTACCAAAATTCGGTTTGAATTTTGGTTTGACAGAGTAATAATTACTAGTGTATTTTAGGTCATGTGTGTGCCCGTATGTGAAGTGCAATTTTAGTGGTTTGCATTTTATAACAAGGTCCATGACTTTCTTAGGGGGATTACCTTGGTATCCTATTCCTTTTCTACCATTCCTGCTAACTCCATAGATCATTGAAACCATCTTGCTTCTATCTATGTTTTTAGCCAGAAACTTCTATAAGCTGTGATCATACTCTTTAATGATCTTATCAGCATTACTGAGAGTCTTTGAGATTATTTCTGTTGTACCCCAAAATTTGCCCTCTCATTTCACAATGGATCACCCTGGATCCCAAGTTTGCTTCCATCTATTTCCAAGCCTTGAATTATCAATTTTCAAAGAAAGTCATCCGTAAGGGCAAAATGGTCATTTACACACTAAAAAGTCAAACTTTTGACTTTTGGACAAAAACCAAATTCCAAGAATCATATCTCATTAAGACATGTTGAAATATGAAGTTTGAGATTCAAAAGTCAAAACTACTTTGGAAAAGTCAAAATTCTAAACACTTAGAATTTCCTTAAGCGTTTAAGAAACATGACAAACTCAGAACTTCTGACCAGATTATCACCATAACGCTCAACAAATTCTGGATATTCTCAAGACAGAGTTTGGTCAGAACTTCTGGGCAAGTTTTCACAAAAGTTCAGTCAGAGTTTTCCAGGGTAATTCAAAGAAGGTTAAGAAGCGTACTGCAAGCTTTCTAGAAAGTCTGAAAGCTCATTCAGAACATGCTTGAGCCAGAAGATAAGAAGATCAAAGGTTGGATGCTACGCTGAAACAAAACTTCTGATCCATAACTAAGCCTTGGTGTAGAATCTCACATTACAGGATTTCTGGTTGTGTAAGTCTCATCATCATTTAATGCTCACAACCACTTTGAGTCTTTATCTAAAGGATTTTCACCACGTGTATCTCTACTGTCTTGGGATAGCAAACTTTGGAACTAGGCCCATGCATTGCTTTTTGCTTTTCCTTAATTCCTGCTGACAACCACCATGCTTGCTTCAAGAACAAGGCAACGCTTTAGCATATGAAGGTTATATTCAACACTTTGGTCAGAACTTGACCAAATCCCAAAACCTTGTTTATACAACCGGCTGCAGACCTATAACCAATAGCTAGTTCAGCCTACGCCTACATCCTATAATTGCACCAAACTAGCATACGAAAACAGTGATGAAAAAGCAAAGGAGCAGGATGCCAAATTTATTTTAAAATCCCATTTGCTTTTCCCCCCAAAACACAACAAATTCACCTATAAATACTTTGCTCAATCACACGTTCAAGGTGTTGGGCTTTGAAGGAGAGGCTGGATTTTGGAAAGAGAGAACTATCAAAAGAGAAAAGGAAGTCTGAAACCTTCATAAAAAATCCAGAAATCCCAAACAGAAAACCAAAACCTTTGTTCTTCCTTTTGAATCAAAGAGCTTGGCATTTCCTCTTCCGTTTCTCTTGTTGACTCAGAACATCCAAAGGCAACAACTCAAAGCTCCAAGCCCACATTCCAGATTCAAGGTAAGTCTTTCTGACTTTGAATCTTTTTCATTCATAATATCATTAAACATGTAAATATCATAGTATTGATGTTGCTCATATCATTGCATAAGTATAAAAACTGTGGATCAGATTTTCTTGTTTAGGGCTAGACTCAGATTTAGGATTAGAACTTCTATAAGCTATTGTGCTGTTATCCTTCCAATTTGCTGTTTAATAAGAACTGAATGAATTGTTAATGTGCTGATTAAGAGTTGAAATATAAAACTTCTGATGTTCACTCACAGCTTTAAGCACAACACAGAACTTCTGAGTTCTCCTCACTGTTTAAACACACTGAACTTCTGATATTCACTCACTGCTAATGCGCACTGAACTTCTGATGTTCACTCACTGTTTTAACACTTAGAACTTATGATTTTCATACGCTGTTGACACACACAGAACTTCTATGATTCACTCACTGTTCTAACATAGCACAAAACTTATGAGTTCTCCTTACATGTCAAATACACTAAACTTCTGATTTTCATGCGCTGATAACATGCTGAACTGCTGATTGTTTGTTCACTATCTTAGCACCATACAGAACTTCTGAGTTCTTCCCACTGTTTTGACACGCATAGAGCTTCTGAGGTTTTCTCATTGTTCTAACATTCAGAAGTTCAACACATAGCGATCCAAAACTTCTGTGTTTTTTCCTCTAACGTGTCTTGCAGGACCTCAGAGTGTACCAACTTAGAACTTCTGATACCCACTGACGTTTCCTTTCTGAGTCATCACGTGTCTGGCTTCAGAACTTCTGATCCTTGTTGTTTTTCTTGCAACAACATTGTTTCTATCTTTCATTTATTTTCTTTTTCATCATTTTTAATATTAACTCCTTTTTCTTTTAACATAAAAAGACAAAAAATATTTTCTTAAACAAAACTTATTTCTTTTTTTAAAACGAAACAAACATTTTACATTTCCTGTACATTCTTATCCATTTCAATGTGGTTGTAATAATAACTTAGGATTTAATTTGAAATCCCCATTTGAAATTTGTACACCCCATCCCCCTAAATATTGTAATAGCGTAGGACTTTACATTTCTGCAATTTATCACTTTTGAATGTAAATGCTAGTAATTAGGGTATGTATGGAAAGACATGAAATTGACAAACAGATCACCCTAATCAAAGATTAAATGCATGAAAATCAAACACACTATTCACACATGAACCCTTAAGGTTAACTCCACTTGTTGCCTAAAAAATGGTCATGTTATGCATGTGGGGTGTCTTAGCAAAAACAATCAAAATACAAGATCATAGTCCCTCGATGGCGCTATAAATGTTTCCTTTCAAAATGATCTTAGTCCCTCAAAAGGAAATACTAAGATACCTCACAACATTGCTATCATGACTATACGATGACCCATGCCCGTCCCGTTTACATCCAAAGACAGGGTTGCTTACCAAATCAATGGTAAGACAACAATGTCAAAGGAAAAAGAAAATGAACAAGAAAGACATTTGAGTAGGTAGATTGCTTCTAGTTACTTGCTCCATTTCAAAACAAGAACATCCTTGCTATTTTCAAAACAAACACACACATGTCAAAACATTTTCCAAACATGAAATATTTTTAAAAGCTCAACACTTTGTATACGTTCTTACGAACGAGAACAATTACAAAGTTTTCCTAAACGATGACCCCTTTTCGAAATACTTTCAAAAACACACAAAGCACATTTTTAAACAAAAGCAAGTGATCTAGCAAATAACTAAGAGCCCATGGAAAACCATGGATGAAAAGGGTGCTAATACCTTCCCTTTTCATAATCTACCCCCCGAACTCAAGAAAACATCTCTAAAGGTTTTTCCTGTGCTTTTTCACCTTTCCTTTTGGATAAAAGAAAAGTCGGTGGCGACTCTTGCTAAACCGCAACATTTGCGAACATAAACGCAAAACAATCAAGTCAGTTCTCCCACCGTATCACAGAACTGGCGACTTTGCTAGGGACAATTCTAAAAGTGGGGTTACCTTAGGGTTAGATCACATTTACTTGCTTACATTGTTTGATTTGTATGCTTTACATTTTGGTTCCTTGTTTGGGTTTGTTTTAAATCCTACACCCGGATTTGGTGACACCTTTTAGGTAAGTAGCAATAAACTGTGAGGGAACTATGCGGGGCATACCAACATGGTTAAAGCAGTAGCTACGTTGATGTGGAACTTTGGTTGGTACCGGTAACCCTTGAGTCAATCAAGGAGAGTACGGGGCTGCTGCGTGGTGTCATGAAGCATTAACTGACCTTAGAACCTTACTTGACCAACTTGGCCATTAGGACGTAGTGAGATGACCGACTTTGGTGCAGTATGAAGTTGGTAGATACTCGATGCTACACTCATTGAGGTTGGACTCTTGAGCTTTGTTTGGTTGCGAGTCAATCGCCTATTGAACGAAGCTGGGAGAAAGATCGGTGATATTAAGATCTCTTAGAACCCGGTTACTATTAACTAGGACAGGTTGAGCCAACTAAACTTCAAGAGGGTACTTACCTATAAACTCCATGCAAGCTAAACCTAAGGACTTGTCTGCTTTGTTGTATATGATTATTTGTATATAAACTTGCTTACTTTGCATACTTGTACATAACATCATGACATCATACCATAGCATTTTCAATAACATTGAACCATAGCATTTCAAGGATCTCAAGGGTCTTTGATGCAGGGTCACGTTGAACCAAACGTCTATCAAGGGGCAAGAGGATTTATTTTCCTCTAACCAAACGCCATCAAAAAATAAAGTACAACAAACTTGAGTCAAGGGCTACAACCCACTTGGCATGGTGAGCTAAATTCTCGTGGAAGGACATCCACCGATACAAAATTCGCCAATCAAAGTTCAACTTCTAACTTTTTCTTGTGTTTATCCTGCGAGATCCTTGAAAACATGCATCCACATATCATGCATCATATTATGATAGGTTTTCTCTCACACAGGTTTCCTTATCTTCCTACTGTTTATTTCAGTAGAGATGGCCCTAGAATAGACCATCAAGAGCATTCAGATTCAAAACGCTCAACTTCAAGAGATGTTCTTGAACCTGTCCAAGGGGAAAGAAGAGGTGAAAGCTCTCCTCACAAGGGGCATGGTCATAGGGAATCTAGAGGGAACCAAGGATGATCAGTTGGAAAGGCTACAAACTGAAATAGCCACAATAAAAGTCCAGATGATGGGATAACTGGTGGGCCAGATGGCTCTTATTCAAAATCTGGCTCAAGGACAAGAAGAGCTGAAAGCCCTTGTCAACAGGCTTCATCAAGACAGATACAACCAAATAGGGCAAACAACCAGAATTGGAGATCGAGTCATTGATCAGCCTCCAATGAAGAGTGTACCTTTTCAAATTGCTTCCACGTCACGAGCCCAACAACAATCTCGCCAATAACAACAGGGTAATCGGCGTAGGCAGAAAACATCTGAAAGACGCTTCACCGAAATCAACATGTCATTGTCTCAAGCACTACAACACCTGTTAGAGGCTAAGCTGGTTACGTTAAAAGACCCCCCCTCATAATCCCAAAACAACGTCCCTAAGGTACAATCCAAATGCAAGGTGTGCGTATCACTCCAACAGTCCTGGACATGACACCAATAACTGTTGGACATTAAGAAATAAAATTCAAGATCTGATTGATGAAGGAACGCTAGAATTTGCACCAGATGGTCAACTGAAATTCTTCTACCGTCCCTCAAAGGCTCACCACCTAAAGTGACAAGTTCAAACAAAGAGGCTTCTGTTCATTTTGAATTTTCAAGTTGTAATTTCTCTTTTGTTATTTAAACAATTATCTATTAATGTCAAAATTTGTTTCATTAATGCATTGCATATGCTTGTCTTGAATCAATCCATTCGTTTTCATTACATTTAAACTATGCTTTTAACTCTCTTTATGACATTCAACTCTTGCTAAAAGTTACAAGCCTTTAGAGGGAGGATGACGAAAACAATGCCATAATCTCATACAATATGCTTTTGGACAGACCTTGCTGATGATGTACAGGCATTCTTTCAAATCCTAAACACTGGAGTTATAAGGAAGATAATCCCTAGTCAACCCCTTCGAGCCAAAGAAGTAGAAGTTTTTCTTTTTCACAAAATTAAAACCTTTAAACAAAACCTGGGGCAGGGTAGTCTCTCAGTTAATTCAAACGCGCATTAAGCCGCAAACTCTCATCTCGTAATACAACGAATGACGTCAAGAAACATTCCTCTGGAATCAAAAGATGGTGATGGTTCCCTATCATATAAGCAGTCATTATCTCTCAAAAAAGAAAGGCCCACTAAGTTAAAACCTACAAAGGAGACTTAAGAAAACTGGGGCATCCCGCTGACTATAATCTCAAAACAAGAACAGTCAGGCAAAAATCAGGGATAACAAATCAAAAAGAGGTCACTACAAATCCTCAACAACACGAAAAATGTTGCAAAAATGTCTGCTTTCCAACAAACTTAACTTGTTTGAACCATCCCTAAAATGTCATTCCAAGACTCAATTGGAATCCAAACGTACAATTAACCGAGATTTAGGACTGAAGAACATCACGAAGAGCGGGTGGGTACAAATACACTTTGAGCCTTTATCCTTTGTTTCTTAAACCGTGAACCAAGACACGTTACAACCCTTCAAAAGTCCTAATTGAAGCATGTGTTAGTTAGAAAGCATAATGTTACAAAAGGTATCCTGACTCCGGTAAGGCTTTACTCAAAATCCAGAGTTGAATTACAAACTTCTTTACTCGCTAAAAAAACATTTTTCAAAACTTCAAGACAAGCATAAACTTTGCATTACTTGAATATCACTGTTTGCATATGGCTATTTGTTTGACAGTAGAGAAATTCACAACGAATGTCCGATGAACGAAAGCTCTCTCGGTGAACAAAATCACTTCAAGTGGGATGACACTCCCATTGACAAATCTCCTATCAACAGGGGGCATGACATGTCACTATCCAGCACACCTGGGGCAGTCCATTCAAGATTCCAAGAAATCTCTCAAGGTGCAGAGTAACCAGGGGCAAGTCTCCATCTCCGTCACTTGGGGCATTGAACATCAATTTCAGCAAAAGGGTTACGTACAATCAAACATTTTCTGGAAATACCACAAACATCTACTGCTAGCGGCAATGACAAATCTCCCCAAAATTCTTCTCACGGGATAATTCCCCAACAAGAGTTTAATCTCTGAAAACCTTTCCCCAGCTGAGACAACCTCAAGAGTCCTCGAGGACTTTCCCCAACAAAGTCATCACCTCTCTATCAGAACGGCAACAGGGTTTATTTCCCCAAAAATGGACATGATTCCCCAGCTAGAGGTGGCCTCTCCGACTATTACAAATCAAAGGACCACAACTCCTCTTCCCCAAAAGACTACTCTACAATCCCCAGCAAGTTACTATGAAACCTGGACCTGATCAGATATCAGTTCAACTTCGACTCCTCAGTAGAGCAGCGGACAACCGAGACTCCTGATCTCTTTTCCCCAAGCAAGAATCAACACTCTCCATAGAGTTTTCAATATTCCCCAACGGAGTTCTCCTCAACAAAACAAGAAATCCCCAGTGGAAACATTCTAAGCAAAGATTGAAGGCACACCTACTCTTCAACAACAATCTGAGATTTAATAATTCCCCAACACTTGTCAAGGATTTATTTTCCAAGACAAAATTACATTTCAACAACATTCATAACATATGCGTACAAAATACATATAACACAAATATCATTTATTTTGAGAACATCATTAGGAAATGCATACATCATGACATTGCATACAACTAACTCTTTATCTTTTCAGGAAAGATCAGTCAACAGATAAAGGTCATCATCCTTTTGAGGTAGTAATCGTACAAGATTCCTTCATCATCCTGCTGAGGTTGTAGTCATCCAAGATTCCTTCATCATCCTGCTGAGGTTGTAGTCATCTAAGATTCCTTCATCATCCTGCTGAGGTTGTAGTCATCCAATATTCCTTCATCATCCTGCTGAGGTTGTAGTCATCCAAGATTCCTTCATCATCCTGCTGAGGTTGTAGTCATCCAAGATTCCTTTATCATCCTGTTGAGGTTGTAGTCATCCAAGATTCCTTCATCATCCTACTGAGATTGTAGTCATCAAGATTCCTTCATCATCCTGCTGAGGTTGTAGTCATCCAATATTCCTTCATCATCCTGCTGAGGTTGTAGTCATCCAAGATTCCTTCATCATCCTGCTGAGGTTGTAGTCATCCAAGATTCCTTCACCATCCTGCTGAGCTTGTAGTCATCCAAGATTCCTTCATCATCCTGCTGAGGTTGTAGTCATCCAAGATTCCTTCATCATCCTGCTGAGGTTGTAGTCATCCAAGAATCCTTCATCATCCTGTTGAGGTTGTAGTCATCCAAGATTCCTTTAGAATTCCTACTGAGGTTGTAGTCATTCAAGATTCCTTCATCATCCTGCTGAGGTTGTAGTCATCCAAGATTCCTTCATCATCCTACTGAGGTTGTATTCATCCAAGATTCCTTCATCATCCTGCTGAGGTTGTAGTCATCCAAGATTCCTTCATCATCCCGCTGAGGTTGTAGTCATCCAAGATTCCTTCATCATCCTGCTGAGGTTGTAGTCATCCAAGATTCCTTCATCATCCTGCTGAGGTTGTAGTCATCCAATATTCCTTCATCATCCTGCTGAGGTTGTAGTCATCCAAGATTCCTTCATCATCCTGCCGAGGTTGTAGTCATCCAAGATTCCTTCATCATCCTGCTGAGATTGTAGTCATCTAAGATTCCTTCATCATCCTGCTGAGGTTGTAGTCATCCAAGATTCCTTCATCATCCTGATGAGGTTTTAGTCATCCAAGATTCCTTCATCATCCTGCCGAGGTTGTAGTCATCCAAGATTCCTTCATCCTCCTCCTGAGGTTTTAGTCATCCAAGATTCCTTCATGATCCTGCTGAGGTTGTAGTCATCCAAGATTCCTTCATCATCCTGCTGAGGTTGTAGTTATCCAAGATTCCATCATCATCCTGCTGAGGTTGTAGTCATCCAAGATTCCTTCATCATCTTGCCGAGGTTGTAGTCATCCGATATTCCTTCACCATCCTGCTGAGGTAGTAGTCATCCAAGATTCCTTCATCATCCAGCTGAGGTAAAAATCGCCCAAAGATTCCTTCATCATCCTGCTGAGGTAGTAATCATCCAAGATTCCTTCATCATCTTGTTGAGTCCAGATACAATCACCTTCGGATGGCATCTTTAAGCCCATCTCCAACAACTATGCATTACCTCTCCAAATGGCATCTTTAAGCCCATTCCATACATAACCAACTAACACATCTTCGAGTGCAAATTTTCTGGGAACTCTAGTATTCAATCATCTTCCACCTTCAAGTCACGAATGGCAGAATTACCAATCTAACTCTTCAGGTGTAAGAAGATTGAACAGGGGCAGCTGTTGTACCCCAAAAATTTCCCTCTCATTTCACAAGGGATCACCCTGGATCCCAAGTTTGCTTCCATCTATTTCTAAGCCTTAAATTATTAATTTTCAAAGAAAGTCATCTACAAGGGCAAAATGGTCATTTGTACACTAAAAAGTCAAAATTTGACTTTTGGACCAAAACCAAATTCCAAGAATCATATCTCATCAAGACATGTTGAATATGAAGTTTGAGATTTAAAAGTCAAAACTACATTGGAAAAGTCAAAATTCTAAACACTTAGAATTTCCCTAAGCATTTAAGAAACATGACAAACTCAGAACTTCTGACCAGATTATCACCATAACGCTCATCAAATTCTGGACATTCTCAAGACAGAGTTTGGTCAGAACTTCTGGCCAAGTTTTCACAAAAGTCCAGTCAGATTTTTCCAGGGTAATTCAAAGAAGGTTAAGAAGTGTGTTGCAAGCTTTCTAGAAAGTCTGAAAGCTCCTTCAGAACATGCTGGATCTAGAAGATAAGAAGATCATAGGTTGGATGCTACGCTGAAACAGAACTTCTGATCCAGAACTAAGCCTTAGTGTAGAATCTCACGTTGCAGGATTTCTGGTTGTGATAAGTCTCATCATCATTTAATGCTCACAACCACTTTCTGAGTCTTTATCCAAAGAATTTTCACCATGTGTATCTCTACTGTCTTGGGATAGCAAACTTTGGAACTAGGTCCATGCATTGCTCTTTTCTTTTCCTTAATTCCTGCTGACAACCACCATGCTTGCTTCAAGAACAAGGCAATGCTTTAGCATATGAAGGTTATATTCAACGCTTTGGTCAGAACTTGACCAAATCCCAAAACCTTGTTTATACAACCAGCTGCAGACCTATAACCAACAGCTATTTCAACCTACGCCTGCATCCCATAATTGCACCAAACTAGCATACGAAAACAGTGATGAAAAAGCAAAGGAGCAGGATGCCAAATTGATTTTAACATCCCATTTGCTTTTCCCCCCAAAATCACAACAAATTCACCTATAAATACTTTGCTCCATCACACGTTCAAGGGGCTGGGCTTTGAGGGAGAGGCTGGCTTTTGGAAAGAGAGAACTATCAAAAGAGAAAAGGAAGTCTGAAACCTTCATAAAAAATCCAGAAATCCCAAACAGAAAACCAAAACCTTTGTTCTTCCTTTTGAATCAAAGAGCTTGGCATTTCCTCTTCTATTTCTCTTGCTGACTCAGAACATCCAAAGGAAACAACTCAAAGCTCCAAGCCCATGTTCCAAGTTCAAGGTAAGTCTTTCTGACTTTGCATCTTTTTCATTCAGAACATCATTAAACATGTAAATATCATAGTATTAATGTTGTTCATATCATTGCATAAGTAGAAAAAACTATGGATCAGAGTTTCTTGATTAGGGCTAGACTCAGATTTAGGATTAGAACTTCTATAAGCTGTTGTGCTGTTATCCTTCTGATTTGCTGTTTAATAAGAACTGAATGAATTGTTAATGTGCTGATTAAGAGTTGAAATATAAAACTTCTGATGTTCACTCACAGATTTAAGCACAACACAGAACTTCTGAGTTCTCCTCACTGTTTAAACACACTAAACTTCTGATATTCACTCACTGCTAATGCACACTAAACTTCTGATGTTCACTCACTGTTTTAACACTTAGAACTTCTGATTTTCATACGCTGTTAACACACAGAACTTCTATGATTCACTCACTGTTCTAACACAACATAAAAATTATGAGTTCTCCTTACATGTATGTTGTACCCCAAAATTTGCCCTCTCTTTTTATCAAGATTCTCCTCACAAGATTTCTTGGACTCAAGACCAGATTAGGGTTTGCTCAGCTCAAGACCTCTCCTTGCACTGATAACTTGAAATTAGGGTTTGAGTTTGCACAGGGATTTTTGGACTTCCAATGCCTCATGTGACTTTCATGCTTCATGTTGGACCTCTAATATTGCTCATACCAAGTTTCAAGCCTTGAATCACTTTTTTGCCCAGTCAATTGGACAGTTGACCTAAAAATCAGTTGTATTGTGGAAAAAGTCAACCATGGCCAATTTACAGTCAAACCTTATAATTTTTGATCCACATCAACATTATAGACTCATATGAACCATTTGATCAAGTTTGGACCACAACTCCTCAAGAAATTTGATCAGATATTCAAAAGGGCAAAATGGTCAAAATTAGGGTTTTGACTGTAGAATGGCAATTTCTGATTTTTAACATAGCCAATGACCAATTGGGTTCAAGCACGGTTTAAAGGACTCAATGGCATCATCTTGAGCTAATCACAAGGTTCAAAAGATCTCAAATGCAATGGATTGACAGATGAATTTTCCAGTCAACTGATAAAAAATCAACTGTACATTGAAAAGTCAAACTTTGACTTTTTGGTCAAAATCAAGTGCCAAGGGTCATATTTCATCAAGATGTGTCAAAACATGAAACTTTTTTACCAAGAAACTTAAATTTGGAAATTAGGGTTTAAGTTTGAAAAATTTCATAACTTAGAATTTTTCTAAGTTATGAAAATTTCTTATTTTTCCCCAACTTTTCCCAACTTTTTCACCATGATGAAATTGGATTCAAAGAAAACTTCCAACATGAAATTTGTAGTCCTCCACAAAATCTACAACTTTTATTCACAAAGTTTTCCCAAAAGATGATTGTATCTCAAGTTATTATTTTGTGAATAAGGGTCCATAAACTTTTTAACTTAGTGAAATTTTGCCCTAATTTAGGCAGATTTTTGACCTAACTTCATGGAAACTTTACACCTAGTTCCAAGAGGAATCTCAAAATTCATTTAAAATATGGATTGTATATCATGTTACAATCTTTCCAAAATGTCCAAGAACTCTCCAAGATCATTTATGGTTAGGGAGAAACGAAGAAATGAAAATGGAAAATTATCACTTTTGTTCAAGGCATTTTTCACATTGGCACAAGTTGCAAATCAGTTTCAAACTTGCTTGTACTTGGTATTACAGGTCCTAATCCTTTATACACTCCTTAATTTAATGCAAACACAATGGATAATGGTCTTATTATGATCTTTGAAGCTTTGTACATTGAATTAATCCAAAAATGGCATAAAGTGCATAATACATTTTGATAAAGCATGTTTTTTGCAATTTTGTATTTCTTGAGCCATGGACCTGATCTCTTGTTGCAAACAATATCCACAAATATCAGGCAATTTGTACCAACTCTCATCAGACCTTGAGCTAGCCTGTACAGGCCTTTGGCTTTGTCACTTCACATTTTCTTCAAAAGCAAGCAAACTTGCAAAAGTCAAGCAAGCTTGTATATCTGATAAAACCAAGACTTTGTATCATTTCAAACAACCTCAAAATATTGTAGCAAGGCTAAAGCACGAATTTACAACTTCTCAAACACTCAAATACACCAAAAACACCATTTCTTCTCAAAACAGGGCAACCTCTGCAAATCACTAGCCAAAACATATTTTGCTCGTGCGTTTTTTGTTTCAAGGCTTCAAACACATACCATACCTCCTACCTGAACTATCCAGGCCCCTGTCCAGCAACTGTGAGCCCTGTTTCAAGCTTCACCATTTTCACTTTTTGAGTTTGCAGGTTGACTTCTATAGGGAGATTCAAGCATTTACAAGACAAGCTGAGCATTGGGAAAGCTTGAGGGAACTTCAAGCAAGCTCACAAGAACTTCAGGCCTCACTCAAAGTGCCCACATTGCCATATCCAACCTCAACTGAACAAGGTATTTGTCAAGTTTCTATCTCTCTATTTAGGCATCTTTAAGCTTAGGTTTGTGAAGCAAAAATGTAGTCCTCAACATGCTTAAGCTGTACATATGCGTAGATTTCATTTATATTAACTGAGCTAAGAGTATTTGGATGTTGAACATGCTGAAAATTTTAGGTCAAAAATTAGGGCCATTAAAATTCTCCTTGATCTTTTAGAGCTAGGTCATGTTTTTTATATCATTAGAATCGTGAGTTAACATGCTACAAGTTTCATGTTGCAAGATTTTGTTTTCATGCACGTATGTAAGAGATACATGTTGAAGAAGAACGCGCGTGTTTTGGTTGTCTGGAGGTCAGGGACGAAGCTGTCCTGGGCCAGGGCCTTGGGCCTATTTCTATTCACACCACCCTTTTTGCTTCTGCACCCCCCTTTGCATTTTCTTTTATTTTTTTAATATTTTCTTGCATAATTTATATTTTCTGACGTTATTATCTTTTTTGAACATTAAAAAACCCCAAAAATATTTTCTTATTTTTTTTGCATTTTATTTTATTATTTTTTATTATTTTTTGGCATAAAAATAGTTTATTAGGTTTTATTTTCTTAAATAAACTTGTAAAATAATAAAAATACTTAAATATTTTTATTTTATTATTTCATACATAAAAATAATTATTTTTATACATATTTAATTTTTTTTTATATTTGTACATAATATTATTATTATTTTTCTTGTACAAAAATGAATAAATAAATAATAGAAAACAACATTTTATTTTACACCAAAATTTAGGGTTTTCACCCTTTCAAAGACAATCATTTTATTTTCTTATTTTTAAGACTTAAATAAACTTATTTTTACATACATAAAATTAATACAAAAAAATATATTTTTGCATACATACATTTTATTGCATATTTAAATATTTGCTTATTTATTTATTTATTTATTTGTACAATAAATTCAATTTGGTTGTAATAGTTTTAGGGTTTTATTTTGAGCAATATCCCCATATTCAAAACTTGTATCCCCCTCCCCATAATATTGTTGTAATAGTCTAGATTTACTTTACACATTTTATTGCTTTCATATACCATGATAGTAAACTAGGGTTTTGTATGCAAAGACCAAAAATTAAAACAAATAGCATGACCTAAATACAAGACAAAAATGCATGAAAAAATGACAACACATTGCACACAAGCACCCCTAGGGTTTCATCCACTTTGTTGCCTTAAAATGGCCATGGTATGCATGCTAGGTATCTTGGCAAAATAAAACAAAACAAAAGATCATAGTCCCTCGATGACGCTATCTTGGTTGCCTAAACAAAGATGATCTTAAGTCCCTCAAAACTTGCTAAGATACTTGGCACCATTGTTATCATGGTCATACGATGACCCACACCCATCCCTTTTAACATCCAAAGATAAGGTTGATTACCAAATGCAATGGTAAATCAACAATGTCAAAGGAATAAAAATGTGTAGGAAAGACTTTTGAGTAGGTAGATGCTTCTAGTTACTTGATCATTTCAAAAACAATCCTTGCTATTTTCAAACAAAACACACACATTTCAAAATACTTTCCAAACAATTTTCAAAACATTGAAACATTTTTCAAAAGACAAACATCTTTGTATACATTCTTACAAACAAGAATCATTACAAAGATTGCCTACACAATGGTCTCTTTTCAAAATACTTTTAAAACCACACAAAGCACCATTTCAAACAATTGAAAAGAAAAGCAAGTGATCTAAACAAGTAACTAAGAGCCCATGGAAAACCATGGATGAAAAGGGTGCTAGCACCTTCCCTTTTCAAAATCTACCCCCCGAACCCAAAAAAAATCTCAAAGGTCTTTCCTGTGCTTTTTTACCTTTCCTTTTTGGATAAAATAAAAGTCGGTGGCGACTCTTGCTAAACTGCAACATTTGCGAACACAAACGCAAAACCTCAAGTCAGTTCTCCCACCGCATCACAATGTCAAATACACAGAACTTCTGATTTTCATACGCTGATAACATGCTGAACTGCTGATTGTTCATTCACTGTCTTAGCACCATACAGAACTTCTGAGTTCTTCCTACTGTTTTGACATGCACAGAGCTTCTGAGGTTTTCTCATTGTTCTAACATTCAGAAGTTCAGCACATAGCGATCCATAACTTCTGTGTTTTTTCCTCTAACGTGTCTTGCAGGACCTCAGAGTGTACCAACTCAGAACTTCTGATACCCAATGACGTTTCCTTTATGAGTCATCACGCGCCTGGCTTCAGAACTTCTGATCCTTGTTGTTTTGCTTGCAGAAACACTGTTTCTATCTTTCATTTATTTTCTTTTTCATCATTTTTAATATTAACTCCTTTTTCTTTTAACATAAAAAGACAAAAAATATTTTCTTAAACAAAACTTATTTCTTTTTTTAAAACGAAAAAAACATTTCACATTTCTTGTACATTCTTATCCATTCCAATGTGGTTGTAATAATAACTTAGAATTTAATTTGCAATCCCCATTTGAAATTTGTACACCCCATCCCCCTAAATATTGTAATAGCGTAGGACTTTACATTTTTGCAATTTATCGCTTTTGAATGTAAATGCTAGTAATTAAGGTATGTATGGCAAGACATAAAATTGACAAATAGATCACCCTAATCAAAGATTAAATGCATGTAAATCAAACACACTATTCACACATGCACCCTTAAGGTTAACTCCACTTGTTGCCTAAAAAATGGTCATGTTATGCATGTGGGGTGTCTTAGAAAAAACAATCAAAATACAAGATCCTAGTCCCTCGATGACGCTACAAATGTTGCCTTTCAAAATGATCTTAGTCCCTCAAAAGGAAATTCCAGGATACCTCACAACATTGCTATCATGACTATACAATGACCCATGCCCGTTCCGTTTACATCCAAAGATAGGGTTGCTTACCAAATTAATGGTAAGACAAAAATGTCAAAGGAAAAGAAAAGAACAAGAAAGACATTTGAGTAGGTAGATTGCTTCTAGTTACTTGCTCCATTTCAAAAGCAAGTGATCTAGCAAGTAACTAAGAGCCCATAGAAAACCATGGATGAAAAGGGTGCTAATACCTTCCCTTTTCATAATCTACCCCCCGAACTCAAGAAAACATCTCTAAAGGTTTTTCCTGTGCTTTTTCACCTTTCCTTTTGGATAAAAGAAAAGTCGGTGGCGACTCTTGCTAAACCGCAACATTTGCGAACATAAACGCAAAACAATCAAGTCAGTTCTCCCACCGTATCACAATTTCTTTCTGAGATTTTTGTAAATCATTTTATAATTTTAAAATATTTTCTTTTAACTCAGAATTTTCTAATCTAAGACTCTCAGTTCTTTCAGAGTCAGAGACAAGATTCCTTTTCAGGTTCTCGAATTTGACTCTGATCTGCTGATACCTTTCCAGAATTTCATTCAGACTTTCTGCAAGTTCAACCTTAGTAAAATTGACAGTGAAATCATGGAATACCTCTTCTGTGTCTAATTCTGAGTCTGAACCAGAAGCTTCGTTGTCTTCTGACACATTTTCCATAAGAACGATGTTGGCTCTTTCATCATCTGACTCTGAGTCAGCATCAGAAGTGTCTGAATCATCCAATGTTGCCATGAGGCTTTTCTTCTTCTCCTTGAAGAACTTCTTTTTGGGCTTCTCCTTCTGAAGCCTTGGACAATCATTTTGTAGTGCCCTTGTTCATTGCACTCATAGCAGATGATGTCTTTGTTATTTGACTTATTGTGACCTGAAGAAGCTTCAGATCTTCTGTGTCCAGAGTAGGAATCAGACTTTCTGTATCTGGAGGAGGATTCATTTTGATTCTCTGATCTTCTCGGGTTTCTGAATTTTCTTTGTCTCTGCTTCCACAGTTGATTGACCCTTATGGAGAGAAGAGACAATTCGTCTTCTTCTGATGAGGATCCATCAGAGGTTTCTTCCATAGTCTGCAAAACCTTAGAATCAGTTTTTTTGTTAGATTTTAATGCTAGAGGCTTACCTTGCTTTTGAGGCTCATCTTCTTCTAGATCTATCTCATGACTTCTTAGGGAGCTGACAAGTTCCTCCAGAGATATTTTGTTGAGATCTTTAGCCAGCTTAAGTGTAGTGACCATTGACCTCCATTGCTTGGGTAGTGTTGCACCCCAAAATTTGCCCTCTCATTTCTCAAGGAATCACCCTGGATCCTCAAGTTTTCTCTCATCCAATTCCAAGCCTTGAATTATCAATTTTTCCAAGCAAACCATTCACAAGGGAAAAATGGTCATTTTGCACACTGAGAAGTCTAACTTTGACCTTTTGGATCAAAATCAAATCTCAAAAGTCATATTTCATCAAGACATGTTGGAATATGAAGTTTGCTTCATCAAGAGTTTCAAAAGTCAAATTTTACTTTGGAAGAATCAAATTCTCAAAACTTAGAAATTTTTCTAAGTGTTTCAGAAATGTGACAATTTCAGAACTTCTGGGCCAGTGTTCATACTCAGCAGATTCTGGATATTCTCAAGACAGAGTGTGGTCAGAACTTCTGGACCAGTTTTCACAAAGGTTCAGTTAGAGTTTGCAAACGTTAAAACAAAGAAGGTAACAAAGCGTGTTGTAAGTATGATGGAAGTTTTGAAGGATCCCTCAGAACATGTTGAAGCCAGAAGATACAAAGATCAGAAGATTAGATGCTATGCTGAAGCAGAATTTCTAATCCAGAGTCAAGCAAGGATGCAGAGTTTCACATGGGAACCCATTTAATGTTCACAACCACTTGTGAAGTCTCTATCTAAGGGATTCTCTCCACGTGTACCCCTATTGTCTTGAGAAGACAAACTTTTGTGCAAAGAATGCTAGACCCACGTGCTATTTTTACTTTTACTTAATTCACGCTGCCAAATCCAGCTGAGGTGCTGTTAACCATCCAACTTGAATGCATTGAATCCCCACTTATTTAAGCTTACTTCAAGAGTAAGTCATCATCTAGCACATAATGTTAGTGCCACTTGACCGCCCCAACTGCAAAACTTTGCCTATAAATAGAACACCATTGGCCACTGAGAAAAGGCCAGAAAAAATTTGTGAAAGAGGTAAGAGAATTGAGAAAGGAAGATTTGAACCACTGCAAAAATTCCAAGAACCCAGGAAACTATAAACACAAAATACCAAAATCCTAGCATTGATTCCTTACATTCAAACTCCATTGTTTTCCTCAAGTGTTCTTGACTAAAGCCATCCATGCAGTTGCTGATTCACACATTAGAAGCTACCTTAACTTCTGTATTCCTATTGCCATACACTCTCCATTCATTTCCACCCCAAAGGAGTCAGAATATCACCTCTTGGCTGTTCCAGAAGTTGTAAACTTCCATCCTGCTGAGTACATGAAGAAGTTGCTCAGAACATCACCAGAATTCAAGACCAACCTCTAGTTCACAGAATCCTTTCCAGCTGCAAGGTAAGTTTTCTGCTGACTCTCATCATAATTGATTAAGCATTGTCATATTTTGCATGTTTAGCACAATGTAGATATTCTGATCCTGATGATGTACATATTATGAAAATTCATGCATCTGATTGCCTAAATAGAATAAATCCCTATTCAGATCTTCATAAAGAAATTAGGACTCAGAATTAGAATTAGCAAATACATGTTGCTTCTGATTTATGCTTCTGATATTTCATACATGCAACTTTTGTTCTGTTAAGAAATAACCAAGTTGCAGATGTTCTGAATGGCATGGAGAGAGGCAAAGTTCTGACAGTTGCGTCAGAACTTCTGAAAACTTTTGAGTTCTCAGAAGATCCAAACTTCTGAGTTTCCATATTTTTGCTAACATGTTTCTGTTTGTGCAGCAAGTCAGAGTCAGAACTTCTGACCTCTTCTATTCTAATGCATTTGTGTTGATTATGTTTTCTTTCTCTTTTGTTATTTTTCCATCATATTATTTTTATTATTATTATTACTCAAAAACACCAAAAAAATATATTTCATATTCTTATGTTATATTTTCTTTTAACACAAAAAGACAAAAAATATTTTATTAAACAAAAAACTTATTTATTTTCTTAAATAAATAAGCATTTTTACATTTCCTGTACATTCTTATCTATTTCAATATGGTTGTAATAGTAACCTAGAATTTCAATTTGCAACCCCCGCTCATAAATATGTACCCCCATCCTGTCATACCCAAAATTTTGACCTAAGATCCCTGCTTCATCTGCATTATTTTACATACACATCAAGGTCACAGAATATGGTAGGTTTCAAATGTTTCGCCTTCGAGCTTTGACTGTGTAGAGATTATCGAGTGATGTGAGCATTTTATCTTACGAATGACTAACCACTAATCAAGCACGAAGTGTATGTTTTGTTGTTTTATTTTCATGTGCAGGAAATAGGTCTGAAAGGAGAGCATCGGACGTCGTGCATCGATTAGGGTTTCGCTTCTCGGGGCAGAAATACGATCGGTCGTTAATTCTCAAAGGCTGGTTCATCAAAGAATTTCAGATAACTGTGCATTTATTTCCACACTCTGTCCATCAGATGGTCTCTGGTTTCTCTGAATATTTTTTTTAGAAAGAACAGTCAAAGTTCTACTTTCTTCGGTTCATGTGTGTTTCACATTATTCTAAGTACAAGAAAACCAAGTTATGCCATCATTTTCGATTTCTTTGACTAAACTCATCTGCAAATTTTCTCATGACGCGGTTGAATTTCATCAAAATGGGATAATTAAACTCAAAACCGTTCTAGAAGAATTTATTTGGAATATTTGGAATTTTATTTATTTAAATTCAAATGATAATTAAAGAGGAGCTATCAAGAGATCTCATCCAAGAATAATCATTTATCGCATGAAATATTTAATCAAGATTATTTTTGGGATTATTTTGGTGGACTTACATGAAGCATTTATTCAAGAAGTTAGTGGGAAAAGGAATTCGGTCCAATTAATCGATCATCACAAGACTAATTACATGAGGAATTCTATTTGATTACAAAATTAATTCATGTGATTTATTTGGATCTCTATTACAAAAATGCAAGATTAAAGTCTAAGACTTGCATTATCATTTATTCATCATTCAACAATTTATTCAAGTATTATTCAATTCTTTCCCAATTCAAATGGAAGATCTTGAATTTTTATCAAGACATATCAAGATTCATGATTATATGAAGATTCAAGATTATATATAATTACAAAAGGAATTGAGAATAAATTGGAGAATACATGTTTATTCATGTTACAATTTATTTGGACTTGTTGTTACAAAGTTACAAAATAAAGTACAAGTTTTGTACATGAAAATCAACTATTATTCTTGCTACAAAACAGTCCCAATGCTGCCTATTTTTCCAGCACTACATTAATCCATAACAGTCCATTATTTTTTAGTGTAGTGCTGTCCATTTTCTTCAACCTTGTGTCAACAAAAACCATGCCAAGCTGCTGTCCAAATCTGCCCTGCAAAACATCCCAGAATGCAGCCCATAAGACAAAAATCTGCATATTTTACTGTTACAAAAACAGTTTGCAAATCTCCAAATATTGCACTAAAATGGATACTTCAAAAAGCCATCCCATAAAACATCAAAACAGGGCCTGAATTTGTTTAAATTTCTACTGTTTCCCCCCCTAAAACCCCACACATTTCACTATAAACAAAGGCTTTTGTCAACACAAAGGGGGGGGGGGGGGGGGGAGAAGTAAAAAAAAATTTCAGCAAAGAAGGGAATCCAAAAAAATTCAGCAAGAGTGAAAAAACAGAAAAGAGAGTTTTATCCAACAAGAGAGTGAAAACAGAAAAAATTAGTTTTGCTCTAAAGTTCAGCAAGAAGAAAAACATAGCAACCTCAAGAAAACTTACTACCTTTTTAGAAGTCCCATCGGAGAGGCTCCGATAGGTATTATTCTCTTCCTCCTCCCTACATACTGCTGCATATACTCATGTTTAAATCATTTTCTGCACCATTTTTCTTGGCCATACAATGTTTGCCTTAACATTCTTTTCTTTGTTGTATTTTATTTGAGTGGATGCATTTTGTTGGCATTTAAACATGTTTAGAAATAATAATAACCCAGAAAATGTACAAATCCAGAGATAAAAACACACCTTCAAATTACTTTCTCGGAGTATACAAATTCCAGCCAGAAAATCGTCGCCGTTGTCTCTACACTTACAGTTGCTAACCTTAATCCCAACTTCTACCTCTCCCTCTAGCAGCCACCGGTTTAGAGCCTGCTGCCCAACACACTTAGAGTATGTTAAAACCAACATAAGAACCTGTCAAACCACTAAAGCTTGCTGTTACCAAAACCTGAAACCTGTGTTAAACCTCTTAAAACTAGATAAACAAAAACCTGTCAAAATACTAACCACATGAAACCTGTTGCAAAACATAAGCCTGCAGAATTAGCTTAACCTGTAAAAAACCTCAACCTGCAAGAACATAAGAACTTGATTATTAACACTAAAACCAGTTAAAACATAGAGCTTGTAAAATCTGAAACATGCTTGTTCCAAAACCTTAAAACCAGCTTATCCATCTCCAAACCGTAACCTGTCAAAACCTTAACCTTTTAAAAGCCTAGAATCTGCTAACGCTAGAACATGTTAAAACCCACTGGAACCTGTCACATAAACAACCAAACTAGAAGAAAATTCCATCTTACCTCATACACTATCACTGAAACCGCTTACGAGTTGAAAACAGAATTGAACTATATAAAGAAAGAGCGAAAAAAAATGTATACTATTCTGTTAGATTCAAAGGCTTTTCAATAATCGATCTCTTGTTAATCGATTCTGTAGAAGCCATTTTTATCGAATAACAAACCAAACCAAACAAGCGTCCATGTCACCGCTTTAGACGAACTCATCAATGTGAACTCCCTCTTCTCCATCGTCGTTTTCGTCGGCCTTTCCCTAACAACCTCTGGCCAAGGGAGCCTCGAGAATCGAACCTCTTGCGACGATGACATCGATGTTGAAAAGAAGCTTCTAGTCTACGAGGTTGTGTCGTTCAGTTTCTTCCTGTCTTCGTCTCTAGTAGCGCAGGGTCTTAAGCTGGGTCTGAATCTTTTGGTTAGTAAGGATGTGGATGAAGCTTTTAGGGCTCATATTAATTTGAAGATGCTGAGATTGAGGTCCAGTTTTGTTTCACGATAATTTAGAATAAGAGTTACTGATATTTTGTTTGTGCATTCCCAACAGTAATAATAATTTAATGGTTCCCTTTTCTCAATAATTCCAGCCGCCGCTCCCCAACACGTTAGGGTTTTTATTTCTTCATCTTTGTCATTTGCAAGCGGGTCGGCCCATTAGGCCTGTTTGGTCCAACACCGTTACCATTTTCCTTTATGTTTTAATAAAATCATGTTAATAAATGAATAACAACATAGCTCAGCTGGTAAGGCATACTACCCATTATCCTTAAGACCCGAGTTCAACTCTTGCTGAGGCATTTTTCTGCTCTTTTAAGCTTTTTTCCTTCAATTCCATTAATTTGATTACATATTAGTTATTTAATCACAACATAGAAAACATGTTTAATTAAAATTTATCTTTTATTTAATTTTTGTCAACATGCTATTAATTTTTATTTAATATTTTTGTTGTTTATTTAATTATTCAAAAAATATATATAAGTTAGTTTTATTATTCAATTTTTTCTATTTGTTTAATTATTAAAAATCCATGATTTTGTAATTTAATCTTCATGTACTTTTGGTTATTTATTTAATCGATAAAATGCATGCTAGTATGATTTAATTTACATTAGCTAATTATTCAATTGTAATTTTAATTAATTTTATTGTTAATCTTTATATCTTTCGTCCGTCTCCATCCAAGGGAATTGTTTTAATTTTGTTTACTTCATGTCATCAAACAGTCTCATCTAATCGTGAGAATACCCTCATTCATCTTTCATTTATTATTTTGTTAAAAAAACTTAAGATAATTTTCCCAAATATTCAATTTTCAAACTCACACCTTTTAAGTCAAAACTTCGACGTTAGGTCGTCGTATCTTCAAAATCTCGTCCCTACCCATTTTTGGCCAAACAAGCTATTTTTAATCAAACAAACAATTTTAATAAACGAATATTTGAAAAGGTTCCTATAGGATACTATAGATGCATTGGGTGCTAAAACCTTCCCATTGTATAATCAACCCCCTAACTCTAGATCTCTTTTCAAACGCCTTGTATTTTCATTACTTTTAAGTATTATTTTACATTGCATATTTTAGGGTTTTATTTCGCTCTTTTCCCTTTTCCCTTGGAAATAATAAAGCGCGGTGGCGACTCTTGCTTTTGTGAGACGAGTTAATTAATATCTCGACCTCCGATTTGCCCCGCTACATTTTTTATCGCTACAGAAATGGAGACTCTGCCGGGGAGAGATTGACCTCTTGCTGGTCCATCCCTAAGTGGGTTAAGCCTAGTTTGTTTTATCTGTTTTATCATTATTTGATTGTTTGATTATATGTTTATATTGTGGTTATTTGGGTTTTTGTAAAGGATAAGTCCTATACCCGGACTAAGTTACACTTAAGAATAGGACGGGTGGTATAGTCATGTTAACTTTGAGGGAGTAATCCCGAAGAAGAAGGCATGAAATTCCCCACTCAGTGGAAGGCCCTTTTGAACGTAGTATTTGTTTACCGAGTAATCGGGAAGACATTATTATTTTCGACCTGGGAAACAGAGAAGCTGAGAACCGTAGAACCCTAACACATCTTGGCCTTTTAGGTGTAGCGCGAAGACTACAACGGAGTAATCCGGAAGTAGTTATCACGCGATGTTACGCTCGGATGAGTTTCTCTTGAGAATATTGCTAATTATTGAGTAATCAAGACATTGGTAATATCCGAAGGAGGAATGTAGACTCTGGGAACTCTTAGAACCTTGTCTTGCAGGTGTGATTGAACCTTTAGTACATACCCTGGGGGTGGGCTTTACCTTTGACTCCATGCTCGAAGCGTTGAACCTTTGAACTCCATGTTTGTGAACTTATGTGTAACTGTTGCATTATCATTCATCCATACATCCATAAACATTTTTTGTAAAACTTGTTTTTCAAGGAACTTAAGAATAATTTTTGCAAACATCTCAGGTACTGTTATTATGGATTTTGGAAGAAGAAACACTCAAAGTTGATTTTGAGTGACCTTTAGTTCTTAGGTTTTATTGTTATTACTTATGTCATTTTGTAAAACTCTGTAAACGGGCTTCATGTTCCAAAGTTGTAATTTACTGCTTTTATTATTGGGTTGTAGTCCCAAAGTTGTAATTTATTGCTTTTGTTGTCCCAAAATTGTAATTTACCGCTTTGATTAATGAAATGAGTTTTTGTTGTTCCAAATTCCTTTACCATGTATATGTGCAAAGTTATCAAAGTTCTAAAGTTCCTTGAAAAAAAACTATCAAAATAAATATCATTTACATCGCATATCATGCATCATCCAAAATTCAACTTCACATGTTTTCTAGAGTCTTATTCTTGTTTCTTTTTCACTCTGATAGATTGTCAAGCTACCTCACCGGTATGATATCCGAGCCAATCGTCAAAGGAAGATGGAAGATCTGGAACAGGAAAATCACGAGCTTCGCGAGGAGGTTGCTACTCTTCGTGTCGAAATGGAAAAGTTAACTGCGCTAGTGGAAAGCTTGATGGCTGCTCAGAATCCACCATCGACTTCAACTGCTGAAATTCAAACTTCAACTACGGTGGTTTCTGAGATTGTCACCGCTCCGACATCTGTGACTCAAGTCAACTCTCCGCCTCAACATCAAATGCCGAAAGGTTTTCCGTGGGGAATTCCTTATAACTTCATGCCATAAGGGTATCAGCCTGCTGTACAACCTTTGATTCAACCTACTATGTCCTTTCCTCAACCGGAGACAACTACTATGCCACATGTAATCTCGCCTATGGCACCTTTACCTCAACCAGTGATGACTACTGCCGCTCCTGTGGTTCATACTATTTGAAACATGAATGAACCCATTTATCATGCTGAACCTGCTGAAAGTCTAGGTCTTTTCGATAGAATGGAGGAGTTTCAAGACCAATTTCAGGAAATGCAGAGGGAAATCAGAGCGCTGAAAGGAAAATACTTGTTTGGAAAGAATGCTCATGACTTGTGTTTAGTTCCAAATGTAAAAATTCCAGCGAAGTTCAAGGTGCCGGACTTTGAAAGGTACAAAGGTGACTCGTGTCTGCGAAGTCATTTAAGCATGTATGTAAGAAAGATTTCTACATATTCTGATGATCATAATTTGTTAATTCACTACTTCCAAGATAGTTTGACTGGTGCCGCTCTGAAATGGTACATGGGTTTGGATAGCACCCCGATTCGTAACTTCAATGATCTTAGTGAAGCTTTTGTTCGCCAGTACAAGTACGATGTTGACATGGTGCCGGACCGAGATCAACTCCGGGCTATGTCCCAAAAAGATAGGGAGTCCTTTATAAAATATGCCCAGAGGTGGTGTGAGATTGCTGCTCAGATTTATCCTCCTCTTGAAGAGAAAGAAATGACAAAAATCTTCCTGAAAACTTTAGGTTCTTTCTATTATGAAAGAATGATTGCGAGTGCGTCCAGTGACTTCACTGAGATGGTAAGTATGGGCATGCGGCTGGAAGAAGGAATTCGTGAGGGACGTTTGGTCAAGGAAGGAAGTACGTCTAGTGGTGTCAAGAAGTTTGGAAATGTTTCCCCTAAGAGGAAAGAACAAGATGTCAGTGTAATTTTTCCTGGGAGACCAAGGAGAGGCTATTCACATGTTGCGGCAGTCACTCCGGCTGTTTGCCCAACAATGGTGACCCCAACTCATCAAACCCCTCCAATTCAGCAACGACAATTTCAACAACAGCCTCGACAACAGGCTCATCAATTTAATAACCAGAATCGCTCACCAAGGAAACCGCAATTTGATGCCATTCCAATGACTTACACTGAGTTGTTCCCGGCTCTGATCAGGAAAAACCTCATAATGACGAAGCCTCCTCCTATCGCACCAAATAGTACTTCTCCTTGGTACAAGGCATATTAGTTTTGTGCGTATCACCAAGGGTCGTCGGGGCAGAACATTGAAAATTGATTTGCTTTGAAGGCGAATGTATAGAGGTTGATTAAGAACGGTATTTTGTCTTTCAAGTATGTTAACCCGAATGTTCGAGATAATCCTTTGCCTCGACATAGGGCAACATCGGTGAATATGGTGGAAGGATGTCCGGGAAAGTTTTGAGTTTTCCAAGTTGAGCACATAAGAGACTTGTTGGTAAGGATACATCAAAGCTTAAGAAGACTCGCCTTCTTTAAGCATCAGCATGATTATGATGTTTGTGAATTTTGTTCAATATGAGATGATTGCCCTATTGTGAAGGAGGATATTCAAAAATTGTTAGATCAAAGGGTTATCACTATTACACATGAAAAAGATCCGGTTGATGAAGTGAATGTTATAGTATCGCAATTCAACATGCCTGAACCAGTAGAAATTGTTTATGAAAGTCAAACTGCACCTGTTGCTCCCTTGATTATTTGCCCACCTGGTCCCGTGCCTTACAACTCGGACCAAGCTATACCATACAAGTATAATGCCACAATGATTGAGAATGGGGCAAAAGTTCCTATACCGCCAATGCCATCTTTTGTTAACATTGCTGATGTGAGCAGAGTTACGAGAAGCGGGCGTATCTTTGCGGTAGTACCATTGAAAAGACTAGAAGTTCAAGTCAGAAGGCCTATACCGCAGAAATTCTAGCAAGGAATGTTGAACCAAGGGTTGAGGTAGGTCGATCCAATGAACCTAGCCCACACCGCGATGATGATGAGATTTTGAAGCTCATCAAGAGAAGTGAATACAAGATTGTGGACAAACTATTGCAAACTCCTTCCAAGATTTATGTGCTTGCTTTACTAAGAGATTCTGGTGCCCATAGGGAAGCTTTGATGAAGGTCTTGGACCAGGCATTCATAGATCATGATGTGAAGGTTGACCAATTTGATGGAATTGTGGGAAATATTACTTCGTGTAACAATCTTGGTTTCAGTGATGAAGACCTTCTGGAGGAGGGAAGGAACCATAATATGGATTTGCATATCTCAATAAGTTATGGAAATGATACTTTATCAAGTGTGCTAGTAGATACAGGTTTGTCATTAAATGTAATGCCCAAAACTACATTATCTCGACTTTCATATCAAGGTGCTCCTATGAGACCTAGTGGGGTAATTGTCAAAGCGTTTGATGGTTCTAGGAAAACTGTCATCGGTGAAGTGGATCTTCCTATAATAATTGGTCCTCATACCTTTCAGATCACTTTTCAAGTAATGGATATTCGTGCTGCCTATAGTTGCCTATTGGGTCGTCCATAGATCCATGATGCAGGGGCAATCACTTCCACGCTCCATCAAAGATTGAAGTTTGTAAGGAATGGAAAGCTGGTAATGATTGGTGGAGAGCAGGCTATAGTGGTAAGCCATTTGTCATCTTTCTCTTTTATTGATGCTGATGAGGATGTTGGAACCCAATTCCAAGCTCCATCTGTTGCTAATAATGAAGTGAAGAAGCAAGGGACATCTATTTCTTCTTTTGAGGATGCGCGACAAGTGGTTGAGAGTGGTTCGGCTGAAGGTTGGGGCCAAATGTTGACTTTGCCTAAGAACAAGTCTGGAGAAGGTCTTGGTTTTCATCCCGTGTCTACGAGAGTTAAGCAGGATACAGTTACTCGTCCGATACAAGAAGTTTTCCGAAGTGCAAGTTTTATCCATCCGACTCCGCCTGAAGTTGATGCTATAATAGGAGACGATTCTGAAGAGGACTTACCTGACTTTGTAACACATGGAGTGGTTTGCCAGAACTGGATTGCTGTTGATATTCCTGTTGTGATGCACATTTCTGAGTAATGCTTTGTTTTATTTTTGAAAAAAAACTTTAGCTCTGCCCAAGGCGAAAAAGTATTTGTGTCGGGCTATGTTGAAAATAAATCCTTTTGCTCTGCCCAAGGCAAAAGAGAAGATGTCTGGGCTCTTTTGTTTCAAGTATTGCCAATCATGAATAAAAATGTCATTTCATCCCATTTTTACTGTTTTTTTTTCACTTTTTCTGGAAAATGGTATTGAAAATTAATTGGTGGTAATAGGAAAATATAATAACTTTTTTTATATATGTACAACATTCACATTAATCGATTTCTAAAATAAAGCATAATCATATGTGCAGATTAATCCATGACAAAACAATGATCCTATGCCCCCTCCCAACTTTGAATTCCTTGTGTTCAGAGCCGAGGAAGAAGATAGTGAAGAGATTCCTGATGAAATTTCCCGTTTACTTGAGCATGATGAAAAGACTATTCAGCCGTTTGAAGAGCCTATAGAGATGATCAATTTGGGTAATGAAGAAGACAAAAAGGAAGTCAAGGTCGGAGCGTTGCTTATCCCAGAGGTCAAAGAGAAAATGTTGGAGCTTCTCAGGGAATATGTGGATGTGTTTGCTTGGTCCTACCAAAACATTCCAGGTTTGGATAACAATATTGTGGAGCATCGTTTTCTGTTGAGACCTGAATGTCCGCCGATTAAGCAGAAGTTGAGAAGGACTCGTCCCGATATGGCTGACAAAATCAAAGAAGAAGTTCAAAAACAAATTAATGCAGGTTTCCTTGTTACATCGGTCTATCCTCAATGGTTAGCCAATATAGTGCCTGTTGCTAAGAAGGATGGCAAAGTTCGAATGTCTGTAGACTATAGAGATCTGAATAGAGCTAGCCCAAAGGATGATTTTCCATTACCACACATTGATGGTTTGGTTGACAGTACCGCAAAGTTCAAAGTCTTTTCTTTCATGGATGGTTTCTCTGGTTACAATCAAATCAAGATGGGATCAGAAGATATGGAGAAGACATCTTTTATTACACCTTGGGGAACATTTTGTTATCGAGTAATGCCGTTTGGTTTGCAGAATGCTGGTGCAACGTACCAAAGGGCCATGATTGCCTTGTTCCATGATATGATGCATAAAGAGATAAAAGTTTATGTAGATGACATGATTGCCAAATCACAAACTGAAGAAGATCATTTGGAACATTTATTGAAATTATTCCAGCGTTTGAGAAAGTATAAACTCCGTCTAAATCCCAACAAGTGCACTTTTGGTGTTCGTTCTAGAAGACTTCTGGGTTTCATTGTCAGCCAGCGAGGTATTGAGGTAGATCCTGATAAAGTCAAAGCTATTCGGGAGATGCCCGCACCCAAGACGGAAAAACAAGTAAGAGGATTCCTTGGGAGACTGAATTATATTTCTAGATTTATATCTCATATGACTGCTACCAGTGGGCCTATTTTCAAGCTTCTTCGAAAGAACCAGAGACGTATGTGGGCAGAACATTATAAGAAAGCTTTTGATAGCATCAAATAATATTTACTTGAACCTCCCATATTGATCCCTCCAGTGGAAGGAAGACCTTTGATTATGTACTTGACTATATTGGAAGATGCCATGGGATGTGTGCTTGGTCAACAAGATGATATTGGAAGCAAGGAACATGCCATATATTATCTGAGTAAGAAATTCACAGACTGTTAGTCTCGATACTCAATGCTTGAGAAGACCTGTTGTGCTTTACCTTGGGCTTCTCACGTCTGCGCCAGTATATGATTAACCATACCACTTGGTTGATCTCCAAAATGGATCTGATCAAGTATATCTTCGAGAAGCCCGCCTTATCTGGAAGAATAGCCCGTTGGCAGATGTTGTTATCTGAATATGACATTGAGTATCACACTCAGAAAGCAATCAAAGGGAGTATTTTAGCCGATCATTTGGCTCACCAACCAATTGACGATTATCAATCCATCAAGTTTGACTTCCCAGATGAAGATGTTATGTAATTGATAGCTAAAGATTGTGAGGAGTCGTTACCTGAAGAAGGACCTGATCCCGAATCCCGTTGGGGTTTGATATTTAACAGAGCTGTAAATGCTTATGGAAATGGAATTGGGGAAATCATCGTCACTCCCCGAGGTGCTCATATCCCGTTCACGGCAAGGTTGAAGTTTGACTGTACGAACAACATGGATGAATATGAAGCATGTATTATGGGTCTCGAAGAAGTAGTGGATCTAAGGATTAAGATTCTTGATATATACGGAGACTCAACATTGGTAATTAATCAAATCAAAGGAGAATGGGAGACTCGTCATCCTGGTTTGATCCATTACAGAGATTATGCTATAAGATTGTTAACTTTCTTCAACGAAGCAGAATTACATCATATCCCTAGAGATGAAAACCAAATGGCTGATGCTTTAGCTACTTTGTGTTCAATGTTCCAAGTGAATGATTGGAACGATGTGCCTACAATCAAAGTTATACGCCTCAACATACCTTCTCATGCGTTCTCAGCAGAAGAAGTCACTGACGATAAACCGTGGTTCTATGACATTAAACGTGTTCTTCAAACTCAAGAGTACCCGCCTGGGGCATCCAATAAAGATAGGAAGACGTTGAGAAGATTGTCAAGTAGTTTCTTCCTCAATGAAGAAGTATTATATAAGAGGAATTACGACATGGTCTTTCTCAGATGTGTAGACAGACATGAAGCAGACATGCTGATGCAAGAAGTACGTGAAGGATCCTTTGGCACTCATGCCAACGGACATGCAATCGCTAAAAAGATGTTGAGAGCTGGTTACTATTGGATGAAGATGGAATCTGATTGCTGCAAATATGTGAAGAAATGTCATAAATGCCAAATTTATGCGGATAAGATACATGTGCCACCGACCCTCCTCAATGTTATCTCTTCACCTTGGCCTTTCTCTATGTGGGGAATTGATATGATTGGAATGATTGAACCCAAAGCTTCAGATGGTCATCATTTCATCTTGGTGGCGATCGATTATTTTACTAAATGGGTGGAAGAAACATCTTATGCTAATGTAACCAGACAGGTGGTAGTCAGATTTATCAAGAATCAGATCATTTATCGATACGGCATCCCGAGCAAGATCATCACTGATAATGGTTCGAATTTGAATAACAAGATGATGAAAGAGCTTTGTGAAGAGTTCAAGATCGAACATCCTAATTCTTCTCCCTATAGGCCAAAGATGAATGGGGCTGTTGAAGCTGCTAATAAGAACATCAAAAAGATTATCCAGAAGATGTTGGTAACTTATAAAGATTGGCATAAAATGCTTCCGTTTGCTCTGTATGGGTACCGTACTTCAGTACGAACTTCAACAGGCGTAACCCCATTTCCCCTAGTTTGTGGCATGGAAGCAGTTCTCCTCGTGGAGGTTGAGATCCCGTCAATGAGAGTTTTGATGGAAGCTAAACTTTCTGAGGCTGAATGGTGTCAAAGTAGATATGACCAGTTGAATTTAATTGAAGAAAAGAGATTGACAGTGTTGTGTCACGGTCAACTATATCAGCAAAGAATGAAGAAGGATTTTGATAAGAAGATTCGACCATACGAATTCAAAGAAGGTGACCTCGTGCTCAAGAAGATATTATCTTTCCGACCTGATTCTAGGGGCAAATGGGCTCCGAATTATGAAGGACCATATGTCGTTAAAAAGGTTTTCTCTGGAGGTGCCATGATTCTCACAAATATGGATGGTGAGGAACTCCCGTGCTCTGTGAACGCCGATGTAGTCAAGAAGTATTTCACCTAGGTTTGAGTTGACAGTTCGCTAAGTGGAAAACTCGAAGGGGCGGCTTAGGCAGGCTTTTGGTCAGACCGGTCATGGCATTTGAAATATCTCGGAATTCGAAGTTGTTAGGGAGAATAATGATCATTATTTTTGTGTAACCTTTTTCTTTCATGTACTATTTCCTAAACTTTTGTAAACCATTGGAGTCGCATTGTTAGCGAACTACCATCTTATTAATGAAATTTGAGCATTTATCTTTTGTGGGCAAAATTTTAGTTTTTATGGCAATATTTGAAACAAAGTTAATTAACACATTCCTATTTTGAAATGTGTCATGAATACTGGAAGGAATATTAACAGTTGTTCCGAGGATGGTTAAGCCATGAAATGAAAAACAATACAATAATTTATCCTTGTATGATGAACATGTTTTCTTTCAAAATCGTCATGAGGTGTTGGTTGTGTAAACTTGCGTTTCTAGTACAGTACTAAGCTTGGTGACTCCCCAACAGTTCCGGTTAAGCTTTGTTTCAATTATCTTTAATTGGACAATTTCCGAAGTGTGGTACATTTTGTATCATGTCAGTGGTCTATTGGTGTTAGAATATTGGATTTGAATACTTTTCTCCCCAGAAGATTTGAGCCTTGTAGCGTGATACGCTCTGACGTTGCTTTTTGGTTCCAATTCTAGTTATCTTCCGTCTCTTTGAGATTGGCCGAGTATCTAATTATTTTGTGTTATCTTATCATCTTCAAGTTATTTCCTCTGTCTGTTTTATCAGCATAATATTCATTTACTCATTTACGTCATGCATACACATTCATATTTGTCGATGTTTTTGGGTCATATACCTTGTTTATGTTTATTCAAATGGCGTACCTGTTCTTTCCAAGTAGAATGTTAACTTAGGCAAAAAATATGCTTCCTTTCTAATTCCCCAGCTGAGCTAATCCTCGTGGATGAATTTTTGATTTAGCCTTCCTTGTCCATCTCTGGATAGGATGAATCCTTAATTGAGTTATTTTTCTCATTGGGTGGAGTCTTGTTTGACTGTCTTCTCTCTGGTTTATTCCTGGATGAAGTTTTTGTCTCTTGCATAGGCTATCTCGTGGTTTTCTCCAGGCTAGGCAATCTAGATGAGTGGTGCATTTATTTTGCGCATTTGAGTATCTGATCTCCTTAGGAAGGCTCTATTCATGGTTCCCTTTGAAGAAGAATTTTATTCTCTGGAGGTGTTATCACAACTTTCTTCTGAAACATCTTTGGAAAACGACAAGCGGCGGTCTCTTCATGAGAAACTTGTGCGTTATTGGCATCTTTGGAAAACGACAAGCGGAGGTCTCTTCATGAGCAAGTTGTACGTTATTGACTTCTTTGGAAAATGACAAGCGGTGGTCTCTTTATGAGCAACTTGTACGTTATTGGCATCTTTGGAAAACGACAAGTGGCGGTCTCTTCATGAGCAACTTGTACGTTATTAACTTCTTTGGAAAATGACAAGCGGCGGTCTCTTCATGAGCAACTTGTACGTTATTGACTTCTTTGGAAAACGACAAGAGATGGTCTCTTCATGAGCAACTTGTACATTATTGACTTCTTTGGAAAACGACAAGAGATGGTCTCTTCATGAGCAACTTGTACGTTATTGACTTCTTTGGAAAATGACAAGCGGCGGTCTCTTCATGAGCAACTTGTACGTTATTGACTTCTTTAGAAAATGACAAACGGCGACTTCTTTATTTGAGCAGCTTGTATGTTATAGACATTCTTGGAAGACAGCAAGTGGCGGCTTCTTTATTTGAGCAACTTGTATGTTATAGACATCTTTGGAAGACAGCAAGTGGCGACTTCTTTATTTGAGCAACTTGTATGTTATAGTTTTCTTGGAAGACAGCAAGTGGCGGCTTCTTTATTTGAGCAACTTGTATGTTATTGATATCCTTTGAAGATATCAAGTGGCGGCTTCTTTATTTGAGCAGCTTGTATGTTATACAACATCCTTTGAAGACAGCATGTGGCGGCTTCTTTATTTGAGCAGCTTGTGTATCTACAACCATATATTATTTCAGCATTAATTGGTATCTCTCCAGAAAAATCTCGCAGGGAAGTTTGTTGTGAATCTTTACCTTCAGAAGTCGGTAGTTCGTTATCAGCAAAAGTTGATACATCTTTTGTCTATCTTTGACCTTGGGTTGTGAACTCACTGTTATCTTGGGTTAATAATCTGTTTTTTTTCCGTGGCCTATGCAAGGCGTCTTCTTTGTTAGGGTCGGAGGTCGTATTCTCTCAAATTGTATTCTCCGTTAAGAGTCTATCATTTGAAGTCGATGGCTCATTTCCCCAGTAGTGTATAATCTATGTTCCTGTGGTTTGTTTGTACTTGGTTTCTCCAACATTATTTAGTCTCATACAGTATCATTCTCCATAAAGTTAAATACTGCATTCATATCATAAACAAAATGGCAGTATCTTAGGGCAAAAAATGCGTATTATGTATTTAAGTACCTTCAATCTCGTCGAGACGAAGATTTTAATCTTCATATCTCTGGATAGAAGAAACTTAAATAGGGGCAGCTGTCATACCCCAAATTTTGACCTAAGATCCCTGCTGCATCTGCATTATTTACCATACACATCAAGGTCACATAATATGGTAGGTTTCAAACGTTTCGCCTTCGAGCTTTGACTGTGTAGAGATTATCGAGTGATGTGAGCATTTTATCTTACGAATGACTACCTACTATTCAAGCACGAAGTGTATGTTTTGTTGTTTTGTTTTCATGTGCAGGAAATATGTCTGAAAGGAGAGCATCAGACGTCGTACATCGATTAGGGTTTCGAGTCTCGGGGCAGAAATGCAGTCGGTCGTTAATTCTCAAAGGCTGGTTCATCAAAGAATTTCAGAGAATTGTGCGTTTATTTCCATACTCTGTCCAACAGATAGTCTCTGGTTTCTCTGAATATTTTTTTTAGAAAGAACAGTCGAAGTTCTACTGTCTTCGGTTCATGTGTGTTTCACATTATTCTAAGTACAAGAAAACTCAGTTATGTCGTCATTTTCGATTTCTTTGACCAAAGTCATCTGCAAATTTTCTCATGACGCGGTTAAATTTCGTCAAAATGGGATAATTAAACTCAAAACCGTTCTAGAAGAATTTATTTGGAATATTTAGAATTTTCTTTATTTGAATTTAAGTGATAATTAAAGAGGAGCTATCAAGAGATCTCATCCAAGAATAATCATTTATTGCATGAAATATTTAATCAAGATTATTTTTGGGATTATTTTGGTGGACTTACATGAAGCATTTATTCAAGAAGTTAGTGGGAAAAGGAATTCGGTCCAATTAATCGGTCATCACAAGACTAATTACATGAGGAATTCTATTTGATTACAAAATTAATTCATGTGATTTATTTGGATCTCTATTACAAAAATGCAAGATTAAAGTCTAAGACTTGCATTATTATTTATTCATCATTCAACAATTTATTCAAGTATTATTCAATTTTTTCCCAATTCAAATGGAAGATCTTGAATTTTTATCAAGACATATCAAGATTCATGATTATATGAAGATTCAAGATTATATATAATTACAAAAGGAATTGAGAATAAATTGGAGAATACATGTTTATTCATGTTACAATTTATTTGGACTTGTTGTTACAAAGTTACAAAATAAGATACAAGTTTTGTACATGAAAATCAACAATTATTCTTGCTACAAAACAGTCCCAATGCTACCTATTTTTCCAGCACTACATTAATCCATAACAGTCCATTATTTTTGAGTGTAGTGCTGCCCATTTTCTTCAACCTTGTGTCAACAAAAACCATGCCAAGCTGCTGTCCAAATCTGCCCTGCAAAACAGCTCAGAATGTAGCCCATAAGACAAAAATCTGCACATTTTGCTGTTACAAAAACAGTTTGCAAAGCTCCAAATATTGCACTAAAATGGATACTTCAAAAATCCATCCCATAAAACATCAAAACCGGGCCTGAATTTGTTCAAATTTCTACTGTTCTCCCCCCCTAAAACCCCACACATTTCACTATAAATAGAGGCTTTTGTCAACACAAAGGGGGGGGGGGGGGGGGGGAAGTAAAAAAAAAATTCAGCAAAGAAGGGAATCCAAAAAAATTCAGCAAAAGTGAAAAAACAAAAAAGAGAGTTTTATCCAACAAGAGAGTTAAAACAGAAAAAATTAGTTTTGCTCTAAAGTTCAGCAAGAAGAAAAACATAGCAAAATCAAGAAAACTTACTACCTTTTTAGAAGCCCCATCGGAGAGGCTCCGATAGGTATTATTCTCTTCCTCCTCCCTACATACTGCTGCATATACTCATGTTTAAATCATTTTTTGCACCATTTTTCTTGGCCATACAATGTTTACCTTATCATTCTTTTCTTTGTTGTATTTTATTTGAGTGGCTGCATTTTGTTGGCATTTAAACATGTTTAGAAATAATAATAACCCAGAAAATGTACAAATCCAGAGATAAAAACACACCTTCAAATTACTTTCTCGGAGTATACAAATTCCAGCCATAAAATCGTCGCCGTTGTCTCTACACTTACAGTTGCTAACCTTAATCCCAACTTCTACCTCTCCCTCTAGCAGCCACCAATTTAGAGCCTGCTGCCCAACACACTTAGAGTCTATTAAAACCAGCATAAGAACCTGTCAAACCACTAAAGCTTGCTGTTACCAAAACCTGAAACCTGTGTTAAACCTCTTAAAACCAAATAAACCAAAACCTGTCAAAATACTAACCACTTGAAACCTGTTACAAAACATAAGCCTGCAGAATTAGCTTAACCTGTAAAAAACCTCAACCTACAAGAACATAAGAACTTGATTATCAACATTAAAACTAGTTAAAACATAGAGCTTGTAAAACCTGAAACCTGCTTGTTCCAAAACCTTAAAACCAACTTATCCATCTCCAAACCGTAACCTGTCAAAACCTTAACCTTTTAAAAGCCTAGAATCTGCTAACGCTAGAACCTGTTAAAACCCACTTGAACCTGTTGCACCCCAAAATTTGCCCTCCCATATTCTTTAAAATTTGCCAAGTCAAAGCTTCAAAATCTCCCCAAGGGTTGCACAGCTCAAGAGCCTCTTAACAGTCAAAAACTAGGGTTTTGGTTATGACAAAGGAAATGAAGTTTCCAAGGGTCCAATCAAGTCCCACATGCCTATAAATATGGTCAAGCATACTCATACCAAGTTTCAAGACTTACAGCACAAAATTGCACAGTCAAAAAACCCTAATTGCACTACAGTCAACTGCAGGGGCAAAATGGTCATTTGACAGTCAAAAGTTCAAATTTTTGGTCAACATCTCATTTTGAAGCCACAAACATCATTTGATCAATTCTTGATCATGATTCTCAAAGCTTGGCTCAAAAAGTCTCAAGATGCAAAAGTTTCCATATTTGGACAGTTGAAAAAGTCAACTGTAACTTGACCAAGGCATAACTTCCACATGGATTATCAGAAAAATTCCATCCAAAGCTCATTTTGAAGAGAAAGACATTTCCTACAACTCCTCTTCACACTTCAAGTCCAAGAAATGCTCTCACAAAAAGTTATCAATTTCAACATTATAGGTCATTTTCAAAAGTCAACAAAAAGGGACTTTAAGTCAAAGGCCATAACTTGAGATTGGTAAATCAAAATGACATGGGACCAAAGGCATTGATTAGAGGACTTAAAGACATTTCCAAAATGTCAAAGAACATGAGCAAAGCTTAAAACTTGAGCAAGTTATACCTTGTGGAAGTTGGGAAATTTTTGGATATTTTGAAAAGTCAACATTGCTTCAAAAGACTTAAAATTGCTAATGGGCCACATTTTCTTCCAAGATTCATCATCCAAGGCATGTGCACGACAATTTGGCCCAAAGGGAAGTTTTCTATCATTTTTATTTATTTATTTGGATTTTTAATTATTAATAATTCATTTAATTAAAATAAATATGTGAAAAATACTAAAGCAAGTCAATCAAATCTTTTTATGCATGGGATAACTTCAATATTTCGTGCATGATCAGATTTGGAAAAAATCATGGTAATTGGACATGATTTGGTAGCAAATATGCATGAAAAGATTGGAAAATTATGGCATGGAAAATCAAATATTTTCTCATCAATTCAAGGATTCTTTGGACAAAAAACTCAACCCTAATCATTCCATACATAAGCATGAAGCCAACCCTAGTGCAAATGACCACAAAGCTGCGCCAGAAGAGCATAGAAAAGTTTGAGTTTTTTGCCAAAAAATTGGAAACTGAAAACAATATTCTAGCACGATTCAGAGCAAGAGACCAATTGCAAAAGCTTCCTCGTGTATTACTGAACCTAACTGCATTGTTTTTCAATCCTTACACGCCCAGAATTGGTATACAAAACTCAAACTGTTTCCACTTTCATGCATATTCGTATTGCAATATTTAAGCATGTTCATTGCATTTTTTTTATGGATTCACACTAATTAATTGGTTCCGAAGCTAACCACATAGTTTGATTGAGTTTTCATACACCATACGCGAAGTTGCCATTGTTGTCTTTTAGGGTTTTCAAAGCTTTGAATTGGGGTTTCCCAGTTAAGGAAAAATTAGAACGTGAGACCCAGACCATTCAACTCAGCGTGCTTGGACGATTTGGACACACACCTCGCGCTCAATTTATGAGCTACCATGTGCTATTCGCTGTTTTGGCATATATCATATAGTGGGGGTTCAAAACCCCCGCAATCCAATTGTTTTTTTATTTCAGGAAAATGCAACAAGGAAGAAGAAGGCTAGGTGGCACAAGCTGGTTGGAACATTTGAATTTTCGTGCTAAAGTTCCACTAACCATTTGTTTTATCTTATATTATTTGTTTCCTATACAATATACAACGCGCGTCCAGAGCTCCAGTAGCAAGGCACTTGTATGGTAATCCCTGGGACCTGGGTTCGAATCCCAGGCCCCCCTTTCTATTCCATATTATTTTGTTAATAACGCTTCTGTGCAGTTTCAGTACTAGGGTTCACCATACCCTCCACATCCAGGCCTTCCACGTGTTTCCTGAGATCAATCAAAGGGCCATAATTTGTAGAATATCATGGATGTTAGTCAACGCATATGCATGCTTCCTGAAGAAGTCAAATAAGGCCTTGAAACCTTGGGCCAACAATGCTACAATCTCACCTCCAATTGGGGACAGAACCCCCCTAGGTTTTACAATTCTTTTCTTTTTTTTATCTATTTCAATTATTTCCTTTTTTTATATATTCCTTAAATTAATTATTTTCATAAATTATAAAAAATAATAGAAAAATCAGAAAAGACAACAAAATTAAATATATTTTATTTAACTAATATTTTTGTAAATAAAGTTTTGTATCAATTAATTAGTTTTTATTCTAGGTTTAGTTTAATATCTTTTTAATAAATTAAAAAACTTGTAGAATTAGGTTAATTAGTTTAATTACTTTTTTTCTTTTATTTTCTCATCACTAATAATTAATTAATTATTTTTATAAATCAAATTGCCATTAATTAGTTAATTTAATTTTAGGTTTAAATTTTAACATGTTTTTCTTAATAAATAAAAGTTGTAGAATTAGGGTTAATTAGTTAATTTCATTTAATTCACATAGAAAACCATAAAATCCAAAAAACCTCAAAAATAATTCTTTTTTTATTTTAACTTAATTAATTTAATCATTTAATTTAATTTCATTAAAAAAAGGGTCCAACGCCCTCGCTTTCAATTTTAATTCAATTCGCGCATTTTATGTTATTTCTTTTAAATATGTATGTAACTCTCCCAAAGCCGTGTAATTTTTTTATTTCTCGCATTTTATTTACTTTCTGTCAAAATCGGGTCCTGGATTTTAATTTTGGCGATGTGGACCCGCGCCTTTGTAATAGTTTAGAACTTTTAATTTCCGCATCTTTTTAACTGTTAATAATGGCATGCAAGAATGAATGACAAGATAAAAACAAACGCATAGATCACTTTGACATGAACAAGACAAAAATAAATGAATCTGACACACAAATCACACACCACCCCTAGGGTACGCCTCACTGTTGCCTTGCCTCGAAAGGTGATCGTCGAGTAGAGGATGTCTTAGTAAGTCCTCATGATCCGGGAACCTGGCATGAGGGTAGCTTCTAAGGTGTCTTCCTATTGCTCTGGTGATCACCATGTCCCGAACCTCGAATTGACCCGAACACCTCCAACGGTGGTGCTACCTACCTCTCAATGGTGGGATGGCACTACTTTAAAGGACATCTACACAGACGAATTCCTTAGGGTAGGTAGACGACTCTAGATACTTGCTCTAAATTTCAAAACAAATTCAAAAAATACTTTTCACACCAACACATTTTCAAAAAGCTTTCGAAAGCATTTTTTTAAACACTCTTGAGGACCGATACAAGAGTCGAACTGGAATTTTCAAAGAAACTTTTTAAAACCCACAGTTGAAAAGCAAACAAACCATTTTTGAAAACACAAATGAGAAAGTATCTAAGAGCCCATGGATAACCATGGATAGAAAGGGTGCTAACACCTTCCCTTTCTATAACCTACCTCCCGAACCGAGAGCAATCTCTTTAAGGAATTTTTCTGTGCTTTTGTCCTTTCCATTTGGAGAAAATAAAAGACGGTGGCGACTCTTGCTTCCGTGACATTTCGCGAACCAGCATTAAACAGTCAGTTCCAGATCCACCGATCACAGAACTGGCGACTCTGCTGGGGATTCTTATAAAGTGAGGTGTACCTTAGGACTAAGATCACTTGTGTTTTCAATTGTCTGAATTGTTTGCTTTATCATTGTGGGTACTGTCTTGGGAGTTCTATAGATCCTAACCCGGATCTGGGGGATACCTTCTCAGAAAGTAGCAACAAGGCTGTGAGGGAACTGTGCGGGGTATACCGACATGGTTGAAACAGTCTGCTACGTTGATGTGGCACTTTGGTGTGTACCGGTAACCCTTGAGTTCAGTCAAGGAGAGTACGGGGCCTCCGCGTGGTGTCATGAAGCATCAACAGACCTTAGGAACCTTAATTGAACCATCTTGGCCTTTTTAGGGTAGTGAGATAACTGACTTTGGTGCAGTCCGAGGTTGGTTGATACTCGATACTACACTCAATTGAGGGTTGCTTTCCTGGAATATTTCGGTCGCCAGTTCAGTGGCTAAATCGAAACGATGAACAATGAAAGCAATCCCGTGATATTGGGACCCTTAGAACCCGGTTACTTCTAATAGGACAGGTTGAGCCCACTAACTTCAAGAGGGTAATACCCAGACCCCATGTTGGCCTAAACTCTAAGGGCTCTTTTGTGTGACTTGTGTGCCTTCGTACTTGACTACTTGCATGCTTGTTATCTGACATTTGAGTTTCTTGCAGGTTTGGTTTACAGTCCTTAATTGGGACTCCTAACAGGGTTACCTACATTACCCCATGCATACCATAACATCATACCATTGCATACATCCTAACCCATTTCAAGGATCTCAAGGGCTTGTGATGCAGGTCATGGTGAATCAACTATCCCAGCCAGGGGCAAAGAGGATTTATTTTCCTCTAGACAAAGTTGTCAGGGGCTATGACCCACTCGATATGGTGAGCCTTTGACACCTGAAAAAGGACTCCCAACAACATGAAGTTCCTTCAATCAAGCTACAAAATTCAAACTCTAACGGTTTCTTGTTTACCCTGCGAGATCCTTGAAAACATCGCATGCATACATACATATCATTGCATAACAGGTACCCTTTTGACAGGTTGCTTACCTTCTTCGCTGTTTATTTCAGCCGATCGTCATGAATCCTGAATCGTCTACTGAGCAATCTATCAAGGCTCTCCAGGCCCAGAATGCCCAGTTCCAGGAGCTGATTATGAGTCTAGCCCAGGGTCAAAAGGAATTGAAGACTCTGATTCAGAAGAAGAAGAGGAGGACTATTTTGTTCAGCCCTAGACGCAGATCTGGGAACACACTGCAGGATGAAGCTGAAAGGACAACTCCATCTGTGGGGAAAGGCAGTCCCCATGAGAGAGAGGTGCCTAGTCCAGTGGTCTCCGACAACGAGACGGAGTTCAATGATGAGCAGTACCCTCCAGCTGAGGACCGGTACAAACAACTAGAGGATCGTCTGAATGCCATGGAAATTCAACAAGTGCCGGGGTTGGATTTCAGAGACCTGGGTCTATCTTCTGGTGTGGTGATCCCACACAAATTCAAGGTTCCTTCTTTTGCTAAGTATGATGGGGCATCCTGTCCCAGGCTGCATCTCAGATCTTACGTGCAGAAGATTCAACCATACACTGTGGACAAGAACTTGTGGATCCATTTCTTCCAGGAGAGTCTTTCAGGGACTCACCTCGAATGGTTCTATCAACTGGATGGGACCAAAGTTCGTTACTGGGAGGAGTTGGCTACTGCTTTTTACAAGCAGTATCAATATAATGCCGACCTTGCTCCTACACGTACCCAACTCCAGGGTATGTCGCTAGGGTCAAATGAAGGTTTTAAGGAGTACGCCCAAAAGTGGAGAGACCTTGCTGGGAGGGTACAACCACCTTTGACTGACCGGGAACTCGTTGATATGTTCTTGGGGACCCTATCCGGGCCGTTCTTCAATCATCTCATTGGTAATTCATCTGCAGGGTTTACCGACCTCATTCTGACTGGGGAAAGAATTGAAGCTGGTATCAAGGCCAGGAAAATTCAAGAGGCCACCTCTTCTGATACTCACAAAAAGCCTTACACGGGCAAGAAGGAGTCTAATGCTGCATACAGTCAAAAGAGTCGTCATGACCAACATGCAGGGGCAGTCATGATCTCTGGTTCTGCACCACGCCGACAACCACAAAAGGGAAATCAGCGAAGGCCGGACGAGCCTAAAAGACAATTCACCAACATCAACATGTCATGGTCACAAGCATTGCAGCACATGTTGAAGATGAACCTGATTGCGGTGATCAACCCTCCTGCAAATCCTAAGACCTCCTCTCCAAACTACAACCCAGAGGCGAGGTGTGCTTATCATTCTAATAGCCTGGGGCACGACACTGAAGACTGTTGAGCGCTGAAATATAAGATCCAGAATATGATCGATGTTAAGGAGATTGAATTCGAGCCTGCTGAGACTCCCAACGTGACCACTGCTCCCTTGCCAAAACATGGCTAGGATTGAGAGATTTTTGTTCATTTGAATTCAAGTTGTATTTTTCTTTTCTTGTTCAAATAAACAATTGTCATGTTAAACTCTTTTATTTCATGAATGCATTACACATGTCTGTCTTGAATTAATTATGTTTACCATACTTAAAACTGTTTTCATATTTTTGTGATGATCAACTCTTGGTTAATAATGCTAAGCCTCTTGAGGGAGGATGACGAAAACGATACCACGATCTTTATAGTATGCTTTTGAACAGACCCCGCTGATGAGGTACAGGAATTGTTTCAATCCCTAAACACTGGAGTTATAAGGAAGATAATCCCTCATCAACCCCTTTGAGCCAAAGAAGTAGGAGTTTTTCTTTTCGAAATTTAAAACCCTTAATCCTAACCTGGGGCAGGGTAGTTCTCTCAGTTGATCCAAGTGCATAACGAACGGCACCGAAGGAGGTCCTTACAAAACAAAGAAAGACAGTGATGGTCCCGAATAATCATAAGGAAAGGCAGTCATTATTTTTCAAAAAAAATAAGAACCCATTAAGTCAAAACCTAGGAAGGAGACTTACAAAACTGGGGCATCCCGCTGACTGTCATCACAAAAGAAACAGTTCAGGCAAAATTTAGGGATAGCAAAATCAAAAGAAAGAGGTCGTACAAACCCTCAACAATAACAAAAATGACTGCCTATTCAGAATAAATCATCAATATCTGAACCATCATTGGAACACCAGAGCAAAGACTCGAGCAAGGTCTAACGTATGATCAACTGAGTTTAGGTTTGAAGAACATCATGAAGAGGGGGTGGGTACAAATAATTTGAGCCTTTATCCTTTGTTTCTTAAACCGTGAACCAGGCCACGTTATAACCCTCAAAAGTCCTAGCTGAAGCATGGGTTAGTTCGAAAGCATACTGTTACGAAAGGTATCCTGACTCCTTAAGGCTTGCTGTAAAATAACGAGTTGACATCACAGTTTACAAAGAAAAACTCACTTGCTTTTATTGAAAAAATGCATTCTCAAAAATTTCAAGACAAACATAAGTTTTGCATTCTTAAGATGACATTGTTTACATATGATTATTTGTTTGAACAGCAGAGAACTTTGCGCAACGAATATCCGATGAACGAAAGTCTTCTCAACAAAAGAGTCACCTCAAATGGAAGAAACACTTCCAAACAAGGGGCATGGCATGATCAGTGTCTATTACTTGGGGCAAATCTCCATCACCTAGGGCATTGGACGATCAAACAAAGATCTTCTGGTGACATGGCAACAACAAGCAGCCAGGGGCACCTCCCTTTAGTCTGAAAGCATGGACATAGTCGAAAGAATACTATGCAAAATCAAAGACCCGCTAGGTTGACACACCTAGGCAAAAATAAGGGCTTCCCGACGAACCAAAAGGGTTCGGGCAAAAATAAGGGACGAAAAGAAAAAAATCTGTACACCCGACAAGTCGAAAACCTAAAAAGGCGGCTTGGGCAAAAATGGGTATCCCGGTGGACTGAAAACCCGAAGGGGCGGTCCAGGAAAAAGTTAGGGATCAAAGCGTACGACTATGTCCTGGCATCTCGTCACCTGTCTACCAGAAGATTTGTCAACTACATCCATAAGATATCCTCTCCCACCTTAGAAACAGGGGCAATGATGAGTTGTCCACGTGATCTAATTGCTCTGTCAACCAAGGTACCAAGGAAAGGTTAATACAAGGATGATTACCATCTGCCTTTACAAATTCCAGATCATGGGTTAATATCCGAAACCAAACAAGACAATCATCCACTTGATCACCATCAGGCAACCCTACACCGGTTCCTTCTCAACTTTCAGACAAAGTCTTACACGGACTCATCCTCAGAAAAAGTCTTACACAGACCTATCTTAAAGGTAACCTTACCCCGGTTCCTCCTAAAGTCTTACACGGACTTATCATCAAAGTGACCCTACACCGGTTCCTCCTAAAAGTCTTACACGGATTTATCTCAAGTTTTACACGAACTTACCTCCAGGTAGCCTTACCCCGGTTCCTCCTAAAAGTTTTACACGGATTTATCTCAAGTTTTACACGAACTTACCTCCAGGTAGCCTTACCCCGGTTCCTCCTAAAAGTCTTACACGGATTTATCTCAAGTTTTACACGAACTTACCTCCAAGTAGCCTTACCCCGGTTCCTCCTAAAAGTCTTACATGGATTTATCTCAAGTTTTCACGAACTTACCTCCAGGTAGCCTTACCCCGGTTCCTCCAGAAGTCTTACACGGACTTATCTTAAAGATAACCTTACCCCGGAAGTCTCACACGGACTTATCTCAAGATGACCTTACCCCGGTTCCTCCAAAAGTCTTACACGGACTTATCTTAAAGATAACCTTACCCCGGAAGTCTCACACGGACTTATCTCAAGATGACCTTACCACGGTTCCTCCAGAAGTCTTACACGAACTCATCCCGAAGTAACCCTACACATGTTATCTCTTTCCAGACGTAGTTTTACACGGACTCGTCATCAGTAAACCCCACACAGGTTTCCTTCTCAAAACTCCAGATGTAGTTTTACACGGACTCGTCATCAGTAAACCCTACACAGGTTTCCTTCTCAGCTCTAGATACAGTCTTATACGGACTCATTGCCAGTAAACCCTACACAGGTTTTCCTCCCTCTAAAGATGAAGTTTTACACGAACTCGTCGTCAAGGAACCCTACACGGATTTCCTTCAACTCCAATTGCAGCTCCACATGAGCCCAACCTCAAAGTAACCCTACACAGGTGTCCTTCTCTCCAAGATGCGGTTTTACACGAGCTCATCATCAGGCAACCCTACATAGGTTCCCTCTTTCAACTTACAAAATTACAATTCAAAACTTCCCCAAGAGAGTCCAGTCTAGTTCCCCAGGAAAGTTGGAATTCATCTCCCCAAGCAGTAAGCTTATCCCCAGTAGATTCTGGAAGCTTATCCTCGCAGAGCACGAACGCGTCTCTCGGCTTTATTCAAAGAGTTATTCCCTTACCAGGATATAACTGGGTTATCCTCAGCCAAAAGCCACGGAAAGAGCGTCCTCGACGAAGTCATCTTACCCCCAGCGAAGTCTATTAACACTTCCAACACAACAAGGGTATCCCCAACAAGTTATTATCAACACTCAGCAAAGTATCTCTCTCCCCACAGAGTATTGCTTCCCAGCAAGATCGTTAGAGTACTTTTCTCCCCGCAGAATAATCCATTCGCCAAATTTATTCCCCAACGGAGTTATCTTCTCCTACCAGTATTCTTGCGACTATCATCCCCAGCGGAAGCAGAAATATTTTCTTCAACATCAGCCCAGGCGTGACTTCCTGGCACCCGTCAAGGATTTACCTTCCTAGACGAAAAGATACATTCATGAAACATCACATTCCCATACATTATAGCATGCATATATGCATCATATCTTACAAATCTCATTTATGTTGAGAACATCATCACTTGATTCATATCATGCCTTGCATATGACTGACCTTTACCTTTCAGGAAAGATCCAGTTAAGTTCCCAGCTATATTCAAGACCTTGACCGGTTCAGTTAAATCGACCCTAAGATTTTACTGTTTCTTATCCAGTCAAAGGCCTTCTCTGGTTCAGGTAGATCGACCCTAAGATCTCCCTGTTTCTTATCCAATTGAAGATCTCAAGACCTAGACCGGTTCAGTTAAATCGACCCTAAGATTTTTCTGTTTCTTATCCAGTCCAAGGCCTTCTCTAGTCCAGCAAAATCGACCCCTAACAGATTTTCCTGATAAAGACTCAGCAGAAGTTATCCAAGATTCTCTCAATGATACTGTTGAGGTTGTAGTCGCCTGTGGTTCTCTCCCCGTTACTGCGGAGGTAGTAATCGCCCCAAGATTCTCTCAATGATTACTGTTGAGGTAGTAATCGTCCAAGGTTCTCTCACCGTTCCTGTTGAGGTAGTAACCACCCCTGGTTCATTCATCACCTTTTGAAGATCCAGATCCAGCTCCTGTAACCAGTCAGGACACATCTATACAAAGAATCTGAGGACCAGCTCATGTAATAGGTCAGGTAATCATTTTCTTTTGCAGGTACGCAAGTTCTCGCTAAGGAATCTCTTACGCGATCTACATCCAGATGGAATCTATAAGCCCATCATCCTATCCATCAATCTCCAAATGGCATCTATAAGCCCATTCCGCCATCACACTGCTACTATGTGAGCGCAAATTTCTGGGCACTCTAGTGTTCAATCATCTTCCACCTTCGGATTACGAAAGGCACGTCAGCCAATCAGCATCCTCAGGTCTAAGAAGATTGAACAGGGGCAACTGTTGCACCCCAAAATTTGTCCTCCCATATTCTTCAAAATTTGCCAAGTCAAAGCTTCAAAATCTCCCCAAGGGTTGCACAGCTCAAGAGCCTCTTAACAGTCAAAAACTAGGGTTTTGGTTCTGACAAAGGAAATGAAGTTTCCAAGGGTCCAATAAAGTCCCACATGCCTATAAATATGGTCAAGCATCCTCATACCAAGTTTAAAGACTTACAGTACAAAATTGCACAGTCAAAAAACCCTAATTGCACTACAGTCAACTGCAGGGGCAAAATGGTCATTTGACAGTCAAAAGTTCAAATTTTTGGTCAACATCTCATTTTGAAGCCACAAACATCATTTGATCAATTCTTGATCATGATTCTCAAAGCTTGGCTCAAAAAGTCTCAAGATGCAAAAGTTTCCATATTTGGACAGTTGAAAAAGTCAACTGTAACTTGACCAAGGCATAACTTCCACATGGATTATCAGAAAAATTCCATCCAAAGCTCATTTTGAAGAGAAAGACATTTAATACAACTCCTCTTCATACTTCAAGTCCAAGAAATGCTCTCACAAAAAGTTATCAATTTCAACATTATAGGTCATTTTCAAAAGTCAACAAAAAGGGACTTTAAGGCAAAGGCCATAACTTGAGATTGGTAAATCAAAATTACATGGGACCAAAGGCATTGGTTAGAGGACTTCAAGACCTTTCCAAAATGTCAAAGAACATGAGAAAAGATTAAAAATTGAGCACGTTATACCTTGTGGAAGTTGGGAAACTTTTGGATATTTTGAAAAGTCAACATTGCTTCAAAAGTCTTAAAATTACTAATGGGCCACATTTTCTTCCAAGATTCATCATCCAAGGCATGTGCACGACCATTTGGCCCAAAGGGAAGTTTTCTATCATTTTTATTTATTTATTTGGATTTTTAATTATTAATAATTCATTTAATTAAAATAAATATGTGAAAAATACTAAAGCAAGTCAATCAAATCTTTTTATGCATGGGATAACTTCAATATTTCGTGCATGATCAGATTTGGAAAAAATCATGGTAATTGGACATGATTTGGTAGCAAATATGCATGAAAAGATTGGAAAATTATGGCATGGAAAATCAAATATTTTCTCATCAATTCAAGGATTCTTTGGACAAAAAACTCAACCCTAATCATTCCATACATAAGCATGAAGCCAACCCTAGTGCAAATGACCACAAAGCTGCGCCAGAAGAGCATAGAAAAGTTTGAGTTTTTTGCCAAAAAATTGGAAACTGAAAACAATATTCTAGCACGATTCAGAGCAAGAGACCAATTGCAAAAGCTTCCTCGTGTATTACTGAACCTAACTGCATTGTTTTTCAATCCTTACACGCCCAGAATTGGTATACAAAACTCAAACTGTTTCCACTTTCATGCATATTCGTATTGCAATATTTAAGCATGTTCATTGCATTTTTTTTATGGATTCACACTAATTAATTGGTTCTGAAGCTAACCACATAGTTTGATTGAGTTTTCATACACCATACGCGAAGTTGCCATTGTTGTCTTTTAGGGTTTTCAAAGCTTTGAATTGGGGTTTCCCAGTTAAGGAAAAATTAGAACGTGAGACCCAGACCATTCAACTCAGCGTGCTTGGACGATTTGGACACACACCTCGCGCTCAATTTATGAGCTACCATGTGCTATTCGCTGTTTTGGCATATATCATATAGTGGGGGTTCAAAACCCCCGCAATCCAATTGTTTTTTTATTTCAGGAAAATGCAACAAGGAAGAAGAAGGCTAGGTGGCACAAGCTGGTTGGAACATTTGAATTTTCGCGCTAAAGTTCCACTAACCATTTGTTTTATCTTATATTATTTGTTTCCTATACAATATACAACGCGCGTCCAGAGCTCCAGTGGCAAGGCACTTGTATGGTAATCCCTGGGACCTGGGTTCGAATCCCAGGTCCCCCCTTTCTATTCCATATTATTTTGTTAATAACGCTTCTGTGCAGTTTCAGTACTAGGGTTCACCATACCCTCCACATCCAGGCCTTCCACGTGTTTCCTGAGATCAATCAAAGGGCCATAATTTGTAGAATATCATGGATGTTAGTCAACGCATATGCATGCTTCCTGAAGAAGTCAAATAAGGCCTTGAAACCTTGGGCCAACAATGCTACAATCTCACCTCCAATTGGGGACAGAACCCCCCTAGGTTTTACAATTCTTTTCTTTTTTTTTATCTATTTCAATTATTTCCTTTTTTTATATATTCCTTAAATTAATTATTTTCATAAATTATAAAAAATAATAGAAAAATCAGAAAAGACAAAAAAATTAAATATATTTTATTTAACTAATATTTTTGTAAATAAAGTTTTGTATCAATTAATTAGTTTTTATTCTAGGTTTAGTTTAATATCTTTTTAATAAATTAAAAAACTTGTAGAATTAGGTTAATTAGTTTAATTACTTTTTTTCTTTTATTTTCTCATCACTAATAATTAATTATTTATTTTTATAAATCAAATTGCCATTAATTAGTTAATTTAATTTTAGGTTTAAATTTTAACATGTTTTTCTTAATAAATAAAAGTTGTAGAATTAGGGTTAATTAGTTAATTTCATTTAATTCACATAGAAAACCATAAAATCCAAAAAACCTCAAAAATAATTCTTTTTTTATTTTAACTTAATTAATTTAATCATTTAATTTAATTTCATTAAAAAAAGGGTCAAACGCCCTCGCTTTCAATTTTAATTCAATTCGCGTATTTTATGTTATTTCTTTTAAATATGTATGTAACTCTCCCAAAGCCGTGTAATTTTTTTATTTCTCAAATTTTATTTACTTTCTGTCAAAATCGGGTCCTGGATTTTAATTTTGGCGATGTGGACCCGCGCCTTTGTAATAGTTTAGAACTTTTAATTTCCGCATCTTTTTAACTGTTAATAATGGCATGCAAGAATGAATGACAAAATAAAAACAAACGCATAGATCACTTTGACATGAATAAGACAAAAATAAATGAATCTGACACACAAATCACACACCACCCCTAGGGTACGCCTCACTGTTGCCTTGCCTCGAAAGGTGATCGTCGAGTAGAGGATGTCTTAGTAAGTCCTCATGATCCGGGAACCTGGCATGAGGGTAGCTTCTAAGGTGTCTTCCTATTGCTCTGGTGATCACCATGTCTCGAACCTCGAATTGACCCGAACACCTCCAACGGTGGTGCTACCTACCTCTCAATGGTGGGATGACACTACTTTAAAGGACATCTACACAGACGAATTCCTTAGGGTAGGTAGACGACTCTAGATACTTGCTCTAAATTTCAAAACAAATTCAAAAAATACTTTTCACACCAACACATTTTCAAAAAGCTTTCGAAAGCATTTTTTTAAACACTCTTGAGGACCGATACAAGAGTCGAACTGGAATTTTCAAAGAAACTTTTTAAAACCCACAGTTGAAAAGCAAACAAACCATTTTTGAAAACACAAATGAGCAAGTATCTAAGAGCCCATGGATAACCATGGATAGAAAGGGTGCTAACACCTTCCCTTTCTATAACCTACCTCCCGAATCGAGAGCAATCTCTTTAAGGAATTTTTCTGTGCTTTTGTCCTTTCCATTTGGAGAAAATAAAAGACGGTGGCGACTCTTGCTTCCGTGACATTTCGTGAACCAGCGTTAAACAGTCAGTTCCAGATCCACCGATCACAGAACCTATCACAGAAACAACCAAACTAGAAGAAAATTCCATCTTACCTCATACACTATCACTGGAACCGCTTACGAGTTGAAAACAGAATTGAACTATATAAAGAAAGAGCGAAAAAAAAACGTATACTGTTCTGTTCGATTCAAAGGATTTTCAATAATCGATCTCTTGTTAATCGATTCTGTAGAAGCCATTTTTGTCGATTAACAAACCAAACCAAACAAGCGTCCATGTCACCGCTTTAGACGGACTCATCAACATAACTCCCTCTTCGCCATCGCCGTTTTCGCCGGCCTTTCCCTAACAACCTCCGGCCAAGGGAGCCTCGAGAATCAAACCTCTTGTGACGATGACATCGACGTTGAAAAGAAGCTTCTAGTCTACGAGGTTGTGTCGTTCAGTTTCTTCCTATCTTCGTCTCTAGTAGCGCAGGGTCTTAAGCGGGGACTGAATCTTTTGGTTAGTAAGGATGTGGATGAAGCTTTTAGGGCTCATATTAATTTGAAGATGTTGAGATTGAGGTCCAGTTTTGTTTCACGATAATTTAGAATAAGAGTTACTGATATTTTGTTTGTACATTCCCAACAGTAATAATAATTTAATTGTTCCCTTTTCTCAATAATGCCAGCTGCCGCTCCCCAACACGCTAGGGTTTTCGTTTCTTCATCTTTGTCATTTGCAAGCGGGTCGGCCCATTGGGCCTGTTTGGTCCAGCACCGTTACCATTTTCCTTTATATTTTAATAAAATCATGTTCATAAATGAATAACAACATAGCTCAGCTGGTAAGGCACACTACCCATTATCCTTAAGACCCGAGTTCAACTCTTGTTGGGGCATTTTTCTGCTCTTTTAAGCTTTTTTCCTTCAATTCCATTAATTTAATTACATATTAGTTATTTAATCACAACATAGAAAACATGTTTAATTAAAATTTATCTTTTATTTAATTTTTGTCAACATGCTATTAATTTTTATTTAATTTTTGTTGTTGTTTATTTAATTATTCAAAAAATATATATAAGTTAGTTTTATTATTCAATTTTTGCTATTTGTTTAATTATTAAAAATCCATGATTTTGTAATTTAATCTTCATGTACTTTTGGTTATTTATTTAATCGTTAAAATGCATGCTAGTATGATTTAATTTACATTAGTTAATTATTCAATTGTAATTTTAATTAATTTTATCGTTAATCTTTATATCTTTCGTCCGTCTCCATCCAAGGGAATTGTTTTAATTTTGTTGACTTCATGTCATCAAACACGTCTCATCTAATCGTGCGAATTCCCTCATTCATCTTTCGTTTATTATTTTGTTAAAAAAACTTAAGATAATTTTCCCAAATATTCAATTTTCAAACTCACACCTTTTAAGTCAAAACTTCGACGTTAGGTCGTCGTATCTTCAAAATCTCGTCCCTACCCATTTTTGGCCAAACACGCTATTTTTAGTCAAACAAACAATTTTAATAAACGGATATTTCAAAAGGTTCCTATAGGATACTATAGATGCATTGGGTGCTAATACCTTCCCATTGTATAATCAACCCCCGAACTCTAGATCTCTTTTCAATTGCCTTGTAAATAATAAAGCGCGGTGGCGACTCTTGCTTTTGTGAGACGAGTTAATTAATAGCTCGATCTCCGATTTACCCTGCTACATTTTTTATCGCTAAAAAAATGCGACTCTGCTGGGGAGAGATTGACCTCTTGCTGGTCCATCCCTAAGTGGGTTAAGCCTAGTTTGTTTTACCTGTTTTATCATTATTTGATTGTTTGATTATATGTTTATATTGTGGTTATTTGGGTTTTTGTAAAGGATAAGTCCTATACCCGGACTAAGTTACACTTAAGAATAGGACGGGCGGTATAGTCATGTTAACTTTGAGGGAGTAATCCCGAAGAAGGAGGCATGAAATCCCCCACTCAGTGGAAGGCCCTTTTGAACGTAGTATTTGTTTACCGAGTAATAGGGAAGCCATTATTATTTTCGACCTGGGAGCCTGAGAAGCTGAGAACCGTAGAACCCTAACCCATCTTGGCCTTTTAGGTGTAGCGCGAAGACTATAACGGAGTAATCCGGAAGTAGTTGTCACGCGATGTTACGCTCGAATGAGTTTCTCTTGAGAATATTACTAATTATTGAGTAATCAAGACGTTGGTAATATCCGAAGGAGGAATGTAGACTCTGGGAACTCTTAGAACCCTGTCTTGCAGGTGTGATTGAACCTTTAGTACATACCCTGGGGTTAGGATTTACCTTTGACTCCATGCTCGAAGCGTTGAACCTTTGAACCCCATCTTTGTGAACTTATGTGTAACTACTGCATTATCATTCATCCATACATCCATAAACATTTTTTGTAAAATTTGTTTTTCAAGGAACTTAAGAATAATTTTTGCAGACATCCCAGGTACTATTATTATGGATTTTGGAAGAAGAAACACTCGAAGTTGATTCTGAGTGACCTTTAGTTCTTAGGTTTTATTGTTATTACTTATGTCATTTTGTAAAACTCTGTAAATGCGCTTCATGTTCCAAAGTTGTAATTTACTGCTTTTATTATTGGGTTGTAGTCCCAAAGTTGTAATTTATTGCTTTTGTTGTCCCAAAATTGTAATTTACCGCTTTGATTAATGAAATGAGTTTTTGTTGTTCCAAATTCCTTTACCATTGATGTATGCAAAGTTATCAAAGTTCTAAAGTTCCTTGAAAAAAAACTATCAAAATAAATAATCATTTGCATCGCATATCATGCATCATCCAACATTCAACTTCACATGTTTTCTAGAGTCTTATTCTTGTTTCTTTTTCACTCCGATAGATTGTCAAGTTGTCTCACCGGTATGATACTCGAGCCAATCGTCAAAGGAAGATGGAAGATCTGGAACAGGAAAATCACGAGCTTCGCGAGGAGGTTTCTACTCTTCGTGTAGAAATGGAAAAGTTAACTGCGCTAGTGGAAAGCTTGATGGCTGCTCAGAATCAGCCATCGACTTTAGCTGCTGAAATTCAAACTTCAACTACGGTGGTTTCTGAGATTGTCACCGCTCTGACATCTGTGACTCAAGTCAACTCTCCGCTTCAACATCAAATGCCGAAAGGTTTTCCGTGGGGAATGCCTTATAACTTCATTCCAGAAGGGTATCAGCCTGCTGTACAACCTTTGATTCAACCTACTGTGTCCTTTCCTCGACCGGAGACAACTACTGTGCCACCTGTAATCCCGCCTATGGCACCTTTCCCTCAACCAGTGATGACTACTGCCACTCCCGTGGTTCATAATATTCCATACATTAATGAACCCATTTATCATGCTGAACCTACTGAAAGTCTAGGTCTTTTCGATAAAATGGAGGAATTTCAAGACCAGTTTCAGGAAATGCAGAGGGAAATCAGAGCGCTGTAAGGAAAAGACTTGTTTGGAAAGAATGATCATGACTTGTGTTTAGTTCCAAATGTAAAAATTCCAGCGAAGTTCAAGGTGCCGGACTTTGAAAGGTACAAAGGTGACCCGTGTCTGCGAAGTCATTTAACCATGTATGTAAGAAAGATGCCTACATATTCTGATGATCATAATTTGTTAATTCACTACTTCCAAGACAGTTTGACTGGTGCCGCTCTGAAATGGTACATGGGTTTGGATAGCACCCAGATTCGTAACTTCAATGATCTTAGTGAAGCTTTTGTTCGCCAGTACAAGTACAATTTTGACATGGCGCCAGACCGAGATCAACTCCGGGCTATGTCCTAAAAAGATAGGGAGTCCTTTAAAGAATATGCCCAGAGGTGGTGCGAGATTGTTGCTCAGATTTATCCTCCTCTTGAAGAGAAAGAAATGACAAAGATCTTCCTGAAAACTTTAGGTTCTTTCTATTATGAAAGAATGATTGGGAGTGCGCCCAGTGACTTCACTGAGATGGTAAGTATGGGCATGCGGCTGGAAGAAGAAATTCGTGAGGGACATTTGGTCAAGGAAGGAAGTACGTCTAGTGGTGTCAAGAAGTTTGGAAATGTTTTCCCTAAGAGGAAAGAATAAGATGTCAGTGTAATTTTTCCTGGGAGACCAAGGAGAGGCTATTCACATGTTGCGGCAGTCACTCCGGCTGTCCTCCCAACAATGGTGACCCCAACTCATAAAACCCCTCCAATTCAGCAACGAAATTTTCAACAACAGCCTCGACAACAGGCTCATCAATTTAATAACCAGAATCGCACACCAAGGAAACCGCAATTTGATGCCATTCCAATGACTTACTCTGAGTTGTTCCCCGCTCTGATCAGGAAAAACCTCATAACGGCGAAGCCTCCTCCTATCGCACCAAATAGTACTTATCCTTGGTACAAGGCGGATCAGTTTTGTGCGTATCACCAAGGGTCGCCGGGGCACAACATTGAAAATTGCTTTGCTTTGAAGGCGGATGTACAGAGGTTGATTAAGAACGATATTTTGTCTTTCAAGGATGTTAACCCGAATGTTCGAGATAATCCTTTGCCTCGACATGGGGCAGCATCGGTGAATATGGTGGAAGGATATCCGGGAAAGTTTTGAGTTTTCCAAGTTGAGCACATAAGAGACTCGTTGGTCAGGATACATTAAAGCTTAAGAAGACTCGCCTTCTTTAAGCATCAGCATGATTATGATGTTTGTGAATTTTGTTCAATAGGAGTTGATTGCCCTATTGCAAAGGAGGATATTCAAAAATTGTTAGATCAGAGGGTTATCACTATTACACATGACAGAGATCCGGTTGATGAAGTGAATGTTATAGTACCGCAATTCAACATGCTTGAACCAGTAGAAATTGTTTATGACAGTCAAACTGCACCTGTTGCTCCCTTGATTATTTGCCCACCTGGTCCCGTGCCTTACAACTCGGACCAAGCTATACCATACAAGTATAATGAAACAATGATTGAGAATGGGGCAGAAGTTCCTATACCGCCAATGCCATCTTTTGTTAACATTGCTGATGTAAGCAGAGTTACGAGAAGCGGGCGTATCTTTGCAGAAATACCATTGAAAAGACCAGAAGTTCAAGTCAGAAGGACTATACCAGCAGAAATTCCAGCAAGGAATGTTGAACTAAGGGTTAAGGTAGGCCGATCCAATGAACCTAGCCCACACCCCGATGATGATGAGATTTTGAAGCTCATCAAGAGAAGTGAATACAAGATTGTGGACCAACTATTGCAAACTCCTTCCATGATTTTTGTGCTTGCTTTACTAAGAGATTCTGGTGCCCATAGGGAAGCTTTGATGAAGGTCTTGGACCAGGCATTCATATATCATGATGTGACGGTTGACCAATTTGATGGAATTGTGGGAAATATTACTTCGTGTAACAATCTTGGTTTCAGTGACGAAGAGCTTCCGGAGGAGGGAAGGAACCATAATATGGTTTTGCATATCTTAATAAGTTATGGAAATGATACTTTATCAAGTGTGCTAGTAGATACAAGTTCGTCATTAAATTTAATGCCCAAAACTACATTATCTTGACTTTCATATCAAGGTGCTCCTATGAGACCTAGTGGGGTAATTGTCAAAGCGTTTGATGGTTCTAGGAAAACTGTCATCGGTGAAGTGGATCTTCCTATAATAATTGGTACTCATACCTTTCAGATCACTTTTCAAGTAATGGATATTCGTGCCGCCTACAATTGCTTATTGGGTCGTCCATGGATCCATGATGCAGGGACAGTCACTTTCATGCTCCATCAAAGATTGAAGTTTGTAAGGAATGGAAAGCTGGTAATGATTGGTGGAGAGCAGGCTATGGTGGTAAGCCATTTGTCATCTTTCTCTTTTATTGATGCTGATGAGGATGTTGGAACCCAATTCCAAGCTCTATCCATTGCTAATAATGAAGTGAAGAAGCAAGGGACATCTATTTCTTCTTTTGAGGATGCGCGACGAGTGGTTGAGAGTGGTTCGGCTGAAGGTTGGGGCCAGATGTTGACTTTGCCTAAGAACAAGTCTGGAGAAGGTCTTGGTTTTCATCCCGTGTCTACGAGAGTTAAGCAGGATACAATTACTCGTCCGATACAAGAAGTTTTCTGAAGCGCATGTTTTATCCATCCGACTCCGCCTGAAGTTGATGCTATAATAGGAGACAATTCTGAAGAGGACTTACCCGGCTTTGTAACACATGAAGTGGTTTGCCAGAACTGGATTGTTGTTGATATTCCTGTTGTGATGCACATATCTGAGTAATGCTTTGTTTTATTTTTGAAAAAAAACTTTCGCTCTGCCCAAGGCGAAAAAGTATTTGTGTCGGGCTATGTTGAAAATAAATCCTTTTGCTCTGCCCAAGGCAAAAGAGAAGATGTTTGGGCTCTTTTGTTTCAAGTATTGCCAATCATGAATACAAATGTCATTTCGTCCCATTTTTACTGTTTTTATTTTTCACTTTTTCTGGAAAATGGTATTGAAAATTAATTGGTGGTAATAGGAAAATATAATAACTTTTTTTATATATGTACAACATTCACATTAATCGATTTCTAAAATAAAGCATAATCATATGTGCAGATTAATCCATGACTTAACCATTGAAAACAATGATCCTATGCCCCCTCCTAACTTTGAATTCCCTGTGTTCAGAGCCGAGGAAGAAGATAGTGAAGAGATTAATGATGAAATTTCCCGTTTACTTGAGCACGATGAAAAGACTATTCAGTCGTTTGAAGAGTCTATAGAGATGATCAATTTGGGTAATGAAGAAGACAAAAAGGAAGTCAAGGTCGGAGCGTTGCTTATCCCAGAGGTCAAAGAGAAAATGTTGGAGCTTCTCAGGGAATATGTGGATGTGTTTGCTTGGTCCTACCAAGACATGCCAGGTTTGGATAACAATATTGTGGAGCATCGTTTGCCGTTGAGACATGAATGTCCGCCGATTAAGCAGAAGTTGAGAAGGACTCGTCCCGATATGGCTGACAAAATCAAAGAAGAAGTTCAAAAACAAATTAATGCAGGTTTCCTTGTTACATCGGTTTATCCTCAATGATTAGCCAATATAGTGCCTGTTGCTAAGAAGGATGGCAAAGTTCGAATGTGTGTAGACTATAGAGATCTGAATAGAGCTAGCCCAAAGGATGATTTTCCATTACCACACATTGATGTTTTGGTCGACAGTACCAGAAAGTTCAAAGTCTTTTCTTTCATGGATGGTTTGTCTGGTTACAATCAAATCAAGATGGGGCCAGAAGATATGGAGAAGACAACTTTCATTACACCTCGGGGAACATTTTGTTATCGAGTAATGTCGTTTGGTTTGAAGAATGCTGGTGCAACGTACCAAAGGGCCATGACTGCCTTGTTCCATGATATGATGCATAAAGAGATAGAAGTTTATGTAGATGACATGATTGCCAAATCACAAACTGAAGAAGATCATTTGGAACATTTATTGAAATTATTCCAGCGTTTGAGAAAGTATAAACTCCGTCTGAATCCCAACAAGTGCACTTTGGTGTTCGTTCTAGAAGACTTCTGGGTTTCATTGTCAGCCAGCGAGGTATTAAGGTAGATCCTGATAAAGTCAAAGCTATTCGGGAGATGCCCGCACCGAAGACGGAAAAACAAGTAAGAGGATTCCTTGGGAGACTGAATTATATTTCTAGATTTATATCTCATATGACTGCTACCTATGGGCCTATTTTCAAGCTTCTCCGAAAGAACCAGGGATGTGTGTGGACAGAAGATTGTCAGAAAGCTTTTGATAGCATCAAAGAATATTTACTTGAACCTCCCATATTGATCCCTCCAGTGGAAGGAAGACCTTTGATTATGTACCTGACTATATTGGAAGATTCCATGGGATGTATGCTTGGTCAACAAGATGCTACTGGAAGGAAGGAACATGCCATATATTATCTGAGTAAGAAATTCATAGACTGTGAGTCTCGATACTCAATGCTTGAGAAGACCTGTTGTGCTTTAGCTTGGGCTGCTCGCCGTCTGCGCCAGTATATGATTAACCATACCACTTGGTTGATCTCCAAAATGGATTCGATCAAGTATATCTTCGAGAAGCCCGCCTTATCTGGAAGAATAGCCCGTTGGGAGATGTTGTTATCTGAATATGACATTGAGTATCACACTCAGAAAGAAATCAAAGGGAGTATTTTAGCCGATCATTTGGCTCACCAACCAATTGACGATTATCAATCCATCAAGTTTGACTTCCCAGATGAAGATGTTATGTACTTGAAAGCTAAAGATTATGAGGAGCCGTTACCTGAAGAAGGAGCTGATCTCGAATCCTGTTGGGGTTTGATATTTAACGAAGCTGTAAATGCTTATGGAAATGGAATTGGGGAAATCATCGTCACTCCCCGAGGTGCTCATATCCCGTTCACGGCAAGGTTGAAGTTTGACTGTACGAACAACATGGCTGAATATGAAGCATGTATTATGGGTCTCGAAGAAGCAGTGGATCTAAGGATCAAGATTCTTGATATATACGGAGACTCGGCATTGGTAATTAATCAAATCAAAGGAGAATGGGAGACTCGTCATCCTGGTTTGATCCCTTACAGAGATTATGCTAGAAGATTGTTAACTTTCTTCAACGAAGCGGAATTACATCATATCCCTAGAGATGAAAACCAAATGGCTGATGCTTTAGCTACTTTGTCTTTAATGTTCCAAGTGAATGATTGGAACGATGTGCCTACAATCAGAGTTATGCACCTCGACATACCTGCTAATGTGTTCTTAGCAGAAGAAGTCACTGACGATAAACCGTGGTTCTATGACATTAAACGTGTTCTTCAAACTCAAGAGTACCCGCCTGGGGCATCCAATAAAGATAGGAATACGTTGAGAAGATTGGCAAGTAGTTTCTTCCTCAATGAAGGATTATTATATAAGAGGAATTACGACATGGTCTTGCTCAAATGTGTAGACAAACATGAAGCAGACATGCTGATGCAAGAAGTACATGAAGGATCCTTTGGCACTCATGCCAACGGACATGCAATGGCTAAAAAGATGTTGAGAGCTGGTTACTATTGGATGACGATGGAATCTAATTGCTGCAAATATGTGAAGAAATGTCATAAATGCCAAATTTATGCGGACAAGATACATGTGCCACCGACCCTCCTCAATGTTATCTCTTCACCTTGGCCTTTCTCTATGTGGGGCATTGATATGATTGGAGTGATTGAACCCAAAGCTTCAAATGGTCATTGTTTCATCTTGGTGGCGATTGATTATTTTACTAAATGGGTGGAAGCAGCATCTTATGCTAATGTAACCAGACAAATGGTAGTTATATTTATCAAGAATCAGATCATTTGTCGATACGGCATCCCGAGCAAGATCATCACTGATAATGGTTCATTTTTGAATAACAAGATGATGAAAGAGCTTTGTGAAGAGTTCAATATCGAACATCCTAATTCTTCTCCCTACAGGCCAAAGATGAATGGGGATGTTGAAGCTGCTAATAAGAACATCAAAAATATTATCCAGAAGATGTTGGTAACTTATAAAGATTGGCATGCAATTCTTCCGTTTGCTCTGCATGGGTACCGTACTTCAGTTCGAACTTCAACAGGCGCAACCCCATTTTCCCTAGTTTATGGCATGGAAGCAGTGCTCCCCGTGGAAGTTGAGATCCCGTCGATGAGAGTTTTGATGGAAGCTAAACTTTCTGAGGCTGAATGGTGTCAAAGTAGACATGACCAGTTGAATTTAATTGAAGAAAAGAGATTGACAGCATTGTGTCACGGTCAACTATATCAGCAAAGAATGAAGAAGGCTTTTGATAAGAAGATTCGACCATGCAAATTCAGAGAAGGTGACCTCGTGCTCAAGAAGATATTATCTTTCCAACCTGATTCTAGGTGAAAATGGGCTCCGAATTATGAAGGACCGTATGTTGTTAAGAAGGTTTTCTCTGGAGGTGCCATGATTCTCACAAATATGGATGGTGAGGAACTCCCGCGCTGCACGAACGCTGATGAGGATCCATCATAGGTTTCTTCCATAGTCTGCAAAACCTTAGAATCAGTTTTTTGTTAGATTTTAATGCTAGAGGCTTACCTTGCTTTTGAGGCTCATCTTCTTCTAGATCTATCTCATGACTTCTTAGGGAGCTGACAAGTTCCTCTAGAGATATTTTGTTGAGATCTTTATCCAGCTTAAGTGCAGTGACCATTGGCCTCCATTGCTTGGGTAGTGTTGCACCCCAAAAGTTTCCCTCTCATTTCTCAAGGAATCACCCTGGATCCTCAAGTTTTCTCTCATCCAATTCCAAGCCTTGAATTATCAATTTTTCCAAGCAAACCATTCACAAGGGAAAAATGGTCATTTTGCACACTAAGAAGTCTAACTTTGACCTTTTGGATCAAAATCAAATCTCAAAAGTCATATTTCATCAAGACATGTTGGAATATGAAGTTTGTTTCTTCAAGAGTTTCAAAAGTCAAATTTTACTTTGGAAGAATCAAATTCTAAAAACTTAGAAATTTTTCTAAGTGTTTAAGAAATGTGACAATTTCAGAACTTCTGGGCCAGTGTTCATACTCAGCAGATTCTGGATATTCTCAAGACAGAGTGTGGTCAGAACTTCTGGACCAGTTTTCACAAAGGTTCAGTTATAGTTTGAAAAGGTTAAAACAAAGAAGGTAACAAAGCGTGCTGTAAGTATGCTGGAAGTTCTGAAGGATCCCTCAGAACATGTTGAAGCCAGAAGATACAAAGATCAGAAGATTAGATGCTACACTGAAGCAGAGCTTCTAATCCAGAGTCAAGCAAGGATGTAGAGTTTCACATGGGAACCCATTTAATGTTCACAACCACTTGTGAAGTCTCTATCCAAGGGATTCTCTCCACGTGTACCCCTAATGTCTTGAGAAGACAAACTTTTGTGCAAAAGAATGCTAGACCCACGCGTTATTTTTACTTTTCCTTAATTCACGCTGCCAAATCCAGCTGAGGTGCCGTTAACCATCCAACTTGAATGCATTAAATCCCCACTTGTTTAAGCTTACTTCAAGAGTAAGTCATCATCTAGCACATAATGTTAGTGCCACTTGACCGCCCCAACTGCAAAACTTTACCTATAAATAGAACACCATTGGCCACTGAGAAAAGGCCAGAAAAAAATTTGTGAAAGAGGTGAGAGAATTGAGAAAGGAAGCTTTGAACCACTGCAAAAATTCCAAGAACCCAGGAAACTATAAACACAAAATACCAAAATCCTTGCATTGATTCCTTACATTCAAACTCCATTATTTTCCTCAAGTGTTCTTGACTAAAGCCATCCATGCAGTTGCTGATTCACACGTTAGAAGCTACCTTAACTTCTGTATTCCTATTGCCATACACTCTCCATTCATGTCCACCCCAAAGGAGTCAGAATATCGCCTCTTGGATGTTCCATAAGTTGTAAACTTCCATCCTGCTGAGTACACGAAGAAGTTGCTCAGAACATCACCAGAATTCAAGACCAACCGCTAGTTCATAGAATCGTTTCCAGCTGCAAGGTAAGTTTTTTGCTGACTCTCATCATAATTGATTAAGCATTGTCAGATTTTGCATGTTTAGCACAATGTAGATATTCTGATCCTGATGACGTACATATTATGAAAATTCATGCATCTGCTTGCCTAAATAGAAGAAATCCCTATTCAGAGCTTCATAAAGAAATTAGGACTCAGAATTAGAATTAGCAAATACATGTTGCTTATGATTTATGCTTATGATATTTCATATATGCAACTTCTGTTTTGTTAAGAAATAACCAAGTTGCAGATGTTCTGACTGGCATGGAGAGAAGCAAAGTTCTGACAGTTTCATCAGAACTTATGAGTTTCCATATTTTTGCTAACATGTTTCTGTTTGTGCAGCAAGTCAGAGTCAGAACTTCTGACCTCTTCTACTCTCATGAATTTGCGCTGATTATGTTTTCTTTCTATTTTGTTATTTTGCCATCATATTATTTTTATTATTATTACTCAAAAACACCAAAAAAAAATTTCATATTCATATGTTATATTTTCTTTTAACACAAAAAGACAAAAAATATTTTATTAAACAAAAAACTTATTTCTTTTCTTAAATAAATAAGCATTTTTACATTTCCTGTACATTCTTATCTATTTCAATATGGTTGTAATAGTAACCTAGAATTTCAATTTGCAACCCCCGCTCATAAATATGTACCCCCATCCCCTTAAACATTGTAATAGCGTAGGACTTTACATTTCTGCACTATTATTGCTTTCAATATATGCTAGTAATTAGGGTGTGTATGAGAAGATACAAAAATTGACAAATAGATCACCCTAATCAAGACAAATTATGCATGCAATCCAATACACTCACACACTAGCACCCCTAGGGTGATTCCACTTGTCGCCTTACGAAAATGGCCATGTTATGCATGTGGGATGTCTTAGCACAAACAAATCAAAAAAATACAAGATCATAACCCCTCGATGACGCTATCAAAGTTGCCTTTCAAAATGATCTTAGTCCATACAAGAAAAGTGCTAAGTCATCTCACAACATTGTTATCATGGTCACACGATGACCCAACGCTCGTCCCTTCACATCCAACGATGGGGCTTCTTGCCAAATCAATGGTAAGGTAGCAACATCTAAAGGAGGAGGAAAAGCATATCTAAGACCTTTTGAGTAGGTAGATTACTTTTAGTTGCTTGCTCAATTTCAAAACAAACATCCTTGCTATTTTCAAAAACAATCACATACACTTTCAAAACACTTTCCAAACATTGAAATATTTTCAAAAGCTCAACACTTTGTATACATTCTTACGAACGAGAATCATTGCAAAGTTTGCCTAGACGATGACACCTTTTCAAAATAGTTTAAAAACCACACAAAGCACAAATTCAAACAAAAGCAAGTGATCTAGCAAGTAACTAAGAGCCCATGGAAAACCATGGATGAAAAGGGTGCTAATACCTTCCCTTTTCATAATCTACCCTCCGAACTCAAGAAAACATCTTGAAAGGTCTTTCCTGTGCTTTTTCACCTTTCCTTTTTGGATAAAAGAAAAGTCGGTGGCGACTCTTGCTAAACCGCAACATTTGCGAATACAAATGCAAAACCTCAAGTCAGTTCTCCCATCGTATCACAGAACTGGCGACTCTGCTGGGGATTTTGTACTAAAAGTGGGGTTACCTTAGGGATAGATCATATTTACTTTCTTACATTGCTTGAGTTGTTTGCTTTACATTTTTTGGTTCCTTGTTTGGGTTTGTTTTAAATCCTACACCCGGATTTGGGGATACCTTTTAGGTAAGTAGCAATAAACTGTGAGGGAACTGTGCAGGGTATACCGACACGGTTGAAGCAGTAGCTACGTTGATGTTGCACTTTGGTTGGTACCAGTAACCCTTGAGTCAGTCAATGAGAGTACGGGGCCGCTGCGTGGTGTCGTAAAGCATCAACTGACCTTAGAACCTTACTTGACCAACTTGGTAATTAGGACGTAGTGAGATGACCGACTTTGGTGAATTCCAAAGTTGGTAGATACTCGATACTACACTCCTTTAGAACCCGGTTACTATTAATTAGGACAGGTTGAGCCAACTAAACTTCAAGAGGGTACTTACCTGAAACCCCATGCAAGCCTAAACTCAAGGACTTGTTTTGCTTTGTATATATACATTTGTACATAACATCATAAACATCATGAGCATCATAAACATCACTAACCATTTCAAGAATTTTTGGATTTATCTTTGTTCTGTTTTGTAGGACATGGCATCCCCTCGTAGGAGCACTATCCAAGTCAGTCTCGTAAGGATACCTCCACAACTCAAAGATTTAGTATCAAGGGTCCCTGAAGATTCTCCGTTCACCAAAAGACATGGTCAACTCCTTAGTATAGTTACCTCAAGTATTGAAGAAGATATGGTAAAGGTGCTTGTCCAATTCTTCGACCCTTTGCATCATTGCTTCACTTTTCTCGATTACCAACTTGTTCCCACTTTAGAAGAATTTTCTCAACTCATAGGGACCCCTATTATTAATCAGTTACCTTTCAACGGTATTGAAAGAGACCCTAAACCTGAGGAAATTGCTCGAGCTCTACATTTGCAATCGTCTGACATAATAGCAAATTGGGTAACAAGGAGCGGTGTCAAATGGTTCCTAGCAAAGTTTTTGTTGGAGAAGGCTCAAGAGTGTTGGAATACTTTGGATCTACAAGCCTTTGAGGAAATTTTGGCTCTTCTAATCTATGGGTTGGTACTATTTCCCAATCCTGACCAATTTATAGATGTAAATGCGATCAAGGTTTTCATATCTCGTAATCCGGTGCCTACATTGCTTGGAGACATCTTGCATTCTCTCCACTCTCGCACTTTGAAGAAAAGAGGGGATTTGATATGTTGCACTTCTCTTTTGGCTAGGTGGTTTATTTTGCACCTACCTCGATCCGTGGTGAAGAATGAACAAGTTATGAGGTGATCTAAAAGATTGATGTCACTTTCACATGCTGATATCCATTGGTATTATTGCTCTTTGGAAGACACTACCATCATTGATCAGTGTGGGGAATTCCCTAATGTCCCTCTACTTGGCATTAGGGGAGGCATTACTTACAACCCTGGTTTAGCTTTGAGACAATTTGGATACGCTAGGAGAGATGGCCCTCATGAGGTACTCATCCAAGGAATTGCGTTTGACTACAAAAGCGATACCCAAGGTTACCGTCAAAGATTTATACGAGCTTGGGGTATGGTTAACAAAGTTGATAGCAAGACATTGGGGCGTAAGAGTTCCATTCCTTTGGAACCTTATCTTAAATGGGTGAGGGCTCGCCCTCAAATTCTCAAGATGCCTTATGAAGCCGTCTTACCTGTTATCATGGAGCCAGTAGTTGAGGGAGACGTTCCCCATACTATCCTCTATCCTGATGTGCCTACTTCTCTTGAAGATTTGTAAAACGCTTGGATTCAGTTAAAAGGAGAACGAGACACCTTTGAATCTAAGTTCTATGAGAGTGAGAGGAAGTTATTAGAGCTTACAAGGGAGCTTCATGAAGAAAGGAGCTTAAACACCTACATTGCGCCAAAGAAGATGCACACAACTTTTTTGTCTTAGGAGTTTACTTTATTTCTGTTGTTGTAAGCCCAAGAGGCATGCTTGTATTCAAATCAGAACTCTTTAATGCAAGTTAACATTTGTTCACTCTTTGTCCACACGAATTTAAATTCCTTAAATCCTTGAAATCATTTGCATATTTCATATTCATGCATCTTGACAGGCTTCCGCATAACAGGTTTCCTTATCTCTCCGCTGTTTTTTTCAGCAAGATGGATCTAGAGAAAACTGTGACGGAACTTCAAGCCCAAAACTATCAATTTCAGGAAGCTTTACTCGCCCTGGCCAAGGGGCAACAGGATATGATGGCCTTGTTGGCCGCTAAGAAAAAGCCAAAGAAGAAAGCTCTACTCAACATGGGTAAAAGTTCAAGGAGACAATCTGTCAAATTCCAATAGAGGAAGATTCATCCGAAGAGGACGAGAACCAAATTGGTGAGGTCAAGAGTACTCAGGCCGACTGTATCAATGACCAAGAATCTGATGATGATTATTTCAATGAACAATATCCACCCGCAGACATCAAATACAAGCAGCTAGAAGACAGGTTGAAAGCGGTTGAAATCCAAGCTATTCCCGGTTTGTATTTTTACGATTTGGGCCTAATATCTAGGGTAGTTATTCCCCACAAGTTCAAAATACCAACCTTTGCAAAATACGATGGGGTTTCTTGCCCGAAGCTCCATTTGAAGTCCTATGTGCGCAAGATACAACCGCACACTGCAGATAAAAAGCTCTGGATTCATTTTTTCCAAGAGAGTCTGGATGGAACACAACTTGAATGGTTTTATCAATTGGATGGCTCTCACATCAATACTTTGGAGGGTCTAGCTACTGCCTTCTACCATCAATATCAGTATAACGCCGACTTGGCACCGACAAGGGTTCAATTGCAAGGTATGACCATGGGGAAGAATGAGGGATTTAAGGAATATGCACAGAAGTGGAGAGACCTTGCTAGTAGGGTCCAACCCCTCTTGACTGATAGGGAACACATTGACATGTTCATGAACACATTATCTGGTCCATTCTTTAATCTATTGGTTGGCTGCTCTTCTTCTGGTTTCACCTAATTAATCCTAACCGGTGAAAGAGTCGAAAGTGGCATTAAAAGTGGAAAGATCTCTGTGGCATCTACTTCCACTCCCAATCCTGTCAATAAACCTTTTTCCGCGAAGAAAGAAGTTAATGTTGTGTATGGTGCAAAGGCCCACACCAAGAAGAAAAATCACCCGTCTATCCATGTTGTCCGAATCTCCAATCCGACAGCTACTCAAAGACCATTCGCAAATCATCAACGTGTTGAAGCTCCGGGAAGACAGTTTACAAGGTTAGGCATGTGTTGTACCTGTGATCGGTGGAAATAGAACTGACTGTTTTTAGATGGTTCGCGAAATGTCGCGGAAGCAAGAGTCGCCACCGTCTTTTATTTTCTCCAACATGGACAGGACAAAAGCACAGCAAAATTCCTTATCGAGAATGCTTCTCGGTTCGGGAGGTAGATTTATAGAAAGGGAAGGTGTTAGAACCCTTTCTATCCATGGTTATCCATGGGATCTTAGATACTTGCTCTTATGTTTTCAAAATGTTTGCTTTTCAAAATGTGAGTGGGTTTGAAAAAGTTTCATTGAAAGATTTCTGAGTGACTCTTGTATCTGTCCTCAAGAGTGTTTGAAAAATTTGCTTTGAAAGCTTTTGAAAGTGTCAGTGTGAAAAGATTTTTGATTTGTTTTTTAGAGAGCAAGTATCCATGAGTCATCTACCTACCCTAAGGAATTAGGCTGTGTAAAAGTCCTTAAGGTAGTGCCATCTCACCATTGAGAGGTAGGTAGCACCACCATCGGAGGTGTTCGGGTCAATTCGATTATTGGGACAGTGTGGTCACCGAAGCAATAGCAGGACACCTTAGAAGTTACCCTTATGTCCTAGATCCTTTTTAATCTGAGGCAACCGTTTCGAGGCAACTGTTTCGAGGCAACTGGATCATGGACATAAGAGCGACCGCTAAAACGTCCTATACTTGACGACCACGTTTCAAAGGCAACGAGTGAGGTGTACCCTAGAAGTGGTGTGTGTATTGTGTGTTGTTTCCATGTTAACAGTTATCTTTGATCATGGCATTGTGAGCTACGCGTTGTTTTTAATTAACATACATTCTTTCATGCAATTTAGAATTTAAGAGCGCGGAAAATAAAATACGGAAAGATAACAGCTACGCTATTACAAGGCGCGGGTCTATACATCGCCAAAATACAAAGACCCGTTTTTGATTAAAAAAATGCGGAAAGTAAAAGAAACCTAATTACTATTACATCCTTGAACAGTTACATAATAATCAATAAGAAAATAAATGCGCGAAAAGAATTAAACTGAACGTCCGAGGGTGTTGGACCCTTTGCTTGAAATTAAATTAAATTAGGACCTAATTGTTATTTAATTAAAGGAAAGAAAGTGTTTTTTTTTATGTTTTTGGTATTTATGAAAATAAAGAAAAGAATTAAAATTAAGAGAAAACCCTAATTCTAAGTTTATTTTAATTATTAATGAAAATATTAAAATTGACCTAATTTAGACTAATTAATTAATTTACAGGTTTATGTACAAAAATAATAACAATAATAAATAATGATGAAAATAATTAATTAAGAAAAGATAAAAAATGTCAAAAACCTAATTCTATGTATTTTTTATTTATTAAGAAAAGAGATTAAAATATAAACCTAAATTAAACTAAAGTTAATTGTTAGTTATTTATTTACAAAAATAAATTAATGGTAAATTTAATAAATAATTAAAAATAAAACATTTTTTTGTTTCTGATTTTTTTATTAGGAAAAATTATTTTTATGGTGAATTAAGAAAAAAAGTTAAAACAATTAAAAGTATTAAAAAAGAAAAGAAAATAAATTTGTACAAACCAAGGGGGGTGTCAGGCCCAAAGTGGAGGTAAACTGAAGCAATTATGGCCCAAGAGACAAGGCCTTTGTTTGACTTTCCAGATTGAGTGCACGTGGTTGACTAGAGCATACCATGGATTTCATTCTGTGACCACTGGATTAATCATCATGAGGGCGTGGCAAGCTTAGGCGTGAGGATGCATGGTGGAGCGTTGAAGGGGCGCTGCACTAGAGTACGTTAGAACAAAAAATATGAATTATGTGGGGGGAACTGGGAATCGAACCCAGGTCCCAATGCTTGCAATACACGTCCTCCACCATCTGAGCTGTGAAACGCGCTTGTACATATGTTGATAAACAAATATTATATATGAAAAATGCCCATTATGCTGAAACATAAAAAAAACGCGCTAAAGTTTGAATGTCCCAGTAGCATGATGCCACGCGTGCTTTCTTCTTCGTTTTCACCTGCAACATGAACAAGATAGCGGGGGTTTTAAACCCCCACTAAGTGAAAGTGTGAAAAATAGCGAATAGAAGAGGAATCAATGTAAAAAAGGCGCGATAGGTTGGTTGAGTTCGTCTGGCCTTGACGAATTCAACCATGGTCATGGCTTAGTTCAATTTTTCTTGATACCTAAAGCCCTAATTTGAAGCTTCAAAAACCCTAGGTTTCATCCATGGTGAATCTTGATTCAGGCAACGTTAATTCAATTGAACTGTACCAATCGCTTCAGAAGGTCACTATTAGTGTAAATCAAACAAGAAAAATGGTTAAAAGCGCATGAATAATGATATGTCAAATTGGAAAACAAAGAAAACTGTGTGGCCTATGTTCTTTGATTCTTCGCGTGTTAGGATTGATTCTTGATTCCAAACGCTTCCTGGAGACTTAGGCAACGTATTGGAATCCTTTTTAGGCGTGGAAAGGCACTGCAAGTATGAAATCAGTTTCAAGTTTTTTATTGAAATTTTGCAAAGTGATTATGGAATATTAGCGGCTTTTTACGTGTCTCTTGGAATAGGGTTAGCTCTTGCATTTGTATGTGAACGAATTTAGGTCAAAACCTTGGCCCAAAAGTCCATGAATTATGACTTGAATATTTGATTTTCAATTATGTGATTTTCAATCTTTTTCCATGAAAACTTTGCCAATTATGGAAGATCTTGTCCCCTTGAGTGATGCACGAAATCTTTAGCATATATGGAGTGTATTTGCTGCATAAAAAGATTTGACAACCATGCTTTCATATTTTTCTACAATTAAAACCAATTAAATGAATTAATAATAATAAAAATTCAGTTAATTAATTAAAAATAAGAAAGTAAATCATTTTAAGTTCAATGGGTCGTGCATAGGCCTTGGGTAATGATTCAAGAAAGAATTTGAGGCCCATTAGCAAATTTGAAGCTTTTTAGGCAAAGTTGACTTTTGAAAGTTCCCAAATATTTCCCAACTTCTCCAATGCATATCTTGCTCAATTTTGAAGCTATGAACATGTTCTTGGACATTTTGGAAAGGTCTTGAAGTCCTCTAACCAATGCCTTTGGTCCCATGTCATTTTGATTTACCAATCTCAAGTTATGGTCTTTGACTTAAAGTGCCTTTTTGTTGACTTTTGAAAATGACCTATAATGTTGAAATTGATAACTTTTTGTGAGAGAATTTCTTGGACTTGGAGTGTGAAGATGAGTTGTAGGAAATGTCATTCCCTTCAAAATGAGAATTGGATGGAATTTTTCTGATGAACCATGAAGAAGTTATGCCTTGGTCAATTTGCAGTTGACTTTTCAGCTGTTCTAAAATAGAAACTTTTGCATCTTGAGACTTTTTGAGCCATGCTTGTGGAATCATGATCAAGAATTGATCAAATGATGATTGTGGCTTCAAAATAAGATGTTGACCAAATTTTTTGACTTTTGACTGTCAAATGACCATTTTGCCCCTGCAGTTGACTGTGAAGCAATTAGGGTTTTTGACTGTGCAACTTGATGCTGTGAGTCTTGAAACTTGGCATATAGATGCTTGAAAATGTATGTAGGCATATGGGACTTGATTGGACCCTTGAAAACCTCAATTTCTTTGCCAGAACCAAAACCCTAATTTTGACTGTGTTAGGAGGCAATTGGACTGTGCAACCTTTGAGAGATTTTGAACCATTTGGAGGTTGATCTTGACACATCTTGAAGAATATGGGAGGGCAAATTTTGGGGTACAACAGTTGCCCCTGTTCAATTTTCTTAGACCTGAGGATGTAGATTGGCTGGCATGCCTTTCGTAATCCGAAGGTGGAAGATGATTGAACACTAGAGTGCCCAGAAATTTGCACTCACATAGTAGAGTATCAGCAGCGTGATGTAGGGAATGGGCTTACAGATGCCATTTGGAGAGATGATGGATGGGAGGATGGGCTTATAGATGCCATCTGGAGCGGTGACGGAGCCTTGTCGGGAATGGGCTTATAGATGCCATCTGGAGACTGTTGATAAGTGGATGGGCTTATAGATGCCATCTGTGAAGGGGTGAAAAACACAAGAAGGGGGGGTTGAATTGTAAAACTGGAAACTTAAAGCAAATGACAAGGTATTTTTATCCTGGTTCGTTTGATCTCAAACTACTCCAGTCCACCCGTTCAAGGTGATTTCGCCTCTCTCCAACGAGGTCTTAATTCACTATATTCAACTGAATACAAATCTGCTTTAGCAACTGCTAAAACCTTCTTGATTCAAACCACAATCCGGTTTGTCAAGGCAACACTTTCTTACAAAGGTATAAGCAAATGTGTGTGAATGTTTCTACAAAAACTATATCACAACTGTGATGTTTACACAAATGAAGCTTAGAATACTAGGTTGCTAAACGCTAATAAAGTATCAGAGTTTGTTGGTTTAGCAAAACTTGTAGAGTGAAGATTATTGTTCAGCTTTGTGCGTGTAGAGAGTTTGGAAGCATTAGCCGTGATAATCTTCAAAGCTTGGTTTATATAGCACTTTGAGAAGATGAACGTTGAAGCAAATATTCTTGATTCAATGCTATTAACAAGCTTTCCTTTTTGAGCAGATCTTGTCTAGAATGATGCCGTTGGTATTGATTAGCTTTCAATGCACAGTACCGTTGCTTCTTCAATGCACGATCTGGCTTGGCTCATTCTGATTCTGCTTCGCTGCTGATGAACTGATTTGATTCTGTATCAGAGTGTTTTACGCGCAGTTCTGTTCATCAAGCTTCAGCATGTGCAAGCGTTGATCATCTGATCTTGACGTTCTGATTCAGCAACTTCTGATGCTGATGTGCAAACTCATATTCTGATGCTGAAAACGTGATCTTGCTTATTTTAATCAGCATATCTGCAAATCAGAGCATAGTAATTTTAGGCAGCATATAATTCAATCATAAAATATTTAACTACTATATTTTTTCACTTTGTTATCATCAAAACTTAAATATAGGGTACTAGATTCAAACATTGTTCTAACAATCTCCCCCTTTTTGATGATGACAAAAACTAGATATTTTAAATGAAAAATAACGTGAAAAGTTATCAGATCTATGTATCAGAATAAGAAGTACGGAGAAGTCAGAGTTAAGAGATACTCCCCCTGAGTTTGTTACTTCCCTTTGATATGCGTGTTCTTCAGAGTCAGATCTTTTTCTATCTTTGAGCATCAGATTATAAGTCTTTGACTTATCAGAAAGCAGAGCTTCAGAGCTTTTCCTGTCAGAGCTTTGCTTCGGATCAGAGTGTTAGGTCGATCAGATCTTCATATATCAGAACTTCATATTTGATCAGAGCAACATGAGCTTCTAGTTCTTAGTCTTCATAGTGTTCAGAGCTTCCTTGTGCCTGTAGACTTAACAACAAAACAGAAAAACATTTCAAGTAATAGAGTTAGAATGTTTGAGAATTTCTGTCTAGTTAGCCGTTATTGATTTTAAATATCATTCTTGTTCTCCCCCTTTTTGTCAGCAATCAAAAAGTGTTAGTGATGTGCTAAAACAATTTAGATCAGAAAAACAAATTATATTAAAAGTAGTTCAGAGCAAAGATCATTACACAAGCATAGTTAAAACATAGTCAAAAGTACATCAGAAAATGAAGAAAAATATAGAGAATGTCATGCATAAAAAATTTCAAGGTTGTGGGGGCATGCGTGAGAACAGGCTTTCCAGCATTGCTTGAATCTTTTCAGAAGTTGCATTCTGCTTCTGAACCATGGTGACAACAGTATCAATCTTGCTGTCCTGGACATTCATTCTTGCTTCCATCTTCTGATCATTCTCTTCCATCCGCTGCTGTAGACGCAAGTCATTCAGCCTTAATTCTTCCAGAGCCTGCCTGTCCAAGGCAGCTTGAGAACTTTCAGCAGGAGGAGGCTTCTCAGAACTTTCAGCTACATCTTCTGCTGGATTTTCTTCTTGAAGAGTCTTGTCTTCTTCTGAAGGTTGCACCTGTGCAGCTTGCTCTTTCTCAGACCACGATTCAGAGTCCAGAGGGAGCACAACTTCTTGAGGCAGCTGACTCTCAACTTCCTTCAGCAGCTTGCTAAAGTTCTGTTGAGCCTGCTCATAGTTGACGTCCTGCAGCTTGAGTGCTTCAGCACGAACCCATACTCTGAACTGTGACCAGAGCTGATCAGAAGCAGCTGGGTCGATCATCCCCGGACAGACTTGCTTCAAAGAAGCAATCCACTGCAGCATACCTGTTTCAAAGTCCAAAATACCAGAGCCAATATCTAGTTGCTTTGGTTTGGGAATGGCCAATTTGTGTCTTAAATCAGCAAGACGTTCAAGACTTGTTAAGTCAATGAATGTTTTGCTGGGGTTCTCAGAAGATTGGTTTTCAGAGGTGTGCTGAGGTGCTGTTTGTTTTGGTGGATGGTTATCAGAGTCAGAGGATATATCTATTGGAGTGGTTGGAGTTTTTGGAGGTGTTGATTCCTCTGATGATGGTAACTGGGGTCTGACAATGGTGGTTCCACATGGCAACTGTATTGCCAGCGGTGAAGGTTGAGGTGAGTGGGGATCAGAATGATGAGGAGATGGGGTTTCATAGCGATGAAACTCTGTTTGAGGTGAGGGAGGATTATTTTCTGGTTGAGGAGGTGGAACTTCTGATTGCTCAGGGATCAGAGGTTTCTTTCTTCTGATTTCCTGCAGAAATGCTGGAGGATGCCATTGTTCTCACACAAAAAGCTTGAGAGTGTTTTGAGAAGAGCTAGGGTTTTTGAAGGAGATATGCAGAACAATTCTTAAGAGATTATGAGAAAGCGTAAAGATTAAGAATGAAGAGTAATGTGCTTAAATAGAATTTTCAAAAATTATTTTGAAAAATAGAACGTTTTTAAGAGAGAGAAAAAATAATGATTGCCATTAACAAGCGTGATTACTTTTGCATTTAATGCTTGCTGATTTTGGGGGATTTGAGAAAGATACTTAAAAACGGTTACCAGACATGTGTCTCAATGCACCCAATCAGCGCTTTGCCTTCTCAGAAACGTGCACGCGTTCTGCTTCAGGGATTTGCTGATGATTGGATGACACTTGTTTGATGTAGTGATCAGCACGTCTGTATTTGAGATTAGACTCTCAGATCTTTAGACTTGCCTCTGATACAATCTGCATGTTCTAACTTTCTGAAAGAAGATTGATCAGAAGTTCACAGTAATATAATTACATTCTGAAAGATAAAAATATGGAATTAAAGCATTTTCATTCTGGGCATACTTTCATGCTGAGATGTTTCAGAATGAAATTAAACCTATCTTCTGAAAGGGGTTTAGTAAAGATATCAGCCCATTGATGGTCTGTATCTATAAATTTCAAGTTTAAAATTCCTTTCTGAATATAGTCCCTAATGAAATGATGTTTTATTTCTATATGCTTAGCTCTAGAATGTAAAATAGGATTCTTACTTAAGCAAATAGCAGAAGTATTATCACAAAGAATAGGAATGTTACTCTCAAAAATCTGGAAGTCTTCAAGCTGACTTTTCATCCAGAGCATCTGTGTGCTACATCCAGCTGCTGCTATGTACTCAGCTTCTGCTGTTGACAGAGCAATAGTTGATTGCCTTTTGCTGGACCACGAGATCAGATTTTCTCCCAGAAACTGGCAGCTTCCAGAAGTACTTTTTCGTTCCACTCTGTCTCCAGCAAAATCAGCGTCACAGTAGCCTACTAAACTGTAATCACTAGATTTTCTATAAAACAAACCCAGATTAGTAGTACCTTTCAGATACTTGAAAATTCGCTTAACAGCTGTTAAGTGAGATTCTCTAGGATCTGATTGGAATCTAGCACAAATACATACGCTGAATAAAATGTCAGGTCTTGAAGCAGTCAGATAAAGGAGAGAACCAATCATACCTCTGTAGACTTTCTGTTCTACGCTTTTGCTTACCTCTTCTCTTTCCAGAATGCACGTGGGATGCATTGGAATCTTTGATGGCTTACATTCTGAGAGGTCAAATTTCTTCAGAAGATCTCTGATGTATTTGCTCTGATGAATGTAAGTTCCCTCTGGAGTTTGATTGATCTGAATTCCTAGAAAGAACTTCAGTTCCCCCATGAGGCTCATCTCAAATTCTTCCTGCATACACTTAGCAAATTTTCTTCCAAGAGAAGGATTAGTAGATCCAAAGATTATATCATCAACATAAATTTGACAGACTAAAATGTCACTCTTAACTGTTTTACAGAATAGAGTGGTGTCCACTTTCCCTCTGGTGAACTCATTTTCAAGCAGAAAGTTACTTAGCCTTTCATACCAAGCTCTGGGAGCTTGTTTCAGACCATACAGTGACTTTTTCAGTTTGAAAACATGTTCTGGATGTTTTGTATTTTCAAAACCTGGGGGTTGGTGAACATACACTTCTTCTTCTATATAACCATTTAAGAATGCACTTTTGACATCCATCTGATACAGAGTGATGCCTCTATTAACAGCAAATGAAATTAAAAGTCTGATAGATTCTAACCTGGCGACTGGGGCAAAGGTTTCTGTATAGTCTATCCCCTCTTGCTGACTATAACCTTGTGCAACCAGTCGTGCCTTGTTTCTGACGACTTCACCTTGTTCATTAAGCTTGTTTCTGAACACCCATCTTGTTCCAATGACGTTGAATCCTTTTGGTCTTGGAACGAGATCCCATACGTCGTTTCTGGTGAATTGATTCAGCTCTTCTTGCATTGCCAGAATCCAGTCATTGTCCAGAAGTGCTTCATCAATAGAGGAAGGTTCAATCAGAGACACAAGTCCCATCAGAGTTTCTTCAGAGTTTCTGAAGCTTGCTCTTGTTCTGATTGGATCTTCCTTTCTTCCTAGGATAGTCTCTTCTGGGTGATCCAAACTGCTTCTGGGTAATCTCTTCTGAGGTTGTTCAGCAGCAGTTGTAGGATTTCTAGCATTGCTTCTTTCAGACGTTGAAGGAGTGTCTGTGTTGAGAGCTTCTGATGACCTGTCTTCAGAACCTGCAAATTCAATTTCTATACCTGCAAGATTTTCATTCTGATTTGACTTTTCAGAGTCAAGCTTGTCATCAAAACGAACACTGATTGATTCTTCCACAATCTGTGTTTCTGTATTGTATACTCTGTACCCTCTTGAGCGTTCAGAGTATCCTAACATAATACACTTCTGTGCCTTAGAATCAAACTTGTTCAAATAATTCTTAGTGTTTAACATATAGCAAGTACATCCAAATGGATGAAAATACGAAATGTTGGGCTTTCTGTTCTTCCACAATTCATATGGAGTCTTTTCCAGAATAGGTCTTATTGAGATTCTATTCTGAATGTAGCACGCTGTGTTTATTGCCTCTGCCCAGAAAGTCTTAGCAACGTTTGTCTCGTTGATCATGGTTCTGGCCATTTCTTGCAATGTTCTGTTCTTTCGTTCTACAACTCCATTTTGTTGGGGAGTTCTAGGACAAGAGAAATCATGCAGAATACCTTTGTCATTAAAGAATGACTCAAAATCTTTATTTTCAAATTCTCCACCATGATCACTTCTGACTTTAACGATTCTAAGATCTTTTTCATTCTGAACTTGGTTACAGAAGGTAACAAACACAGAGTGTGACTCGTCCTTGTGTCTTAAGAACTTTACCCATGTCCATCTGCTATAGTCATCTACGATTACTAACCCATACTTCTTGCCACTGACAGAAGCAGTCTTAACTGGTCCAAATAAGTCAATGTGCAGAAGTTCTAATGGCTTAGAGGTAGAAACAACATTTTTGGATTTAAAAGAGGGTTTTGCAAATTTGCCTTTCTGACATGCTTCACACAGAGCATCTGAATTGAACTTCAAATTTGGAAGTCCTCTGACCAGATTGAGTTTGTTAATCTGAGATATTCTTCTCATACTAACATGTCCCAATCTTCTGTGCCAGATCCATTGCTCGTTGTTAACAGACAGAAGACATTTTACGTTCTGACTCTTAAGTTCAGAAAGTTTGATTTTGTAAATGTTGTTTTTCCTCTTACCATTAAATAGGATAGTCCCATCTTTCTGACTAACAGCTTTACATGATTTTTGATTAAAGATTATATCATAACCGTTATCACTTAATTGACTTATGGATAACAGGTTATGCATCAATCCATCAACAAGCAGAACATTATTAATAGAGGGAAGATTTCCGTTACCTACAGTTCCAGAGCCAATTATCTTTCCCCTCTGATTGCCTCCAAAGCCAACGTGGCCTCCAGGCTTAAGTTCCAGGCTTTGGAACATATGCCTTCTTCCCGTCATGTGACGTGAGCAGCCAGAGTCCAGGTACCATGACTGGTGTTTCTGACTTGCTGCTAAAGATATCTGCAACATGTATTATTTTATCCTTAGGTACCCAGATCTTCTTGGGTCCTGATTTGTTAGTTTTACCAAAACTCTGGTTGAATTTTGGTTTCACAAAGTGATTACTACTAGTATATTTGATGTCATGTGTGTGACCATACACAAAGTGTGAATTTAGAGGAGTGTGTTTAATAACTAAATCCATGACATTTTTAGGTGTAGGAACCTTACCTAGGTATCCTATTCCTTTCCTGCCGTTTCCGCTAACTCCATAGATCATTGAAGCCATTCTGCTTCTATCTATGCTTTTAGCAAGGAACTTCTGGAAACTATGATCATACTCCTTGATGATCTCATCAGCGTTGCTGGGAGTTTCAGAAATTGGTACCTTCTGAGAGTTTTGTAAAGAGTTTTCTAATTTTAAAATTTTATCTCTCAGCTCAGAGTTTTCCAATTTGAGACTCTCAGACTTATTAGAGTCAGATTCAAGAGTCCTTTTCAGGTCTCTGAATTTAGCTCTAATCTGCTGATAACGTTCCAGAATTTCATTGAGGCTTTCAGCAAGTTCAGCCTTTGTAAAATTAACAGCGAAGTTAGGGAATACCTCTTCTGTGTCTGATTCTGAGTCTGAGTCAGAAGCTTCACTGTCATCTGGAATGTTAGCCATAAGCGCTATGTTCGCCCTTTCATCATCTGATTCTGAGTCAGCTTCAGACGAGTCAGAGTCATCCCATGTGGCCATGAGACTTTTCTTCTTCTCTCTTCCAAACTTCCTTTTTGGCTTTTCCCTCTGAAGCTTTGGACAGTCACTCTTGTAGTGACCTTGCTCATTGCACTCGTAGCAGATGATGTCTTTTGTATTTGGCTTCTTGCTACCTGAGGAGCCTTCAGATCTTCTGTATCCAGAGGAAGAATCTGTTCTTCTGTATCTGGAAGAAGACTCGTTCTGATCAGATCTTCTGGGATTCCTGAACTTCTTTTGTCTTTGCTTCCACAGTTGATTTACTCTTCTGGAGAGAAGAGAAAGCTCGTCTTCTTCTGATGAGGATCCATCAGATGTTTCTTCAACTGCCTGCAAAACTTTAGATTCAGATTTTCTGTTAGATTTCAAAGCTATAGGCTTACCTTGCTTCTGAGGCTCGTCAGCTTCCAGCTCTATCTCATGACTTCTGAGGGAGCTTATAAGTTCCTCCAGAGTGATTTTGTTGAGATCTTTCGCCAGCTTCAGAGCAGTAACCATAGGCCTCCACTGCTTGGGTAAACTTCTGATTATCTTCTTGACATGGTCAGCAGTAGAGTATCCCTTGTCCAGAACTTTGAGACCAGCTACCAGAATCTGGAATCTGGAGAACATAGTTTCAATGGATTCAGATTCTTCCATTTTAAACGCCTCATACTTCTGAATGAGCGCCAGAGCTTTTGTTTCTTTGACTTGAACGTTGCCCTCATGCGTCATTCTGAGAGACTCAAAGATGTTCTTAGCTGTGTCTCTGTTGGAGATCTTCTCATACTCAGTATAGGAGATGGCACTGAGAAGGATGGTTCTGGCCTTATGGTGATTCTTGAAATCACGCTTTTGTTGATCAGTCATTGATTTTCTATCAATCTTCTGACCAGTTGCATTAACAGGGTGCGTGTATCCATCTGTCACCATATCCCACAGATCAGCATCATGTGCTAGAAAGAAGCTTTCAATTCTGTCTTTCCAGTAGTCAAAGTTTTCTCCATCAAAGACTGGAGGTTTGCCGCTGAATCTGTCTCTGTCCTCATTGGTGTCATTGCTGAAATGAGAGTTGTTTCCTGCCATTGTGTTTTTCTGACGCTGGATCTTGTACTGACACGGTTAAGTGTTTTAGCTCAGAACCAGGCGCTCTGATGCCAATTGAAGGGGTGAAAAACACAAGAAGGGGGGGTTGAATTGTAAAACTGGAAACTTAAAGCAAATGACAAGGTATTTTTATCCTGGTTCGTTTGATCTCAAACTACTCCAGTCCACCCGTTCAAGGTGATTTCGCCTCTCTCCAACGAGGTCTTAATTCACTATATTCAACTGAATACAAATCTGCTTTAGCAACTGCTAAAACCTTCTTGATTCAAACCACAATCCGGTTTGTCAAGGCAACACTTTCTTACAAAGGTATAAGCAAATGTGTGTGAATGTTTCTACAAAAACTATATCACAACTGTGATGTTTACACAAATGAAGCTTAGAATACTAGGTTGCTAAACGCTAATAAAGTATCAGAGTTTGTTGGTTTAGCAAAACTTGTAGAGTGAAGATTATTGTTCAGCTTTGTGCGTGTAGAGAGTTTGGAAGCATTAGCCGTGATAATCTTCAAAGCTTGGTTTATATAGCACTTTGAGAAGATGAACGTTGAAGCAAATATTCTTGATTCAATGCTATTAACAAGCTTTCCTTTTTGAGCAGATCTTGTCTAGAATGATGCCGTTGGTATTGATTAGCTTTCAATGCACAGTACCGTTGCTTCTTCAATGCACGATCTGGCTTGGCTCATTCTGATTCTGCTTCGCTGCTGATGAACTGATTTGATTCTGTATCAGAGTGTTTTACGCGCAGTTCTGTTCATCAAGCTTCAGCATGTGCAAGCGTTGATCATCTGATCTTGACGTTCTGATTCAGCAACTTCTGATGCTGATGTGCAAACTCATATTCTGATGCTGAAAACGTGATCTTGCTTATTTTAATCAGCATATCTGCAAATCAGAGCATAGTAATTTTAGGCAGCATATAATTCAATCATAAAATATTTAACTACTATATTTTTTCACTTTGTTATCATCAAAACTTAAATATAGGGTACTAGATTCAAACATTGTTCTAACAATCTGGAGGTGGTCTGTTGAACTGTAATTTTTGTAAGTTGAAAGAGGGAACCTGTGTAGGGTTTCCTGATGATGAACTCGTGTAAAACTGTATCTTTGGAGGAAGGAAACCTATGTAGGGTTTACTGATAATGAGTATGTATAAGACTGCATCTGAAATGGAGAAGGAACCTGTGTAGGGTTACTTTGATGACGAGTCCGTGTAAAACCGCATCTAGAGCTGAGAAGGAAACCTGTGTAGGGTTTACCGATGACGAGTCCGTGTAAAACTACGTCTGAAGTTTGAGAAGGGAACCTGTGTAGGGTTGCCTGATGATGAGCCCGTGTAAAACTGCATCTTGGGAGAAGTAAAACCTGGGTAGGGTTTCTGATGACAAGTCCGTGTAAAACTGCATCTTTGGGAAGAGAGAACCTGTGTAGGGTTTCTTTGACGACGAGCCCGTGTAAAACTACGTCTGGAGAGAGAGAACCTGTGTAGGGTTTCTTCAGAATAAGTTCGTGTAAAACTTCTGGAGGAACCGGGGTAAGGTTACTTCGGGATAAGTCTGTGTAAGACTTCGGGATGAACCGGGGTAAGGTTATCTTGAGATAAGTCCGTGTAAGACTTCTGGAGGAACCGGGGTAAGGTTTCTGCAGGATAAGTTCGTGTAAAACTTCTGGATGAACCGGGGTAAGGTCATCTTGAGATAAGTCCGTGTAAGACTTCTGGAGGAACCGGGGTAAGGTTACTGCAGGATAAGTTCGTGTAAAACTTCTGGATGAACCGGGGTAAGGTCATCTTGAGATAAGTCCGTGTAAGACTTCTTGATGAACCGGGGTAAGGTCATCTTGAGATAAGTCCGTGTAAGACTTCTTCTGAAAGAAAAGGAACCGGTGTGGGGTTACTTTGATGATAAGTCTGTGTAAGACTTCTTCTGAAAGAAAAGGAACCAGTGTCGGGTTGCCTGATGACGAGTTCGTGTAAAACTTCTTCTGAAAGAAAAGGAACCGGTGTAGCGTTGCCTGAGGATGATCAAGTAGATAATTGTCCTGTTTGGTTTCAGATATTAACCCACGATCAGTCGTCCACTGATTTTTCCTGGCTTGTTACCAATGTTGATCTGGAACTGTAGAGGTAGATGGTAATCATCTTTTGATTGACCTTTTCCTGAAAAGGCAAAACATTAGCTGTATGCAGTGTCATGATGCATGAACTGCATGACATTAAGAGGTTCTCAAAAATAAATGAGATTTGTGTGATATGATGCGTATGCATGTCATAATGTATGAAGATGTGATGTTTATGAATGTATTTTCGTCTAGGAAAAGAAATCCTTGACGGATGCCGGGAAGTTAGCTCCTGGGCTGATGCCGAGAGTAGAGTCTCTCATTTCCGCTGGGGATGATGGTTGCAAGCATAAACCGGTAGGAGAAGATGACTCCGTTGGGGAATAAACTTGTTGGAGAGATTACTCTGCGGGGAAATACTCTGTGGGAAGAGATACTTCGCTGAGGTTTGATGATAACTCCGCTGGGGATTCCATTGATAAGTTATGTTGGGAGATTTGATGAACTCCACTGGGGGATAGGAAGAACTTCGCCGAGGATGATCTCTCCGTGGTAATTAGCTGAGGATAATCCAGTTATAAGCTCTGGTGGAGAATAACCTTCTGAATAAAGTCGGGGAGAGCGTTCGTACTCTGCAGGTGACAAGCTTCCAGAATCTACTGGGGATAAGCTTCCAGAATCTACTAAGGAGATTGATTCAACTCTCCTGGGGAAACTTTTGAGGAAATGGCTCCACCGGGGGTATCTTGTATTCCGCCGGGGAACATTCTTATATTTTGTTGACGAATATTAAGACTGTCGGGGATGCTTTTAGAGGAATATCTGTATACTCCACTGGGGAATATTGAGATCTTCTGGGGATACCCAACTTCCTTAAGGCTAACAGTAGCCTAACTCTGCTTGGGGAGAGTATTGCTGACTTGCTAGGGATACTGTTCCTTTTCAAGGCTGATGGGAGACCAACCCTACTTGGGGAGAGTATGGCTGAATCTTGTCTTACTCTGCGGGGAGTGAAGGTATCTTGGTCATATTCTTCAGCTGAATACACCTTGGCACCTCGGTGGACAGAGCAACTAGATCGCTTAGACAACTCATTATTGCCCCTATTTCTGCGGGAGAAGATACCTTGGTGATTGCCGGTTGACAAATCTTCTTCTGGTAGACAAGTGACGAGATGACGGGATATAGTCGTACGCTTTTTGATCCCTAACTTTTTCCTGGACCGCCCTTTCGGGTTTTCAGTCCATCGGGATACCCATTTTTGCCCAAGCCGCCTTTTCAGGTTTTCGACTTGCCGGGTGTACAAATTTTTCATTTCATCCCTTATTTTTGCCCGAACCCTTTTGGTTCGTCGGGAAGCCCTTATTTTTGCCTAGGTGTGTCAACCTAGCGGGTCTTTGATTATGCGCAGTATTTTTTCGACTATGTCTGTGCTCTCAGGATGTAGGGAGGTGCCCCTGTTGTAGTGTTGCCATGCTACCAGAAGATCTTTGTTTGATCGTCCAATGCTCCAAGTGATCCAGATGGAGATTTGCCCCTGGTTATTTGGCCCTTGAGAGATTCTCTGAATCTTGACTTAACTGCCCCAGATGATGGACAATGATCATGCCGTGCCCCTTTGGTTGGAAGTGCTTTTGTTCACTAGATATTCTTCGTGCGAATTTCTTTGCTGTTCGAACAAAAAGTCATATGCAAACAAAGTTATGTTAAAAATGCAAAGCTTATGTCTGTCTTGAAGTTTTTGAAAATGCATTGTTTTTTATAAAAACAAGTGAATTTTTTGTAAACTGTGATGTCAACTTGTTATTTTACCGCAAGCCTTAAGGAGCCAGGATACCTTTTGTAACAGTATGCTTTCGAACTAACCCATGCTTCAACTAGGACTTTTAAGGGTTGTAGCGTGGCCTGGTTCACGGTTTAAGAAACAAAGGATAAAGGCTCAAATTATATTTGTACCCACCCGTTCTTCGTGATGTTCTTCAATCCTAAACTCAGCTAATCGTGCATTAGATCTTGTTTGAGTCTTGGCTCTGATATACCAGTGATGGTTCGGATACTAATAGTTTATTTTGAATAGGCAGTCATTTTTTTTGTCGAGGGTTTGTAGGACCTCTTTCTTTTTTTGATTTTGTTATCCCTGTTTTTTGCCTGAACTGTTTCTTTTCGTATTTACAGTCAGCGGGATGCCCCAGTTTTTGTAAGTCTCCTTCATAGGTTTTGACTTATTGGGATTTTATTTTTGAGATATGATGACTGCCTGTCTTTACGATTACAGGGAACCATCACTGTCTTTTGTTTTGTAAGGACCTTTTTGGTGCCATTCGTTATGCACTTGGATCAACTGAGAGAACTACCCTGCCCCAGGTTATGATTAAGGGTTTTTATTTTCGAAAAGAAAACTCCTTCTTCTTTGGCTCAACGGGGTTGACGAGGGATTATCTTCCTTATAACTCCAGTGTTTAGGAATGGAAACAATGCCTGTACCTCATCAGCGGGGTCTGTTCAAAAGCATACTGTAAATTATGGTATCGTTTTCGTCATCCTCCCTCAAGAGGCTTAGAATTTTAAAATCGAGAGTTGAACATAAAAAATAAAAACAATTTTGAATATAGTGAACACAATTACTTCAAAACAGACACGTGTAATGCATTAATGAAATAACCAAGTTTGACATGAAATAAAATGTTTGAACAATCAAAGAAAATTACAATTTGAACATTCGAATGAACAAAAGTTTCCAATCCTAGCCATGTTTTGGCAAGGGAGAAGTGATCACGTTGGGAGTCTCGGCAGGCTCGAATTCGATCTCTTTAGCATCGATCATATTCTGGATCTTGTACTTCAGCGCCCAACACTCCTCAGTATCATGCCTCGGACTATCGGAATGATAAGCACACCTCGCATCTGGGTTGTAATTTGGAGAAGAGGTCTTGGGATTTGCAGGAGGGTTGATCACCGCGATCAGATTCATTTTCAACATGTGTTGCAGTGCTTGTGACAACGACATATTGATGTTGGTGAACTGTCTCTTAGGCTCGTCTGGCCTTCGCTGATTTCCCTTTTGTGGTTGTCGGCGTGGTGCAGAACCAGAGATCATGACTGCCCCTGCATGTTGGTCACGACGACTCTTTTGACTGTATGTAGCATTAGACTCTTTCTTCCCCATGTAAGGCTTTTTCTGAGCGTCAGAAGGTGTAGCCTCTTGAATCTTCCAAGCCTTGATACCAGCTTCAATTCTTTCCCCAGTCAAGATAAGGTCTGTAAACCCGGCTGAGGAGTTGCCAATCAGATGGTTGAAGAACGGCCCAGACAGGGTCCCCAAGAACATATCGACAAGTTCCCGATCAGTCAGAGGTGGTTGTACCCTTCCATCAAGGTCCCTCCATTTTTGAGCATATTCTTTAAAGCCTTCGCCTGTACCCATAGACATCCCCTGAAGCTGAGTGCGCGTGGGAGCAAGGTCGGCATTATATTGGTACTGCTTGTAGAACGCAGTGGCCAAGTCCTCCCAGCTGCGGATGTTGGCTTCATTCAGTTGATAGAACCAGTCGAGTTGAGTTCCTGACAGACTATCCTGGAAGAAGTGAATCCACAAATTCTTGTCAGTCGTGTAGGGATGGATCCTCCTTATGTATGACCTGAGATGCAGCTTAGGACAAGAGGCCCCGTCGTATTTTGCAAAGGCAGGTGCCTTGAACTTGTGCGTGATCACTACACCAGAAGATAGACCCAGGTCTCCGAAATCCAACCCAGGCACTTGTTGAATTTCCATGGCATTCAGACGATCCTCTAACTGCTTGTACTTGTCTTCAGCTGGAGGATACTGCTCCTCATTGAAATCGGTCTCGTTGTTAGAGACCACAGGACTAGGAACCCTTCCCCCCTGGGGACTGCCTTTCCCTACAGAAGAACCAGCTTGATCAACCTCATTTTGAAGTGTATTACCAAACCTCCAGCCAGTGTTGAATAGTACAGTTCTCTTCTTCTTCTTCTTGACCAGCAGAGCCTTCAATTCCTCTTGACCTTGGGCTAAACTCATGATCAACTCTTGGAACTGGGCGTTTTGAGCCTGGAGGGCCTTGATGGATTGCTCAGTAGATGATTCAGGATTCATGATGGCGAGCTGAAATAAACAGCGAAGAAGATTAAACCACCTGTAAAAAAGAGTACCTGCTATGCACATGATGCATGATATGCTGTTTATGCAATGCATTCAAGGGTTCAAAAGCTCAAATTTGTTGTAGACAAAAAGGAACACACGTTATTATTAAAAAATAATTGTTCAGTACATCAAAGCCTCATGGGCAAAACATTACAAAGTAAATTAATCCCAAAAGACACCGCGCATCCTCTTTGGAGCAATGTAAGTGTTGAAAGTCTTTTCCTCGTGCAGTAGGCGGGTGAGTTCCAAGACCTTTTTCTCACTAGCATGTAGACTGGCTTCAAGAGAATTCCGTTCTTCCTTAAGCTGGATCCAGCTCTTCTGCATTTCTTCCCAGGATGTAGGCATGTCAGGATGTTGAATGGTGTACGAGACTTCTCCTTCCAACACTGGCTCCTTGATTACAGGGAGAACATGAGGATATGGCATCACCAGCTTCTGGGAGCAGGCTCGTACCCACTTGAGATAAGGCTCCAACGGGATGGAGTTCCTATGCCCCAGTGTCTTGCTGTCTACCTTGTTGGGCATCCAACAAGCTCTGATAAATCTCTGGCGAAGTCCTTGTGCATCGTCGTCGAAGTCAAAAACTATGTCAGGAATTAACATGTCGTGGGGGCCATCCCTCCGAGCATATCCAAACTGTCTCAAAGCCAAGCATGGGTTGTAAGTAATACCTCCTCTGATTCCAAGTAAAGGGACATTAGGAAACTCCCTGCAACGATCAATGATAGTGATGTCTTCTCTGGACCGAGAACACCAATGTATATCAGCATGCGTAAGAGTCATTAATCGTTGTGACCATCTCAAACCCCGCTCGTTCTTCAAAACTGATCGTGGAAGGTGCGAAATAAACCACCTTCCCAGGAGAGGAGTGCAGCACATAAGAACACCTCTTTTTCTCATGGTTCAAGTGTAACATGAGTGAAGGATATCCCCAAGCAACGTAGGTATAGGACTCCTGGACATGAAGATCTTGACAGCACTGATATCTATAAGTTGATCGGGATTCGGGAACAACACCAACCCATAGACAAGGAGAGCCACAACTTCTTCAAAGGCTTGTAGGTCAAGGGAATTCCAACATTCTTAGGCCTTCTCAAACAGGAACTTTGCCAAGAATCCTTTGATGCCACTTCTAACTTCCCAATGTTACTTGATGTCAGATGGTTGTAGGCGTAATGCTTTAGCAATCTCTTCAAGTTTGGGTTCCCTTTCCGTACCATTGTAGGGTAGTTGACTAAGGATGGGGATCTTCAGAAGCTGGGAGAACTCTTCCAATGTAGGCACCAATTGATAATCCAGGAAGGTAAAACAGTGGTGCAAAGGGTCAAAGAACTGGAAGAGGACCTTTATCATATCTTCCTCAATGTTGGTGTTGACCAAACTGATGAGTCTTCCATGTTTCTCACTGAAAGAAGAGCTCTCGGGAATTCTGGATGTAAGTTCCTTAAGCTGAGGAGGGACCCTTATGAGGTTGATCTGAATTGTCTTTCTGCGGATAGTTTCCATGTCCTACAAAACAAGAACAAAGATGAAGATTCGAACCCCTGAAGTGGTTAGTGGATGCATATGATGCTGTATGATGTTATGATATTATGATAAAAACACACCACAAGTATCCACAAAAAGCAAACATGGTAAGGCACACAAGTCACACAAGACAGCCCTTAGAGTTTAGGCCAGCATGGGGTCTAGGTATTACCCTCTTGAAGTTGGTGGGCTCAAAACCTGTCCTATCAAAAGTAACCGGGTTCTAAGGATCTCAATATCATTGGATTGTTTTCTCTGTTCATCGTTTCGATTTAGCCACTAAACTGGCGATCGAAATATTCCAAGAAAACAACCCTCAATGAGTGTAGTATCGAGTATCAACCAACTTCGGACTGCACCAAAGTCAGTTATCTCACTACCCTAAAGAGGCCAGGATGGTTCAATTAAGGTTCCTAAGGTCAGTTGATGCTTCACGACACCATGCGGCGGCCCCGTACTCTCCTTGACTTGACTCAAGGGTTACCGGTACTCACCAAAGTGCCACATCAACGTAGCAGACTGCTTCAACCGTGTCGGTATACCCCGCATAGTTCCCTCACAGTCTTGTTGCTACTTTCTAAGAAGGTATCCCCCAGATCCGGGTTAGGATCTATAGAACTCCCAAAACAGTGCCCACAATAATAAAGCAAACAAAACAAAGCAATTGAAAACACAAGTATGAGCTATCCTAAGGTACACCTCACTTTAGAGTAATATTCCCCAACAGAGTCGCCAGTTCTGTGATCGGTGGAAATAGAACTGACTGTTTTTAGCTGGTTCGTGAAATGTCGTGGAAGCAAGAGTCGCCACCATCTTTTATTTTCTCCAACATGGACAGGACAAAAGCACAACAAAATTCCTTATCGAGAATGCTCCTCGGTTCGGGAGGTAGATTTATAGAAAGGGAAGGTGTTAGCACCCTTTCTATCCATGGTTATCCATGGGCTCTTAGATACTTGCTCTTATGTTTTCAAAATGTTTGCTTTTCAAAATGTGAGTGGGTTTGAAAAAGTTTCATTGAAAGATTTCTGAGTGACTCTTGTATCTGTCCTCAAGAGTGTTTGAAAAATTTGCTTTGAAAGCTTTTGAAAGTGTCAGTGTGAAAAGATTTTTGATTTGTTTTTTAGAGAGAAAGTATCCATGAGTCATCTACCTACCCTAAGGAATTAGGCTGTGTAAAAGTCCTTAAGGTAGTGCCATCCCACCATTGAGAGGTAGGTAGCACCACCATCAGAGGTGTTCGGGTCAATTCGATTATCGGGACAGTATGGTCACCGAAGCAATAGCAGGACACCTTAGAAGTTACCCTTATGTCCTAGATCCTTTTTAATCCGAGGCAACCGTTTCGAGGCAACTGTTTCGAGGCAACTGTTTCGAGGCAACTGGATCATGGACATAAGAGCGACCGCTAAAACGTCCTATACTTGACGACCACGTTTCGAAGGCAACGAGTGAGGCGTACCCTAGAAGTGGTGTGTGTATTGTGTGTTGTTTCCATGTTAACAGTTATCTTTGATCATGGCATTGTGAGCTACGCGTTGTTTTTAATTAACATACATTCTTTCGTGCAATTTAGAATTTAAGAGCGCGGAAAATAAAATACGGAAAGATAACAGCTACGCCATTACAAGGCGCGGGTCTATACATCGCCAAAATACAAAGACCCGTTTTTGATAAAAAAATGCGGAAAGTAAAAGAAACCTAATTACTATTACATCCTTGAACAGTTACATAATAATCAATAAGAAAATAAATGCGCGAAAAGAATTAAACTGAACGTCCGAGGGTGTTGGACCCTTTGCTTGAAATTAAATTAAATTAAGACCTAATTGTTATTTAATTAAAGGAAAGAAAGTGGTTTTTTTTATGTTTTTGGTATTTATGAAAATAAAGAAAAGAATTAGAATTAAGAGAAAACCCTAATTCTAAGTTTATTTTAATTATTAATGAAAATATTAAAATTGACCTAATTTAGACTAATTAATTAATTTACAGGTTTATGTACAAAAATGATAACAATAATAAATAATGATGAAAATAATTAATTAAGAAAAGATAAAAAATGTCAAAAACCTAATTCTATGTATTTTTTATTTATTAAGAAAAGAGATTAAAATATAAACCTAAATTAAACTAAAGTTAATTTTTAGTTATTTATTTACAAAAATAAATGAATGGTAAATTTAATAAATAATTAAAAATAAAACATTTTTTTATTTCTGATTTTTTTATTAGGAAAAATTATTTTTATGGTGAATTAAGAAAAAAAGTTAAAACAATTAAAAGTATTAAAAAAGAAAAGAAAATAAATTTGTACAAACCAAGGGGGGTGTCAGGCCCAAAGTGGAGGTAAACTGAAGCAATTCTGGCCCAAGAGACAAGGCCTTTCTTTAACTTTCCAGATTGAGTGCACGTGGTTGACTAGAGCATACCATGGATTTCATTCTGTGACCACTTGATTGATCATCATGAGGGCGTGGCAAGCTTAGGCGTGAGGATGCATGGTGGAGCATTGAAGGGGCGCTGCACTAGAGTACGTTAGAACAAAAAATATGAATTATGTGGGGGGACCTGGGAATCGAACTCAGGTCCCAATGCTTGCAATACACGTCCTCCACCATCTGAGCTGTGAAACGCGCTTGTACATATGTTGATAAACAAATATTATATATGAAAAATGCCCATTATGCTGAAACATAAAAAAAAACGCGCTAAAGTTTGAATGTCCCAGTAGCATGATGCCACGCGTGCTTTCTTCTTTGTTTTCACCTGCAACATGAACAAGATAGCGGGGGTTTTAAACCCCCACTAAGTGAAAGTGTGAAAAATAGCGAATAGAAGAGGAATCAATATAAAAAAGGCGCGATAGGTTGGTTGAATTCGTCTGGCCTTGACGAATTCAACCATGGTCATGGCTTAGTCCAATTTTTCCTGATGCCTAAAGCCCTAATTTGAAGCTTCAGAAACCCTAGGTTTCATCCATGGTGAATCTTGATTCAGGCAATGTTAATTCAATTGAACTGTACCAATCGCTTCAGAAGGTCACTATTAGTGTAAATCAAACAAGAAAAATGGTTAAAAGCGCATGAATGATGATATGTCAAATTGGAAAATAAAGCAAACCGTGTGGCCTATGTTCTTTGATTCTTCGCGTGTTAGGATTGATTCTTGATTGCAAACGCTTCCTGGAGACTTAGGCAACGTATTGGAATCCTTTTTAGGCGTGGAAAGGCACTGCAAGCATGAAATCAGTTTCAAGTTTTTTATTGAAATTTTGCAAAGTGATTATGGAATATTAGCGGCTTTTTACGTGTCTCTTGGAATAGGGTTAGCTCTTGCATTTGTATGTGAACGAATTTAGGTCAAAACCTTGGCCCAAAAGTCCATGAATTATGACTTGAATATTTGATTTTCAATTATGTGATTTTCAATCTTTTTCCATGAAAACTTTGCCAATTATGGAATATCTTGTCCCCTTGAGTGATTCACGAAATCTTTAGCATATATGGAGTGTATTTGCTGCATAAAAAGATTTGACAACCATGCTTTCATATTTTTCTACAATTAAAACCAATTAAATGAATTAATAATAATAAAAATTCAATTAATTAATTAAAAATAAGAAAGTAAATCATTTTAAGTTCAATGGGTCGTGCATAGGCCTTGGGTAATGATTCAAGAAAGAATTTGAGGCCCATTAGCAAATTTGAAGCTTTTTAGGCAAAGTTGACTTTTGAAAGTTCCCAAAAATTTCCCAACTTCTCCAATGCATATCTTGCTCAATTTGGAAGTTATGAACATGTTCTTGGACATTTTGGAAAGTTCTTGAAGTCCTCTAACCAATGCCTTTGGTCCCATGTCATTTTGATTTACCATTCTCAAGTTATGGTCTTTGACTTAAAGTGCCTTTTTGTTGACTTTTGAAAATGACCTATGATGTTGAAATTGATAACTTTTTGTGAGAGTATTTCTTGGACTTGGAGTGTGAAGATGAGTTGTAGGAAATGTCATTCCCTTCAAAATGAGCATTGGATAGAATTTTTGTGATGAACCATGAAGAAGTTTTGCCTTGGTCAATTTGCAGTTGACTTTTCAACTGTCCTAAAATAGAAACTTTTGCATCTTGAGACTTTTTGAGCCATGCTTGTGGAATCATGATCAAGAATTGATCAAATGATGATTGTGGCTTCAAAATAAGATGTTGACCAAAATTTTTGACTTTTGACTGTCAAATGACCATTTTGCCCCTGCAGTTGACTGTGAAGCAATTAGGGTTTTTGACTGTGCAACTTGATGTTGTGAGTCTTGAAACTTGGCATATAGATGCTTGACAATGTATGTAGGCATATGAGACATGATTGGTCCCTTGAAAACCTCAATTTCTTTGCCAGAACCAAAACCCTAATTTTGACTGTGTTAGGAGGCAATTGGACTGTGCAACCTTTGAGAGATTTTGAACCATTTGGAGGTTGATCTTGACACATCTTGAAGAATATGGGAGGGAAAATTTTGGGGTACAAAAGTACCAAAAAATTTTCCCTCTCATTTATCAAGATTATTCTCACAAGATATCTTTGACTCAAGACTGGATTAGGGTTTGATCAGCTCAAGACATGTCATCATGCACTGGTAACCCAAAATTAGGGTTTTGGATTGCACAAAGATTTTTGGACTATCAATGCTTCATATGACTTTCAAGTATCATTATAGACCCCTAAGATTACTCATGACAAGTTTCAAGCCTTGAACCACATTTTTGATCAGTCAATTGGACAGTTGACCTAAAAAATCAATTGTATTGGGAAAAGTCAACCATGGACAATTTGCAGTCAAACTTCATAATTTTTGATCCACATCAATATTCTAGACTCATATGTATCATTTGATTAAGTTTGGACCACAATTCCTCAAGAAATTTGATCAAATCATCAAAAGGGCAAAATGGTCAAAATTAGGGTTTTGATTGGGAAAGGGCAATTTCTAATTTTTTGACCTAGCAAATGATCAATTGATTTGAAGCATGATTTCAAGGTTTCAATTACATCATCATGACCTAATTACATGGTTCAAAACATTTCAATCCATTGAATTGGCAGATGAATTTTTCAATCAACTAATCAAAAGTCAACTGTATACTAAAAAGTCAAACTTTGACTTTTTGGTCAAAATCAAGTGCCAAGGATCACAATTCATCAAAATATGTCAAAACATGAAACTTGTTCATCAAGGAATCAAAGATTGAAGATTTTATTTTGAAATTTGAATTTTTTCTTAACTTAGAAATTTTTCTAAGTATAGAAAATTTCTTATTTTTTTCTCAACTTTAGGCCAATTTTCTACCATGATACAAGATGATTCAAAGAAAGTTCCCAACATGAAAGTTGTATACCTCCATGAAATCTACAACTTTGCTTCATACATTTTTCCCTAAAGATGCTTGGATCTCAAGATATAATTTTATGAACACATGCCCATGAACTAAAATAACTTAGTGAAATTTTGCCCTAATTTAGGCAGGTTTTTGACCCAACTTCATGGAAGATTTTCACCTAGTTCTAAGAGGTATCTTGAAATGAATTTCAAATACGAGTTATAAAGCACATTGCAAGATTTACAAAATGTCAAAGAACTCCTTAGGATCATTTTTGAGTAGGGAGAATCAAAGAGGTGAAGTTGGCATTTTCTCACTTTGAATTCAAGCCATTTCATGAAGAACAAAATTCAAATCAAAACCTATGCTGCCTAATCCTTACTTTACAGGTCTCAAACTTGTTTCTCAATTCATGCTTAATAATTTGACAAAGCCTTAATCTAAGCCCAAGGGTCTTTGTCCAAACTTTAATTCCATAAATGGCACAAAGTTGCCATTGCCATTTTGGAAAAGCTTAACTTTTGCAACTTTTCAATTCTTGAGCATTGGACCTGTCTTCTCTGCACACACAAGTCCTATAGACCTAAAGAAATTTGATTAGATCTTATACCAACTCCAAGCAAGCCATTACAAGCATGTAGAGACTTGTCCCTTCACTTTGCTTTAAAAGCAAGAAAATGTGCAAAAAGCCTAAAACTAAAAAATCTGTTGTGGAATTGACTTAAAACTTTCTCTATACTAATACACAAACACATTACAACTTGAAACACGATTACTAAAGTCCTAAAACACTCCAAAACTCCCTCTCACCAAAAACATGTCAAAAACTTGCAGTTTGAGCATAAGCATATCAATCCACAAATTGGCTCGTGCGTTTCAAGTTTTAATCATTCAAACACTTTACCTACCTCATATCTAAGTGATCAAGACCATCATCCCTGCACTGTAACTCCTCCTTCTTCATCTTCTATTTTTGTTTTCCAAGCTTGCAGGTTGTCTTGGATATAGAGTTTAGACACTTTCAAAGCAAGGTAAGGATTGGAATACACTCAGGGAGGTTCAAGCAAGCTAAAGCAATCTTCAGGCCTTCATAAATCTCACTCAAACTCCATTCACGGTCTCAGCTGAAAGAGGTAAGAACTCCAACTTTTATCTCTTCATACATGCATCCATTAGCCACGATTTGTGAAAGAAAAATGTAGATATTATAGTGCTGAAGCCAACCATGTGCATAGATTCCATTTATGTTCATTATGTGTAGAGAATTTTGAAGTTCAAATGAAGTACAGGGCAAATGAAGTTGTTTAAGTTATGTTTTTCTTGTTTCATTTGAACTAACAGATGTACAGCCACCCTAGTGGCAAGACAGTGCGCTGAGAATGCCAAGGTCATGGGTTCGAGCCATAGTGCCTGCCTTTTACATATTTTCTCACTTTTTGGCCATTTCTTTTGTTTTTGCAGCGCTAGGCTTTTTGTTCCATTGAGCTTATGATTTTTTAAAGCTTACCCTCTGTTTGCTTGCAGCACCCCTGACCCATACATTTTATTTATTTGTTTTATTTCTTTTTTTGTTTTATTAAATATTTTCTTAAATACATAAAAATCATGAAAAATATAAAACATGATAAATTTTGCATTTTGTTTGTTTTATTTTATTTTCACATGAAAAATTATTTTTATTAAACTATATATTAATTATTTCTTTCTTAAATAAACTTGTAAATATAATAGAATTAGGTTAACTATTTTATTCCTTTTTTATTTCATACTTGTATATATTTATTTTTTGATATGTAAAAAGACTAAACATTTTTCATAAAATATTATTTATTATTTTCAATACAAAAATACACAAAAATAATAGTTAAAGAATCCTTATTTTCTTTAAAAAAATTAAAATTAGGGTTAATCAAAATCTTTTCTAAAAAATAATTTTTCCTTCTTAATTAATTTAAGTTGAATTTTGGTTTATTTATTAGGCATAGATTAAAACTTCTTTTCACATAAAAAACAAAACAAAAATCCTTTTCTTGCATTTATATATATATATATATATATATATATATATATATATATATATATATATATATATATATATATATATATATATATATATATATATATATATATATATATATATATATATATATATATATATATATATATATATATATATATATATATATATATATATATATATATATATATATATATATATATATATATATATATATATATATATCTTTGCATATTTAAATTGTCTTGTATATTATTTATCCCAATATTTATACAAATTCGATTTGGTTGTAATAGCCTAATTAGATTTACATTATTACAAATCCCCATTCATAATTTGTATTCCCCCCTCCCATAAAAATGTTGTAATAGCGTAGTAATCTTTAAATTACGCAATTTACTGCTTTTTACATACCATACTAGTAATTATGGTTTGAACGACAAGACAAAAACAAATCAAATAGAAAAACCTAAATCCAAGACAAAATTAAAGCATAAAAATAATACACTTGCACACAAGCATCCTTAGGATTTCTCCACTTGGTTGCCTTATACAAAATGGATATATTACGCATGCGAAGTATTTTGGCAAAACAAACAAATATAAGATCATAGTCCCTCGATGACGCTATTCTAAGTTGCCTTACAAGATGATCTTAGTCCCTCAAAAAATGCTAAGATACTTTGCAACATTGCTAATCATGGTTATACGACGACCCGCGCCCGTTCCGTTTACATCCAAAGATAGGATTGCTTACGAAATTAATGGTAAGACAACAATGTCAAAGGAATAGAAAATGAACAAGAAAGACATTTGAGTAGGTATATTACTTTTAGTTACTTGCTCTATTTCAAACAAATATCCTTGCTATTTTCAAAACAAACACATACATTTTGAAACATTGAAAACATTTTCAAAAAGACAAACATCTTTGTATACATTCTTACGAACGAGAATCATTACAAAGATTTCCTAAACAAATGCCTCTTTTACAAAATACTTTCAAAACCACACAAAACACAATTTCAAAACAAGAAGCAAGTGATCTAGCAAGTAAACTAAGAGCCCATGGAAAACCATGGATGAAAAGGGTGCTAATACCTTCCATTTTCATAATCTATCCCCCGAACTCAAGAAACAATCTCAAATGTCTTTCCTGTGCTTTTTCACCTTTCCTTTTGGATAAAAGAAAAGTCGGTGGTGACTCATGCTAACCACATCATTTGCGATAAAATGCAAAACCCTCAAGTCAGTTCTACCACCGTATCACAGAACTGGCGAATCTGCTGGGGACAATTCTAAAAGTGGGGTTACCTTAGGGCTAGATCACATTTATTTGCTTTCATTGTGTGACTTGTATGCTTAACATTATGGTTTTTTGTTTGGGTTTGAATCCTCCACCCAGATTTGGGAGACATTATAGGTAAATAGAAATATGTTGTGGAAACTGTGCGGGGTATACCGATATGGTCTAAGCAATAGCTATGTTAGTGTGACATATTTGTGGGTACTGGTAGCCTTTGAGTCAATCAAAGAGAATACGGGTTCGGTGAGTGATGTCATGAAGTACTAATGAACTTCTAGAACCCTTTACTTGACCAACTTGGCCTTTAGGATGTAATGAGATGACCGACTTTGGTATAGTCCGAAGTTGGTAGATACTCGATACTACACTCATTGAGGGTTGGTTTCTTGGGATATTTCGATCGCCATTAAAGAGGCTTGAGCTGAAATAATGACCAAGGAAAAAATCCAGTGATATTGATCTCCTTAGAACCTGGTTACTATTACTAGGACAAGTTTGAGCCAACTAAACTTCAAGAGGGTACTTACCTATAAAACCCCATGCAAGCCTAAACTAAGAACTTGTTTGCCTTGTTTGAATATACATACTTGTACATAACATCATGGACATCATGAATATCATACACATCACTAACCATTTCAAGGATTGTGGAGATTCATCTTTGTTCTTGTTTTGTAGGATATGGATTCACTTCGAAGAAAAACTATCCAAGTCAACCTTGTAAGAATTCCTCCATAACTCAAGGAGCTAGCTTCAAGGATCCCTGAGAACTCTCCATTCACCGAGAGGCGTGGTCGTCTACTAAACTTGGTCACCTCCAACACATATGAGGATATGATGAAAGTGCTCTTCCAGTTCTTTGATCCTTTGCACCATTGCTTCACATTTCCCGACTATCAGCTTGTGCCCACTTTGGAATAATTCTCTCAACTCTTGAGGATTCCTATTTTCAATCAACTACCTTTCAACGGTACGGAAAGAGACCCAAAGCCAGAAGAGATTGCTCAAGCTCTACACTTGCACTCATCTGATGTTACAACTTATTGGGAAACTAGAAGTGGTGTCAAAGGCTTCCTAGCAAAGTTCCTGTTTGAGAAAGCCCAAAGCTGTTGGAGTTCCTTAGACTTGCAAGCCTTTGAGGAAATTGTGGCTCTCCTCATCTATGGTATGGTTTTGTTTCCCAATCCTGACCAACTCATAGATGTGAGTGCCGTCAAAATCTTCATGTCACGCAATCCGGTGCCTACATTGCTAGGGGATATCCTACACTCTTTTCACACTCGCACAATGAGGAAAAGAGGTGTCCTTATGTGTTTCACTCCTCTCCTGGCAAGATGGTTTATTTCCCATCTTCCCCAATCAGTTTTAAAGAATGAGCAAGGTTCTAGGTGGTCACGAAGGTTAATGACGCTCAAACATTCAGATATTCATTGGTGCTCTCGATCTAAAGAGAATGTTATCATTGTTGACCGTTGTGGGGAATTCCCTAATGTCCCTCTACTTGGCATTAGGGGAGGCATCACCTACAACCCATGCTTAGCTCTAAGACAATTTGGTTATGCCCGAAGGGATGGCTCGCATGACATGTTGATTCAAGGCTTGGTATTTGACTACGACAACGACGATCAAGGTCTTCGCTAAAGATTCATCCGAGCTTGGAGGATGCTAAACAAGGTGGATAGCAAGACTTTGGGACACAAGAATTCCATCCCTCTTGAGCCTTACCTCAAGTGGGTACGAACCCGCACTCAAAATCTTATGATGCCTTATCCTTCCATTCTCCCGGTGATCATTGAGCCTGTTAAGGAGGGAGAAGTTCCATACACTATCCTACATCCTGACATGCCCACATCTCTGGAAGACCTACAAAGGGATTGGATATGGCTCAAAGGAGAGCGAGATACTTTCGAAGCCCAATTCTACGCAAGCGAGAAGAAGGTTTTGGAATTCACTAGGCTACTTCATGAGGAGCAGACTCTAAATGCCTACATTGCACCAAAGAGGATGCACACTACTTTTTTATCTTAGAGTGTTGTATTATTTTGCCCAAGGGGCATTGATGTACTCAAACTCTATCTTATTAATATAACGTGTGTTTCTTTTTATCTAAAATGAACTTGAATCTTTAAAAATCCTTGAAAACATTACATATGCACATATCATTCATCATAACATGAACATGTCTTTTGCAATGAGTTTCCTCATCTCTCTACTGTTTATTTCAGTAAGATGGATCTCGAACAGACAGTCAAAGATCTTCAAGTTCAAAACACGCAGTTTCAACAGTTACTCATTACCCTAGACAAGGGGCAAGAAGAGTTGAAGACTCTGTTAGCTGAAGAAAGAAAGAAGAAAACAAAGAAGGTCACTGGGGTTTTGAACATGGGGAGAATGTTTCAAGGACATACTAGAAGAACCTTGAATTTTGCAACAACATCTGGTGAAGGAGAGGGGAAAGGAAAAGAAACATAGGTTCTGTCAGAATCTGAAGAGGAGGAAGAAGAGGGAGACTACTCCAAGGAACAGTATCCTCCAGCAGATGATAAGTACAAACATCTTGAAGAGCGTTTGAGCGCTATGGAAATACAAAAGGTGCTAGGTCTAGACTTTGAAGAGTTGGGACTAGTGTCGAGAATTATGATCCCACCAAAGTTGAAAGTGTCGTTGTTTGCAAAATATGATGGGGTGTCATGTCCTAAGATGCGCCTCCGATCATATGTGAGAAAGATCCAGCCGCACTCCGCTGATAAAGACCTGTGGGTGCATTTTTTCCAAGATAGCAAATCTGGAACACAACTCGATTGGTTTTACCAATTCTAAAGGGCCAACGTCCACAACTGGGAAGATCTTGCCGCAACTTTCTATAAGCAATACCAATATAATGCTGATTTGGCGCCTACCCGTACTCAACTACAGAGTATGGCCATGGCTTCCAATGAGGGTTTCAAGGATTACACGCAGAAGTGGAGAGGTCTAGCTGGGAGAGTGCAACCACCTCTGTCTGAAAGGGAGCTTGTGGATATGTTCTTAGGCACTCTATTGAGCCCTTTCTTCAACCATCTGATTGGAAGCTCATCTGCAGGATTTATTGAGTTAATACTGATCGGAGAGAGTGGAAGCTGGCATAAAAAGTGGAAATATTCAGAAGGATTCATCTGCCTCTACAGCTGTAAGAAATCCCTTTATTGGGAAGAAGGAGGTATCTGTTGTATATCCACAAAGGAATCAAGGGAGAGCTGAACGCCGACCAATGGTAGGGGCTGTTATGATCCCAAAGCCTACATCTGATCAACCAAGAAGTAACCAACCGAGTGTGGAAAGGCCAGTCTGGCAATTCACCAGAATTAATATGACTCTAGCCCAAGTTCTACCTCACCTTCTGAAATCCAATTTGGCAACTTTAAAAGAAGCTCCAAAAAACCCCAACACAGCGTCCCCTCATTATCACCCAAATGCCCGTTGCGCATATCATTCCGAAAGTCCGGGTCACGACACTAACAACTGTTTGGCCTTGAAAAACAAAATTCAAGATCTTATAGAGGCAAAAGAGATTGAGTTTGATGCGCCCGAGAAGCCAAACGTCATTTCTGCTCCTATGCCTAGACATGGTCACAACACCAATGCTATTGAAGAAGATTTGTTTATTACCGTAGTTGATGAACTCTTGACTCCACTCCCAATCATTAAGATAAACTTGTTGAAAGCCGGTGTATTTCTGGGTTATAACGAAGACTGCCACCTCTGCTTATCCTTACCAACTGTTTGCCCTTTGTTGAAAACCGGAATTCAACGTTTGATAGACAACAAAGAAATCCTGTTCGAAAGTACTCCTGTTGCACCTGTTCCTGTTGAAGATGTTTCAATCATAACCATCTCCGCCAATTCTTCCAGGGTCCTCAAAATACCCGTTAGAATTACATCAGTTCCAAAAACTACTCCTCTTATAATTACAATGCCTGGGCCAGTCTCGTATGAATCAGACAAAACTGTGTCGTGGAATTACGGTGGGAACATCTACTACCATGGCATCAAACAAGATGGGCTGGCCGCCGAAGATATGAGCTCCGAAGAAGAATATTCCGACATTAGAAATATTGCCGGAACCATTAAGATTACCCGAAGCGGTAGAATCTTCTCTCTAGAAATTGCTCCCCCAAAGGCAGTTTTTGGACCCGTGGTTGTTCCAAAGGTTACTTCCATACCGATAATCATATCTGCAAGTGCTCCTATTGACGAAGACAATACAACCCCTGCTGTTATCCCTACCAACACTTCTCCTGCTGAAACTGGAGGAAAAAGTATTCAAGAAGAGCCTGTCCGGATGAAGGCTCAACCACTGACTATCCCCGAAACCTCCAAGAAGGAAATTGAGGAGATCCTGAGAATAATAAAGAAGAGCGACTACGACGTAGTTGAACAGTTGGGGAAAACTCCCTCCAAGATCTCCATGCTAGCATTGTTGCTGTGTTTTGAGGCACATGTAAAAGCCCTGGTGAAGTTCCTAAAGATAGCCCATGTGCCTCAAGAGACATCTGCTGACCAATTTCAAGATTGCGTGGCCAGCTTGACAGCGGATAACGGCCTAGGCTTCTCGGATGCTGATCTGACACCAAGGGGAAGAAACCACAACGAGGCATTGCATATCTCTGTGGAATATAGAGGAACAACTCTGGCCCATGTCTTGGTGGACACTGGCTCATCTTTGAATGTTTTACCAAAGAAAGCTCTCGACAGACTAGACTGCGACGGACTAACATTGAAACCCAGTAACATAGTCATAAGGGCATTTGATGGCTCAAAGAGGATGGTCCACGGGGAGGTAGATATCCCCATAAAGGTTGGAACTCAAACTTTCAACTCAACCTTCTATGTAATGGACATCCGCCCCTCTTACTCCTATCTGCTAGGACGGCCGTGGATCTATAATGCTGGCGATGTCACCTCTACACTACACCAGATGTTGAAATATCCGGTCCAGGGAAAGATTATCACTGTCCACGGAGAAGAAGAATATATGGTTAGCCACCTCAATTCCTTCAAGTATGTGGAATTGGACGGCGAGTTCATTGAAACTCCTTTTCAACATTTCTAAGAAGTCCCCCAAGAGGTAGCAGTAACCAAGACTGTGTCCCAGATTCCCAAGATTACAAGACCTCCACTCTGGATGTCATCTCTGAAGGACGCCAAGGCAGTAGTAGAGGAGGGTGGATGCACCATCTGGGGGAAACTTCTGGATATTCCGTATAAATCTGACAAGTTTGGTTTAGGGTTCACTTCAAGAGTTCAGAAGGCTGTACGCCGTGCCCGTGCTGGAGGGCCACCCTTGAAGATTAGCAACTGAGAGGTCAATTCGGCGGAAGATGGTCAAGAGGATTGCAACTTGGAGGATTGGATCTTTCCTACTATCAATGGAGGACTTCGCAATTGGGAGGCCAGAGACTTTGTCCCAATAACTTTTATCCCTCAGTAATTTATCTTTACATTTCTGTTGGACTTGTAATATTCACAAACAATTCGAACATTTAAAACCTTGTGTCTTGCCCGAGGCACAATGGTCCATTTGTAAGGGTTTTTATTTCATCTTCATATGACATTCAATGAATCATGGACGTTTTTCGCATGTAAACTTTTATGCTCATTTTTTTTCTTTTACATTTTACTTTTTAAAAGATGGTTATACCCTTACACAGACCCACACTCACAAATGCAGGTACCCCTCCATTCCAGATCGCATGGGTAACGATACTGCTATGGCCTTTTGTGACTCTGAGGATCTAATCTACCAAGCCGAAGATGAAGGTGAGGAAGATTGTGAAGTACCAGGGGAACTGGCCAGACTACTACAACAAGAGGAACGAGCCATTCAGCCTCACGAGGAACCTGTGGATACAATCAATCTGGGTACCGAGGTGGATAAAAAAGAGGTCAAGGTGGGTGCCAATCTGGAGCCTAGTGTCAAGGAACGTCTAGTTCAGCTGTTGCATGATTATGTTGAGATCTTTGCTTGGTCATATGAAGACATGCCAGGACTGGATACGGACATCGTGGTACATCGTCTGCCTACGAGAGAAGACTGTCCACCAGTAAAACAAAAAGTCCGCCGCATGAGACCTGATATGTCAGAGAAGATTAAAGCGGAAGTCATGAAACAATTCAATGATGGTTTCTTGGTTGTCACTTCCTATCCCCAATGGGTTGCCAACATTGTTCCCGTGCCTAAAAAAGACGGCAAAGTACGAATGTGCATGGAGTATAGAGATTTGAATAGGGCTAGCACTAAAGATGATTTTCCACTCCCCCACATTGATATCCTGGTTGAAAATACAGCATATCACAAAGTGTTTTCCTTCATGGACAGATTCTCAGGTTATAACCAAATCAAAATGGAACCTGAGGACATGGAGAAAACAACATTTGTCACACAGTGGGGCACATTCTGCTACAAAATGATGTCGTTCAGACTGAAGAATGTTGGGGCAACCTATCAGCGCGCCATGGTAGCTTTGTTTCATGACATGATACATCATGAAATAGAGGTTGTGATCGGTGGAAATAGAACTGACTGTTTTCTAAGCTGGTTCGCGAAATGTCGCGGTAAGCAAGAGTCGCCACCATCTTTTATTTTCTCCAACAAGGAAAGGACAAAAGCACAGCAAAATTCCTTTTCGAGATGTTTCTCGGTTCGGGAGGTAGATTATAGAAAGGGAAGGTGTTAGCACCCTTTCTATCCGTGGTTATCCACGGGCTCTTAGGTACTTGCTCACTATGTTTTCAAAAAAATGTTTTGCTTTTCTTATGTTTGTGGGTTTTGAAAAAAGTTTCATTGAAAGATTTCTGAATAACTCTTGTATCTGTCCTCAAGAGTGTTTGAAAAATTCGTTTTGAAAGTGTCAGTGTGAAAAGATTTTTGTTTTATTTTTTAGAAGAGAGCAAGTATCCATGAGTCATCTACCTACCCTTAAGGAATTAGGCTGTGTAAAAGTCCTTAAGGTAGTGCCATCCCACCATTGAGAGGTAGGTAGCACCACCGTTGGAGGTGTTCGGGTCAATTCGATTGTAGGGGAAGTGTGGTAACCGAAGCAATAGTAGGACACCTTAGAAGCTACCCTTATGTCCTAGATCCTTTTTAATCCGAGGCAACCGTTTTGAGGCAACTGGATCATGGACATAAGAGCGACCGCTAAAACGTCCTATACTTGACGACCACATTTCGAAGGCAACGAGTGAGGCGTACCCTAGAAGTGGTATGTGTATTGTGTGTTGTTTTCAGTTTATATTTATCTTGGATCATGGCATTGTGAGCTACGCGTTGTTTTTAATTAACATACATTCTTTCATGCAATTTAGAATTTAGGAGTACGGAAAATTAAAAGACAGAAAGATAAAAGCTACGCTATTACAAGGCGCGGGTCTATACATCGCCAAAATACAAATACCCGTTTTGATAAAAGATGCGGAAAGTAAAAGAAACCTAATTACTATTACATCCGGAAAGCAGTTACATAATAATCAATAAGAAAAATAATGCGCAAGATAGAAATTAAATGGGACGTCCGATGGTTTTGACCCTTTTCTTGAAATTAAATGAAATTAAAACCTAATTAATTATTTAGAGGAAAGAAAGTGTTTTTTTGTTTTTTTGTATTTATTATGGAAATAAGGAAAAAAGGAATTAAAGTTAAAGTTAGTGAAACCCTAGTTCTAAATTATTTTTAGTTATTAAAGAAAATATTAAAGTTAACCTAATTTAAGCTAATTAATTAATTTACATGTTTATTTACAAAAATAATAATAATAATAAATAATGATGAAAATAATTAATTAAGAAAAGATATAAAATGTCAAAAAACCTAATTCTATGTATTTTTTATTTATTAAGAAAAGTATTAGAATTAAAACCTAAATTAAACTAAATTAGTTATTAGAATTTATTTACAAAAATAGGTTAGTGGTGAAATTAAGAAATTATTAAATATATTTTGTATTTTGATTTTCTGTTTTTATTATGGAAAAAATTATTTGAGTGAATTAATGATAATTATAAAAAAAAACAATTGAAAGAAATTAAAAGAAAGAAAAGAAAACAAATATGCAAACCAAGGGGGGTGTCAGGCCCATGTGGAGGTGTTGGTGAGGAATTTTGGCCCATTAGACAAAGGCCTTGCTGACTTTTCAAGGATCATGTGCACGTTGGTTGACCCAGACGTATGATAGACTTCATCCTGTGGCCACTGGATTGATCTCATGTCCACTTGGCAGGCTCAAGCGTGAGTATGTATGGTGAGCCTTTGAACGAACGTTGCACTAGAATATGTTAAAACAAAAATTATGAATTATGTGGGGGGACCTAGGAATCGAACCCAGGTCCCATAGCTTGCAAGACACGTCTCCACCATCTGAGCTACCAAACGCATTTGTACATATAATGGAAAACAATTATAATATATGAACAAGCCAATTATGCTGAAATATTAAAAAAAACGCGCTAACATTTGAATGCCCCAGTCACATAATGCCACACGTGCTTCGTCTTCGTTTGTCCCTGCAACATGAAACAAGTAGCGGGGGTTTTAAACCCCCACAAAGCAAAAGTCCAGAAAATAGCCAATAGCCCTGTGGATCACATAAATTGAGTGCGAGGGTTTCATTCGATTCGTCTTGTGGCAACAAATTTGTCCATATATGGCTTGAAGTCTAATTTTACAGCATACGCAAAGCCCTAATTTTTGAACCTTGGAACCCTAGATATCGCCCATGGTAGATTTTGATTTAGGCAGTTTCAGCACAATTCAATTATACCAAAAGCTTCAGGGAGATGTCAGTAATACAAATTAACAAGCAAAACATGTTAATGATGCGTGTAAATTAAGTTTCGATTAAGAAAATATTTGATTAAACCCTGACTTTGTTTTATCGTTTCTTTGAGTATGAGAGCTGGAAAGTGGTTGCAACACGTTCAGGGAACTCTCAGCAAGGGATTGGAATCAACAACCTTCTCTGAATTGGACTGTAAATCAGAAAACAGTTTTTGAGTTTTTTCACTTTTTTCAATGTTGCATATGATGTTCTTGCAGCAATTTTTCGTGTCTTGGAATAGGGTTCGCTTATGCCTTTGTATGTGAAGCAAATTAGGTCAAGAATGAGCCCAAAAGTCCATGAATTTATGACTTGAATATTGATTGCCTAATCATATCTTTTCCAATCTTTTCTTTCATGAAACCTTGCCAATCATGGATTTCTTTGCCTTGTTGATTGAGAAACGAATTGCCAGCTTGCCCTAGTCACATTTGCTGCACAAAAAGATCTAAAAAAGCATATCTTTGAATTTTCTTATAATTAAAACTAATTAAATGAATTAATATAAATATAAATCCAATTAATTAATCAAAAATAAGAAAATAAATTATTTTAAGTTCAATGGGTCGTGCATAGGCTTTGGGTAATGATTCAAGAAATAATTTGAGGCCCATTAGCAAATTTGAAGTGTTTTAGGCAAAGTTGACTTTTGAAAGTTCCCAAAAATTTCCCAACTTCTCCAATGCATATCTTGCTCAATTTTGAAGCTATGATCATGTTCTTTGACATTTTGGAAAGGTCTTGAAGTCCTCTAACCAATATCTTTGGTCCCATGTCATTTTTATTTACCCATCTCAAGTTATGGTCTTTGACTTAAAGTGCCTTTTTGTTGACTTTTGAAAATGACCTATAATGTTGAAATTGATAACTTTTTGTGAGAGCATTTCTTGAACTTGGAGTGTGAAGATGAGTTGTAGGAAATGTCATCCTCTTCAAAATGAGCATTGGATGGGATTTTTATGATGAACCATGAAAAAGTTATGCCTTGGTCAATTTACAGTTGACTTTTCAGCTGTACAAAAATAGAAACTTTTGCATCTTAAGACTTTTTGAGCTATGCTTGAGAAATCATGATCAAGAATTGATCAAATGATGATTGTGGCTTCAAAATGAGATGTTGACAAAAAAATTTGACTTTTGACTGTCAAATGACCATTTTGCCCCTGCAGTTGACTGTGAAGCATTTAGGGCTTTTGACTGTGCAACTTGATGTTGTGAGTCTTGAAACTTGACATATGGATGCTTGACAATGTATAGGGGCACATGGGACTTGATTGGACCTTTGAAAACTTAAATTTCTTTGCCAGAACCAAAACCCTAATTTTGACTGTGTTAGGAGGCAATTGGACTATGCAACCCTTGAGAGATTTTGAAGCTTGATTTTGCCAAATCTTGAAGAATATGGGAGGGCAAATTTTGGGGTACAACAGTTGCCCCTGTTCAATCTTCTTAGACTTGAGGATGTAGATTGGCTGGCGTGCCTTTCATAATCCGAAGGTGGAAGATGATTGAACACTAGAGTGCCCAGAAATTTGCACTCACATAGTAGAGCATCAGCAGCGTGATGTAGGGAATGGGCTTACAGATGCCATTTGGAAAGATGGATAGGAGGATGGGCTTAAAGATGCCATCTGAAAGTGCGACAGAACCTTGTCGGGAATGGGCTTATAGATGCCATTTGGAGACTGTTGGTATGTGGATGGGCTTATAGATGCCATCTGGAAGTGTGACAGAACCTCGTCGGGAATGGGCTTATAGATGCCATTTGGAACTGTAATGTGAGGATGGGCTTATAGATGCCTTCTAGGTGTCGATCGCGTAAGAGATTCCTTAGCGAGAACTTGCGTACCTAAGAAAGAAAGATAATTACCTGGCCTGTTACCGGTGTCGATCTTTAAACTCTTTATGTAGATGTGCCTTTGCTGGATACATGTATCGAATCTTCAATCAGTTACTCACAGATGTGCCCTGGCTAGATACAGGAATCGAATCTGGAGTTAGTCGTCAACAGATACACCCTGGCAGGATACAGGAATCGGATCTTCAAACTCTTCAAACGTGCCCTGGCAGGATACAGGAATCGAGTCTGGAATTAGTCGTCAACAGATACACCCTGGCAGGATACAGGAATCGGATCTTCAAACTCTTCAGACGTGCCCTAGCAGGATACAAGAATCGAGTCTGGAATTAGTCGTCAATAGATACACCCTGGCAGGATACAGGAATCAGATCTTCAAACTCTTCAGACGTGCCCTGGCAGGATACAGGAATCGAGTCCGGAATATAGTCGTCAACAGATACACCATGGCAAGATACAGGAATCAGATCTTCAAACTCTTCAGACGTGCCCTGGCAAGATACAGGAATCGAGTCCGGAAAATAGTCGCCAACAGATACACCCTGGAAGGATACAGGAATCGGATCTTTAAACTCTTCAGACGTGCCCTGGCAAGATATAAAAATCGAGTCTGGAAATAGTCGTCAACAGATACACCCTGGCAAGAATACAGGAATCGGATCTTCAAACTCTTCAGACATGCCCTGGCAGGATACAGGAATCGAGTCTGGAATTAGTCGTCAACAGATATACCCTGGCAAGATATAGGATTTGGATCTTCAAACTCTTCAGACGTGCCCTAGAAGGATACAGGAATCGAGTCTGGAACATAGTCGTCCACAGATACACCCTGGCAAGATACATGAATCAGATCTTCAAACTCTTCAGACGTGCCCTGGCAGGATACAGGAATCGAGTCTGGAACATAGTCGTCAACAGATACACCCTGGCAAGATACAGGAATCGGATCTTCAAACTCTTCAGACGTGCCCTGGCAGGATACAGGAATCGAGTCTGGAATTAGTCGTCAACAGATACACCCTGGCAAGATACAGGAATCAGGTCTTCAAACTCTTCAGACGTGCCCTGGCAGGATACATGAATCGAGTCTGGAATTAGTCGTCAACAGATACACCCTGGCAGGATACAGGAATCAGATCTTCAAACTCTTCAGACGTGCTCTGGCAGGATACAGGAATCGAGTCTGGAATTAGTCGTCAACAGATACACCCTGGCAGGATACATGAATCGGATCTTCAAACTCTTCAGACGTGCCCTGGCAGGATACAGGAATCGAGTCTAGAAATAGGTCGCTCACAGACATGCCCTGGCTAGATACAGGTATCAAATCTGGAATTGCGACAGTTGATAGTAATCATCTTTGTATTGATCTTTGTCCTGAAAAGACAAAACGTTAGTTGTATGCGATGTCATGATGTATGAAATGCGTGATGTTCTCAAAATAAATGAGATCGTATGTTCATGATGCGTATGTGCATGCTATAATGTATGAAGATATGATGTTTATGGATTTTTGTCTAGGAAAATAAATCCTTGACGGGTGCCAGGAAGTTAAATCCTGGGCTGCTGTGGAAGAGTAGATCTTTTTTGTTTCCGCTGAGGATGATGGTTGCAAGGATACATCGGTAGGAGAAGATGACTCCGTTGGGGAATAAACTTGGCGAATAGATTACCCTACGGGGAGTGAACTCTGTGGGGAAAGAGAGGTACTTTGCTGAGATGTTGATGATAACTCCGCTGGGGATACCATTGTTGAATTCTGTTGGAAGATTTGGTGAACTCCGCTGGGGATAGGAAGACTTTGCCGGGGACGATCTTTCCATGGCAATTGGCTAAGGATAACCCAGTTATAGGCTCTGATGGGGAATAACCTCTGAACATGGTCGGGGAAATATATGTTGGTACCCTGCAGGGGTAAGCTTCCAGAATCTACTGGGGATAAGCTTCCTACTGGGGAGATGGATTCAACTCTCCTGGGGAGACTTTAGAGACTATATTGGGGAGTGGCTCCACAAGGGCGTCTGGTATTCCGCCGGGGAACAATCTTAGATTAAGACTGTCGGGGATGCTTGTTAGGAATGTCTGTATACTCCATTGGGGAATGTTGAGATCTTCTGGGGATACCCAACTTCCTTAAGGCTGACAGTAGACTAACTCTGCTTGGGGGAGAGTGTTGCTGACTTGCTGGAGATACGGTGCCTTGTTAAGGCTGACGGGAGACCAACTCTGCTCGGAGGAGAGTATTGCTGAGTCTTATCTTACTCGGCGGGGAGTGAAGGTATCTGGGTTACATTCTTCAGCCGAACTTACCTTGGTACCTTGGTCGACAGAGCAACTAGATTGCTTAGACAACTCATTAATGCCCCTGTTTCTGATGTTACCTGTAATTAATCCTTTGTTTCGTATTCAAATATTTATGAGTTAGCAATTATTGTCAAATGCATATATCACAATTGAACATTGGACGTTCTTCACAAAACAAAACAGAAAAAGGAAAAACAATTGGCAATTGGTCTAAAAAGTGAATTTGTATTGATTTTTGAATTTTCCTGTAAATAGGCGTTTATGTACAAGAGGCTGACGTCCTAGTAAGAGAACGCCGCCGAACAACAGAGTTTATACAATTTGTATAAAGAAAACAAAACAGCTGTGTGAAAAGAGTAATCCCACTGGGTTCCAACTCTGCTATCGCCTTTATATCTTCGAGCGTCTCATCACTTGGCTGCTCAGTTGAAGATGAAGCTGATTGATTGATGCCGTCTGAACCTGATGTTTGATACCGGATTCTGGATGCAAGGTGATCCAATGAGACATAGTATTACGCTTTAATCCCTAACTTTTTCCTGGACTGCCCTTTCGGGTTTTCAGTCCACCGGGATACCCATTTTTGCCCAAGCCGCCTTTTCAGGTTTTCGACTTGCCGGGTGTACAGATTTTTTCATTTTCATCCCTTATTTTTGCCCGAACCCTTTTGGTTCGCCGGGAAGCCCTAATTTTTGCCTAGGTGTGTCAACCTAGCGGGTCTTTTATCATGCGTAGTATCTTTTTACTATGTCTGCATTGGCGGGGTGAGGAAGGTCGTCACCATCCATGGTGGTTAGGATCATGGCTCCTCCTGAGAAGACATGTTTAACCACAAATGGCCCTTCGTATGTGGGGGTCCATTTGCCCCTGGGATCACTTTGAGGAAGAATGATGCGTTTGATTACCAGGTCTCCGACTTGATACTCTTGTGGTCTAACTTTCTTGTTAAATGCCCTGATCATCCGTTTTTGATACGTTTGACCATGACAAATAGCAGTGAGTCTCTTTTCGTCAATTAGGTTTAATTGATCAAGCCGAGTCTGGATCCAGTCATCTTCGCTCAAGCCTGCATCCTTCATTATCTGGAGAGAGGGTATCTGGACTTCAATCGGCAAGACTGCCTCCATGCCATAGACCAAGGAAAAAGGAGTTGCCCCGGTTGACGTTCTTGCTGAGGTACGGTACCCATGAAGAGAAAACGGTAACATTTCGTGCCAATCCTTATAGGTCACTGTCATCTTCTGCACAATCTTTTTGATATTCTTATTTGCTGCTTCTACAGCCCCATTCATCTTCGGCCGGTAAGGAGAAGAGTTGTGGTGCTGTATCTTGAATTGCTCGTAGAGCTCAGTGATCATCTTGTTATTAAGATTGGTACCATTGTCCGTAATGATCCTTTCGGGGATGCCGTATCGATAGATCAGATTGTGCCGAATGAACCGTGCCACGACATTCTTGGTTACAGTGGCATAGGAAGCTGCTTCAACCCACTTCGTAAAGTAATCGATCGCTACCAGGATGAAGCGATGCCCGTTGGATGCCGTAGGTTTAATCTCGCCGATCATATCAATACCCCACATTGCAAAAGGCCAAGGTGCAGTCAAGACATTCAGAGGAACTGGAGGAACGTGCACCTTATCTGCATAAATATGGCACTTATGACATGTCCGAGAATGTTGGTAACAGTCGGCTTCCATTGTGGACCAGAAATATCCTGCCCGAAGGATTTTCTTTGCCATGGTGTGTCCACTGGAATGCGTTCCGAAGGTACCTTCATGCAGCTCTGCCATGATCTTTTCTGCTTCAGCCTTATCCACACAACGCAGTAAGGTTGAATCATGGTTTCGCTTGTATAGAATGCCATTGCTGAGGAAGAACTTTGCAGCGAACCTTCTCAGAAACTTTTTGTCATTAATAGATGCATCCTCGGGGTATTCTTGAGCTTCCAAGTACCTCTTCACCTCATGATACCAGGGTTTTTCAGTTACCACCTCAGCCTCGAGATCACAGCAATATGTAGGTTCGTCCAGTTTCCAGATAATGATCCGGGGAGCCTCGTTGTCCCATTTGACTTTGAACATAGAAGACATCGTAGCCAGCGCGTCCGCCAACTGATTCTCCTCTCTCGGGAAGTGTTCAAAAGTTATCTCTGTGAAATGGGGGATCAATGTCAACACACATTCCTTATAAGGAATAAGGTTTGGGTGTTTCGTATCCCACTCGCCTTTGATCTGATTGATCACGAGAGCGGAATCTCCGAAGACACTCAGAAACTTGATCCTTAAGTCAATTGCAGCTTGAAGACCCATGATGCATGCCTCATACTCCGCCATGTTGTTGGTGCAGTTGAAACATAGTCGGGCAGTGAGTGGAGTATGAGTGCCTTTGGGGGATATGATCACAGCGCCGATACCGTTACCCAAAGCGTTGGAGGCTCCGTCAAAGTGCATAGACCATCGGGATCCTTCCTCAGGTCCTTCATCCGGTCCAGGTACTTCACAATCAGTCACTACCATGATGTTCTCGTCAGGAAATTCAAAGTTCATTGACTGGTAGTCATCCACTGCCTGATGTGCCAAATGGTCTGCCAATACACTTCCCTTGATAGCTTTCTGAGTCGTGTACTGGATGTCATATTCCGTCAAGATCATCTGCCATCTTGCTATTCTTCCAGACAGAGCAGGCTTTTCGAATATGTACTTTATTGGATCCATTTTTGAAATCAACAGAGTAGTGTGAGTCAGCATATACTGTCTCAGCCGGCGAGCAGCCCATACCAAAGCGCAACAAGTTTTCTCGAGCAGTGAGTATCGGGTCTCACAGTCGGTAAACTTTTTGCTAAGGTAATAAATGGCATGCTCTTTTCGGCCAGACTCGTCATGCTGCCCCAGCACACACCCCATTGAGCTGTCAAGTACTGTCAGGTATAGTATTAGAGGTCTCCCTTCAATCAGTGGCATAAGAATGGGTGGTTCTTGGAGATACTCTTTGATTCTGTCGAAAGCGGCCTGACATTCATCATTCCAACGTACTACCTGATCTTTCTTTAGCAGCTTGAAGATTGGTTCACAGGTAGCAGTTAGATGCGAGATGAATCGGGCAATGTAATTCAGACGTCCTAGAAAGCCTCTGACTTCTTGCTATGTCTTGGGGACTGGCATTTCTTGTATGGCTTTAACCTTGGCAGGGTCCACTTGAATACCTTTGTCGCTCACAATGAAGCCTAGCAACTTTCCAGATCTTACCCCAAATGTGCATTTGTTCGGGTTCAACCTCAGCTTGTACAACTTCAGACGGTCAAACAGTTTCTGTAGATGGTCAAGGTGTTCTTCCTCAGTTTGAGACCTTGCAATCATATCATCGACGTACACTTCAATCTCATGGTGGATCATGTCATGAAATAAAGCAACCATGGCACGTTGGTAGGTTGCCCCAGCATTTTTCAGTCCAAAAGGCATGACCTTGTAACAGAAGGTGCCCCACTGAGTTACAAAGGTAGTCTTTTCCATATCTTCAGGAGCCATCTTGATCTGATTATAACCTGAGAACCCATCCATGAAGGAGAACACCTTGTGCTGAGCAGTATTGTCAACCAGAACGTCAATGTGAGGCAGGGGGAAGTCATCCTTGGGGCTCGCCCTGTTCAAATCCCTGTAATCAACACACATTCAGACCTTACCATCTTTTTTCGGTACCGGAACCACATTGGCAACCCACTGAGGGTAAGAAGTCACTGCTAGAAACCCGGCATCAAACTGTTTCATAACCTCAGCTTTGATCTTCTCGGACATCTCTGGACGCATACGGCGGACCTTATGTTTAACCGGAGGGCATTCTTCCTTGGTAGGTAAGTGATGGACCACAATGTCGGTATCCAACCCAGGCATGTCTTCGTAGGACCAGGCAAAGATTTCCACATAATCATGCAACATCTGAACCAACCTTTGTTTCACGCTGAGCTCTAGATTGGAACCAATCTTGACTTCCTTTCTGTCCGTCTCAGTACCCAGATTTACCGTTTCCACTGGCTCTTCATGTGGCTGAATGACCCTCTCTTCCTGGAGTAACAGTCTTGCAAGCTCACCAGGCACTTCGCAATCATCTTCACCTTCGTCTTCGGCTAAGTTGATCGGATTTTCGAAGTCATAACTGGCAGTAGCAGAGTCGTTACCAGTGAGATCCAGAGTGGATTGAAACCTGTATAGGTGTGCGTGTGTAAATATAGCTGTTTTGCAATATATAAAGAAAGAAAGAAAGGGAGCACAAGATTTGAAATGCAAAAAACGTCCAATGTTTTTATTCATGATATATGGAAATGACAAGTAATAAGCCCTCACAAATGAAGCCACGGTGCCCCGGGTAAGACACCGGGCCATAAAGTTCCAATTTATTGTTCATTACAGATTAAAAAACAAAGGAATTCATTACTGAGTAACAAAAGTAACAGGTATGTAGTCTTTTGCAGTCCAATTGCTCAATCCACCGTCAGTCGTCGGGTAGATCCAGCTATCAAACTCTGATTCCTCCGCATCGCCTTCAATAGCATTCACTCCCGGGTTAGTGATAAACACGGGAGGTCTTCCGATCCTTGCTTTGCGTACAGCCCTCTGAGCCTCTGCAGTGAAACCCAGCCCAAACTTGTCAGTCTTAGGAGTAAAATCAGGGAGCCTGCCCCAGTTAGCACATTCACCTTTCTCAATTACAGCCCGGGCGTCCTTCAAGGAAGCCATCTTCAAAGGAGAGTCTTCTTCAATCACTGTCTCAGCTGACACCAATGTTGGAGGCACCTCTTCGAAATGTTGAAAGGGGGTTTCAATGAACTCCCCGTCCATCTCTATATACCGGAACGAGTTCAGATGACTAACCATGTATTCTTCCTCCCCCTGCACTGTAACAATCTTTCCTCTGACAGGGTATTTGAGCTTTTGATGTAGAGTGGAGGTCACAGCCCCAGCCCTGTGGATCCAAGGACGACCCAGTAAGCAAGAATAGGATGGTCGGATGTCCATCACATAGAATGTTGAATCAAAGACTTGAGAACCAACCCGGATTGGAATGTCTACTTCACCATGTACCATCCTCTTCGACCCGTCAAAGGCCCGGACAATAATATTACTAGGCTTCAACTCCAAACCCTCACAATCCAACCTGACTAAGGCCTTCTTGGGCAATACATTTAGTGAAGAACCGGTGTCTACCAACACATGTGCGAGAGTAGTACCCCTGCATTCAATGGAGACATGCAGGGCATCATTGTGGTTTTTTCCCTTGGCAGTCAGATCAGCATCAGAGAAACCCAACCCATTGTCAGCGGTCAAGTTGGCCATGCAATCAGTAAATTGATCCGCAGACGTCTCTTGTGGCACATGGGCCGTCTTTAGGAATGAAATCAGGGCCTTGGCATGGGCCTCCGAGCACAACAACAGTGATAGCATAGAGATCTTAGAGGGGGTATGCCCCAGCTGTTCAACGACGTTGAAATCGCTCTTCTTGATGATCTTAAGGATTTCCTCCATCTCTTGCTGGGAGGCTTCAACATTAACGGTCTTAGGTGCCTCCATCTGGGCAGGCACATCAGCAATCCCTTTGCCCCGAGTGTCAGATGACTCGGCTGCAGGGGTAGAAACTTGATCAAGAGGGGAAACAGGCGCACTTGTAGGCGTGATGATAAGAGGTCTTCGGATAACTGGTGGCGCAATGTCAGGCGAGAAGAGCCTGCCACTGCGAGTAACTTTAGCGGTACCGGTGATATTACTGATACCGGTACTAGTGTTGAACTCCTGCTTCACTCCGAGTACATACACATCTGCCCCATAGTGCCATGGGACAGCCTTGTCAGACTTATAGGGGAGGGGCCCCGGAACAGTAATGATAATAGGTGCAACAGACATGATTTTGACTGGCTTCCTCGGGGGAGCCTTGGTAGGATTGTTGAAGATGGTGACAACAGATACTTCTTCAGTAGGAACAATAGGAACAACGGTCTTCTTGAACAAGATTTCTTTGCTATCCATCAGGTTTTGGATGCCTGACTTCAGCAACGGACAACCAGCAGGGGAAACGGCACACAAAAGGCAACCCTTGCTACAACCCGGAAATAAACCAGCCAGCAACAGGTTCCTCTTGACGGTCAATAAAGGGGTAGCAACATTATCCACAGAAACTGCATACAGGTCTTCCTCAATAGCATTTACTCCATGCTGGGGCATAGGAGCAGTCACAATGTTGGGCCTTTCAGGCGCCTCAAACTGTATTTCCTTGGCATCGATAAGGTCCTGAACCTTATTTCTTAGGGCCCAGCAATCATCAGTAGAATGCCCCGGGCTATCGGAGTGATAAGCACAGCGGGCGTTGGGATTATACTTTGGAGAGGTTGTGTTTACCACCTTCGGAGCTTCTCTGACGGTTACCAAATTGGTCGATAGCAGTTGCGGCAAGATCTGCGACAAGGTCATACTAAGCCGAGTATATTCTCTTCTGGGTCTCTCACCTCTTGGTTGGTTAGATTGCCGAGGAGCGGCAGCAGGCTTTGCAATCACCACCGCGTTGACAGCTTGGCGGCGTTATGGTTTATTTTGCCTCCTGGGGCCATACACATCACTGGCTTCCTTCTTGAAAGGCTTCTTCTCAGAACTTGAGGACGCACCTTTCTGTATCTTCCCTGATTTCATCCCAGCTTCTATCCTTTCACCAGTCAGAATGAGGTATGTGAAACCTGCAGAAGAATTACCGATGAGATGGTTGAAGAACGGCCCAGATAGGGTCCCTAAGAACATGTCCACGAGTTCACGGTCGGTTAACGGCGGCTGCACCCTGCCAGCCAGGTCCCTCCACTTCTGTGCATACTCTTTAAAACCTTCTCCCGATCCTAGCGACATACCCTGGAGTTGGGTACGTGTAGGAGCGAGGTCGGCATTGTACTGATACTGCTTATAAAAAGCAGTAGCCAAGTCCTCCCAGTTACGAACCTTGGTTCCATCCAGCTGATAGAACCATTCGAGATGAGTCCCTAAAAGACTCTCCTGGAAGAAATGGATCCATAAGTTCTTGTCCACAGTGTATGGTTGGATCTTCCGCACATAAGATCTGAGATGTAGCTTAGGGCAGGATGCCCCGTCATACTTTGCGAAAGATGGTGCTTTGAACTTGTGTAGGATCACCACACCAGAAGATAGACCCAAGTCTCCGAAATCCAACCCAGGCACTTGTTGAATTTCCATGGCATTCAGCCGATCCTCTAACTGCTTGTACTTGTCTTCAGCTGGAGGGTACTGCTCTTCATTGAAATCAGTCTCGTTGTCAGAGACCACAGGACTAGGAACCCTTCCCCCCTGGGGACTGCCTTTCCCTACAGAAGAACCAGCTTGATCAACCTCATTCTGCAGTGTGTTTCCAAACCTCCGGCCAGTGTTGAATAGTACACTCCTCTTCTTCTTCTTCTTGACCAGCAGAGCCTTCAATTCCTCTTGACCTTGGGCTAAACTCATGATCAACTCTTGGAACTGGGCGTTCTGAGCCTGGAGGGCCTTGATGGATTGCTCAGTAGATGATTCAGGATTCATGATGGCGAGCTGAAATAAACAGCGAAGAAGATTAAACCACCTGTAAAAAGAGTACCTGCTATGCACATGATGCATGATATGCTGTTTATGCAATGCATTCAAGGGTTCGAAAGTTCAAATTTGTTGTAGACAAAAAGAAACACACGTTATCATTAAGAAATAATTGTTCAGTACATCAAGGCCTCATGGGCAAAACATTACAAAGCAAATTAATCCCAAAAGACACTGCGCATCCTCTTTGGAGCTATGTAAGTGTTGAGAGTCTTTTCCTCGTGCAGTAGGTGAGTGAGCTCCAAGACTTTCTTCTCACTAGCATGTAGACTGGCTTCAAGAGAATTCCGTTCTTCCTTAAGCTGGATCCAGCTCTTCTGCATTTCTTCCCAGGATGTAGGCATGTCAGGATGTTGAATGGTGTAGGGAACCTCTCCTTCCAAAACTGGCTCTTTGATCACAGGGAGAACATGAGGATATGGCATCACTAGCTTCTGGGAGCGGGCTCGTACCCACTTGAGATAAGGCTCCAACGGGATGGAGTTCCTGTGCCCTAATGTCTTGCTGTCTACCTTGTTGGGCGTCCTCTAAGCTCTGATAAATCTCTGCCGAAGTCCTTATGCATCGTTGTCGAAGTCAAAAACTATGTCAGGAATTAACATGTCATGAGGGCCATCCCTCCGAGCATAACCAAACTGTCTCAAAGCCAAGCATGGGTTGTAAGTAATACCCCCTCTGATTCCAAGTAAAGGAACATTAGGAAACTCCCCGCAACAATCAATGATAGTGACATCCTCTCTGGACCGAGAACACCAATGTATATCTGCATGTGTAAGAGTCATCAATCATTGTGACCATCTCAAACCCCACTCATTCTTCAAAACTGATTGTGGAAAGTGCGAAATAAACCACCTTCCCAAGAGAGGAGTGCAACACATAAGAACACCTCTTTTTCTCATGGTTCGAGTGTAACATGAGTGAAGGATGTCCCCAAGCAACGTGGGTATAGGATTCCTGGACATGAAGATCTTGACAGCATTGATATCTATAAGCTGGTCTGGATTAGGGAACAACACCAACCCATAGACAAGGAGGGCCACAACTTCTTCAAAGGCTTGTAGGTCAAGGGAATTCCAACATTCTTGGGCCTTCTCAAACAGAAACTTGGCCAAGAACCCTTTGATACCACTTCTAACTTCCCAATGTCCCTTGATGTCAGATGGTTGTAGGCATAATGCTTTAGCAACCTCTTCAAGTTTTGGTTCCCTTTCCATACCGTTGTAGGGTAGTTGACTGAGGATAGGGATCTTTAGAAGCTGGGAGAACTCTTCCAAGGTAGGCACCGGTTGATAATCCAGGAAAGTAAAGCAGTGGTGCAGAGGGTCAAAGAACTGGAAGAGGACCTTTATCATGTCTTCCTCAATGTTGGTGTTGACCAAACTGATGAGTCTTCCATGTTTCTCACTGAAAGAAGAACTCTCGGGAATCCTGGATATAAGCTCCTTAAGCTGAGGAGGGACCCTTACAAGGTTGACCTGAATTGTCTTTCTGCGGATAGTTTCCATGTCCTACAAAACAAGAACAAAGATGAAGATTCGAACCCCTGAAGTGGTTAGTCAATGCATATGATGTTGTATGATGTTATGATATTATGATAAAAACACACCACAAGTATCCACAAAAAGCAAACATGGTAAGGCACACAAGTCACACAAGACAGCCCTTAGAGTTTAGGCCAACATGGGGTCTAGGTATTACCCTCTTGAAGTTGGTGGGCTCAAAACCTGTCCTATCAAAAGTAACCGGGTTCTAAGGAGCTCAATATCATTGGGTTGTTTTCTGTGTTCATTGTTTTGATTTAGCCACTGAACTGGCGATCAAGATATTCCAAGAAAACAACCCTCAATGAGTGTAGTATCGAGTATCTACCAACTTCGGACTGTACCAAAGTCGGTCATCTCACTACCCCTAAAGAGGCCAGGATGGTTCAAGTAAGGTTCCTAAGGTCAGTTGATGCTTCACGACACCACGCGGCGGCCCCGTACTCTCCTTGACTTGACTCAAGGGTTACCGGTACTCACCAAAGTGCCACATCAATGTAGCAACTGTTTCAACCGTGTCGGTATACCCCGCACAGTTCCCTCACAATTTGTTGCTACCTAAAAGGTATCCAACAGATCCGGGTTAGGATCTATGAAACTCCCAAAATAGGCCCACAATATTTAAAGCAATCAAAACAGGCAATTGAAAACATAAGAGTGGTCTAATCCTAAGGTACACCTCACTTATAAATATCCCCAGCAGAGTCGCCAGTTCTGTGATCGGTGGAAATAGAACTGACTATTTTTTAAGCTGGTTCGCGAAATGTCGCGGTAAGCAAGAGTCGCCACCGTCTTTTATTTTCTCCAACAAGGAAAGGACAAAAGCACAGCAAAATTCCTTTTCGAGATGTTTCTCGGTTCGGGAGGTAGATTATAGAAATGGAAGGTGTTAGCACCCTTTATATCCGTGGTTATCCACGGGCTCTTAGGTACTTGCTCACTATGTTTTCAAAAAAATGTTTTGCTTTTCTTGTGTTTGTGGGTTTTGAAAAAAGTTTCATTGAAAGATTTCTGAATAACTCTTGTATCTGTCCTCAAGAGTGTTTGAAAAATTCGTTTTGAAAGCTTTTTGAAAGTGTCAGTGTGAAAAGATTTTTGTTTTGTTTTTTAGAAGAGAGCAAGTATCCATGTGTCATCTACCTACCCTTAAGGAATTAGTCTGTGTAAAAGTCCTTAAGGTAGTGCCATCCCACCATTGAGAGGTAGGTAGCACCACCGTTGGAGGTGTTCGGGTCAATTCGATTGTAGGGGCAGTGTGGTCACCGAAGCAATAGCAGGACACCTTAGAAGCTACCCTTATGTCCTAGATCCTTTTTAATCCGAGGCAACCGTTTCGAGGCAACTGGATCATGGACATAAGAGCGACCGCTAAAACATCCTATACTTGACGACCATATTTCGAAGGCAACGAGTGAGGCGTACCCTAGAAGTGGTGTGTGTATTGTGTGTTGTTTTCAGTTTATATTTATCTTGGATCATGGTATTGTGAGCTACGCGTTGTTTTTAATTAACATACATTCTTTCATGCAATTTAGAATTTAGGAGTACGGAAAATTAAAAGACGGAAAGATAAAAGCTACGCTATTACAAGGCGCGGGTCTATACATCGCCAAAATACAAAGACCCGTTTTGATAAAAGATGCGGAAAGTAAAAGAAACCTAATTACTATTATATCCGGAAAGCAGTTACATAATAATCAATAAGAAAAATAATGCGCAAGATAGAAATTAAATGGGACGTCCGATGGTTTTGACTCTTTTCTTGAAATTAAAAGAAATTAAAACCTAATTAATTATTTAGAGGAAAGAAAGTGTTTTTTTTTTGTTTTTTTGTATTTATTATGGAAATAAGGAAAAAAGGAATTAAAATTAAAGTTAGTGAAACCCTAGTTCTAAATTATTTTTAGTTATTAAAGAAAATATTAAAGTTAACCTAATTTAAGCTAATTAATTAATTTACATGTTTATTTACAAAAATAATAATAATAAATAATGATGAAAATAATTAATTAAGAAAAGATATAAAATGTCAAAAAACCTAATTCTATGTATTTTTTATTTATTAAGAAAAGTATTAGAATTAAAACCTAAATTAAACTAAATTAGTTATTAGAATTTATTTACAAAAATAGGTTAGTGGTGAAATTAAGAAATTATTAAATATATTTTGTATTTTGATTTTCTGTTTTTATTATGGAAAAAATTATTTGAGTGAATTAATGATAATTATAAAAAAAAAACAATTGAAAGAAATTAAAAGAAAGAAAAGAAAACAAATATGCAAACCAAGGGGGGTGTCAGGCCCATGTGGAGGTGTTGGTGAGGAATTTTGGCCCATTAGACAAAGCCCTTGCTGACTTTTCAGGGATCATGTGCACGTTGGTTGACCCAAGCGTATGATAGACTTCATCCTGTGGCCACTGGATTGATCTCATGCCCACTTGGCAGGCTCAAGCGTGAGTATGTATGGTGAGCCTTTGAACGAACGCTGCACTAGAATATGTTAAAACAAAAATTATGAATTATGTGGGGGGACCTGGGAATCGAACCCATGTCCCATTGCTTGCAAGACACGTCCTCCACCATCTGAGCTACCAAACGCGTTTGTACATATAATGGACAACAATTATAATATATGAACAAGCCAATTATGCTGAAATATTAAAAAAAACACGCTAACATTTGAATGTCCCAGTCACATAATGCCACGCGTGCTTCGTCTTTGTTTGTCCCTGCAACATGAATCAAGTAGCGGGGGTTTTAAACCCCCACAAAGCAAAAGTCCAGAAAATAGCGAATAGCCCTGTGGATCACATAAATTAAGCGCGAGGGTTTCATTCGATTCGTCTTGTGGCAACGAATTTGTCCATATATGGCTTGAAGTCTAATTTTACAGCATACGCAAAGCCCTAATTTTTGAACCTTGGAACCCTAGATATCGCCCATGGTAGATTTTGATTTAGGCAGTTTCAGCACAATTCAATTATACCAAAAGCTTCAGGGAGATGTCAGTAATACAAATTAACAAGCAAAACATGTTAATGATGCGTGTAAATTAAGTTTCGATTAAGAAAATATTTGATCAAACCCAGACTTTGTTTTACCGTTTCTTTGAGTATGAGAGCTGGAAAGTGGTTGCAACACGTTCAGGGAACTCTCAGCAAGGGATTGGAATCAACAACCTTCTCTGAATTGGACTGTAAATCAGAAAACAGTTTTTGAGTTTTTTTCACTTTTTTCAATGTTGCATATGATGTTCTTGCAGCAATTTTTCGTGTCTTGGAATAGGGTTCGCTTATGCCTTTGTATGTGAAGCAAATTAGGTCAAGAATGAGCCCAAAAGTCCATGAATTTATGACTTGAATATTTGATTGCCTAATCATATCTTTTCCAATATTTTCTTTCATGAAACCTTGCCAATCATGGATTTCTTTGCCTTGTTGATTGAGAAACGAATTGCCAGCTTGCCCTAGTCACATTTGCTGCACAAAAAGATCTAAAAAAGCATATCTTTGAATTTTCTTATAATTAAAACTAATTAAATGAATTAATATAAATATAAATCCAATTAATTAATCAAAAATAAGAAAATAAATTATTTTAAGTTCAATGGGTCGTGCATAGGCTTTGGGTAATGATTCAAGAAAGAATTTGAGGCCCATTAGCAAATTTGAAGTGTTTTAGGCAAAGTTGACTTTTGAAAGTTCCCAAAAATTTCCCAACTTCTCCAATGCATATCTTGCTCAATTTTGAAGCTATGATCATGTTCTTTGACATTTTGGAAAGGTCTTGAAGTCCTCTAACCAATGTATTTGGTCCCATGTCATTTTGATTTACCAATCTCAAGTTATGGTGTTTGACTTAAAGTGCCTTTTTGTTGACTTTTGAAAATGACCTATAATGTTGAAATTGATAACTTTTTGTGAGAGCATTTCTTGGACTTGGAGTGTGAATATGAGTTGTAGGAAATGTCATCCTCTTCAAAATGAGCATTGGATGGGATTTTTCTCATGAACCATGAAAAAGTTATGCCTTGGTCAATTTACAGTTGACTTTTCAGCTGTCCAAAAGTAGAAACTTTTGCATCTTGAGACTTTTTGAGCCATGCTTGAGAAATCATGATCAAGAATTGATAAAATGATGATTGTGGCTTCAAAATGAGATTTTGACCAAAAATTTTGACTTTTGACTGTCAAATGACCATTTTCCCCTGCAGTTGACTGTGAAGCATTTAGGGCTTTTGACTGTGCAACTTGATGCTGTGAGTCTTGAAACTTGACATATGGATGCTTGACAATGTATAGGGGCACATGGGACTTGATTGGACCTTTGAAAACTTCAATTTCTTTTCCAGAACCAAAACCCTAATTTTGACTGTGTTAGGAGGCAATTGGACTGTGCAACCCTTGAGAGATTTTGAAGCTTGATTTTGCCAAATCTTGAAGAATATGGGAGGGCAAATTTTGGGGTAAAACAGAGGTCTACATAGAAGATATGATAGCCCGATCACAAACAGAAGAAGAACACTTGGATCACTTGCAAAAGCTATTTGAGAGACTAAAGAAATACAAGCTAAGGTTAAACCCAAACAAGTGCACATTCGAAGTACGGTCCGGTAAACTTTTGGATTTTGTCGTCAGTAACAAGGGTATTGAAGTCGATCCTGCCAAAGTTAAAGCAATACAAGAAATGCCTGCTCCTCGTACTGAGAAGGAAGTCAGAGGATTCTTGGGACGCTTGAACTATATTTCCAGATTCATTTCTCACCTAACAGCTACTTGTGAGCCAATCTTCAAACTATTGAAGAAAGATCAAGTAGTCAGATGGAATGATGAATGCAAAATTGCTTTCGACAAAATCAAAGAGTACTTGCAAGAGCCTCTTGTTTTGATGCCACCAATCGAGGGAAGACCACTGATCATGTATCTGACTGTTTTAGAAAAATCAATGGGGTATGTATTGGGGCAGCATGACGAGTCTGGCCGAAAAGAGCACGCTATTTACTACCTGAGCAAAAAGTATACCGACTGTGAAACCAGATATTCACTGCTTGAGAAAACTTGATGCGCTCTGGCATGTGCTGCTCGCCGGCTAAGATAGTATATGCTGACTCATACTACCTTGTTGATATCTAAGATGGATCCGATAAAATACATCTTCGAGAAGCCTTCTCTTTCTGGGAGGATAGCTAGATGACATATGATCTTGATAGAATACGACATACAGTATACTACCCAGAAATCTATAAAGGGCAGTGTGCTAGCTGATCATCTTGCTCATCAAGCTGTAGAAGACTATCAGCCCATGAAGTTTGAATTCCCAGATGAAGACATCATGACATTGGACAAATGTGGAGAAATCAAGCCATATGACGAACCTGAACAAGGATCCCGATGGACCCTGTTCTTTGATGGGGCATCCAATGCACTTGGTAATGGTATCGGCACTGTACTCATATCTCCGGAAGGGTGTCATACTCCTTTTACTGCCAGACTTTGCTTCAACTATACGAACATGGCGGAATACGAAGCATGCATCTTTGGTCTCAGAGCGGCCATAGACTTGGGAATCAAATCTTTAGATGTATTTGGAGATTCAGCTTTGGTCATCAGTCAGATCAAAGGGGAATGGGACACCAAGCACCCAAACCTTATCCCTTATAAAGAACATGTTTGACACTGCTACCACATTTTGAGAAGATTACCTTCGAGCATTTCCCTCGACAAGAAAATCAGCTAGCAGACGCTCTAGCCACAATGTCATCTATGTTTAAACTTAATTGGGATAACGAGGCTCCCTGGGTCACCGTCGAACGAATGGATGAACCAGCGCATTGTCACGAGATTAATACTGAAGAGGTAGTGGACCAGCCTTGGTTTCATGAAGTCAAGAGGTATCTCGAGGCTCAAGAATATCCAGAAGGAGCTTCAATCAATGATAAAAAGTTCTTAAGGAAATTCTCTGCTAAGTTCTTCCTTAGTAATGGCATCCTGTACAAACATAATCATGACTCCATTCTACTTCGGTGTATGGTTAAGATTAAGGCTGAAAAGATCATGGCTGAATTACATGAAGGTACTTTTGGCACTCACTCCAGTGGGCATATGATGGCGAAGAAAATCCTACGGACATTCTATTATTGGTCTACCATGGAAGCAGGTTGCTATCAACACTCTCGGACCTGTCATAAGTGTCAAATTTATGCTAACAAGGTGCATGTACATCCGGTTCCTCTGAATGTCTTGACGGCTCCTTGGCCCTTTGCTATGTGGGGAATTGATATGATTGGAGAGATCAAGCCTACAGCCTCCAATGGACACCGTTTCATTCTAGTGGCCATTGACTATTTTTCCAAGTGGGTTGAGGCAGCTTCATTCGCTTCCGTTACCAAGAACGCTGTTGCCCGCTTCATCAAGCAAAATCTCATTTTCCGGTACGGTATCCCGGAAAGGATCATCACTGACAATGGTACAAATCTTAACAACACTATGATCACGGCCTTGTGCGACCAATTCAAGATTCAGCATCACAATTCTTCCCCTTATCGGCCAAAGATGAATGGTGATGTCGAAGCTGCGAATAAAAACATTAAAAAGATCATACAAGAGATGATAGTCATGTACAAAGACTGGCATGAGATGCTATCATTCGCTCTCCACGGGTATCGTACCACGACTCGCACATCAACCGGGGAAACACCCTATTCTTTGGTTTACAGCATGGAGGATGTCTTACCTATTAAGGTTCAGATCCCCTCTCTGAGAATTATGAAGGATGCAGGTTTGAATGAAGACGATTGGATCCAGACTCGACTTGATCAACTGAACTTAATTGATGAAAAGAGACTTACTGCTGTTTGCCATGGTCAAATGTATCAAAAACGGATGATCAAGGCTTTCAACAAGAAAGTCAGGCGCCGAGTATATCAAGTTGGGGATCTGGTGATCAAACGTATCATCTTGCCACAAAGTGATCCCAGGGGAAAATGGACTCCTACCTATGAAGGACCATTTGTAATCAAGAACATATTCTCCGGTGGGGCAATGATCTTGACCACCATGGACGGTGACGACCTGCCACACCCTGCGAACGCGGATATAGTCAAAAGATACTATGCATAAGAGACCCGCTAGGTTGAAACACCTAGGCAATAAAGGGGCATCCCGGTGAACCAAAAGGTTCGGGCAAAAATTAGGGATAAAATAAAAAAATCTGTACACCCGGCAAGTTGAAAACCCGAAAGGGAGACTTGGGCAAAAAAGGGTTTCCCGGTGGACTGAAAACCCGAAAGAGAGGTCCAGGCAAAAGTTAGGGAATTAAAGCGTATGACTATGTCCCGTCGAATAACTTACGGACAACCTTTGACCTCCACTGACAAACTCGGAGTTTCTGATCAATTCAATCATTTTCGGACGAAGCAACAAATAGACAAGATATTCAGAGATATGAAGGCTATAGCAGAATGGGAACCCCATGGGATTATTACACATAGCTATCTTTCTTTGTATAAATTTTTCTTGTTTTATGGCACCATTCTCTTACTAGAATGTTTGTCTCCTTTGTACAAAATACTTATTCAAAGTCAATACAAAGATACCCCTTTGAAAGTGAAAAAATTATCTGTCTTTTCTTTACGATTGTGTTTTATTTGAAAAAGCGTCCAATGATTCATTGATGAACATATGCATTTGAACATAATCACTGTTTACAAATAAACAAAATGAGAGAGACAATTATTGATAGGTTGAAAGGACAGGAAAATGTCTTTAGGCTATTCCATAAGTAACCCCCACAGTACGTCATTTGAATCCCCAGCGGAACAAATTCCAATTTATTAATCCCCAGTAGAAATCATCAAATTTCTCAGGATTCCCCAAACAGATCTTACAAGCAGTACATGGCATTGCCCTCACGACAAAATCTACTTCTCTCAACAAGAGTTCGTCAGTACTTCAACTTCAAGACGTGAAAATTCAACATAGCCTCAGTAGCATTCAAGGATTTATTTTCCTCAATCATACAACAATACAACAAATCAGCTTACTTACGCATACATCACATCCACATATCATAAACATTGATAAAGCGACTACATTGCATCATACATTTCATGCAACATAATTTTGTGTTTCAGCTAACATTTTACCCTTTTCAGGATAAGATTAACAGCTACCATTAACAATATGCAATCATGATACAGTACGGATACGCTCCAGACAAGGATGCCATTCTGATACTCATTCAGATTCAACTTTCAGATACAGTACAGATACGCTCCAGACACGGATGCCATTCTGTTACTCATTCAAATTTAGATTTCAGATACAGTCCAGATATGCTCCAGACACGGATGCCATTCTGTTACTCATTCAGATTCAGATTTCAGATACAGTATGGATACACTCCAGATACAGATGCCATTCTGATACTCATTCAGATACAACTTTCAGATACAATGCAGATACGTTTCAGACACGGATGCCATTCTGTTACTCATTCAGATTCAGATTTCAGATACAATCCAGATATACTCCAGACATGGATGCCATTCTGTTACTCATCCAGATTCAGATTTCAAATACAGTACAGATACGCTCCAGACACAAATGCCATTCTGATACTCATTCAGATTCAACTTTCAGATACAGTACGGATACACTCCAGACACAGATGCCATTCTGATACTCATTCAGATTTCAAGTTCAGATACAGTACGGATACACTCTAGACACGAATGCCATTCTGATACTCATTCAGATTCGACTTTCATATACAGTACAGATACGCTCCAGACACTGATGTCACTCTGATACTCATTCTTTCAGCTTACAATTTACAATTCAACAAACATTTTTGGATGGAATCTACAAGCCCATCTCCAACAAGATTCTATCACTTCTCCAAATGGCATCTTTAAGCCCATTCCCTCAACTACACATCATCGAGTGCAAATTTATGGGCACTCTAGTGTCCAATCATCTTTCACCTTCAAGTCACGAATGGCAAAGCTCACCAATCTAACTCTTCAGGTTTAAGAAGATTGAACAAGGGAAGCTGTTGTACCCCAAAATTTTCCCTCTCCTTTATCAAGATTATTCTCACAAGATTTCTTTGACTCAAGACTGGATTAGGGTTTGATCAGCTCAAGACATCTCATCATGCACTGGTAACCCAAAATTAGGGTTTGGGATTGAACAAAGATTTTTGGACTATCAATGCTTCATATGACTTTCAAGTATCATTATAGACCCCTAAGATTACTCATGACAAGTTTCAAGCCTTGAACCAAATTTTTGATCAGTCAATTGGACAGTTGACCTAAAAAATCAACTGTATTAGGAAAAGTCAACCATGGCCAATTTGCAGTCAAACATCATAATCTTTTATCCAAATTAATATTATAGACTCATATGTGTCATTTGATCAAGTTTGGACCATAATTCCTCAAGAAATTTGATCAAATCATCAAAAGGGCAAAATGGTCAAAATTAGGGTTTTGACTGGGAAAGGGCAATTTCTGATTTTTTGACCTAGCAAATGACCAATTGATTTGAAGCATGATTTCAAGGTTTCAATTACATAATCATGACCTAATAACATGGTTCAAAACATTTCAATCCATTGAATTGGCAGATGAATTTTCCAGTCAACTGATCAAAAGTCAATTGTATATTGAAAAGTCAAACTTTGACTTTTTGGTCAAAATCAAGTACCAAGGATCACAATTCATCAAAACATGTCAAAATATGAAACTTGTTCATCAAGTAATCAAAGATTGAAGATTTGATTTTGAAATTTGAATTTTTTTTCTTAACAGGAAATTTTTCTAAGTATAGAAAATTTCTTATTTTTTTCTCAACTTTAGGCCAATTTTCCACCATGATACAAGATGATTCAAAGAAAGTTCCCAACATGAAAGTTGTAGACCTCCATGAAATATACAACTTTTCTTCACAAATTTTCCCCTAAATATGCTTGGATATCAAGATATAATTTTATGAACACATGCCCATGAACTAAAATAACAGTGAAATTTTGCCCTAATTTAGGCAGGTTTTTGACCCAACTTCATGGCAATTTTTCATATAGTTCCAAGAGGTATCTTGAAATTCATTTCAAAGACGAGTTATAAAAAACATTGCAAGCTTTCCAAAATGTCCAAGAACTCCATAGGATCATTTTTGAGTAGGGAGAATCGAAGAGGTGAAGTTGGAAATTTCTCACTTTGAATTCAAGCCATTTCATGAAGAACAAAATTCAAATCAGAACCTATGCTGCCTAATCCTTGCTTTACAGGTATCAAACTTGTTTCTCACTTCATAGCTTAATGCTTACTCAATTGACAAAGCCTTAATCTAAGCCCAAGGGTCTTTGTCCAAGCTTTAATTCCATAAATGGCACAAAGTTGCCATTGCCATTTTGGAAAAGCTTAACTTTTGCAACTTTTCAATTCTTGAGCATTGGACCTGTCTTCTCTACACACACAAGTCCTACAGACCTAAAGCAATTTGTATAGAGCTTATACCAACTCCAAGCAAGCTAGTACAAGCATGTAGAGACTTGTCCCTTCACTTTTCTTCAAAAGCAAGAAAGTGTGCAAAAAGCCTAGAACTGAAAAATCTGTTGTGGAATTGACTTAAAACTTTCTCTATACTAATATACAAACACATTATAACTTGAAACATGATTGCTAAATTCCAAAAACACTCCAATACTCCCTCTCACCAAAAACCTGTCAAAAACTTGCAGTTTGAGCATAAGCATAGAAATCCACAAATTGGCTCGTGTGTTTCAAGTTTTAATCATTCAAACACTTTACCTACCTCATATCTAAGTGATCCAGACCATCATCCTTGCACTGTAACTCCTCCTTCTTCATCTGCCATTTTTGTTTTCCAAGCTTGCAGGTTGACTTGGATAGAGAGTTTCAGACACTTTCAAAGCAAGGTAAGGATTGGAATACACTCAGGGAGGTTCAAGCAAGCTAAAGGAATCTTCAGGCCTTCATAAATCTCACTCAAACTCCATTCATGATCTCAGCTGAAAGAGGTAAGAACTCCAACTTTTATCTCTTCATACAGGCATCCATTGGCCACGATTTGTGAAAGAAAAATGTAGATATTATAGTGCTGAAGCCAACCATGTGCATATATTCCATTTCTGTTCATTATGTGTAGAGAATTTTGAAGTTCAAATTTCTGTAAAAATTAGGTTTAAAATTAGGGCTTTCAAAATTCGTTTTAATCTTTAATTGTTAGTTTCCATAAGTTACATGTTTGAAATCGTGGGAATGAGTACTATCATTTTCATGTTGGAAGTTTTCATTTTCATGGAGAAATGAGAAAGATACAGGAGTTCTGGCCAGCTTGAGGAAGAAGACGAAGTACAAGGCAAATGAAGCTGTTTATGTTATGTTTTTCTTGTTTCATTTGAACTAACAGATGTACAGCCACCCCAATGGTAAGGCAGCGCGCTAAGAATGCCAAGGTCATAGGTTCGAGCCTTGGTCCCTGCCTTTTGTATATTTTCTCACTTTTTGGCCATTTCTTTTGTTTTTGCAGCGCTGGGCTTTTTGTTCCATTGGGCTTATGATTTTTTTTAAAGCTTACCCTCTGTTTGCTTGCAGCACCCCTGGCCCATACATTTTATTTATTTGTTTTATTTCTTTTTTGTTTTATTAAATATTTTCTTAAATACATAAAAATCATGAAAAATATAAAACATGATAAATTTTGCATTTTGTTTATTTTATTTTATTTTCACATGAAAAAATATTTTTATTAAACTATATATTAATTATTTCTTTCTTAAATAAACTTGTAAATATAATAGAATTAGGTTAACTATTTTATTCCTTTTTTATTTCATACTTGTAAATATTTATTTTTTGATATGTAAAAAGACTAAACATTTTTCATAAAATATTATTTATTATTTTCAATACAAAAATACACAAAAATAATAGTTAAAGAATCCTTATTTTCTTTTAACAAATTAAAATTAGGGTTAATGAAAATCTTTTCTAAAAAATAATTTTTCCTTCTTAATTAATTTAAGTTCAATTTTGGTTTATTTATTAGGCTTAGATTAAAACTTCTTTTCACATAAAAAACAAAACAAAAATCCTTTTCTTGCATTTATATATATATATATATATATATATATATATATATATATATATATATATATATATATATATATATATATATATATATATATATATATATATATATATATATATATATATATATATATATATATATATATATATATATATATATATATATATATATATATATATATATATATATATATATATATATATATATATATATATATATATATATATATATATATATATATATCTTTGCATATTTAAACTGTCTTGTATATTATTTATTCTAATATTTGTACAAATTCGATTTGGTTGTAATAGCCTAATTAGATTTACATTATTACAAATCCCCATTCATAATTTGTATTCCCCCCTCCCATAAAAATATTGTAATAGCGTAGTAATCTTTAAATTACACAATTTACCGCTTTTTACATACCATGCTAGTAATTAAGGTTTGAATGGCAAGACAAAAACAAATCAAATAGAAAACCCTAAATCCAAGACAAAACTAAAGCATGAAATAACACACTTGCACACAAGCATCCTTAGGATTTCTCCACTTGGTTGCCTTATACAAAATGGCCATATTACGCATGCGAAGTATTTTAGCAAAACAAACAAATATAAGATCATAGTCCCTCGATGACGCTATTCTAAGTTTTCTTACAAGATGATCTTAGTCCCTCAAAAAATGCTAAGATACTTTGCAACATTGCTAATCATGGTTATACGATGACCCACGCCCATCCCGTTTACATCCAAAGATAGGGTTGCTTACCAAATCAGTGGTAAGACAACAATGTCAAAGGAATAGAAAATGAACAAGAAAGACATTTAAGTAGGTAGATTACTTTTAGTTACTTGCTCCGTTTCAAACAAATATCCTTGCTATTTTCAAAATAGACACATACATTTTCAAACATTGAAAACATTTTCAAAAAGACAAACATTTTTGTATACATTCTTACGAACAAGAATCATTTCAAAGATTGCCTAAACAAAGGCCTCTTTTACAAAATATTTTAAAAACCACACAAAACACAATTTCAAAACAAGAAGCAAATGATCTAGCAAGTAAACTAAGAGCCCATGGAAAACCATGGATGAAAAAGGTGCTAATACCTTCCCTTTTCATAATCTACCCCCCGAACTCAAGAAACAATCTCAAAGGTCTTTCCTGTGCTTTTTCACCTTTCCTTTTGGATAAAAGAAAAGTCGGTGGCGACTCTTGCTAACCGCAACATTTGCGATAAAATGCAAAACCCTCAACTCAGTTCTCCCACCGTATCACAACATGTCATTATCTCAAGCCCTTCAACATCTGCTCAGGCCCAATTTAGTGACATTGCGGGATCCTCCCGCCAACTCTGATACCTTGTTGCCGAGATATAATCCAAATGCAAAATGCGCTTACCATTCAAACAGCCCCAGGCATGAGACTGATTAGTGCTGGGCTTTGAAGAAAAAAATCCAGGATTTAATTGACAACAAGACTATCGAATTTGATCCTCCTCCGAAGCCAAATGTAATTACCTCTCCAATGCCGAAGCACGACAAAGGTGTTAATGTTGTCGAAGAAACAATCTTCATTGCCTCGGTTGAAGAATTAACTACTTTGTTGAATGTAATCAAGAGCAATCTACTGAAAGCTGGGACCTTCCCTGGTTGTGAAAAAGTTTGTGTAGGCTGTATGAGACAACCTAACGGGTGTGAGGAACTGAAGAAAGGTATACAATGCCTAATGGATGGCCGCAAAATCCTATTCGAAAATATTCCCACCATCGAAAATTCAATTGACAAAGCTGAAGATTTGACTATCATGACAATTTCAAACAAACCTCTTAGGATCTCATCCAAAGGTCCTATCAAGATTTCAAACGAACCAATCATTGCTCCTCTCATAATCACTGCTGCCGGACCTGTTCATACACCTCTGATAAAGCGGTACCATGGAATTATGGTGTTGAGGTTTATTATCATGGGGTAAAACAAGATTCTTGGATTGATGATAATGAAACTGGTGTTACTAATATTATTGGTTCTAGTAAAGTCACAAGAACATGAAGGGTCTTTTCCCCTATTATCTCACCACCAACCACTACCACAGTTCCAGTCTGCATAACCAATGGAAATGTTGGCACCAGAGGGAAAGAGAAAGAAAGTGAGCCTACCAGGGAAGAGGCATCTGCTGAAAAGTTTGTTATGGAAGAACCATCCACTCAAGAGATGGAGGAGATTCTGAAGATCATCAAGAAAAGCAATTTCAAAATAGTAGAGCAGTTGGGGCAAACCCCTTCTAAAATATCAATGTTGTTCTTATTGCTATGTTCCGACGCCCATGCACAAGCTTTGATTAAGTTTCTGAAAAAGGCTCATGTGCCTCAAGAAACCACAACCGACCAATTCGAGAACTGCGTAGCAAGTCTGACAACTGACAATGGTCTGGGGTTCTCCGACGCAGATTTAACTCCCATGGGAAAGAATCATAATAAAGCCTTGCATGTTTCTGTTAAATGTAAAGGGACCACGCTGGCACATGTTTTGGTGGACACATGCTCATCTTTAAATGTGTTACCTAAAGGCGCTTTGGATCGACTAGACTGTGAAGGTTTGGTTTTGAAGCCAAGTGATATTATTGTGAGGGCATTCCATGGGTCGAAAAGAATGGTTCATGGAGAGGTGGATCTCCCAATTAAGGTTGGTTCACAGATTTTCAACTCCACATTCTACATAATGGACATACGACCTGCGTACTCTTGCTTGCTTGGTCGCCCATGTATCCATGGGGTAGGTGCGGTCACTTCTACTCTCCACCAGAAGTTAAAATATCCAGTTCAAGGGAAGGTTATCACTATTTGCGGTGAAGAAGAATTTATGGTAAGCCATCTCAATTCTTTCAAGTACGTAGAAATGGATGGCGAATTCATAGAAACTCCTTGCCATACGTTTGAAGTTGTATCTGCCACCAAAAAATCTTGACACTCCAAGAGCCGATAAAGTTATCCCCAAGATGGTTTCTCTTAAGGATATCCATGCTGTGGTAGAAGAAGGAAACAATGAGATGTGGGGCCAGCTCCCCGATATCCCTTTCAAGGCAGACAAGTTTGGGATAGGTTTCACCTCCGAAGCTCAGAAAGAAATTAGAGGTGCTCGTACTGGAAAGCCGCCTCTCCACCTTAAAAGTCATGAAGTGAATGCTATAGAGGACTCCGGTGATGAGTGTGCTTTTGAAGACTGGATCTATCCAACAACCGAAGGGAAGCTCAACATTTGGCATGCAAAGGATTTTACTCATGTTTCTTTCATTGAGGAGTAATTACTGTTTACTTTTTCTGTCAATTCAGGAACTCTATGTTTGTAATATTATCTCCAAACAACGACCTTTAAGCCACGTGCCTTGCCCAGGGCACTTTGGTCCTTTTGTCAAAGGGTTTTATTTATGTTCATCAAATCATATGATTATTCAGTACATTGGACTCTTTTGCATTCAAATATTTGTGTTCATTGTCTTTCTTTTCTTTCAAATACATTGTCAAAAAAATAGCCATGTATCTTACATGCACACACACACACACACATTTTTGCAGGTTTACATCCACTCTGGATCATATTGCCAATAACTCTACTATAGCCAACTATGACTTTGAATGTCCTATCAACCAAGTCGAAGACGAAAGCAAGGAAGATTGTGACATACCAGGAGAACTAGCCAAACTCCTATTACAAGAGGAAAAAGCTATTCAACCACATGAAGAGTCAGTAGAGGTTGTCAACTTGGGTACTGAGTCAGATAAGAAAGAAATCAGAATCAGCGCTAATTTTGAAAGCAGTGTCAAGAGCCATTTGGCTCAGATGTTGCGCGATTATGTGGAAGTATTTGCTTGGTCTTATGAAGATATGCCTGGGTTAGATACCGACATCGTGGTTCATCGTCTGCCAACTAAAGAAGACTGCCCTCCTGTCAAACAAAAAGTTTGTCGCATGAGGCCTGATATGTCTGAAAAGATCAAAGCCAAAGTAATGAAACAATTTGATGCAGTGTTCCTAGCTGTAACATCCTATCCTCAATGGGTGGCCAACATAGTGCCACTACCAAAGAAAGACGAGAAAGTTCGCATGTGCGTAGACTATAGGGATCTGAATAGGGTAAGCCCCAAGGATGATTTCCCTCTACCACACATTGATGTCTTAGTCGATAATATTGCTCAGCATAAAGTCTTCTCATTCATGGATGGCTTCTTAGGCTATAATCAAATAAATATGGCTCCCGAAGATATGGAAAAAACTACTTTCGTTACACAATGGGGCACCTTCTGCTACAAGGTCATGCCGTTCGGGTTAAAGAATGCAGGGGCACCATATCAAAGGGCTATGGTTGCTTTATTTCATGACATGATTCATCATGAGATAGAGGTATATGTGGATGATATGATTGCTAGATCACAAAATGAAGAAGAACATCTCGATCACCTACACAAACTATTCGAAAGACTAAAGAAGTACAAGCTGAGGTTAAACCCTAACAAGTGCACGTTTGGAGTACGCTCTAGAAAGCTTCTAGGTTTTGTTGTCTGCAATAAAGGCATTGAAGTTGATCCCGCCAAGATAAAGGCCATCCAAGAAATGCCAGTCCCCCATTCTGAAAAAGAAGTCAGGATTCTTGGGCCGTCTCAATTACATTTCCCGTTTCATATCACACTTAACTGCTACTTGTGAGCCACTCTTCAAACTCTTGAAGAAAGATCAGGTAGCCAAATGGAACGATGAATGCCAATTATCTTTTAACAAAATCAAGGAATACCTACAAGAACCTCCTATTCTCATTCCTCCAGTTGAAGGAAGACCTTTGATCATGTACTTGACAGTATTAGAGAATTCTATGGTGTGTGTTTTGGGCCAACATGACGAGTCTGGCCGAAAAGAGCATGCAATTTACTACCTAAGCAAAAAGTTTACCGACTGTGAAACCATATATTCACTGCTCGAGAAAACTTGTTGTGTTTTAGCGTGGGCTGCTCGCCGGCTAAGGCAGTACATGTTGACTCATACCACTTTATTGATTTCTAAGATGGATCTGATTAAGTACATCTTCGAGAAACCTTCCCTTTCTGGACGGATAGCCAGATGGAAAATGATCTTGACTAAGTACGACATTCAATACACAAATCAAAAAGCCATCAAAGGAAATGTACTAGCAGATCATTTGGCCCATCAAGCTGTGGATGATTATCAGTCAATGAACTTCGACTTCCCTGATGATAATATAATGCTAGTAACCGACTGTGCGAAACTTAGACCATATGACGGACCTGAACAAGGATCTCGATGGACTATGGTATTCAATGGGGCTTCCAACGCCTTAGGAAAAGGAATTGGTGCTGTGATCATCTCTCCCAAAGATTGCGACACTCCTTTCACTGCCAGACTATGCTTCAATTGCACAAATAACATGGCCGAATACGAAGCATGCATCTTAGGTCTAAAAGATGCTATTGACTTAAGGATCCAACATTTGAATGTGTTCGGAGACTCCGCCCTAGTGATCAGCCAAGTAAAAGGAGATTGGGACACTAAACACCCTAATCTTATCCCTTACAAGGAACTTGTGCTATCCCTGATTCCTCACTTCGAGGAGATCACGTTCGAGCACTTCCCTAGAGAAGAAAACCAGTTGGCTGGCGCTTTGGCAACCATGTCTTCAATGTTCAAGGTCAGATGGGATAATGAAGCCCCTATGATTACAATTGAAAGATTATATGAACCTGCACATTGCTATGAGCTCGACACCGATGCGGAAAATCATGGTACCATGAGGCAATGAGATACCTTGAAGCACAAGAGTATCCAGAGGGAGCATCTATCAATGATAGAAAGTTCTTACAAAGATTTGCAGCCAAATTCTTCCTAAGTAACGGGATATTGTACAAATGCAACCATGACTCGACTCTACTCTGATGTGTGGACAAGAAGGAGGTAGAGAAAATCATGGAAGACATGCACGATGGTCTTTTCGATACTCACTCAAGTGGACATAAGATGGCTAAGAAAATATTAAGAGTAGGTTACTATTGGTCAACGATGGAGACCGATTGTCATCAACATTCAAAAACTTGTCACAAATTCCAAATCTATGTTGATAAGGTCCATGTACCTCCAATCCCTCTTAATGTCATGACCTCTCCATGACCATTTGCAATGTGGGGCATTGATATGATAGGGGAAATCAAACCAACCGCTTCATCCAGACACCGTTTCATCCTTGTCACCATCGATTATTTTACCAAATGGGTCTAAGCTGCCTCCTATGCCTCAGTAACCAAGAATGTGGTAGCCAGGTTTATCAAACATAACCTCATCTGTCATTACGGTATTCCTGAAAGGATCATTACAGACAATGGGACTAACCTTAACAATGCCATGATCAAGAAATTGTGCACTCAATTTAGGATCAAGCATCATAATTCTTCTCTGTATAGATCGAAAATGAATGGCGCAGTCGAGGCGGCCAATAAAAATATCAAGAAGATTATGCAGAAAATGGTAGTGACCAATAAAGATTGGCATGAGATGTTACCATTTGCTCTACATGGCTACCGTACTTCAGCTAGAACATCAATTGGGGCAACTCCCTTCTCTCTAGTCTATGGCATGGAAGCTGTTTTGCCAGTGGAAGTTCAAATTCCCTTGTTAAGGATTATGATTGAGGCAGGCTTAGGCGAAGACGAGTGGATTCAAACGAGATTGGATCAGCTGAACTTGATCGATGAAAAACAATTAGCTGCTATTTGCCATGGTCAAATGTATCAAAAACGGATGATCAAGGCTTTCAACAAAAAGTTCAAGCCTCGAGTATACAAGGTTGGTGACCTGGTGATAAAACGCATCATTTTACCACAAGGTGACCCCAGAGGAAAATGGACCCCCACCTACGAAGGACCTTTTGTTGTCAAGAGAGTTTTCTCCGGCGGTGCCATGATACTGACCACCATGGATGGTGAAGATTTCCCATACCCTATAAACGCGGACATAATTAAAAAATACTACGCATAAGAGACCCGTTAGGTTGACACACCTAAGCAAAATAAGGGCATCCCGGCAAACCAAAAGGTTTGGGCAAAAATTAGGGATATATGCAAAAGATTATACAACCGACAAGTTGAAAACCCGAAAGGGCGACTTGGGAAAAAAAGGGTATCCTGGTGGACCGAAAACCCGAAAGGGCGGTTCAGGCAAAAATTAAGGATTAAAAGCGTAGGAATATGTACTGTAGAGTCAACACAGTCAATGCTATCACCAAGGTCCAAGTTCAAATGGTCCAGGATTAATCCAATATGTAGTTGTTTAGTTGTTGGCATGCATTTTTGGTAAAACCAGGTGTGTGAATGTCATGACTGATGTCATAACATTCTAGTTTATTAGGTACTGATGTATTAGGTACCTTTGCAGAAAAATATTGTCATACAGGTGCTGCTGTTTATGAGTGTGTATCTGAGCATTTTGCAAAAAGATCACATTTACCAAAATCAGTAGACATGATTTCAGATGTCATAACAAATGTTAAGACATCCTATTCTGAACTAACAGTTATGCAGTTTGGGTAATTCTGAGTTTTTTCAGGATTATGACTCAGTCTTTCCAGAACAGAAAATCTCGTGGACTTGGGGTTAACCTAGCTCAACCCTAACCTGGTTGATAAAATCCTGTGACCTAGTCTTAAGGTCAAACGGAATTAACCCTAGCTTTTTGTGGAAACCCTAACTGAAGATGTAGCTGCTATATATTCAACAGAGCTGCTGTTTTGGAATGAATCCCTTTTTGACAGAAGATCATTTAGAAGCTGTATAGTTTTAACTATTGTAATCCAAGCAAATATCATTGTGATAAGTGACTTGGAATAGGCTTTAATTGTAAGGGTTGTGTATCACTCAAAGCTTTGAAGCAAGAGTGTTTTTGTGTCTCTTGACTGAAGCTTTGAAGCAAAGTCAAGTTAGGTTTATGTATCACTCAAAGCTGTGAAGCAAGAGTGTTTGTGTTGCTTGATTAAAAAGCTGTGAAGCATAATCAAGTGTTTGTTTTGAAGAGTGTCTTCATCAATTCATTAGTCAATTGTTTTAAGTATCACTGCTGTGATTGAGGGGGAGTGAGTAGGAACTCAGGTTTAAGTTGTACTTAGATTGAAGTTGCATTGGGTAGGTCTTAAGTGAAGGAGATAAACTGGTTGGTTTATTCCTGAATTAATATCTCTTATAGTGGATTTCCTCCCTGGCTTGGTAGCCCCCAGAGTAGGTGTTGTTGCACACTGAACTGGGTAAACAATTGACTGTGTTCTTTACTGCTTTTGTATTTACTGTCTTATAGAAAGTCAGATACGGTGTCATAACATTGAACGTGACATTGAGTATCTGCAGCCATAATTTCAATTGGCATCAGAGCAGGCACCCTGCCTGTATTACTGGGTGAGATATAGGGATATCACTTTCTGGCACTATGGACAAAGAAGGAGTTTTTGGAAATAGACCACCCATTCTGGATGGAACAAATTATGACTACTGGAAACCTCGTATGATTGCCTTCTTAAAATCTCTGGACAAAAAGGCTTGGAGAGCTGCTGACAAAGGATGGTCCATCCCACCATAACTGAGAAAGATGGGACAATCAGTCTGAAGCTTGAGGAAGATTGGAGTAAAGAAGTAGATGAGTTAGCCCTGGGAAATTCCAAAGCTTTAAATGCCTTGTTCAATGGAATTGATAGAAACATTTTCAGACTAGTACATCAATATGAACTGGCCAAGGAAGTTTGGGACACTCTCAAAACTACCCATGAGGGCACTTCCAAAGTAAAAATGTCAAGGCTTCAGATGTTGACTACCAAGTTTGAGAATCTAAAAATGATGGAAGATGAAACCATTCATGAGTTTCACATGAACATCTTGGAGATTGCCAACACCTCAGGAGCACTTGGAGAAAAGATGTCAGAAGAAAAATTGGTGAGAAAGATTCTCAGATCCTTGCCTAAAAGATTTGCAATGAAGGTAACTGCCATAGAAGAAGCCCAGGACATCAGCAAGTTGAAAGTGGATGAACTTATTGGGTCTCTTCAGACTTTTGAGATGGGGATCACTGAAAATGGTGACAAGAAGAACAAGAGCATAGCACTTGTATCCAACACTGATGTTGAAAACAAGGAGGATGAAGAAGAAAATATTTCAGAAGCTATAGCCATGCTTGGAAGACAGTTCAACAAACTCATCAAAAGAATAGATCCAAAGTCAAGGTCTAATGTTCATAACATTCCCGCTGACATTGACAGTTCCAGCAGAAGACCAAGGTCAGAAGAAAAGGGAAATCAAGGCAGAGGAATTCAATGCCATGGTTGTGAAGGATATGGGCATATTCGAGCTGAATGTCCTACCTTTCTTAAGAAACAAAAGAAAGGAATGACTGTTACTTGGTCTGACTGTGATTCAGAAAGTAATTCTGAAGAAGAATCTGCCAAACTAGTTACTGCTCTAACTGGTGTTTGTACCTCTGAAAGTGACACTAGTGATGAAGAGGTGACATTTGAAGAACTGGCTGATACTTACAAGAAATTGTGTATCAGAAGTACTGAAGTCTGTGTGCAGAATGAGAAACAATCAAAACTCATCATAAAGCTGGAGGCTGAAAAAAGGGAAAACCTTGAAACTATAAGTCATCTAGAAGGGGAAGTTCAATTGCTGAACTCACAACTGAATCAAATGACCAAATCTGTCAAGATGCTGACTAATGGAACAGGCAAATTGGAAGAGATCCTTCAGGTTGGACAAAATGTGGGAAATAAATCTGGACTAGGATTTGTGGAAGCAAAGAAATCTGGTACAGATAAGAAGATCAGGCCTGATAAGCAAATGTCAAAACAGATGTCTCAACACAACTCTCAACATCAGGAACAGAGACATATGAAGAAAAGGTACCAAAGATGGAGATGTCATCATTGTGGGAGATATGGCCACATAAAGCCTTTCTGCTTCAGATTGCATGGATACCCTAATCAGAACTCAGGTGTCAAACCTAAGTCTAAAAAGGTACCACATGCTCCTAAATGGAAGAAAAAGGCTACTGCCCTGATAGCCCATACTTCACTGAGGGTCTCTGCAAAGGAAGACTGGTACTTTGACAGTGGGTGTTCCAGACACATGACTGGAATCAAGAACCTCCTCGATAATGTTAAACCTCACACCACCAGTTTTGTGACCTTTGGAGATGGTGCTAAAGGTGAAATCAAAGGAGTTGGTAATTTGGACTGCCCTGGAGTTCCAAGTCTGAATGAAGTACTGCTGGTAAAAGGGCTGACTGCTAATCTCATTAGTATCAGTCAATTGTGTGATCTAGGATTCAAGGTCAATTTCTCAAAATCTGAATGTCTTGTAATTAATGAAAAACAAGAAATTATAATGAAAGGAGTCAGATCTAAAGACAACTGTTACTTGTGGGAGCCTGAGAACACTAATTTCTCCTCTGTGTGTTCCATTGCAAAAGAAGAAAAAGAGGTGAAACTGTGGCACCAAAAACTTGGCCATCTTCATCTAAGAGGTATGAAAAGGATTATCTCCATGGAGGCAATCAGAGGGATTCCAAGACTGCAAATTGATGAAGGAAGAGTTTGTGGTGAATGTCAGGTTGGTAAGCAGACTAGGATGTCACATCCAAAGTCAAGACATCTGACCACCTCTAAGGTCCTAGAACTTCTTCATATGGATCTGATGGGACCAATGCAAGTGGAGAGTCTTGGTGGAAAAAGATATGCCTATGTGGTTGTGGATGATTTTTCCAGATTCACCTGGATTAACTTCATTAGGGAAAAATCTGATGTATTTGAAGTTTTTAAAGAATTATGCAAAAGAATTCAAAGAGAAAAGGAAGGGTGTATTGTCAGAATCAGAAGTGATCATGGCAAGGAATTTGAAAACAACAAGTTTGATGATTTCTGTTCCTCAGAAGGAATTAGTCATGAATTTTCTTCTCCTATAACTCCTCAGCAAAATGGAGTTGTGGAAAGAAAAAACAGGACCATACAGGAATCTTCCAGAGCAATGATACATGCCAAAAGACTTCCTATGTATTTTTGGGCTGAAGCTATGAATACATCCTGCTATGTCCATAACAGGGTCACCTTTAGAAAGGGAACCTCATCCACCATATATGAACTCTGGAAAGGAAGAAAACCAACTATGAAGTACTTCCATGTGTTTGGCAGCAAATGCTATATTCTGGCAGATCGTGAACAAAGAAGAAAACTGGACCCTAAAAGTGATGAAGGCATATTTCTAGGATACTCCTCAAACAGCAGAGCTTATAGAGTATTCAATTCCAGGACCAAAGCCATGATGGAATCAATAAATGTTATAATTGATGATTATCATGAGGAAATAGATGTCCCTTGTAATGTTGAGACATTCTTTGAGACTTCAACCCAACAGAGTGATCTACCCAACACCACCACAACAGAATCTGAATCAAAGGAAGCTAGCAAGATCCCTTCCATCAGAATTCAGAAGGATCATCCAAAAGAGCTCATCATAGGAGATCCCAACAGTGGAGTCATTACAAGATCTAGAGAAATCATCTCAAACTCTTGTTTTGTGTCCAAAATGGAACCAAGAAATGTCAAAGAAGCTTTAACTGATGAATACTGGATTGGAGAAATGCAAGATGAACTGAACCAATTCAAGCAACATGAAGTTTGGTAACTGGTTCCTAGACCTGAAGGAACCAACATCATTGGTACAAAATGGATTTTCAAGAACAAATCAGATGCTGAAGGAGTTGTCACCAGGAATAAGGCAAGACTTGTTGCTCAAGGATACACTCAGGTTGAAGGGGTTGATTTTGATGAAACCTTTGCACCTGTAGCCAGGCTGGAATCAATTAGACTCCTATTGTCAATTGCTTGTCTTCTGAAGTTCAAGTTATTTCAGATGGATGTGAAAAGTGCCTTTCTAAATGGGTACTTGAATGAGGAAGCTTATGTGGAACAGCCTAAAGGCTTTGTGGATCCAAATCACCCTGATCATGTCTACAAATTGAGAAAAGCTCTATATGGCCTGAAACAAGCTCCTAGAGCATGGTATGACGGGTTAACAAAGTTTCTCTCAGACAAAGGATACAGAAAAGGAGGCTTGGACAAAACACTCTTTGTCAAAACTGAAGGAGGGAAGTTGATGGTTGCCCAAATATATGTTGATGACATAGTGTTTGGAGGAATGTCAGAACCTATGGTTAAACATTTTGCTGACCAGATGCAGGCTGAATTCGAAATGAGTCTCATGGGAGAACTAACTTATTTTCTTGGACTGCAAGTCTCACAGATGGAGGACTGAATCTTCTTATCTCAAAGCAAGTATGCTAAGAACATTGTAAAGAAGTTTGGTATGGAGAATGCCAGTCACAAAAGGACTCCTGCTCCTACTCATTTAAAGCTTTCCAAAGATTCAAGTGGGGTTAAGGTGGATCAAAGTCTGTACAGAAGCATGATAGGAAGCTTGTTGTACTTAACAGCCAGCAGACCTGATATTGCTTTTGCAGTTGGAGTTTGTGCAAGATACCAAGCTGATCCCAAAGTCAGTCATATCAATCAAGTGAAGAGAATTTTGAAGTATGTGAGTGGAACTTACAACTATGGGTTGCTATATTCTCATGGCTGTGAACCAACTCTGACTGGTTACTGTGATGCTGATTGGGCTGGTAGTGCTGATGATAGAAAAAGCACCTCTGGAGGATGTTTCTTCTTGGGAAATAATCTGGTTTCCTGGTTCAGCAAGAAACAGAATTGTGTGTCTCTCTCTACTGCTGAAGCTGAATACATTGCAGCTGGTAGTAGCTGTTCTCAAATGATCTGGATGAAATAGATGCTTACTGAGTATAATGTCACACAAGATGTTATGACATTGTACTGTGACAATCTGAGTACAATCAACATTTCCAAGAATCCCATTCAGCATAGTAGGACCAAACATATTGACATAAGACATCACTTTATCAGAGACCTTGTAGAAGAGAAGACAATCAAATTGGAACATGTTGCCACTGAGCTACAGTTGGCTGACATTTTTACCAAGGCACTTGATGCAAATCAATTTGAAAACTTGAGGGGTAAGTTGGGTATTTGCCAACATGAGGAATTGTAGCAATTAATTTTGCTTAAAACAAGGGTTAAAGGAGTTATGCTTGTTCTGATTGGGTTAAACTTATATTTTCCCATTTCCTTCAATTCTTATAAGAAGTTGAATAGACACTCCTTTTCTTCCTTCCCCTCTCGTCTCCGCATCAAAACCCAGTCTCTCAATCAGAATTTTCTCTTCAGTTGTTGTTGGTCCTCTAAGACTATCAAAATGTCTCAAACACCATCATCATCCAATACGACTATTTCAACCTCTTCCTCTGATCAAGATTCTAGGGCAATCTCATCTTGTCTGGATTCTGAAGTCCTGGAGATCTCTTCTCTTAGAAAAGTGGAAACTAACCCCACCAAGGTCAAAGAGCTGAGAACAAGACATGCAGGAAGGTCCCAAGCTACTGCCTCTGGTAATCCATCTCATCCTTCTTCTTCAGTTCCCTCTGAAATTGCAAATAGGGAAGGGTCACCCTATGTTCGTCAAGCAATAGCTAAAATTGTTACAAGAATTCTGAACGAGAACCACTTAGTTCCTGGCATTTCTGTTCCTTTAAATCAAGAAAGTTCAAATGCTGAAACAAATCCAGATGTCTCTAAGGATGTTGAGACATCAGACAAAGAGAAGAATGCTGACATTGCTCACAAGAAAAGGAAGCAACCCGAACCTTCTGAGTCTGATGACAGTGCTTAAAGGTTGGTGGAGTTGCTGGTTGGTGGAGTTGCTGTTTCCTGATGGAGTTTGCAAAGTGTGTTCAGTTTTTTTTTGTCTTGTTGTGTTACTTTTTCTGGATGACTGTATAATCTTTTAAGAACATATATCTTTGGCCCATTTGTGGCTAAAGAGAGGGAGATATATTTTGGTAGACTTTATTAGACATTCTATTTTTCTGCAGTCATATTTATTCTGCTGCTATCTATCTCTGATTGCTTAGGGGCTTTAGCCAAAAATCTGCCAAAGAGGGAGTTTGTAGTTGTTTAGTTGTTGGCATGCATTTTTGGTAAAACCAGGTGTGTGAATGTCATGACTGATGTCATAACATTCTAGTTTATTAGGTACTGATGTATTAGGTACCTTTGCAGAAAAATATTGTCATACAGGTGCTGCTGTTTATGAGTGTGTATCTGAGCATTTTGCAAAAAGATCACATTTACCAAAATCAGTAGACAGGATTTCAGATGTCATAACAAATGTTAAGACATCCTATTCTGAACTAACAGTTATGCAGTTTGGGTAATTCTGAGTTTTTTCAGGATTATGACTCAGTCTTTCCAGAACAGAAAATCTCGTGGACTTGGGGTTAACCTAGCTCAACCCTAACCTGGTAGATAAAGTCCTGTGACCTAGTCTTAAGGTCAAACGGAATTAACCCTAGCTTTTTGTGGAAACCCTAACTGAAGATGCAGCTGCTATATATTCAACAGAGCTGCTGTTTTGGAATGAATCCCTTTTTGACAGAAGATCATTTAGAAGTTGTATAGTTTTAACTATTGTAATCCAAGCAAATATCATTGTGATAAGTGACTTGGAATAGGCTTTAATTGTAAGGGTTGTGTATCACTCAAAGCTTTGAAGCAAGAGTGTTTTTGTGTCTCTTGACTGAAGCTTTGAAGCAAAGTCAAGTTAGGTTTATGTATCACTCAAAGCTGTGAAGCAAGAGTGTTTGTGTTGCTTGATTAAAAAGATGTGAAGCATAATCAAGTGTATGTTTTGAAGAGTGTCTTCATCAATTCATTAGTCAATTGTTTTAAGTATCACTGCTGTGATTGAGGGGGAGTGAGTAGGAACTCAGGTTTAAGTTGTACTTAGATTGAAGTTGCATTGGGTAGGTCTTAAGTGAAGGAGATAAACTGGTTGGTTTATTCCTGAATTAATATCTCTTATAGTGGATTTCCTCCCTGGCTTGGTAGCCCCCAGAGTAGGTGTTGTTGCACACTGAACTGGGTAAACAATTGACTGTGTTCTTTACTGCTTTTGTATTTACTGTCTTATAGAAAGTCAGATACGGTGTCATAACATTGAATGTGACATTGAGTATCTGCAGCCAGAATTTCACAATCAATTTCGATTAACGACAAGGGACGCTCGAAGACATATGGGCAATAGTAGAGTTGGAAGGAAATAAGATCATTTCACATGGCTATTTGTTTTCATTCTCAATTTTATTTTATTTTCGGCGATTTCCTCTTACTAAAATTTCCGTCTCTATGTACAAAAACGCCTATTCATGGGCAAAATATCAATGCAAATACACTTTGAAATGAAAAGTTTTTCTATCTCTGTTTTGAATGCAAATTTGTCCAATGACTAAAATTGAATGAACATATGCATATGAACATAATTAAAGCTATTTGGCACATGTGTCCTGCTAAGAAGTAGCATCAACAAAGCATCAACACACATCATCAGTCAGCATCCCTTTAATGTATGTGAAATAGCCCCACAGAGTTATCTCATCATCATTATCCCCATAAGGATAGCAACGATAACCCTTTCCCCAACGGAGTTTCCCACAAAATCTCCTTACACGAGATAATCCCCGGCCGGAGTCTCAACCTCTTGGAAACATTCTCCCCAGCTAAAGCCTAGGAGATCTCTTCCCAAAGGGAATTCACCTCCTCAACAGGGTTTATTTCCCCAACAGAGTTATTTCCCCCAGCCAAGTGCAAATTTCTCAACGTATAACAATCAAGACACCAAGAATTGCCCAGTTGAGTACAAACTCCCCAGTAAGTCCAAATTTCCCAGCTGAGCCCATCTTCCCCAGTTGAGTATATCTTCCCCAGCTGAGTGTATCTTCTCTAGATGAGCCCATCTTCCCCAGCTGAGTATATCTTCCCCAGCTGACTATATCTTCCCCAGATGAGTATATCTTTTCCAGTTGAACCCGAATTCTCTAGCTGAACCCAAATTCCCCAGTTGAGTCTGAATTACCCAGCTGAGTGCATCTTCTCCGACCAAGGCTATTTTCTCCAAACAGAATCTATCCTCTCCAGATGAGCCCATCATCCCCAGATGAGCCTATCATCCCCAACTGAGCCTGTCATTCCCAGTTGGGTGTATCCCCCAAGCTGAGTCTGCCTTGTCTGACTGAGTCTATACTTTCCAGTTTGAATTTCCCTTTTCAAATGACTGCAAATCACAGGGCCAAAACCCCTGATCCCCAGTAAAGCCTTCAACAAATCCTTTATTGTTACCAAGAGATGCTATGAAGCCTGGATCCGACCAGATATTAGCACAATTTTCAAGTTATTATTGAAGCCTGGACCCGACCAGATAACAGTTTGACTTCTTCAAAATTACTGAAGCCTGGACCCAACCAGATAACAGGTTGACTTCTTGAATTACTGAAACCTGGACCCGACCAGATAACAGTTAATCTCATTTCTCAAAAGGCTATGAAACCTAGACCCAACCAGATAATAGCCTAACTCTTCAAAGATATAAAAGAACCTGAACTCAATCCGACCATGGTTAACTTCTTTTCCCCAGTAGAGTTGTCTTTCTATCCCCAAAGGGCTGAGAAACCTGGACCCGACCAGATATCAATCCTCATTTCCGCCCTTTCAAGAAAGCCGTTGTGAAGCCTGGATCCGACCAGATAGCAATCACCTTCAGAGATTCGTTGTAAAACCTGGAAACTGAACAGATAACAACTAATCCCCAAGCAGTTTATTGTGAAGCCTGGACCCGACCAGATAACAATTAACTTCACCTCAAAAATATGCGAAGCCTGGACCCGACCAGATAACAGTTTTCAAGCAGTCTATTGTGAAGCCTGGATCCGACCAGATAGCAATTGACCTCATCAACCTTAGAAATTTGCGAAGCCTGGACCCGACCAGATAATAGTTTTCAAATAGTATATTGTAAAGCCTAGACCCGACCAGATAACAATTAACCATGATTCCCGGAAAGACACTATAAAGCCTGGATTCGACCAGATAATGGTACAGTTTTCCAAAAGACCATGAAACCTGGACACGCCCAGATGGCTATTCAATTTCAATGAATTTTCTACAAAGCCTAGACCCGACCAAATAACAGTTAATTCATCCTTTCCTCCGGTAAATTAATGTGAAGCCTGGATCCGACCAGATAACAGTTAACCTCCGCATCCCCAGCAAGTTATTGTGAAACCTGGACCTGACCAAAAGACTATTCAATTTCAAGGAATTTTCTGCAAAGCCTGGATCCGACCAGATAACAATTAATTCATCTTTTCTCCCAGTAAGTTGCCATGAAACCTGGATCCGACCAGATAACAACCAACTACTTCATCCTCAGCAACTATGAAGCCTGGATCTGACCAGATAACAGGTGATATTTGAGTGATGTTCCCCAGCAAAAGCATCCCTTCAATAAAATTTGAAGATATGCATATTCTTCATTTCCAACAGGCAATCAGGGAGTCAACCCCCAAAATTTCCACAGCAGCAGTCAGGGACTTATTTTCCTGGACGAAAACACACATTTCACATTCATACATCATAGCATGTACATACCAATGCATTTAGCATGATACCACATCTGGTGGACATCATGCAAGCATCTACATTTTACTAACCCCTTTTCTCACAGGTAAAACATCAAGTTTAGTATGAATCAACAAGAGATTTGTGCTGATACTTCTTCCAGCATTTACCAACATTCCTCCAAATGGCATCTATAAGCCCATTCACCGTCCATCTTCGAGCGCAAATTTATGGGCACTCTAGTGTTCAATCATCTTTCACCTTTACGTCATGAATGACGGATTCGCCAATCTAACTCTTCAGGTTCAAAAAGTTTGAACAGGGGCAGCTGTTGCACCCCAAAATTTTCCCTCTCATTTCTCAAGGAATCACCCTGGATCCTCAAGTTTTCTCTCATCCAATTCCAAGCCTTGAATTATCAATTTTTCCAAGCAAACCATTCATAAGGGCAAAATGGTCATTTTGTAGACTGAGAAGTCTAACTTTGACCTTTTGGATCAAAATCAAATCTCAAAAGTCATATTTCATCAAGACATGTTGGAATATGAAGTTTGCTTCATCAAGAGTTTCAAAAGTCAAATTTTACTTTGGAAGAATCAAATTCTAAAAACTTAGAAATTTTTCTAAGTGTTTAAGAAATGTGACAATTTCAGAACTTCTGGGCCAGTGTTCATACTCAGCAGATTCTGGATATTCTCAAGACAGAGTATGGTCAGAACTTCTGGACCAGTTTTTACAAAGGTTCAGTTAGAGTTTGCAAAGGCTAAAACAAAGAAGGTAACAAAGCGTGCTGTAAGTATGCTGGAAGTTCTGAAGGATCCCTCAGAACATGCTGAAGCCAGAAGATACAAAGATCAACAGATGAGATGCTACGCTGAAGCAGAACTTCTAATCCAGAGTCAAGAAAGGATGCATAATTTCACATGGGAACCCATTTAATGTTCACAACCACTTGTGAATTCTCTATCCAAGGGATTCTCTCCACATGTACCCCTACTGTCTTGAGAAGACAAACTTTTGTGCAAAAGAATGCTAGACCCACGCGCTATTTTTACTTTTCCTTAATTCACGCTGCCAAATCCAGCTGAGGCGCTGTTAACCATCCAACTTGAATGCATTGAATCCCCACTTGTTTAAGCTTACTTCAAGAGTAAGTCAGCATCTAGCACATAATGTTGGCGCCACTTGACCGCCCCAACTACAAAACTTTGCCTATAAATAGAACACTATTGGCCACTGAGAAAAGGCCAGAAAAAAATTTGTGAAAGAGGTGAGAAAATTGAGAAAGGAAGCTTTGAACCACTGTAAAAATTCCAAGAACCCAGGAAACTATAAACACAAAATACCAAAATCCTAGCATTGATTCCTTACATTCAAACTCCATTTTTTTCCTCAAGTGTTCTTGACTAAAGCCATCCACGCAGTTGCTGATTCACACATTAGAAGCTACCTTAACTTCTGTATTCCTATTGCCACACTCTCCATTCATTTCCACCCCAAAGGAGTCAGAATATCACCTCTTGGCTGTTCCAGAAGTTGTAAAATTCCATCCTGCTGAGTACATGAAGAAGTTGCTCAGAACATCACCAGAATTCAAGTCCAACCTCTAGTTCACAAAATCCTTTCCAGCTGCAAGGTAAGTTTTCTGATGACTCTCATCATAATTGATTAAGCATTGTCAGATTTTGCATGTTTAGCACAATGTAGATATTCTGATCCTGATGATATACATATTCTGAAAATTCATGCATCTGCTTGCCTAAATAGAAGAAATCCCTATTCAGAGCTTCATAAAGAAAGTAGGACTCAGAATTAGAATTAACAAATACATGTTGCTTCTGATTTATGCTTCTGATATTTCATATATGCAACTTCTGTTCTGTTAAGAAATAACCAAGTTGCAGATGTTCTGACTGGCATGGAGACAGGCAAAGTTCTGACAGTTGCGTCAGAACTTCTGAAAACTTCTGAGTTCTCAGAAGATCCAGAACTTCTTAGTTTCCATATTTTTGCTAACATGTTTCTGTTTGTGCAGCAAGTCAGAGTCAGCACTTCTGACTTCTTCTACTCTAATGCATTTGCGCTGATTATGTTTTCTTTCTCTTTTGTTATTTTTCTATCATATTATTCTTATTATTATTACTCAAAAACACCAAAAAAATATATTTCATATTCATATGTTATATTTTATTTTAACACAAAAAGATAAAAAAATATTTTATTAAACAAAAAACTTATTTCTTTTCTTAAATAAATAAGCATTTTTACATTTCCTGTACATTCTTATCTATTTTAATATGGTTGTAATAGTAACCTAGAATTTCAATTTGCAACCCCCGCTCATAAATATGTACCCCCATCCCCTTAAACATTGTAATAGCGTAGGACTTTACATTTCTGCACTATTATTGCTTTCAATATATGCTAGTAATTAGGGTGTGTATGACAAGATACGAAAATTGAAAAATAGATCACCCTAATCAAGACAAATTATGCATGCAATCCAATACACTCGCACACTAGCACCCCTAGGGTGATTCCACTTGTTGCCTTACGAAAATGGACATGTTATGCATGTGGGATGTCTTAGCACAAGCAAATCGAAAAAATACAAGATCGTAGCTCATTTATGACGCTATCAAAGTTGCCTTTCAAAATGATCTTAGTCCCTAAAAGAAAAGTGCTAAGTCATCTCACAACATTGCTATCGTGGTCATACGATGACCCAACGCTCGTCCCTTCACATCCAACGATGAGGCTTCTTGCCAAATCAATGGTAAAGTAGTAACATCTAAAGGAGGAGGAAAAGCATATCTAAGACCTTTTGAGTAGGTAGATTACTTTTAGTTGCTTGCTCAATTTCAAAACAAACATCCTTGCTATTTTCAAAAACAATCACATACACTTTCAAAACACTTTCCAAACATTGAAATATTTTCAAAAGCTCAACACTTTGTATACATTCTTACGAACGGGAATCATTGCAAAGTTTTCCTAGACGATGGCACCTTTTCAAAATAGTTTAAAACCCACACAAAGCACAAATTCAAACAAAAGCAAGTGATCTAGCAAGTAACTAAGAGCCCATGGAAAACCATGGATGAAAAGGGTGCTAATACCTTCCCTTTTCATAATCTACCCCCCGAACTCAAGAAAACATCTCGAAAGGTCTTTCCTGTGCTTTTTCACCTTTCCTTTTTGGATAAAAGAAAAGTCGGTGGCGACTCTTGCTAAACCGCAACATTTGCAAACACAAACGCAAAACCTCAAGTCAGTTCTCCCACTGTATCACAAGTAGACTTTTAATGATCTTCTTTACGTGATCAGCAGTAGAATATCCTTTGTCAAGAACTTTCAGCCCAGCAACAAGAATCTGGAATCTTGAGAACATTGCTTCTATGGATTCACTGTCTTCCATCTTGAATGCTTCATATTTCTAAATGAGCGCAAGGGCCTTGGTTTCTTTGACTTGTATGTTACCTTCATGCGTGATTCTCAGAGAGTCAAACATGTTTTTGGCTGTCTCTCTATTTGAGATCTTCTCATATTCTGAGTATGAGACGGCACTGAGAAGTATTGTTCTGGCTTTATGATGGTTTTTGAAATCACGTTTTTGCTGGTCAGACATCCTTTTTATATCTATCTTCTGACCACTTTCATCCATAGGATATGTGTATCCATCAATTACCATGTCCCATAGATCAGCATCATGAGCCAGAAAGAAGCTCCCAATTCTGTCTTTCCAGTAGTCAAAATTTTCTCCATCAAAGACTGGAGGTTTGCCGCTGATTCTTTCCTTGTCCTCATGATAGTCATTGTTAATGTTTTGGCTAGGTCCCACCATAGTGTTTTTCTCAAGCTTGGATCTTGTGCTGACACGGTTAAGTGTATGAACTCAGAACCAGGCACTCTGATACCAATTGAAGAAGTGAAAAACACAAGAAGGGGGGGGGGTTGAATTGAAACTTAAAAACAAAAGCAGTAGACATGGTATTTTTATCCCGGTTTGTTTGATCTCAAACTACTCCAGTCCGCCCGCCAAGGTGATTTCGCATCTCTCCAACGAGGACTTAATTCACTAATCAAATCTGATTACAGTACTACTTTGACAACTGCCAAAGTCTTCTTGAGTACAACCACAACCCAGTTTATCTCAAGGAAAACTAGCTTAATCAAACGAGAATGATATATTGTGTACTGTTGTTTTTCGTTACAAAAACTGTATCACTACTGTGATATATTACACAATTTGAGCATATAAGTGAATATGAAAGATTGCAGCGTTTTAGATGCATGAACAGTAGTGTCAAAAAATCATGAACGATTTGTCCTTTAATCTTGTTTATATAGGCGTGGAAATCTTGTCCAACATAAAGCGTGATAATGGACACTCAATGCTATTTCCATATTGAGAAGATTCTTGTCTGACTGAAGCCGTTGCATATGATACTGTCTTAATTGAAAAGTAACGCTTCAGAGCTAGAATCTTGCATGCTGCTTTTACTTTAGAACATTGATGACTCAGAGATGTAAGGATCTGATGATATAATAGACTTCTGCTCAGAATCAGAGTATCTTTTACTTTAGCATAGATTCTGATCATCATTCTTCAGAACATTCTGATTGCCTCAGCTTGAAAGCTTTTGTAGCTTAACTCCTGATGTTGTTTTGGTCATAACTTATGCATACAAAATAACACAAATTTAGAGTGCATATTTGTTCTTTGTGTTTGTTATCATCAAAAATCTAATTAAGGGTTGTAGAATCAAATTATGTTCTAACATAATGCCGATCTAGTGCCGAAAAGAGTTCAATTGTAAGACATGACGATGGGGAAAAATGAAGGGTTCAAAGAGTACGCCCAAAAATGGAGGGATCTTACCAGTAGGGTTTAACCACCATTAACTGATAGGGAACACATTGATATGTTTATGGGAACTTTATCTGGTCCATTTTTCAACTTATTGGTTGGTTTTTCTTCATCCGGTTTCACCGAGCTGATCTTAACCTGTGAAAGAGTTGAAAGTGGTATCAAGAGCGGGAAGATTCCCATAGCATCTACTTCCACCTCCAATCCCGTAAATAAACTCTTCACTCAGAAGAAAGAAATGAATGTTGTGTATGGGGAAAGGGCCCGTACCAAGAAGGATGATTGTTCGTTCGTTAATGTTGTTCGGATTTCCAACCCAACTCCTGTTCAAAGACAATCTTTCAATCATCAACGGTTTGAGACTCCACAAAAACAATACACAAGGATAGGCATGTCGTTATCCCAAGCCTAACAACACCTGTTAAAGGCTAATTTGGTGACACTACGTGATCCTCCGGCCAATCCAGATACCTCCTCACCTAAATACAATCCGAATACCAAGTGTGCATATCACTCGAATAGTCCCGAGCATGAGACTGACCAATGTTGGGCACTGAAGAATAAAATTCAAGACTTAATAGACAACAAGACCATCGAATTTGTTCCGCCTCCAATTCCCAATGCGATAACAGAATTAATGCCAAACCATGGCAAGGGTGTCAATGTTATTGAAGACACCGTTTTTGTTTCCTCTGTCAAAGACTTGACCACTCCGTTAACCATTGTCAAAAGGAACTTGCTGAAAGTCGGGATTTTCCCTGGCTGTTTGAAGGACTGTGATTGCCGCGCCACACAAATTAATGGATGCAAATGGCTGAAGGAAGGCATTCAATGCCTGATGAATAGTCATGAGGTCCTATTTGAAAGAACCCCATCCACCAAAAATCTGACTAATAAGATTGAAGACCTATCTATCATAACCATTTCAAACAAGCCTCTTAGGATCTCCTCCAAGGGTCCTATTAGGATTTTAAATGAACCGACTGTTGCTCCTCTGATAATTACCGCCCCCAGGCCAATTCCGTACTCTTCAAAAAAATCAGTGCCATGGAACTACGGTGCTTAGGTGTTTTACCATGGAATGAAGCAAGATGCTTGGATTGAAGAAAGCAAAGATGATGACATTGGTAACATTACTGGCTCTAGTAAGGTGACTAGAACTGGGAGAATATTTTCGCCCAACATTTTACCCTCAACTGCTACAACAGAACCTGTCTGCATCACCACTGCTAAGCCCAGTGCTGACATAAGGGGAAAAGAGAAAGTAGTTGAGCCTGTTGAGACAGAAATACCCGCAAAAGACATTGCTGCTGAGGAACCTTCCGCTCAAGAAATGGATGAGATCTTGAAAATTATAAAGAGGAGTGATTTCAAGATAGTGGAGCAGTTGGGGAAAATACCTTCCAATATTTCCATGTTATCTTTGCTACTTTGTTCCGATGCTCATGCCCGGGTGTTAATCAAATTCTTGAAGAAGGCTCATGTCCCTCATGAGACCACAATTGACCAGTTTGAAAATTGTGTGGTAAGCTTGACGGTCAATAATGGTTTAGGGTTCTCGGATTCAGATATGACACCACTTGAAAAGAACCATAACAAAGCTCTGCATGTTTCTATTGAATGTAAGGGGATTACTCTAGCACATGTTCTAGTTAACACTGGATCTTCTTTAAACGTGCTTCCCAAGGGCGCTTTGGACCGTTTAGACTGTGAAGGACTAGTTTTGAAGTTGAGTGATATTATTGTGAGGGCTTTTAATAGGTCCAAAAGGACAATTCATGGAGAGGTGGATCTCCCGATCAAGGTGGGCTCACAGATTTTCAACTCTACTTTCTACATCATGGGTATCCGTTCTGCTTACTCCTGTTTTCTGGGTCGCCCTTGGATCCATGGATCAGGGGCATTAACGTCAACCCTTCATCAAAATCTCAAGTACCCAGTCAAGGGACGGATCGTCACTGTTTGTGGTGAGGAGGAGTTCATGGTAAGCCACCTCAGTTCTTTCAAATATGTGGAGATGGATGGCGAATTTATAGAAACCCCGTGTCAGGCTTTTGAAGTTGTTCCGCCTATGATTGCTACTGCCAAAGTCTCCTCCGACCTGCCCAAAGCTGATAGATTGGTGCCAAGGATGGCTTCATTTAAAGATGCTCATGCCGCAGTCGAAGAAGGAAGCTGTGATACTTGGGGGAAACTCCCCGAGATCCCATTCGAAACAGACAAATGTGGTTTGGGTTTCACTATCAAGGCTCAGAAAGAAGTGAGGCGCGCTCGTGCAGGAAAGCCCCCTCTCCGTATTGGAAATCATGAAGTAAACGTTGTGGAGGATTCTAATGATGAGTGTACATTTGAAGAATGGGTATACCCTACTACAATAGAGTTCAACAATTGTCACGTAAAGGACTTCGTTCCCATCTCCTTCATTGAGGAGTAATTACTTGTTTATTTCTTTCTATCAATTCAAGAACCTTTTGTATGTAATATTAAACAATGACTTTTAAGCTATATGCCTTGCCCTGAGCACTTTGGTCCATTTGTTAAGAGTTTTATTTATGTTCATTTTATCATATGATCACTCAATATAAACCATTGGACCTTTTGCGTTCAAATTTTTGAGCTCATTGTCTTTCTTTCTCTTTAATAAACTTTTCAAATAGCCATGCATCTTACATGCACACACACACACACGCACACACACTCTTGCAGGTCCTCGTCCACTTCGGATCTAATTGCCAATGACTCTGCTATTAACAACTATGATTTCGAGCATCCAATTAACCAAGCCAAAGACGGAGGCAAGGAAGATTGTGAGATATCGGGAGAACTAGCCAGACTTCTATTGCAAGAAGAAAAAGCTATTCAACTGCATGAAGAGTCAGTTGAAGTCATTAATCTAGGTACTGATACAAACAAGAAAGAGGTCAAGATCGGCGCTAACCTAGGAAGAATTTTCAAAAGAAGATTGGTTCAGATGTTGCATGACTATGTGGAAGTGTTTGCTTGGTCGTATGAAGATATGCCAGGGTTGGATACCGACATTGTAGTTCACCGTCTGCCAACAAAGGAAGATTGTCCTCCTGTCAAACAAAAAGTTTGTCGCATGAGGCTTGACATGTCTGAAAAGATAAAAGCTGAAGTGATGAAACAATTTGATGCAGGATTCCTAGCTGTGATGTCTTATCCCCAATGGGCTGCGAACGTAGTTCCAGTGCTAAAGAAAGACGGAAAAGTTCGTATGTGTGTAGAAATTGTTTGCATATAACTATTTGTTCAACAGTAGAGAAATTCGCATGACGAATATCTAGTGAACAAAAACCTTCTCAATAAAAAGGATCACCTCAAGTGGAAAAAAAAACTTCCAACCAAGGGGCACGACATGATCATTATCCTTCATCTGGGGCAGTCAAGTCAAGATTCAAGGAATCTCTCAAAGATGCCAAATAGCCAGGGGCAGATCTCCATCTGAATCACTTGGGGGCATTGGGCATGAATTCCAGCAACGAATCCTGTACGATCAAACAAACATCTTCTGGTAGTGTGACAACACAACACTACCGACAGTGACAAATCCCTACACCCTGTGAGCGTGGACATAGTCAGAAAATACTGCGCATGAACAAAGACCCGCTAGGTTGACTGGCCTAGGAAAAAATAAGGGCATCTCGGCGAACCAAAAAGGTTCGGGAAAAAGTTAGGGATATACGTATGAAAAATTTGTACACCCGGCAAGTCGAAAACCTGAAAAAGCGGCTTGGGAAAAAAAGGGTATCCCGGTGGACTGAAAATCTGAAAAGACAGTCCATGCAAAAGTTAGGGATTAAAGCGTACGACTATGTCCCGTCATCTTGTCACTTTCCTATCAGTAGAAGACTTATCATTTCTATCGGCAGTTACCAAGAACCTCATAAGTTGGGATAACACTCAATCCACAAGGCCTCCGCAGACACTTTCTCCAGCAGGTACAGGGGCAGAAAAATCTTGATGCAAAGTCATTGTCATATCCTCAACATGCATCCGAGTAACATCTACACTCTCCACAGAGTAGAGGCAACTAAAGCTTTAACATCGGCTCCCCCAAACAAGATTTACTTTCCCTAACCAAGCTCTTCCGGAGAGCTGACATCTATATTCCCAAGCCAAATTTTGTAATTGCAAGCGGGTCATAAAGTTTTCTCTCGAACAGAGTTTATTTCTCTGAATACAGAAGCTCAATCCCCGACAGAGTTTATCCCTTCAACTATGGAAGCCTCTCTCTCCAAAAGAATTATTCCCCTGCAGAGTTGTTCTCAAGTAGAGTCTCTCCTCAGCAGAATACCCGTAAACAAGGGGCAAATCCCCGACATAGTCGTCTCTGGTTCACCATCTCCAGCAGAAGTAGAAGAACCACTTTTTCTACGACGGTCAGGAACTCAATTTCCATTACTCTCCAACAGCATTCAGGGATTTATTTTCCCAAGCTCGGATGTGCTACAATAGCATTTCATGTTCATACATCATGACGTGCGCATACATATTGCATCCAACATAAGCTCATTTATTTTGAGAACATCATCATACAATGCATTTCATGCATCATATACGATTAATCATGTACCTTTTCAGGAAAGATTGTTATCATTAACAACTTCCAACAAGTTCAAGATTAGCTCCTGAAACTAAACAAAATAATTATCTGCGCGACCAAATGCAGCTTTACACGGGTTCATCATGAAGCAATCTTACACGGGTTTCTCCTAAACGCAGCTTCACACGGGTTATCCTGAAAAATATTACACGGGTCCTTTCTCATACATTTCCAAATGAAGTTTTACACGAACTTATCACAAAGTAACCTTACCCAGGTTCCTCCTGAAGTTTTACACGAACTTATCCCAAAGTAACCTCACCCAGGTTCCTGCCGAAGTTTTACATGGACTTATCCCGAAGTAACCCTACCCAGGTTCCTCCTAAAGCCCTACACAGACTCATCACGAGCAACCTTACCCAGGTTCCTTCTAAAGTTTTACACGAACTTATCTCAAAGAAGCCTTGCCCAGGCTCCTTCTCGGTTCAGATGCGGTTTTACCCAAACTCCTCACAAAGCAACCTTACCCAGGTTCCTTCTCGGTTCAGATGCAGTTTTACCCAAACTCCTCACGAAGCAACCTTATCCAAGTTCCTTCTCACAACCCTACTATCCAGGCTTTCATTTCAAAGTAACCCTACTATCCAGGTTCCTTCTCACAACCCTACTATCCAGGCTTTCATTTCGAAGTAACCCTACTATCCAGGTTCCTTCTCACAGCCCTACTATCCAGGCTTTCATTTCGAAGTAACCCTATTATCCAGGTTCCTTCTCACAGCCCTACTATCCAGGCTTTCATCTTGAGGTAGCCCTACTATCCAGGTTCCTTCTCATAACCTTACTATCCGGGTTCTTCCTCTCTTATCCCCAGACAGTAGTCCACAACACTGTAAGACCGGGACCCGATCAAACACAATTAATTTCACATTTCCCCATAAAGTCGTGGTGCAGTATATACCCCGACCAAACACACAGTTCACTTCCGTTTCCTAAACCGGAATTATTCCACAGTAGAGTAACAGACAACTGAAGTTCCTAAAACTCTATTTCTCCCAAGACAGAGACCAACATTCCTCAGCAGATTCCTCCTCAACGATAGGAACATGAATTCTCATCAAAGGAATATCTCGGGAAATCAACTTCCTCTAGATGGCATCTTTAAGCGCATCTCCGACGATTCTCCGTCATATCTTCCGGATGGCATCTTTAAACCCATCTCCGGTGACCTTCCGTCATCTCCTCCAAATGGCATCTGTAAGCCTATTCTCGATACTACTTACATAGTCAAGCATCATTACAGACGAGTGCAAATTTCTGGGCACTCTAGTGTTCCATCATCTTCCACCTTCAGATCACGAAAGGCAGACAAGCCAATCTAAATCTTCAGGTTTAAAAAGATTGAACAGGGGCAACTGTTGTGCCCCAAAATTTACCCTCTTTTCATACACGCATATTATTTGTTTTATGGTTATGGAATAAAGGTATATTTAACAAACTTCTTCAGGTTACAAGCAACGTTTATTTCGTCAATGGATGTTCAAAGAGTATTTTTAGTGCTGAAGATCGGTTCGCCGTTTCGCAATAATTCAGGGTTCAAAGATTCACAAGTTCAACCCGATGCGTCATATTCAGGTGTTCTTTCTCCAAGATATCTCAGATAATGTGTTATCATATTCAGGTTCGGCTCAAGAGTTAATTCTTTAAAGAAGGTCTCCGAATGTGTGAGTTTTCTCGAAGAAATATGGTGAAAAAGTGTGCTGAAAAAGAAGTTTTTACGCACTAAAAAATTCATAACTTGAAGATCGTGGCTTATTTTGAACCCGTTTCGGTGGCCAAAATTCCGTCTTGACGTCATTTACATTTTCATCTCTCACGGATGGAAGCCAATTTCGATCAGAAGTTCTTCAAAAATGCGGATTTACCAAGTATTTTTGTACATAAAATTTGTGACAGAAGTTTATTTGCATCATGTTCAGAAAATCATAACTTGGTCGATTTTCAACTTACTGAGCTGGTTCCGGTGCCAATATTTCAAACATTGAGTTGGCTAAGTTTTCACAGGAGGTATTGAGTTCGAACGATATCCAAAAGGCCTTCGTTTTTTGCTCAGAGTGCACGTGATGCACCGAAAATCCTACATGCTGAATATTATTTTATCTGGGTCGAAACTTCGAAAATTCATAACTCGGTCAATTTTTATCGGATTGGGCCCATATTTTTACACAAGGTTACTGACTCAGAAATCTACAACTTTACTTCAAAAGTCGAGACCGGATTATTCTCCGATCAATACCATTTTTTTATTGAAGAACGTGTCAGAGTCGACACTGGAGCCCAAAATAAGTTTGTCTGAGCTGAAACTTCAAAAATTCATAACTAATTCACCGTTTATCTAATTGAGCCCATTTTTGGATAGGAGTTAGTTATCGATGTCGGCTACATTTTTTTTCACATTTCAACTTTAATAATTACACTTAAGCCCTTGTGATTTATCCTGGAACATGACGGACTCAAGTGAACATTGGAGGTCCAATTGCACATTCAAAGCCCATATCTTTGCTCTAATTTCCATTATATAATCTCATTCTTTTCACACAAAGAAGAAGAGGAGAGAAAAAAACCTTTGCCACAATCCTGTCAAAATATCAAATTCTTTCAAGAACCCTAAAACCTTGAAATCCTTATTACAAACCCCCATCTCACTACAAACAAGTCATCCTTATTACAAATTCACATCTCACTACTTCTCTAGTAAGGATTTAGACAGGATCCCATGCAGGATTATTACAAAATGCTAAGGGCAAAACAGAATAACCAAATGACAAGGCAGACATCCTGAGAAGGTTAAGGGCGTGGGTTCAACAACCACCCCTATTGGTTTTGGTTTTCTTCCTATATATATCCTTTTACTTATTTTCATTCTTTTTGTTTAAAACTTTTTTTCTTCATAAAACTTAACATTTTTCATAAACCTTTGATTTTTTATAATAAAGTCGAATAATTAATTTTAAGGTTTTTTAAAATCTAATTTTAGGTTTTAAATTAATTTTTGGTTCAACACCCACCCCTCACAATATGTATAATTTTGCTTATTTTTAACCCTTTGTACATCATTTCTTTCTCTTTAATATCTTCCTTAAAAAAACCTAAGTTCTTATAAACTCTAATTTTATTTAAATCAAAAACCTATTAATTGGAAAACTTAACCTTTTTTACAAACCCTAATTAATTTAGGTTTTAAATTATTATTATTATTATTATTATTATTATTATTATTATTATTATTATTATTATTATTAACTCTTTTTTTTATATTAACTCTTTAATTTAATTAATTAACTTTTTTTTCTGCAAATTAGAAAAACAATTAGGTTTTAGGTTTTCTTTGTAATTAACCATTTAATTAAGCATTTTTTAACAAATTAGGATTAGGTTTTTGTTTTAGTTAGTAATTGAATTTTTGGCTTTTTTATTTATTTATTAATAAATTAAGTTAATTAACTTTTTTTAATTAAAATTAGTTAGAATTAGGTTTTTTAATTAACTTAAAATTATTTTCTACAAAAAAGCACCAAAAACATTAACTTAGAATTTTAGGTTTTAATTTTTCCTTAATTTCTTTTTATTTATTTTTTTACATTTTAATTTCTAGGAAAATTGTATAGGTCGCATTATCAACGTAATAGCGTAGATTTATCTTTTCTCGCATTTTTTTTTCAAATTATGTAATTGCTTCTGGGATGTAATAGTTTTAGGATTTCTTTTTCGCAATCTTCATTATTATGTAACTGTCCAAAAGCTCTGTAATAGCCTAGGTTTACACTTCTGCCTTTACCTTCTGCTACTATATTTTATGCAATGCTTAGACTAATAGGATTGTATGGAAAGACCGGTAAACTAATTGAACATAGCATAACCTAATTCAAAGATAATATATCTGAAAACAAACACTGATGCACACTTGCACTCCTAGGGTATTACCTCACTTGGTTGCCTTCAGAAACAATGGTCATGTCCCTCGAACGTAGGGATATCATAGAAAAAGACCCTCAATCTAAAAGTCATCATAAAGATCATAGTCCCTCAATGTCCCTAGAGTTTCCTATGAGAAATGATCTTGTCCCTCGATGTTGCCTACGAATATATGATGACAGTCCCTTCGAAATGCTAAGGTATCCTTACATATTTCCTTCAGTGACCATTTCGTTCCTTCGAACGTCCCTTTAAAATTCCAACGATGGTGCTACCTACTCCTTAATAGTAGGATAGTGCTGTTTAAAGGAAATAGAACAAAAACGATCTTTTTTCGAGTAGGTAGATTAGTTCCTAGGTACTTGCTCAAAAAAACAAACAAACTTTTTTCACACAAACACCTTTCAAACTAAAGTTTTCAAAAACAACTTCGTAACACTCTTGAGGACAGAAACAAGGGTTAAAACGAAGTAAAACAAAAATTTTCAAAACAAAGCACACACAAGCAATTTCAAAATGAGCAAGTACCTAAGAGCCCGTGGAAAACCACGGATAGAAAGGGTGCTAACACATTCCCTTTCTATAATCTACCCTCCGTACTCAGAAACATCTCGAAAAAGGTTTTTTCTGTTCTTTTTCCTTTCCCTCTGTTGGATGAAATAAAATTCGATGGCGACTCTTTCTTTCCGCGACATTTGCGAACAAAAAATGTAAACCAGTAAAAACAGTCGGTTCTGCCACCGTATCACACCTAGCTACCTTCGACAAAATCAAAGAATATCTGCAAGAACCTCCTCTCCTCATACCTCCAGTTGAAGGAAGACCCTTGATCATGTACTTGACTGTGCTAGATAATTCTATGGGGTGTGTGTTGGGCCAACATGACGAGTCTGGCCGAAAAGAGCATGCAATTTACTACCTGAGCAAAAAGTTTACCGACTGTGAAACCAGATACTCATTGCTCGAGAAAACTTGTTGCGCTCTGAAATGGGCTACTCGCCGGCTAAGACAGTATATGTTGACTCATACCACTCTACTGATTTCTAAGATGGACCCTGTTGTACCTCAAAATTTTCCCTCTCATTTATCAAGTAATCTCTCACAAGATCTCCTTTAGTTCAAGACTGCACTAGGGTTGATCAGCTCAAGACACCTCCTTAAGCACTGATGACTGAAAATTAGGGTTTGATATTGCACAAGGATAAATGGACTTTTAATGCTCCATTTGACTTTCATGTATCATTTTGGACTCTCAAGATTTCTCATGACAAGTTTCAAGTCTTGGATCACATTTTTGCTCAGTCAATTGATCAGTTGACCTAAAAATCAGCTGTATTGGGGAAAAAGTCAATTATGGTCAATTTACAGTCAAACTTAATAATTTTTTAATCCATATTAACATTATGAACTCATATATGTCATTTGATCAAGTTTGGACCATAATTCCTCAATAAATTTGATCAGATCATCAAAAGGGCAAAATGGTCAAAATTAGGGTTTTGACTGAGGAAGTGCAATTTCTGTTTTTTGACCTAGAAAATGGTTGATTGGATGGAGACTTGATCTCAAGGATTTAATTGAATCATTTTTACCTAATGGCATGACTCAAAACTTCCCTCAAGATCAATTGATTGATAGTTGATTTTCAGTCAATTGATCAAAAGTCAATTGTACACTGAAAAGTCAAACTTTGACTTTTTGGTCAAAATCAAGTATCAAAGATCATAATTCATCAAACCATGTCAAAATATGAAACTTTTTCATCAAGAAATCAAAAAGTCAAGATTTCATTTTGAAAAGTCAAAATTTCTAAACTTAGAAATTTTTCTAAGTGTTTGAAAATTCATTTTTTTCCACAACTTTGAGCGAATTTTTCACCATGATGCAAGATGATTCAAAAGAAACTTTAAACATGAAAGTTGTATATCTCAATGAGATCTAAAACATTGTAGAACACAACTTCTCCAAGAAACGCATGGATTTCAAGTTATGATTTTGTGAATACATGTTGATGAAACTTGGAAACTTAGTGAAATTTTGCCCTAGTTTAGGCAGGATTTTGACCTAACTTCATGGAAAGTTTTCACATAGTTCCCAGAGAAATTTTCAAAAATGACCAACATAGAGGTTTTATAGGATGTTACATGATTTTCAAATTGTCCAAGAACTCATTGAGATCATGTTTGACCAAAGAGAATCGAAGACAAGAAGTTGGACATTCATTCTTGAATTATAGGTCATTTCCATGATGAACAAGAATTCAAATCCACACCCATGTTGCATAAATATTACTTTGTAGGCTTCTAACCTCTAAATCTATCCATAATCAGAAGATTACACAACTATTTGAGCTATGATCCAAGTGCTACAGTCTTTGTCCAAGAGATTATTCCATTAATACAACAAAGTTCACACTTCCATTTTGGAAAAGTGACTTTAATCACAAAGTCAATGCATAGAGCTTCTAACTTGTTCCATCTGAACACAAGCAATTTCAAAGGCAAAAGCAACATGTCTAGAGCCTCCCATAAACCCAGGCCATGCTTTTACTATGCCTTGAAACCATGTTTTCCACTTTTCTTCAAAATCAAGTAACATAGCTATAACTCTATATCTTGTATTTCTGACCACCTCAAGTGCTCTAACCTTTTTCATATAACCATACAAGTTATTTGCAAGCTAACACACGATTAAAAACACTCCCAAACTCCCTGAAAACTCAGATTGCACAAAACCTCCATTTTTGTGTCATTTCTGACTTTGAACTTGAATCTTCAACGTGCATTTCTTGGCCTTTTAGTTTCAAAAGATTCCTCATATCAAATATAAATCATCCTTGTCCCTGTTGGCAGACTGTAACATCATCTTCATCAACTTCCATAGCCAAAAACAGAGCATTACAGTTGGACTTCTCCAGACCATTCCAGCCACTCTCAACTCAAGCTAAGCATTGCATTAGCTTCCTAGAGGTTCAAGGAAGCTAACCTGACCATTGCAGCACCTTCAATCAAGTTCAAACTCATTTCACGATTTCCAGTTTTGAGTTATTTTTCTTGAACTTTTATCTCATTATTTAGGCATTGTTAGGCTTGCATTTGTGAAGGTAAAATGTAGACATCATTGCCATGAAACTATACATGTCCATAGATTTCATTTATGTTGCTTGAGTAGGGAGAATTTTGAGTTTGAACCTCTGAAAATATTTAGGTCAATATTTGGTACTGTTAGAAATTCATGCTCATCTTTGAGAATTAGCTTAAGTTATTTACATATTCAGAATCGTGAGAAAATTTCTAACAAGTTTGATGTTGGAAGTTTTATGAATAGATGAGAAATGAATAAGTTACAGATTCTTTGGTTGGAGGTTGAAGATGAAGTACATTCAGGGAAAAACTTATATTATATATTTGTTGTTTTGTTTAAGTTAATGGATGTATCACCATCCCAGTGGTTAAAGCGCGCGCCTGTCACCTTAAGGACCTGGGTTCGAGCCCTAGTGGTACCCTTTTGCTAATTTTTTTTCATGTTTTCACCATTTTTTGTTTGAACACAGGCGCTGGGCCTCCCCCCTTTGGGCCTTGTTTTGTTTACTAATTCCTGACTCCCTGCTTGCTCACACACCCCTGGTCTAGTTTTTATTTATTTTATTTATTATTTTTTATTGGCATTTTATATTTTCTTTATTATTTATATTTTTATTATGATTATTATTATCATTATCATTATTATTATTTATTAATAAAAAATCCAAAAATATTTTATTTATTACTTATACTTACTTATTTTATTTTCTCATAAAACAAAAAAGACTAAAAAATATTTTTCTTTAAATAAATTAATCTCTTGTTGTAATTAATATTTAGATAATTAGGTTTAATTATTACATTATTTTCTTTTTCTTAATTAAAATTAATTTAGAACTTAGGTTTATTTTAATTATTCAATTCTCGTTTTATTTTCATTATTTAAAACCTTTTCATAAAAAACCTAAAAATCCTTTTTTAATTAATTTCCTTTCTTAACTAGTTCAAGTTAATTTTGTTTATTTTTCATTAATTATTTTCTTAATTATATTTAGGTTAAAACCCTTTCATAAAAATCCAAACAAAAATCATGTTTTTAATCCATTTGCATTTGTACATTATCATTTATTCAATTATTGTACATTTATTCAATATGGTTGTAATAATTAATTAGGTTTAATTTTCTTGCAAAAAAATCCTCATTTGTAAATTTTATACCCCCGCCCCCAATGATGTAATAGCTTAGTATTTTTACTTTCCGCAATTCATCGTTTTATATAAATGCTAGTAAATTAGGGTTTGTATGGAAAGATAAAATCAACAAGTAAGCAAACCCTAATCCAAGATAAACAAGCATGTAAATCCAACACATTTGCACACTTACACCCTAGGATAATTCCACTTTGTTGCCTTACAAAAATGGCCATGTTATGCATGTGAGGTATCTTAGCAAAAAGAAATAAAAAATACAAGATTATAGTCCCTCGATGACACTATCAAATGTTGCCTTTCAAAATGATCTTAGTCCCTCAAATAGAATTGCTAAGATATTTAACAACATTACTATCATGGCTATACGATGATCCACGCCCGTCTCTTTACATCCAAAGATAGGGCTTCTTACCAAATCAATGGTAAGATAGCAATATCAAAGGAAAGGAAGAAATGAACTAAGACTTTTGAGTAGGTAGATTGTTCCTAGTTGCTTGCTCAATTTCAAATCAAACACTCTTGCTTATTTTTAAAACAAACACCAACACTTTCAAAAACACTTTCAAAACACTTTCCAAACTTGAAACGTTTTCAAAAGATCAACACTTTGTATACGTTCTTACGAATGAGAACTATTACAAAGTTTGCCTAAACGATGGCGCCTTTTCAAAATACTTTCAAAAAACCACACAAAGCACATTTTCAAACAAAAGCAAGTGATCTATCTAGCAAGCAACTAAGAGCCCATAGAAGACTATGGATGAAAAGGGTGTTAACACCTTCCCTTTTCATAATCTACCCCCTGAACTTAAGAAATAATCTCAAAGGTCTTTCCTGTTCTTTTCAGCCTTTCCTTTTGGATAAAAGAAAAGTCGGTGGCGACTCTTGCTAACCGCAACATTTGCGATAAAATGCAAAACAACCAAGTCAGTTCTCCCACCGTATCACAGAACTGACGACTCTGCTGGGGAAAAACTTAAAAGTGGGGTTACCTTAGGGCTAGATCACCTTTATTTGCTTTCATTGTTTGATTTGTTTGCTTTACATTTTGGTTCTTTGTTTGAGCTTAAATCCTCTACCCAGATTTGGGATTCCTTATAGGTAAGTAGCAATACATTGTGGAAACTGTGCGGGATATACCGACATGGTCTAAGCAATAGCTACGTTAGTGTGACATATTTGTGGGTTCCGGTAGCCCTTGAGTAGTCAAGGAGAATACGAGGCTGCTGAGTGATGTCATGAAGCACTGGATGACTTTTAGAACCTTTACTTGACCAACTTAGCCATTAGGACATAGTGAGACGAACGACTTTGGTGCAGTCCGAAGTTGGTAGATACTCGATACTACACTCATTGAGGTTTGGCTTTTTTGGATCTTTCGGTTGCCATGAAAGAGGCTTGCGCTCAAACAATGCCCGAGAAGACAGCCCAGTGATATTGGATCCTTTAGAACCCGGTTACTATTTCTAGGACAGGTTTGAGCCAACTAAACTTCAAGAGGGTACTTACCTATGAGACTCCATGCAAGCCTAAACCTAAGGACTTGTTTTCCTTGTTTGTATATATATATATATATATATATATATATATATATATATATATATATATATATATATATATATATATATATATATATATATATATATATATATATATATATATATATATATATATATATATATATATATATATATATATATATATATATATATATATATATATATATATATATATATATATATATATATATATATATATATATATATATATATATACATGATATCATAAACATCATAACATCATACTCATTCTAACCATTTCAAGGATTATTGGGATTTATCTTTGTTCTGTTTTGTAGGACATGGCTTCTATCCGCAGGAATTCTATTCAAGTCAATCTCGTGAGGATTCCTCCTCAACTCAAAGAGTTAGCATCAAGAGTCCCTGAAAACTCTTCATTCACCGAAAGACATGGTCGTCTCTTAAACTTGGTTACCTCCAACACTGATGAAGATATGCTGAAATTGCTCTTCCAATTCTTTGATCCTCTACGCCATTGTTTCACTTTTCCCGATTATCAACTTGTGCCTACTCTAGAAGAATTCTCACAAATCTTGAGGATTCCCATTCTCAATCAACTACCCTTCAACGGTACGGAAAGAGATCCAAAACCTTAAGAGATTGCCCAAGCATTACACTTGCAACAATCTGATATCACAACTAATTGGGAAACAAGGAGTGGTGTCAAAGGTTTCTTAGCCAAGTTCTTATTCGAGAAAGCTCAAGATTGTTGGAACTCTTTGGACTTACAAGCTATTGAAGAAATCTTGTCTCTTCTCATCTATGGGATGGTTTTGTTTCCAAATCTTGACCAACTCATAGATGTAAATGTTGTCAAAATCTTCATGTCCCGTAACCCGGTGCCTACCTTGTTAGGAGACATCCTTCATTCATTTCATTCTCGTACTATGATAAAGAGAGGGATCCTCATGTGTTGCACTCCTCTCTTGGCAAGATGGTTTATTTCGCATCTTCCCAGATCTGTGTTAAAGAACGAGCAAGGTTCAAGGTGGTCCCTTAGGTTGATGATGCTCAGACACTCAGATGTTCATTGGTGTTCCCTATCCTTGGAGAACGCCACTATCATTGACCATTGTGGTGAATTCCCTAATGTCCCTTTACTTGGCATTAGAGGAGGTATCACTTACAACCCCTGCTTAGCCTTACGACAGTTTGGTTATGCCCGAAGGGATGGTCTACATGAGATGCTTATCCAATGAGTGGTACTTGACTACGAGAGCGACGATCAAAGCTACCGTCAGAGGTTTATCCGAGCTTGGAGGATGGTAAACAAAGTGGATAGTAAGACGCTGGGACACAAGAATTCCATTCCCCTTGAGCCTTACCTTAAGTGGGTACAAGCTCGTGCTCAGAAACTTGTGATGCCTTATTGTGATACGGTGGCAGAACCAACTGTTTTTACTGGTTTGCGTCTTGCGTTTTTTTGTTCGCAAAATGTCGCGGTAAGCAAGAGTCGCCACCGAATTTTATTTCATCCAATCGGAAAGGAAAAAAGTACAAAAAAAATCCTTTTTCGATATGTTTCTGAGTACGGGGGGTAGATTATAGAAAGGGAAGGTGTTTGCACCCTTTATATCCATGGTTTTCCATGGGCTCTTAGGTACTTGCTCATCTTTTTTAAAATTTCTTGTGTATGTGCTTTGTTTTGAAAATGTTTTGCTTCGTCATAACCCTTGTATCAGTCCTCAAAGGTGTGACGAAGTTGTTTTGAAAATTGTTTTGAAATGTGTAAGCGTGAAAATTTTGATTTGAGCAAGTACCTACTAGCATCTACCTACTCGAAAAAAGATCGTTTCTATTCTCATTTCCTTTAGACAGCGCTATCCTACTATTAAGGAATAGGTAGCACCGTCGTTGGAGTTGTAAGGGTCAATTCGAAAGGGACGTGCGACCACTAAAGCAATGTTAGGACATCTTAGTAATAACCCTAGAGTCTTAAGATCATATTCGAGGCAACATTTCTGAGGCGACATTTCCGAGGAAACATTTTCGAACGATACATTTGATCTTTGTTAGACAGGAGGGAAACCACTAAGACACCCTATTCTTAATGATCGTTTACCGAAGGCAACCGAAGTGAGAGTATACCCTAAGAGTGATATGTGCGAGTGATTTGTTTCATTTATTTATCTTTGCACATTAGGGTTTTCTAACCGTATTAAATTATCATGCAATATTGTCATACAATCCTATTAACATGCATCTAGACAGTTAAATATTTGCGAGAATTAAAATGCGAGAAAGTAAACCTATGCTATTACAAGGCTTCGGGGGAGGGGGGGATTAATTACATAGCCAAAAACCCGCAAAAGACGATAAATAAAAGAAAAGTCCTAGATTAAACTATTACATACTGTGGACAGTTACGTCAATATTGCAAAAATAATAAATACACGCGATGAATCGAATACAAGATAATTAGGGTTTTGACCCTAACTTAAACCTAATTCCGATTAGTTAAAAAAAAAAGGTTTTTGTTTTGTTTTGTTTATTTAAGAAAATAGAGAAATTGTTACATCAAATTAAAAAAGAAGAAAAGCCTAATTCTAATTAATTTTAATTTTAAGAAAAATTGAATTAATTTATTCTAAAACCTATTTTTTTGTATTTTTATTTATTTGAGAAAGAAAGAAAAATTAAATCAAGGGTTTAAACCTAATTTGCTAATTAGTTTTAATTAAAAAACAAGTTAAAATTTCCCTAAATTAAATTAAACTAAATTAAATTGAATTAGATAAAAAAACCTAATTCTAATTTTTGTGAACTCTTGATTTTATGATTTTGTGAAAAAAAGATTATTTTTTTTAATTAAAATAATTAAGCAAAATAATTAAAAGATTTAAAAAAAAAAGAAATAAAAAAAGTGAAGAGATGGGCCAGTGGTAAATAGCACACTGGGGGGGGGGGGGGGGGGAATATGATTTTCTAGCCCAACAAGCATTAGGCCTGGTCAATGCGCAGGATCTGGTATGGGCGTTGACTGGAGTGTATGGTAGACCTTCAATGCTGGCACGTTGGATCTGGCTTGCTGATGATCTGATGGTTGGATGCTGATGATGCATGGTGGACACATGGGATACTAGCGCACCTGATCATGTAAAGAAAAATAATATGAAGTAAACGTTGGGACCTGGGGATCGAACACAGGTCCTTATGCATTCTTCCCTTGCATGCTTGCCAATTGAGTTGACTGATTTAATTTTATATATAATCAAAACCAATTATTATATAATAAAAAAAATATTGAAACTCAAAACGCGCGAATATTCAAATCACCCAACCAGGGGGTGCCTCGCATCCATCTCCTTCCTCCCAACCGTCATGTTAGGTTTTTGTGACTTTTACCTACAGACATCAAGCGTAGGTATAGTCCCTGTACATTTCAAAAATCCTGTACGCGCATGATAAATGAAACCTAATAGCACCAATCAACTCGTTTCAACCTCACGAGCATCATGGTACCATTATCAATGCCCAATTTCTCCTGTATAAAAAACCCCTAAAAACAAAGAACAAACCCTAGCCATGGCATCTGCACATACATGCATTAAAAATGCAATTGAATCATGGTGTCACATTGCAAACATCTCAAAGGTTATAAATATGCCAATCAAATATGCTAAATATGCAAGAATTAATGTATTTGATTTCAAGAAATCAAGCAAACTGTATGAATGTTGTAGGGTGATTCTGAGTGTCTCAGGCCTTGCAAACGGTCTTGTTGGCTTCAGGGATGATCCAAGAATACGAATTGCTCTTTTGAAGCGCTTGAAACGGCCTACAGAGCAAGATTTGATCAGCATTTTTCTTTGAAAAAATTGAACTTTTCCTCCGACTTTTCACGCTTCCAACCTCTCTCCTTTTGGTCTGCCTTTGTTCACTATCTATAATAGAGTGCATTAGGGTAAAAGTTTGCATCAAATCTTTGCCATTTATGAAGATTGATCATTGATTTATTCCTTGCACCAAATCTTTCCAAAACAAGCATTTTCAATCTTTTTCTATCCATATGAAGCCTTGCATGATTTGATCTTGCCACCAGTTGTATAATGACTCTAATCATGCACAAAATCTCAAGGTTTAATTGATTTTTTATATTTTCATTATTTTATATTGATTTTATTAGATTTAAATGAAATAAAATCAAAATAAATAATAAAAATAAAAGAATGACAAGTGGAAGGGCTCATGGGTCGTGGATCATATCACAAACTCAGTGCAAGCATAAAAAGTTAGGCCCATTTAGCAAAAAAATGCAATTTTGAACACATTTGACTTTTGGCAATTTTGCAAAAATGGTCAACTTTGACAAGGCATATCTCTCTCAATTTTGACCCTAGAGAGGTGTTATTGTACTTTTTAGAAAGCTTAGGATTTCCTCTAAGAAAAACTTTTGGTCTCATATCAATTGAGTCTTCCATGTTCATGTATGGAGCTTTGACCCAAAAGGTGTTTTTGTTGACTTTTCAAAATGACCTATAATGTCCAAATTCATATCTTCCCGTGAGTTCATATTTTGAACTTGTGAGTTGAATATGAATTATAGGGAATTACATCCTCTTCAAAATGAGCTTTGGATGGGTCATTTTTGATAAAGTATGAGAAAGTTATGCTTGGTTAAATTTGAGTTGACTTTTCCTACAAACCCCTAATTTAGCAATTTTTGTGTTTTGATAAATTATGGGAAGTACTTGAGGAATCATGACCAACCCTTGATCAAATGATGAATAATACTTCAAAATGAGGATGTTGACCAAAAATCTTGATGTTTGACTGTATGTGGGCCATAGTTAACTTTTGACCTAGCACAGTCGATTTCTAGGTATTTGAGCAATTGACTGAGCAAACTTCCTCTACAAAGCTTGAAACTTGACATGGATGATTTTGAGAACATATCAGGACAATGGTGAGCATTTGGGATTCTTTGTACTCAAGCATCTTGATGCAAAATGAAACCCTAATACAAGATAGACTGCCTTAGGAGAGAGTTTGTTTGGTCAACTCTTGAACTTCCTTGAGCAATTTGGGGACCTCACTTGATATGTATTGAGAAATATGGGAGGGAAAATTTTGGGGTACAACACTTATCCCTCCATCTTACCAGTTATCATGGAGCCTGTGGTTGAAGGAGATATCCCATACACTGTCCTCCATCCAGACATGCCTACCTCTCTTGAAGACTTGCAAAAGGGTTGGATTCAGCTAAAGGAAGAAAGAGATACTTTTGAAGCTCAATTATATGCTAGTGAGAAGAGGGTATTGGAGCTTATGAAGCATTTACAAGAAGAGAAAAGTGTGAACGCCTATCTCGCGCCGAAGAGGATGCGTTCAGTCTTTTTATCTTTGAGAGTAATTTTGTAAGCCCAAGAGGCATGTTGTAATCTTTTCAAGTTAATTAATGAAAATTAACATTTGTTCATTATTTTGTCTATATGTGATACGGTGAGAGAAATGACTTGAGGGCTTTGCGTTTGATTATAAATGTCGCGGTTAGCAAGAGTCGCCACATACTTTTCTTTTATCCAAAAGGAAAGATGAAAAAGCACATTAAAGACCTTTGAGGTTATTTCTTGAGTTCGGGGGGTAGATTATGAAAAAGGAAGGTATTAGCACCCTTTTCATCCATGGTTTTCCACGGGCTCTTAGTTTACTTGCTAGATCACTTGCTTTTGTTTGAAATTATGCTTTGTGTGGTTTTTTGAAAATATTTTGTAAAGAGGCCATTGTTTAGGCAAACATTGTAATGATTCTTGTTCGTAAGAATGTATACAAAGTGTTTGATCTTTTGAAAATATTTTCAAGTTTGTAAGATGTTTTGAAAGTGTAGGTGTTTGTTTTGAAAATAGCAAGGATGTTTGTTTTTGAAATGGAGAAAGTAATTAGGAGCAATCTACATACTCAAATGTCTTTCTTGTTCATTTCCTTTTCCTTTGACATTGATGTCCTACCATTGATTTGGTAAGCAACCCTATCTCTGGATGTAAACGGGATGGGCGTGGGTCATCATATAACCATGATTAATAATGTTGCAAGGTATCTTAGCATTCTCTTTTAGGGACTAAGATCATTTGGAAGGAAACTTAGAAAACGTCATCGAGGGACTATGATCTTATATTTGTCTGTTTTTGCTAAGATACCTTACATGCGTAATATGGCCATTTTGTATAAGGCAACTAAGTGGATTTACCCTAAGGGTGTAAGTGTGCAAATGTATTGGTTCACATGCATTATTTTTGTCTTGAATAGGGTTCTCTATTTGTTGATTTCATGTCTTGCCATACACCCTAATTACTAGCAATATATGAAAGCAATAAAAAAGTGCGGAAAATAAATATCCTATGCTATTACAATCATTAGGGGGGGTGGGGTGTACAGATTTACAAATGGGGGTTGCAAATAAAATTAAATCCTAAGTTACTATTACAACCACATCGAATGGATAAGAATGTGCAAGAAAATGTGAAATGGACTTGTTTTGTTTAAGAAAATAAATAAGTTTTGTTTAAGAAAATGTTTTTGATCTTTTTGTTTTAAGAAATAAAATAAAGCGTGTAAAATGTAAAATGTTTTTGGTGTTTTTGATTAGTGAAAATAGAATGGCAAAAAAAATAGTAAGGAAAAAGAAAATAGAATCAGCGCCTTGTTGAACTAAAAGAGATCAGAAGTTCTGACTCTGGCGTGCTGCAAAAACAGAAATCATATTAGTAGAAATAGGTAAAGTCAGAAGTTATAGGTCCGCTAGGAACAAAGAAGATTTCAGAAGTTCTTATGCCACTGGAAGAATTTAGTCTCCCCCTCCATGCTAGTCAGAACATCTGCAACTTAGTCATTTCTCAACAGAATAGAAGATGCGCATATCACAGTTATGACATGTTTCATAATGTTTCAGAAACAAGGGATATCAGAACTTAAAACAGAAGCAAGCATGAATTTTCTGATCTTAATTTCCTTAAGAAGTTCTGAACTAATTTACCCCCTACTTAGGCATACAAATACATGAAACCTCAGAATACGTACAACATCAGAATCATGATGTCTACATTGTATTTTTGAACATGAAAATCCGATAATTCCTAAGTAATATGATGAGAGTCAGCAGAAAGCTTACCTTGCAGATGGAAAATACTTTGTGAGCTGGAGTTTAGTTCTGAACTCTGGTGATGTTCTGAATAGCTTCTTCACGTACTCAGTAGGCTGGAAGCTTTCAACTTGGGCAATGAATGATTAGAAAAATTCTGGAACAACCAAGGGGGCAAAGTTATGACTTCCTTGAGGTGAATATGGATGGAGAATGTGTTACAGTCTGAACATAGAAGTTAAGATGGTTTCTAAATGTATATCAGAAACTGTATGGATGGTTTTGGTCAAGAAATACTTGAGGAAAAAATGGAGTTTGAATGCAAGAACCAAAAGTTAACATGTTTTTGTATTTTGTATTTGCAGTTTTGGACTCTTTGAATTTTAGCAGGGGTTCAAGGCTTTTTATTTCTCAAGAATTCGTCCCTTTTACAATTGCCAATGAAATCCAATTTATAGGTAAAGGTTTAGTCGCTTGGAGAGGTCAAGGGGTACAACCATCATATGCTAGGCGCTGACTTATTCTTGAAGTAAGTTCAAATAGGTATGGTGGTTAGCAGTTTCTTAGGCGTGCCTAAGCTGGATTCGTAAGAGGGAGTTAAGGAAAAGTAATCTCAAAAGAAAAAGCAACGTATGGGCCCAGCGTATTTTTGTGCAAAAGTGGCTTTTTCCAAGACAGTGATGGTACTTCTATGCCACACGTGGGGAAATCCTTTAGATAAAGACCCAAAAGTGGTTGTGAGCATTAAATGATGATGAGATTTATCAAACCAGAAATCCTGCAATGTGAGATTCTGCACCATTGCTTAATTCTGGATCAGAAGTTCAGCTTCAGCGTAACTTAAAATAGACATCCAACTTTTGATCCTTGAATCCCTTTACTTCAGCATGTTGAGTGAGTTCTCATACTTCCCCAAAAACTTGTAGCACGCTTTGTAACCTTCTTTACATTACCCTTGCAAACTATGACTGAACCTTTGTGAAAACTGGCCCAGAAGTTCTGACCAAAATCTGTTTTGAAAGTGTCCAGAATTTTCTAAATGCTTCAGTTTCAGGGACGTGTCTTTGAGGATTTAACTTGAAATCCCAGCATCTCTAGGAGAAGTTCTGTTATGTAATGTTTTAGATATTATTGAAATCTATAACTTTTGTGCCAGAAGTTCTTCCAGAATCAGCTTGCATCATAGTGATAATCTGACCAGAAGTTCTGAATTTGTCATATTTCTTAAACACTTAGAAAAATTCTAAGTATTTAGAATTTTGACTTTTCCAAATTAATTTTGACTTTTGAATTTCTTGATAAAACAAACTTCACGCTTTGATGAAATATGATTCTTGGAACTTGATTTTTTTGATCCAAAAGTCAAAGTTTGACATTTTAGTGTGAAAATGACCATTTTGCCCTTGTGAATGACTTTCTTGGAAAATTTGTAATTCAAGGCTTTAAAATTGGATGGGATCAAACCTGAGGGTCCAGGGTGATCCTTTGAGAAATGAGAGGGCAAAGTTTGGGGTACAACAGCTGCCCATGTTCAATCTTCTTAAACCTAAAGAGCTAGATTAGTAGATTTGTCATTCGTGACTTGAAGGTGGAAGATGATTGGACACTAGAGTGCCTAGAAATTTGCACTCGAGGATGTGATGGTTGATGGTATAGGGAATGGGCTTAAAGATTCCATTCAAAAATGATTGCTAAGAGCCGAATCTGAATGAGTATCAGGATGACATCCGTGTCTGGAGCATATCTGAACTGTATCTGAAAGCTGAATCTGAATGAGTATCAGAATGGCATCCATGTCTGGAGCGTATTTGAACTGTATCTGAAAGCTGAATTTGAATAAGTATCAGAATGGCATCCGTGTATGGAGCGTATTTGAACTGTATCTGAAAGCTAAATCTGAATGAGTATCAGAATGGCATCCGTGTCTGGAGCCTATCTGAACTGTATCTGAAAAGCCTTTGAACATTGTTAATGGTAGCTATTGATTAACCTTATCCTGAAAAGGGTAAAATGTTAGATAATATGCAATGTCATGTTATAAAATGTATGGTATGCATTCGTGTTATCGATGTTTATGATACATGGATGTGATGTATGCGTATGTGAGTTAACCTGCTGCACCGCTGTTGGATTGGGAAAATAAATACCTGACCGTCGCCGAGGATATGGAGTGTAAGTCTTTAATGTTGTGAAGTTGAAGTGTTGATTAATTTCCACTTAGAGAAATAAACTCTATTGTAAGGGAAATTCTGTGTACTGCTTGTAAAATCCTATCGGGGAATCCTGAGAAATTTGGCAACTTCTACCGGGAGTGATAATTGGAAGTTTTATTCCTCTGGGGATTAAACTGCACACTGTGGGGGATTTCATGGAAATAGCTTAGAGAGATTTCCCTACCTCTTAAAGCCATCAGTGACTGTCTTCCTATTTTGTTTATTTGTAAACAGTAATTATATTCAAATACATATTTTCAAAAATACATCATTGGACGTTTTTGTAAAAAAAACACAAGAGTAAAGAAAAACAGATAGTTTTACACTTTCAAAGGGATATCTTTGTATTGACTTTGAGTAAGTATTTTTGTACAATGAGACAAACATTCTAGTAAGAAAATTCTGTCATAAAAAAATGAAAATTTTGATACAAAGAAAAGATAGCTATGTGCAATAAATCCATGGGGTTCCCATTTTGCTATAGCCTTCATGTCTCTGGGCATCTTGTCTGTTTGTTGCCTTGTCCGAAGCTGATTGGATTGATCAGAATCTATGAGTTTGTCAGGTTGTCCGTAAGGTGATCCAATAAGACATAGTCATACGCTTTAATTCCCTAACTTTTGCCTGGACCGCCCTTTCGGGTTTTCAGTCCACCGGGATACCCTTTTTTCCCAAGCCGCCCTTTCGAGTTTTCAACTTGTCGGGTGTATAGATTTTTTTTGTTTTATCCCTAATTTTTGCCCGAACCTTTTTGGTTCGTCAGGATGCCCTTGTTTTTCCTAGGTGTGTCAACCTAGCGGGTCTCTTATGTGCAGTATCTTTTGACTATGTCTGTGTTCGTAGGGTGTGGCAGGTCGTCGCCATCCATGGTGGTCAAGATCATTGCTCCACCACAGAATATTTTTTTGATTACAAATGGTTTTTCATATGTAGAAGTCCATTTTCCCCTGGGATCACCTTGCGGTAGTATGATGCGTTTGATCACCAGATTTCCAACTTGATACACTTGGCGTCTGACCTTTTTGTTGAAAGCCTTGATCATCCATTTTTGATATATTTGACCATGACAGGCCGCAGTAAGCCTTTTCTCATCAATTAAGTTTAGTTGATCAAGTCGAGTCTGGATCCAATCGTCTTTATTTAGCCATGCATCCTTCATAATTCTCAGAGAGGGGATCTGGACATCAATAGGCAAGATATCCTCCATGCCGTATACTAGAGAATAAGGTGTTTCCCCGGTTGACGTGCAAGCTGTGGTACGATACCCGTGGAGAGTGAATGGTAGCATCTCGCGCCAGTCTTTGTATGTATTCGTCATTTTCTGTATGATCTTTTTAATATTCTTATTCGGGGCTTCGATAGCACCATTCATCTTTGGATGGTAAGGGGAAGAGTTGTGATGCTGGATCTTGAATTGCTCGCACAAGGCGGCGATCATAGTATTGTTTAAGTTTGTACCATTATCTGTAATGATCCTCTCCGGGATACCATAATGACAGGTGATATTCTGTTTGATGAACTGGGCGATAACATTCTTGGTAACGTAAGCGAAAGAAGCTGCCTCCACCCATTTTGTAAAATAGCCAATGGCCACTAAGATGAAGCGGTGTCCATTAGAGGCTATTGGCTTGATTTCCCCAATCATATCAATCCCCCATATAGCAAAGGGCCAAGGAGCCGTCAAGATATTCAGAGGGACTGGAGGTACATGCACCTTATCAGCGTAGATCTGACACTTATGGCAGGTTCGAGAGTGTTGATAGCAATCTGCTTCCATGGTAGACCAGTAATAGCCTGCCCGTAGGATTTTCTTTGCCATCATATGCCCACTGGAATGGGTGCCAAAAGTGCCTTCATGTAACTCATCCATGATTCTTTCAGCTTCAACCTTGTCTACACACCGAAGTAACACAGAGTCGTGGTTGCATTTGTAAAGAATGCCATTACTAAGGAAGAATTTAGCATAGAATTTCCTTAAGAACTTCTTATCATTTACTGAAGCTCCTTCTGGATATTCTTGAGCCTCGAGATACCTCTTAACTTCGTGAAACCAAGGCTGGTCCACTACTTCTTCAGTATTAATCTCGTGACAGTGTACTGGTTCATCCATTCGTTCAATGGTGATCTGGGGAGTCTCGTTATCCCATTTAAGTTTAAACATAGATGACATTGTGGCTAGTGCGTCAGCTAGCTGATTTTATTCTCGTGGGAAATGCTCAAAGGTAATCTTTTCAAAATGTGGGAGCAACGTCAAAACATGTTCTTTGTAAGGGATAAGGTTAGGGTGTTTAGTATCCCATTCCCCTTTGATCTGGCTAATAACCAAAGTTGAATCTCCAAATACATTCAAAGATTTGATCCCCAAGTCTATAGCAGCTTTGAGACCAAAGATGCACGCTTCGTATTCTGCCATGTTATATGTACAATTGAAGCAGAGTCTTGCCGTAAAAGGAGTATGACATCCTTCAGGAGATATGAGTACATCACCAATACCGTTGCTGAGTGCGTTAGATGCCCCATCAAAAACCAGGGTCCATCGGGATCCTTGTTCAAGTCCGTCATATGGCCTGAATTCTTCATAGGTCTTTACCATCATGATGTCCTCATTTGGGAATTCGAACCTTACGGACTGGTAGTCTTCCACAACTTGGTGAGCAAGGTGATCAACTAGTACACTGCCCTTTATTGCTTTATGGGTAGTATACTGTATATCATATTCTGTTAGGATCATCTTCCATCTCGCTATTCTCCCCGAGAGAGCAGGTTTCTCGAAGATGTATTTTATTGGATTCATTTGATATCAACAAGGTAGTATGGGTCAGCATATACTGTTTTAGTCGGCGAGCAGCCCATGCCAGAGCGCAACAAGTTTTCTCGAGTAGTGAATGTCTTGTTTCACAGTCGGTAAACGTTTTGCTCAGGTAATAAATAACGTACTCTTTTCGGCCAGATTCGTCATGCTGCCCCAACACACACCCCATTGAATTTTCTAAAACAGTCAGATACATGATCAATGGTCTTCCCTCGACTGGTTGTATTAAAACAGGAGGCTCTTGTAAATACTCTTTGATTTTGTCAAACGCAATTTGGCACTTATCATTTCATTTGACTACCTGATCTTTCTTTAGTAGTTTGAAGATTGGTTCACAGGTAGATGTCAGGTGAGAAATGAATTTGGCAATGTAGTTCAAGCGTCCCAAGGATCCTCTGACTTCATTCTCAATACGGGGAGCAAGAATCTATTGTATCGGTTTTACCATGGAAAGATCTACTTCAATACCCTTATTGCTGACGACAAATCCTAGGAGCTTACCAGACCTTACCCCAAACGTGCATTTATTTGGGTTCATCCTCAGCTTGTACTTTTTAAATCTCTCGAACAGTTTTTGTAAATGATCAAGATGCTCTTCTTCTGTTTGAGATCTAGCTATCATGCCGTCCATATAGACCTCTATTTCGTGATGTATCATGTTGTGAAATAGAGCTACCATGGCACGCTGATAGGTTTCCCCAGCATTCTTCAGTCCGAACGACATCACCTTGTAGCAAAATGTGCCCCATTGTGTGACAAAGGTTGTTTTCTCCATGTCCTCAGGCGCCATTTTTATTTGGTTGTAACCCGAGAAACCGCCCATGAAGGAAAAACACTTTGTACTGTGTCGTATTTTCAATTAGGATGTCAACGTGGGGAAGTGGGAAATCATCCTTAGGGCTTGCCCTATTTAAATCTCTGTAGTCTACGCACATTCGTACCTTGCCGTCCTTTTTGGGCACGGGAACAACATTGGCAACCCATTACGGATAAGAGGTGACGACCGAGAATCCAACATTAAATTGTTTCATGACTTCTGCTTTAATCTTCTTCGGCATATCTGGTCGCATTCGACTGACCTTTTATTTTACTGGTGGACAATCCTCTTTTGTAGGCAGACGATGTACCACAATATTTGCATCAAGTCCTGGAATGTCTTCATACGACCAAGCAAAGACCTCAACATACTCGTGTAGCAACTGAATCAGACGCTCCTTGACACTGGGTTCCAGATTGGCACCCACCTTGACTTCTCTTTTGTCTTCCTCGATACCTAGGTTGATTATATCCACGGGTTCCTCGTGGGGCTGAATGGTCCTCTGTTCTTGTTGTAGTAATCTGGCAAGTTCCCCTGGTACTTCACAATCTTCCTCACCTTCATTCTAGGCTTGGCAAATTAGATTTTCAGAGTCACCGAAGGCCATAGCAGAACCGTTACCCATGGGATCCCGAATGGATGTAGACCTGCATTGTGAGTGTGAGTGTGTAAGAGTATAGCTATCTTTGAAGGAAATGAAAATGTAAAAAGAAAAACAATGAGCACAAATTGTGTATGCAAAAATGTCCATGATTCATTGATGTCATATGGAAATGAGATAATAACCCTTACAAATGGACCATTGTGCCTCGGGTAAGACACAAGGTTTCAAGAGTCTGAATTGTTTTAATATTACAGATCCAACAAAATGTAAAGACAAATTACTGTGGGATAAAAGTGATCGGGATAAAGTCTCTAGCCTCCCGGTTGTTGAGCCCTCCATGGACAGTTGGGAAAATCCAATCCTCCCGGTTGTAGCTGTCTTCATCATCTTCCACCGCATTGGCTTCATGGTTGCTGATCTTCAAGGGTGTTCCTTCGGCACGAGCGCGACGTACAGTCTTCTGAGCACCTGAAGTGAAACCCAGGCCAAACTTGTCAGACTTGTATGGGATATATGGGAGTTATCCCCAAATAGTTCACCCACCTTCTTCTATCACTGCCTTAGCATCCTTTAAAGATGACATCCAGAGTGGAGGCCTTGTGGGAACTTGAGACACAACCTTGATTACTGCCACATCTTACGGAACTTCTTCAAAGTGTTGGAATGGAGTTTCAATAAATTCACCATCTAATTCCACATATCTGAAGGAATTGAGATGGCTGATCATATACTCTTCTTCTCCATGAACGGTGATAATCTTCCCTTGGATCGGATACTTCAGCATTTGGTGCAACATAGAAGTAACAGCGCCAACATTGTGAATCCATGGTCGGCCTAGCAAGCAGGAGTATGAAGGGCGAATATCCATTACATAAAAATTTGAATCAAATGTTTGGGTTCCAACCTTTATGGGGATATCTACTTCCCCATGTACCATCCTTTTTTATCCGTCAAAAGCCCTCACTACTATATTGCTCAGTTTCAACGTCAATCCCTCACAGTCAAGCCTATCAAGAGCTTTTTTAGGCAATACATTTAGAGATGAGCCAGTGTCCACCAAAACATGATCCAAGGTTGTGCCCCTACATTCAACTAAGACGTGCAATGCCTCATTATGCTTCCTTCCTCTTGGCGTTAAATCAGCATCTGAAAAACCTAGACCATTATCTGCCGTCAAGCTGGCTACGCAGTCTTGGAACTGATCGGCAGATGTTTCTTGGGGTACATGGGCAGTTTTCATGAATTTCACCAAGGCTTTTGCATGCGCCTCGTGTTGTACCCCAAAATTTTTCCTCCCATATTTCTTAACACATGGCAAGTGAGGTCCCCAAATTGCTCAAGGAAGTTCAAAAGTTGACCAGACAAACTCTCTCCTAAGGCAGTCTACCTCAAATTAGGGTTTCTATTTTCATCAAGATGTGTGAACCACAAAGGACTCAAATGATCACCATTTCCCTAATATATCCTCAAGATCATCCATGTCAAATTTCAAGCCTTGCAGAAGAAGTTTGCTCAGTCAATTGCTCAAATGCCTGAAAATCGACTATGTTAGATCAAAAGTCAACTGTGGCCCACATACAGTCAAACTTCAAGATTTTTGGTTAACATCCTCATTTTGAAGTATTATTCATCATTTGATCAAGGGTTGATCATGATTCCTCAAGGATTGCTCACAATTCATCAAAATCCAAAAGTTGCTAAATTAGGGTTTTACAAGAAAGGTCAACTCAACTTTGACCAAGCATAACTTTCTCATGATTTATCATAAATAACCCATCCAAAGCTCATTTTGAATAGGATGCAATTCCCTACAATTCATCTTCATCTCCCAAGTTCAGAATATTCACTCATAAGAATATATGAATTTTGACATTATAGGTTCTTTCGAAAAGTCAACAAAAAACACCTTTTGGGTCAAAGCTTCATACATGAACATGGAAGACTCAATTGAGATGAGACGAAAATGGTTGCTTAGAGGACATCCCTAGATTTCTAAAAAGTCCAAGAACACCTCTCTAGGGTCAAAATTGAGAGAGTTATGCATTGGCCAAGTTGACCATTTTTGCAAAATTGCCAAAAGTCAAATGTGCTCAAATTTGCATTTTTTTGCTAAATGGGCCTAACTTTTTATGCTTGCACCTCACTTATAACATGGTCCACGACCCAAGTGTTCACTCACATGTTATTTGCTTCATTATTTATTTTATTTTGATTTTTTATTTATTAAAAATTGAATTAAATCAAATAATTGGTAAATAATGGCAAAGATTTGTTTTGAGTGGATTTTTGGACAGAATCACAAGCTCATAATGCTGGCATATCAGAATCAGATCATATCAAGGCTGATTGGTACGAGATTGGCATGATTCGGCCAAATTAGGAAGGATATCATGCAAATTGAAAATAAAATCAAATCTCATCAAAGCTTCAAGATTCAATCTGTTTTGTAACCCTAATTCATTAAGGGATATATGATGAACAAGAACAAAGCAAAAAAAGGGGTTAGAAGGCATGAAACTGCCAGAAGAAAACTAAACATTGGACAAAAAGTGTGAGAACGAAGTTCATCTTAGAGCCATATTCAAGGAGTTTCAAAGCCAGAAATCAATTCCTTGGCATCTCAGTAAGCATTCCCAATCACTTGCAGGCGCCAGAACATCCAGAATCACTCCCTATCACTCTCACGGTTTACACAATTATCCAAATTCGATTACTGTAATTCTTGCATATTTAGCATGTTTAAGTTACATATTTGTGTTCATCATCATGTTTGCAATATTTCTGGATAGTTTGATTTAATTTACAGTGCAGGGACAAGCTTTTGCCATTGTTAGGGTTTCAAACTCCAATTTGGGGTTTTGGGTTTCAAGCAAAATTAGGCCTGATGATGGGTACCATGATGATCAGAGCTTCAAACCCAGTTGATTCATGGTCCCCAATTTAATTTATATTGTGTGTGCTTGATTCTTGAATGAAACAGGTTTCAGCAACAGACCCGCGTCTATAGGTAAAGGTTCAGAGCCTAAAACGACGGTTCCAGGGAAGAAGACAACAGCGTGTCACAACCTGACTGGCTGGTTTAAATTTTGGCACGTTATTCTGGCCACTAACCTGTTTTCCAATATATTATTTGTTTTCAGTATATTGATAAGTTAACATCCAGCGCAGTTGGTCAGAGGAAGGAAGTCAGAAACTCATGTCCTGGGTTCGATCCCAGGCGTGAGCTTTTGGCATTTTCTCCATTGTTTTCACCAGATCCAGCACACACACCTTCTGAGGGTCATCATCGTCTGGATCCATCAGCCAAAATCATATCCAGTGCACCTCACCTTCTGAGGGTCATCATCTTCTGGATCCATCAGCTAGAATCAGATCCAGCTCACCTCACCTTCTGAGGGTCATCATCTTCTGGATCCATCAGCTAGAATCAGATCCAGTGCACCTCACCTTCTGAGGGTCATCATCTTCTGGATCCATCAGCCAGAACCAGATCCAGAGCACCTCACCTTTTGAGGGTCATCATCTTCTGGATCCATTAGCCAGAACCAGATCCAGCGCACCTCACCTTCTGAGGGTCATCATCTTCTGGATTTGTCTCCAGCCAGATCTGCTGACAGCAGGCCCATTTGGTTATTTCTACTATTTTTCTTTAATTCCTTTTCTTTAATTATTCTGTTTTTTTTTAAATCAACACAAAAATGATTTTATTAAATTAACCAATCAAAAACCACAAACAAGATTTATTTTCTTAATAAATGTTTTTTTTAATTAGTTTAATTAATTTAGGGTAACTTTAATTTCTTTCATAATTTAAAAACAATTAGAAATTAGGTTTAATTAATTTGCAATTAAATATTTTCTTCAATAAAAATCCAAAAATACTTTTTCCTCAAATTAGGCTTTTCAGGTTTCAATTTCTTCTCGCATTTAATTCGCCGTGCGCTTATTATTATTTTGCCGATATTTTTGTAATTGTTCATGGTTTGTAATAGTTAATTTAGGGTTTTATTTACTGTTTAAATTCCCGGGTTTTTGGCTATGTAAGCCTTGTAATAGGGTAAATTTATTTTCTCGCACTTTTAATTTCCGCAATCTTTAACTGTCTAGATGTATGGCTAATAGGATTGTATGGCAAGAATGCATGACAAATTAATACAGTTAGAAAACCCTAATGTGCAAAGATAAATAACTGAAACAAATCACTCACACATATCACTCTTAGGGTATACTCTCACTTCGGTTGCCTTCGGTAAACGATCATTAAGCATAGGGTGTCTTAGTGGTTGCCCTCCTGTCTAAAAAGATCAAACGTCCCATTCGAATGTTGCCTCGGAAATGTTGCCTCGGAAATGATGCCTCGAATATGATCTTAAGACTCTAGGGTTATTACTAAGGTGTCTTAATATTGCTTTAGTGATTGTACGTCCCTTTCGAATCGACCCTTACAAACTCCAATGACGGAGCTACCTATTTCTCAATAGTAGGATAGCGCTGTCTAAAGGAAACAAGAATAGAAAATATTTTTTTTCAAGTAGGTATATACTAATAGGTACTTGCTCAAATCAAAACTTTTCACACCTACACTTTTCGAACAAATTTTCAAAACAACTTCGTCACACCCTTGAGGACTGATACAAGGGTTATCACGAAGTAAAACATTCTTTAAAAACAAAGCACAAACACAAGCAATTTAAAAAATGAGAAAGTACCTAAGAGCCCATGGAAAACCATGGATGGAAAGGGTGCTAACACCTTCCCTTTCTATAATCTACCCCCTGTACTCAGAATATCTCGAAAGAGGATTTTTTCTGTACTTTTTTCCTTTCCGATTGGATGAAATAAAAATCAGTGGCGACTCTTTCTTACCGCGACATTTTGCAAACACAAAATGCAAAATGCAAACCAGTATAAAACAATCGGTTCTGCCACCGTATCACAGAACTGGCGACTCTGTTGGGGAATAATAAGTGGGGTATACCTTAGGATCTAGGTCATCATCATTACTTCTCTTGATTGCTTTGTTTGTTTTACTTTTGAGGGTTTTGTTTGGGGTTACTATAGATCCTACACCCGAATATGGGGAATACCTTTTAGGTAAGTAGCAATAGACTATGAGGGAATTGTACAGCGTATACCGATACGATTGAAGCAATAGCTACGTTGGTGTGGCACTTTGGTTGGTACCGGTATCCCTTATGGAGAAACGAGGAGAGTACGGGGCCGCCGCGTGGTGTCGTTAAGCATCAACTGACCTTAGAACCTTTAATTTCACAACTTGGCCATTAGAAAGTAGCGAGATAGCCGGCCTCGGTGTAGAGCTGAGAACTGGTTGATACTCGATGCTACACTCATTGAGATCATACTTTCGGAATATTTCGGCTGCAAGAAAAGATTGCGTGAGCTGAAACCATGACCGATAAAGGATGGTCAGTGATATTGAGATCCTCTAGAACCCGGTTACTTTTCTAGGACAGGTTTGAAACCAACTTAACTTCAAGAGGGTACTACCTTTAAACCCATGCAAGCCTAAACCTAAGGCTGTTTGTGTGACTTTTGTGCTTTCAACTTGAACTACTTGCACAGTTTTATTATCTGACAACATGAGTTCCTTGCAGGTTTTGTTTACAGTCCTTATCCAATAACTTGGATTTCTTGTAGGGTTTACTTGCTTAAATCACCTCGCACTTTTTCTTAAACGCATAACATACACATCATAACATCATGCCTTAACATTTCCTTAAACATTTCAAGGATCTCAAGGGTTTATGATGCAGGTTATGGTAAATCAGACATCTAGCAAGGGGCAAAGGGATTTGTTTTCCTTTAGCCAATGTCGTCTAGAGATCAAAACACGATAACTTGAGTCAGTGGCTATGACCCACTCGATATGGTGAGCTTGACTCTTAAAGAAGGACTCTTAACGACACGAAGTTTCTTCGATCAAGCTGCAACCAAATTCTAACAGTTTCTTGTTTACCCCGCGAGATCCTTGAAAACATTGCATACATATATCATACATATCATTGCATAACATGTCTTCCAGTACAGGTTTCTCATGTTCTCGTTGTTTATTTTAGCAATGGATCTCAAACAAGACAACAGAGATCTTCAAACTCAAGAAGCTCAGTTCAGAGACATATTCCTAAACCTATCCAAGGGGAAGGAAGAGTTGAAAACACTCCTCGTTTGGAACTTGGTCAAGAAAAGTCCCGAGGATAATAAGGACGAACGGCTGGAACAACTGCAAGCTGAGGTAGGTGTAATGAGAACCGAGATACTAGGGCAAATGGCTCTTATCCAAGGCCTAGCCCAAATACAAGAAGAGCTGAAAGCCATCATCAGCCAACTTCATCAAGACAGATAAAACAGTATGAAGCAAACAGTAGAGGCCGGGGACCAAGTCATTGATCAACCTCCAAGAAGACAAGAGTTTGGTTTGGTGAAGAGTGGACCTTTCCAAATTTCTACTACCTCATGGGTCCAACAACAACCTCACCAAAAACAACGGGTTAATCAGAGTAAGCCAGATACACCCAAGAGGAAGTTTACCAAACTCAACATGCCGTTGTCTCAAGCTTTACAACACATGTTGAGGATGAATCTGGTTACGTTGATAGGACCTCATCTGAATGCCAAGACTTCTTCGCCTAACTATAATCCTGATGCAAGGTGTGCATATCACTCCAACAGTCCGGGGCATGATACTGACGACTGTTAGAGGTTGAAATAGAAAATTCAAGACCTGATTGATGAAGGAGAATTGGAATTCACACAAGATGGTCAACTGTAATGTTTCTGTCAATCCTCCAAGGCCCACCATTTGAAGTGACAAATTCTAACAAGAGGGCTTTTCGTTCATTAGAATTTTCAATTTGTAATTTTCTTTTGATTGTTCGAACATCTATTCATGTCAAACTCTGTTACTTTACCAATGCATTACATATGTCTGTTTTGAGTCAATTCATTCGTATTCACTATATTTAAATTGCTTTCCTTTTTGTGATATTCAACACTCAAACAAAATCTCTGACCCTTTAGAGGGAGGATGACGAGAATGATATCAAAATCTCTACAGTATGCTTTTGAACAGACCCCGCTGACAATGTACAGGCGTTGTTTCAAATCCCAAACAGTGGAGTTATAAGGAAGATAATCCCTAGTCAACCCCTTTGAGCCAAAGAAGTAGGAGTTTTTATTTTCACACTAATTAAAACCCTTAATCATAACCTGGGGCAGGGTAGTTTTCTCAGTTAATTCAGAGGCGCATTCAGTCACAATATTCTACTTCATACATAATAAATGGCATCAAAGACATCCTTCCAAAACAAAAGACGGTGATGGTTCCGTATAATCGTCAAGACAGGAAGTCATTATCTCTCGAAATAAAAGCCCATTAAGTCAAAACCTATGAAGGAGACTTAAGAGAAAAATTGGGGCATCCCGCTGACTGTAATCACAAATGAAACAGTTCAGGGAAAAATTAGGGATAACGAAAACCAAAAAAAGAAATGGTTACTACAAATCCTCGAAAAAAAGAAGATTACAAAAATGACTGCCTTTTCAAAACAAAGGTTCAATTTCTGAATCATCACCAAGTATCAGAGCAAAGATTCCAGACTCAATCGGAGATCTAAACGCACAATTAACTGAGCATAGGACTGAAGAACATCACGAAGAGCGGTCTGGGTACAAATAAAAATTGAGCCTTTATCCTTTGTTTCTTGAACCGTGAACTAGGCCACGTTATAACCCTTAAAAGTCCTAGCTGAAGCATGGGTTAGTTCGAAAGCATATTGTTACAAAAGGTATCCTGACTCCTATAAGGTTTGCTATAAATCCTGAGTTGACATCACACTTTTACAAAAAAAAAAACTTGTTTTACTAAAAAATGAATTTTCAAACATCAAGACAAACATAAGCTTTGCATTCTTAAAATAACATTATTTGCATATGACTATTTGTTCGACAGTAGAGAAATTCGTATGACGAATATCTAGTGAACAAAAAACCTTCTCTATAAAAAGGATCACCTCAAGTGGAAAAACACTTCCAACCAAGGGGCACAGCATGATCATTGTCCATCATCTGGGGCAGTCAAGTCAAGATTCAAGGAATCTCTCCAAGATGCCAAATAGCCAGGGGCAGATCTCCATCTGAATCACTTGGGGGAATTGGGCATGAATTCCAGCAACGGATCTTGTACGATCAAACAAACATCTTCTGGTAGTGTGGCAACACAATACTGCCGACAGTGACAACTCCCTACACCCTGAGAGCGTGGACATAGTCAAAAAATACTGCGCATGAACAAAGACCCGCTAGGTTGACTGGCCTAAGCAAAAATAAGGGCATCTCAGCGAACCAAAAGGGTTTGGGGGAAAATTGGGGATGAAAACAAAAAGGATCTGTACACTCGGCAAGTCGGAAACCTCAAAAGGCGGCTTGGGCGAAAAAGGGTATCCCGGTGGATTGAAAATCTGAAAAGACAGTCCAGGAAAAAGTTAGGGATTAAAGCGTACGACTATGTCCCGTCATCTTGCCACTTGCCTATCAGTAGAAGACTTATCATTCCGATCGGCAGTTACCAAGAACCTCATAAGTTGGGATAACACTCAATCCACAAGGCCTCCGCAGGCACTTTCTCCAGCAAGTATAGGGGCAAAAAAGTCTTGATACGAAGTCATTGTCATATCCTCAGCGTGCGTCCCAGTAACATACACTCCCCACAGAGAAAAAGCTATCCAAAGACAACGATGTTAGCTTTCTCGAACAGGACATAAATCTCCCCAGCTGAGGTTCACAATCGCGAGTGAGTCAGTAATTTTTCCCCAAGCAAAGTTTATTTCTCTCGCAAGCAGAAATTCAATCTCCAACAGAATTCATTATCACCAGCAACGGAAATTCATCCCCAACCGAGTTTATTTCTCCAAAATCGGAAGATCTATCAACAAAGTATCTCCTCTCCAACAGAGTTATCCCTGCAGAGTTGTTCTCAAGTAGGGTCTCTCCTCGGCAGAATATCCGTAAACGAGGGGCAAATCCCCAGCATAGTCATCTTTGTTCGCCATCCCCAACAGAAATAGAGGAACTTTGGTTTTTTTTACAGCAGTCAAAGATTTATTTTCCAAGACTCAGATTATTACGTCAGCATTTCATGTTCATACATCATGATATGTGCATACATTACATATAACATGGTCTCAGTTATCTTAAGAACCTCATCACAATGCATCTCATGCATCACACAACTAACCATGTATTTCTTTTAGGAAAGATAGTTATTATCAACAATTTCCAGCAGGTCCATGATTAACACTCGAAGCTAAACAGAGTAATCATCGGTGCGACAGATACAACCTTACCCAGGTCTCTTCCAGCAGTCCCACGCTGACTCATCATAAGGAAACCTCACCCAGGATCCTTCTGCAGTTTTACCCAAACTCATATCGAAGTAACCCTACTACCAAAGGTTCCTTCTTACAGCCCTACTATCCAGGATTTTATATCGAAGTAACCCTACTATCCAGGTTCCTTCTCAATCCATACTATCCAGGCTTTCATCCCGAAGTAACCCTACTATCCAGGTTCCTTCCCAAGCCCTACTATCCAGGCTTTCACCCTGAAGTAACCCTATTATCCAGGTTCCTTCCCAAGCCCTACTATCCAGGCTTTCATCCCGAAGTAACCCTACTATCCAGGTTCCTTCTCAAGCCCTACTATCCAGGCTTTCATCCCGAAGTAACCCTACTATCCAGGTTCCTTCCCAAGCCCTACTATTCAGGCTTTCACCCCGAAGTAACCCTACTATCCAGGTTCCTTCTCAAGCCCTACTATCCAGGCTTTCACCCATAAGTAACCCTACCATCCAGGTTCCTTCTCAAGCCCTATTATCTCGGCTTTCATCCCGAAGTAACCCTACCATCCAGGTTCCTTCTCAAGCCCTACTCTCCAGGCTTTCATGTCGAAGTAACCCTACTATCCAGGTTCCTTCTCAAGCCCTACTATCCAGGCTTTCATCCCGAAGTAACCCTACTGTTGTACCCCAAAATTTTCCCTCCCATATTCTTCAAGGTTTGTCAAGAATCATCTTCAAATGGTTCAAGATTTCTCAAGGGTTGCACAGTCCAAATGCCTCATAAGCCAGTCAAAATTAGGGTTTTGGTTCCTTCAATGAATTTGGGGTTTTCAATGGTCCAATCAAGTCCCATAGGCCTATATACATTGTCAAGCATCTACATGCGAAGTTTCAAGACTCACAATGCCAAATTGCACAGTCAAAAGCTCCATTTGATCTACAGTCAACTGCAGGGGTAAAATGGTCATTTTGTAGTCAAAAGTCAGAATTTTTCGTCAACATCTTATTTTGAGTCCAGAATCATCATTTTATCAAGTCTTGATCATGATTCCACAAGAATGGCTAAAAAATCATCAAAGATGCCAAAAGTTACTATTTTTGGACAGCAGAAAAGTCAACTGTATCTTGACCAGGGCATAACTTTTTCATGGTTCATCAGAAAAATCCCATCCAATGCTCATTTTGAAGGGAATGGAATTTCCTACAACTCATCTTCACATTCCAAGTCCAAGAAATGCTCTCACAAAAAGTTATCAATTTCTACATTATAGGTCAATTTCAAAAGTCAACAAAAATGCACTTTAAGTCAAAGACCATAACTTGAGATTGGTAAATCCAAATGACATGGGACCAAAGACATTGGTTAGAGAACTTCAAGACCTTTCCAAAATGTCCAAGAACATTTTCATATGATCAAAATTGAGCAAGATATGCATTGGAGAAGTTGGGAAATTTTTGTGAATTTGCAAAAGTCAACTTTGCTCAAAATACCTTATTTTTGCTAATGGGCCTCAAATTCCTTCTTGAAACTTTGTCCAAGGCTTATGCACGACCCATTGAGATTAAATTGAATTATTTTCTTATTTTTTATTAATTAATTGAATTTTTAATCAATATTAATTCATTTAATTCATTTAATTCATTTAAATGTAGGAAAATATCAAGATATGGTTTTTCAATCTTTTCATGAAGCAAATATGACCTACAAGAGCTGGCAAATTCGTGTATCAATCAAGGGGACAAGAATCTCCAAAATTAGCAAGTTTTCTCAATCAAAAAGATTGAAAAATATTTGATTTTCAATCAAATATACAAACCATAATTCCATGGATTTTTGGTCAAAGATTTAACCTAAATTCAGTCCATTATATATACAGAACTCAACCCTAATGCATTACACGTGAGAATTGCTGCAGAAAGCCATAGCCAATATTGAAAAAATCAAGAAAACTCAAAACTGTGTTCTCACTTCCAGGCCAATTCAAAGCTTTTAATTGCTTCTAATACATTGCAGGGATCCCCAGATACGTTTTGCAATCAAAACCACGTGCTAAAGCTCCATAAATCACCTTAAACAGGCTCACGGTTTGACACTTTTGTTCATAATCATAATTCATATTTCATGCACGTTTAACATGATTTATTGACTGTTTTACATTGCTTGAACCTTTACAAAGCTTTTGGCATAGGTTAATTGAATTATTATGCAGTGAATCGAAAGTTTCCATTGGAGAATTCTAGGGTTCTTGAGTTCTTGAATTAGGGCTTTCCCATATAGGAAAAATTAGGACCTCTAAGACCCATGGTTGAGACCGTCAGGACGAGACGAATGCATTAAGACCATCGCGCCATATTTATATGCAGCATAGAGCTATTCACTATTATTGGTCGTCTTATTTTGTGGGGGTTAAAAACCCCCGCTATCTAATTTGTTTTGTTGCAGGCATAAGGAAGAAGACAATACGTGCAAGCATGTGGTTGGTCCATTCAAATAAAACACGCGTGATTTTGTGTTTCCAGCATAATAGCTATTTTTTATATATTATATTTGTCTTTCATCATAATAACAAAGGCAAGCATATGGTGTAGTGGTTGGTGATCTGGCTGGTTATCATTGGGACCTGGGTTCGATTCCCAGGTCCCCCAAAAGCTCTATATTATTTTTCATAATGTGTTCCTATGCAGGCTATCCAAAGCGTCCCACCATGCACTCCAATCAGCGAGGCGCCATGTGGCCATAATCATAAATCCAAAGGCCAAAAGATGATGAACACCATGTTTCCCAGTCAAAGCATGCGTAGACAATTTCCAGAAAGTCAAACGTGGCTTGCAACTTAATGGGCCAGAATTGCTTCTTCACCTCCATCTGGGCCCAACACCCCCAGGGTTTTGTTTCTCAATTTTTCCTTTTTATACTTTCTATTTAATTATTTTGTATAATTATTATTATTAGTATTTAATTAACAAACTTTTATTTTCATAATAAATTCAGATAATTAAAAATGTAAATATTATTTATTTTATTATTTATTATTTTCACTATTAATTATTATTTTGTAAATAAATTCTAATTAATTAGTTTAGTTGTTTAATTAGGACAATTTTAATCTTTTTCATAATAAATAAAATCAATCTAGAATTAGGGTTTTTTTGTTGACTTTTAATTTCTTTTATTTTTATTTTCATTAAAAAACACAAAAATACTTTTTTTAATTAATTAATTAATTAGTAAATTAGGTTTAATTTGAATTAATTGCAAAAAGGACTAATTTCTTTCTTTTCTCAAAAGGGTCAAAACCCTAAGGACGTCCTCGATTCAATTTCTTTTCGCGCATATTTATTTTGTTTATATTTATGTATCTCCTCCGAGAATGTAATAGATAATTAGGACTTTTATCGCTTTATTTATTTCTCGCATTTATTTTCCAAAAGGTTATGTTTTTGGCGATGTAAATACCCGACGCCTTGTAATAGCGTAGGTTTATCTTTCCGCAATTTATTTCTCGCAAATTATTAACTGTTAATTATGCATGACAAGACTTGTATGAAAAATAAAATCAACCCGTAGCTCACAATAATGCATGTTCAAAGACAATTAACATGAAACCGGACACACATGCACATGCCACTCCTAGGGTACGCCTCACTTGGTTGCCTCGAGGTGGTCATTTAGTATAAGGTGTTTTAGAGGTCGCCCTCCTGTCTAAAGATCCAGTTGCCTCGAAACGGTTACCTCGGATAAAAAAGGATCTAGGACATTAGGGTTACCGCTAAGGCGTCCTACTATTGCTTTGGTGACCACATGTCCCTATAATCGAATTGACCCGAACAACTCCAACGATGGTGCTACCTACTTCTCAATAGTGGGATAATACTGTCTAAAGGACTCTTACACAGCTTAATTCCTTAGAGTAGGTAGACTTCTTCTGGGTACTTGCTCTTTCAAAAAACAAAAACAACTTTTCGCACCTACACTTTCAAAAAGTTTTCAAACAAACACTTCATACACTCTTGAGGACAGATACAAGAGTTACCTAGAAGTTTTTCAAAACAAACTTTTTCAAAACCCACAAACACAAGAAAAGCAAACATTTTTGAAAACATAGTGAGCAAGTACCTAAGAGCCCGTGGATAACCACGGATAGAAAGGTGCTAACACCTTCCCTTTCTATAAATCTACCTCCCGAACCGAGAAACATCTCAAAAAGGAATTTTGCTGTGCTTTTGTCTTTTCCTTGTTGGAGAAAATAAAATACGGTGGCGACTCTTGCTTACCGCGACATTTCACGAACTAGCATTTCAAAACAGTCAGTTCTATTTCCACCGATCACAGAACTGGCGACTCTGCTGGGGACATTAATAAGTGAGGTGTACCTTAGGATTAGATCATTCTATGTTTTCAATTGTATGCCTTGTTTGCTTTAATATTTTGGGCTTGCATCGGAGTTTCATAGATCCTAACCCGGATCTGGGGAATACCCTTTAGGTAGCATAAGCTGTGAGGGACCTGTCCGGCGTAGACCGACACGGGTGAAGCAGTAGCTACGTTGGTGTTACACCTTGGTCTGTACTGATATCCCTTGTGTTGGAACGAGGAGAATATGGGTCTTCTGAGGAGTCATTAAGCACCAACCGACCTTAGAACCCTAAGTCGACCCAACTTGGCCATAGAACAGTAGCAATATGCTACACTCATTGAGGCTAAACTCTTGCAATGGTTTTGGCCGCAAGAAAAGATTGCGATGCTGGAGTTATGACTGATTGAGGGTAGTCGGTGATATTGAGATCCTCTAGAACCCAGTTACTATTTTCTAGGACAGGTCTTAACCAACGAAACTAAAAGAGGGTAGTACCTAAACTTCATGCTGGCCTAAACTCTAAGGGATGTCTTGTGTGACTTGTGTGCCTTATCATGTTTGCCTTTGTGAATACTTGTGGTGTGCTTTATCATAACATCATACCATCATAACATTGCATGCATCCTGCATAAGGACTGACCCATTTCAAAGACAAGAAGGTTTCATCTTTGCTCTGTTTTGTAGGACATTATGATGCCCATGCAAAGGAATACTATCCGGCTCAACTTTGTTCACCCACCTGATTTTCTTAAAGAATTGGTTGACAGAATTCTAAATACTACTTCCTTCATCCAGAGGCATGGTTCTCTTCTCGGTTTAGTCACTTCAAAGTGGGACCAACAACTGATGAGTGTCCTGACCCAGTTTTATGATCCCCTGTACCATTGCTCCACCTTTCAAGACTTCCAGTTGGTCCCTACCCTGGATGAATTCTCTGATTTGCTTGGTATCCCCGTCTTGGAACAGACTCCATTCACTGGTTGGGAAAAGACTCTTAGGCTTGAGGAGATTGCTGCAGCCCTTCCTTTGACCACCAAAGAGACTTCAGGGCGTACGAAGACATTCTGGCTCTCTTAATCTATGGTCTGGTTCTGTTTCCAAATCCTGATAATTTTGTCAATGTCAATGCCATAAGGATCTTCATGTCTCGGAATCCTGTACCCACTCTCTTGGGTGATATCCTACAACAACTCTATGCTCGTACTGCCCGAAGACGGGGAACTTTGTGGTGTTGTGCTCCTTTGTTAGTGAGGTGGTTTATTTCGCACCTCCCTAAGTTCGTGCTGAAGAACAAAGAAGGAAGGGACTGGGCTCATAGGTTAATGTCTCTCACTGGTAATGACATCATTTGGACTCTCAGAGGTTTAGATGAGGTGGCTGTTATTGATCGTTGCGGAGAATATCCTAATGTTCCATTGATCGGTACCCAGGGAGGAGTCTCTTATAATCCATGTTTAGCTCTCTGTCAGTTTGGAAGGGCCAGAAGAGCAGGGCCTCATGAGATGTTGGTACCTCACATCAGTTTTGAGTTTCAGGTAGATAGTGACGAGCTGCGCCGTAGATTCATCAAGGCTTGGGACAAAATTCACAAAGCTGACCCACATGAGTTGGGACCAAAGACTTCTCTACCTATGGAACCCTACTACAGATGGGTCTGCATCCGTGCTCAGAAATTAGGTATGCCATACGAAGCTGTCAGACCTATTATTCTTGAATTTCCTGACAGAGACGGGGTTCCTCCAACTGTCCTCCCTCCTCAGATACCCACTGATGTTGATACACTAAAGAGGTCTTGGGCGCAACTACAGGAAGAACGGGATTCTTATCGGGAAAGGTTCAATGAACAGGAACAAAAGATCCAGAAGCTGACAAAGCAATTGGAGAATGAACGAATCCTGAATGACTATATCCGCACCGAGAAGAAGAGGCCATGGGAGCACTAATGGGCCTTAGATGTTTCTTTTACAACTTTTATTTCCTTTTCAGTATTTTCCATTTTTGTAACGCCTAAGGGAAATTTGTTGAACAATTTAAAAGTTGAATCTAATGAAGTGTGTTCCCTTTTGTCTACAAAGTTGAATCCCGATTGTCTTTGAAAACATAACTCATACGCACTCCATTCATCATATGCATAGCAGGTACCCTTTTTTTTACAGGTCACTTATCTTCTTCGCTGTTTATTTCAGCAATCATCATGTCTTCCGAGCCTACTACTGAACAAGCTATCAAGGCCCTCCAGGCCCAGAACGCCCAGTTTCAAGAGTTGGTCATGAGCTTGGCCCAGGGTCAACAGGAGTTGAAGACTCTGATTCTGAAGAAGAAGAAGAAGAGGACTGTGTTGTTTAACACTAGATGGAGATTTGGGAATGGACTACAGAATGAGGCTGAGCTGACTACCTCATCTGTAGGCAAAGACAGTCCCCAAGAGAGAAGGGTTCCTAGTCCCATGGTCTCTGACAACGAGACAGATTATAATGATGAACAGTATCCTCCTGCTAAGGATAGGTACAAACAGCTGGAGGACCGCTTAAGTGCTATGGAGATTCAGAATGTGCCCTGGTTGGACTTTGGAGATCTAAGCTTATCCGCTGGGGTGGTGATCCCCCACAAGTTCAAGGCACCTGCTTTTGCGAAGTACGACGGAGCTTCCTGTCCTAAGTTGCACCTCCGGTCGTATGTAAGGAAGATCCAACCTTATACAGCTGACAATAATTTGTGGATCCATTTCTTCTAGGATAGTCTTTCAGGGACTCAACTCGAATGGTTCTATCAGCTGGATGGAGCCAGTATTCGAAACTGGGAGGACTTGGCTACTGCCTTTTATAAGCAGTATCAGTATAATTCCGACCTTGCTCCCACGCGTACCCAACTCCAGGGTATGTCACTAGGGACGAGTGAAGGTTTTAAGGAGTATGCGCAAAAGTGGAGAGACCTGGCTGGAAGGGTGCAACCACCTTTGACTGATCGTGAACTCGTTGACATGTTCTTGGGGACCCTGTCTGGTCCTTTATTCAACCATCTGATTGGGAATTCTTCTGTTGGGTTTACAGATATGATCTTGACTGGTGAAAGGATAGAAGCTGGTATTAAGTCTGGGAAGATACAGAAGGGTGCCTCCTCGAGTACTGAAAAGAAGCCCTTCAAGAAGGAATCTAGTGCTGTTTATGGTTCAAGGAGACAGAATAAATCGGAACGCCGCCAAGCTGTCAACGCGGTGGTAATTTCAAAGCCTGGTGCTACTCCTTAGCAATACAACCAACCAAGGGGTGAGAGACCCAAAAGGCAGTACACTCGGCTCAGTATGACCTTGTCCCAGATATTGCCACAACTACTGTCAACCAATCTGGTAACTGTCAAAGAAGCTCCGAAGGTTGTGAATACAACCTCTCCAAAGTACAATCCCAACGCCCGTTGTGCTTATCACTCTGAAAGCCCGGGGCATGCTACGGATGATTGTTGGGATCTGAGGAATAAGGTTCAGGACCTTATTGATGCTAAAGAAATACAGTTCGAGGCGCCCGAAAGGCCCAATGTTGTGACTGCTCCCATGCCCCAGCATGGAGTGAATGTTGTGGAAGAAGACCTGTATGTAGCCTCTGTAGATGATATAGTTACTCCGTTGTTGACCGTCAAGAGAAACATGTTGCTAGCCAGTTTATTTCCGGGATGTAGTAAAGGTTTCCTTCTATGTGTTATTTCACCTGCTGGTTGTCCTTTGTTGAGGTCAGGCGTCCAAAACCTGATGGATAACAAAGAGATCTTGTTCGAGAAGATTGTTGTTCCTGCTGTCCCTACTGAAGAAGTGTCCATTGTTACTATTTTCAACAACTCTCCTAAGGCTCCCTCAAAGAAGCCTGTCAAAATCATGTCTACTCAGAAAATTGCTCCTATCATCATCACTGTTCTGGGGCCCCTCCCCTATACATCCGACAAAGCTGTCCCGTGGCACTATGGGGCAAATGTTTATGTTCTTGGGGTTAAACAAGAATTTGATACTAGTACCAGCGTCAACAACATCACCGGGCCTGCCAAAGTCACTCGTAGTGGTAGACTGTTCTCACCAGATATTGCGCCACCAGCTATTCAGAGACCTCTTGTCATCACACCTGCCAGTGTGCCTACTCCCCTGCCTGACCAAGTTCCTACTTCTACCCCTACTGCTGAGTCATCTAACGCTCGGGGAAAAGGGATTGCTACTAATGTGCCTGCCCAGATGGAGGCACCGAAGACAACCAATGTTGAAGCTTCCAAGCAAGAGATGGAAGAGATTCTTAAGATTATCAAGAAGAGTGATTTCAATGTAGTTGAGCAGCTGGGGCACACCCCATCTAAAATTTATATGCTATCACTGTTGTTGTATTCAGAGGCCCACGCCAAGGCCCTGATTACTTTCCTGAAGACGACCCACGTGCCACAAGAGACATCAGCTGATCAATTTACCGAGTGTGTATCCAACTTAACTGCTGATAATGGTCTGGGTTTCTCCGACGCTGATCTGACTGCCAAAGGGAAGAACCATAACGATGCCCTGCGTGTCTCCATTGAATGCAGGAGCACTACTCTCGCCCATGTGCTGGTTGACACTGGTTCCTCTTTGAACGTATTGCCTAAGAAAGCTCTAGATAGGCTGGATTATGAGGGTTTAGAGCTCAAGCCAAGTTACATTATTGTCCAGGCCTTTGACGGGTCCAAAAGGATGGTACATGGTGAAGTTGACATTCCAATCAGAGTTGGTTCTCAGGTCTTTGATTCGACATTCTATGTGATAGACATCCGACCTTCCTACTCTTGTTTGCTGGGTCGTCCTTGGATCCACAAGGCTGGAGCTGTGACCTCCACACTACATCAGAAGCTGAAATACCCGGTCAGAGGGAAGATTGTGACAGTGCAGGGGGAGGAAGAATACATGGTCAGCCACGTTAACTCGTTCCGGTATATAGAGATGGATGGGGAGTTCATTGAGACCCCCTTTCAACACTTTGAGGAGGTTCCCCAGACACTGGCATCAGCAGAAACTGTAACTGAAGAAGACTCTCCTTTGAAGATGGCTTCCTTAAAGGATGCCCGGGCTGTGATTGAGAAGGGTGAGTGTGCAAACTGGGGCCGACTTCCTGATTTTACTCTAAAGACTGACAAGTTTGGTTTGGGTTTCACTGCAGAAGCTCAGAGGGCTGTTCGTAAGGCAAGGATTGGAAGACCTCCTATGTTCATCACCAACCCGGGAGTGAATGCTATTGAAGACGACGTGGAGGAATCCGAATTTGACAGATGGATCTACCCAATAACCAACGGTGAACCAAGCAATTGGACTGCGAAAGACTTCACACCTATTACTTTTGTCACTCAGTAATGAACTCCTTTGTTTTGAATTTGTAACAAACAATAATCTGAAACTTTATGGCCCGGTGTCTTACCCGGGGCACCGTGGCTTCATTTGTGAGGGCTTTTGTGTGTCATTTTCATATATCATTAATAAAAGCATTGGACGTTTTTTGCATTTCAAATCTTGCGCTCCTTTTCTTTCTTTATTATATATATTGCAAAATAGCTATATTTACACAAACACACCTATACAGGTTCCAATCCACTCTGGATCCCATTGGTAACGACTCTGCTACTGCCACTTATGACTTCGAAAATCCGATCAACTTAGCCGAAGACGAAGGTGAAGATGATTGTGAAGTGCCTGGTAAGCTTGCAAGACTGCTACTCTAGGAAGAGAGGGCCATTCAGCCACATGAAGAGCCAGTGGAAATGGTAAATCTGGGTACTGAGACAGACAGAAAGGAAGTCAAGATTGGTGCCAATCTGGAGTCTAGTGTGAAACAACGGTTGATTCAGATGCTGCATGACTATGTGGAAATATTTGCCTGGTCCTACGAAGACATGCCTGGGTTGGATACCGACATTGTGGTTCATCACTTGCTACCAAGGAAGAATGCCCCCCGGTAAAACAGAAGGTCCGCCGTATGCGTCCAGAGATGTCCGAGAAAATCAAGGCTGAGGTTATGAAACAATTCGACGTCGAGTTTCTAGCAGTGACTTCTTACCCTCAGTGGGTTTCCAGTGTGGTTCCAGTGCCAAAGAAAGATGGTAAGGTCAGAATGTGTGTTGATTATAGGGATTTGAACAGGGCGAGCCCCAAAGATGATTTCCCTCTACCTCACATCGACGTTCTGGTTGACAATACCGCTCAGCATAAGGTATTCTCCTTCATGGACGGTTTCTCCGGTTATAATCAGATCAAAATGGCTCCTGAAGACATGGAGAAGACCACTTTTGTTACTCAGTGGGGCACCTTTTGCTACAAGGTCATGCCTTTTGGGTTGAAAAATGCTGGGGCAACCTACCAACGTGCCATGGTTGCTTTGTTTCATGACATGATCCATCATGAGATAGAAGTATATGTCGATGATATGATTGCAAGGTCCCAAACTGAGGAGGAACACCTTGACTATCTGCAGAAGCTGTTTGACCGTCTGAAATTGTACAAGCTGAGGTTGAACCCAAACAAGTGCACCTTTGGGGTGAGATCTGGAAAACTACTAGGCTTCGTCGTGAGCGATAAAGGTATTCAAGTGGACCCTGCCAAAGTGAAATCCATACAAGAGATGCCAGTTCCCAAGACAGAGAAAGAAGTCAGAGGCTTTCTAGGACGTCTGAACTACATTGCCCGATTCATCTCACATCTAACTGCTACCTGTGAGCCAATCTTCAAGCTACTGAAGAAAGATCAAGTAGTACGTGGGAATGATGAATGTCAGGCCGCTTTCGAAAGAATCAAAGAGTATCTCCAAGAGCCACCCATTCTTATGCCACCGGTTGAGGGGAGACCTCTAATCTTATACTTGACAGTACTTGACAGCTCAATGGGGTGTGTGCTGGGGCAGCATGACGAGTCTGGCCGAAAAGAGCACGCTATTTACTACCTTAGCAAAAAGTTTACCGACTGTGAGACCCGATACTCACTGCTCGAGAAAACTTGTTGTGCTTTGGTATGGGCTGCTCGCCGGCTGAGACAGTATATGTTGACTCACACTACTCTGTTGATTTCAAAAATGGATCCAATAAAGTACATCTTCGAAAAGCATGCCTTGTCTGGAAGAATAGCAAGATGGCAGATGATCTTGACAGAATATGACATCCAGTACACGACTCAAAAAGCAATCAAGGGAAGTGTATTGGCTGACCATTTGGCACACCATGCAGTGGATGACTACCAGTCCATGAACTTTGAATTTCCAGACGAGAATATCATGGTAGTAACTGATTGTGAAGTACCTGGACCGGATGAAGGACCTGAGGAAGGATCCCGATGGCCTATGCACTTTGACGGAGCCTCATACGCTTTGGGTAATGGTATTGGCACTGTGATCATATCTCCAAAAGGCACTCATACTCCACTTACCGCCCGGCTATGTTTCAATTGCACCAACAACATGACAGAGTATGAGGCATGCATCATGGGTCTTCGAGCTGCAATTGACCTAAGGATCAAGTTTCTGAGTGTCTTCGGAGATTCCGCTCTCGTGATCAGTCAGATCAAAGGCGAGTGGGATACGAAACACCCAAATCTTATTCCTTACAAGGAGTATATGTTGACATTGATCCCCCATTTCGAGGAGATAACTTTTGAACACTTCCCGAGAGAGGAGAATCAGTTGGCGGACGCGCTGGCTACGATGTCTTCTATGTTCAAAGTCAAATGGGACAACGAGGCTCCCCGGATCATTATCTGGAAGTTGGATGAACCTGCACATTGCTGTGATCTTGAGGCTGAAGAGGTAACTGAAAAACCTTGGTATCATGAAGTGAAGAGGTACCTTGAAGCTCAAGAATACCCCGAGGCCTCATCTGTTAATGACAAAAAGTTCCTGAGAAGGTTCGCGGCAAAGTTCTTCCTCAGCAATGACATTCTCTACAAGCGAAACCATGATTTAACCTTACTGCGTTGTGTGGATAAGACTGAAGCAGAACGGATCATGGCAGAGCTGCATGAAGGTACCTTCGGAACACATTCCAGTGGACATACCATGGCAAAGAAAATCCTTCGGGCAGGATATTACTGGTCCACGATGGAAGCCGATTGTTATCAGCATTCTCGGACATGTCACAAGTGCCAGATCTACGCTGATAAGGTGCACATTCCTCCAGTTCCTTTGAACGTCTTGACAGCACCTTGGCCTTTTGCAATGTGGGGCATTGATATGATCGGCGAGATCAGACCTACGGCATCTAACGGGCATCGCTTCATCCTGGTAGCGATTGATTACTTTACAATGTGGGTTGAAGCAGCTTCCTTTGCCACCGTAACCAAGAACGTCGTGGCACGGTTCATTCGGCATAACCTGATATGTCGCTATGGCGTCCCAGAAAGGATCATTACAGAAAATGGTACCAATCTTAATAACAAGATGATCACTGAGCTCTGCGAGCAATTCAAGATACAGCACCACAACTCTTCCCCCTACCGACCGAAGATGAATGGGGCTGTAGAAGCAGCTAATAAGAATATCAAGAAGATTGTGCAGAAGATGACAGTGACCTACAAAGATTGGCACGAGATGTTACCGTTTGCTCTTCATGGGTATCGTACCTCAGCAAGGACGTCAACGGAGGCAACACCCTTTTCCTTGGTCTATGGCATGGAGGCAGTCTTGTCTATTGAAGTCCAGATACCCTCTCTCCGGATAATGAAGGATGCAGGTTTGAGCGAAGATGACTGGATCCAAACCCGGCTTGATCAATTAAACCTGATTGACGAAAAGAGACTCACTGCTATTTGTCATGGTCAGACGTACCAAAAACGAATGATAAAGGCATTTAACAAGAAAGTCAGACGCCAAGAGTATCAAGTTGGAGACCTGGTAATCAAACGCATCATTTTACCTCAAGGTGATCCCAGGGGCAAATGGACCCCTACGTATGAAGGGCCATTTGTGGTTAAGAACGTCTTCTTAGGAGGAGCAATGATTCTAACCACCATGGATGGTGACGACCTTCCTCACCCCGCCAATGCAGACATAGTAAAAAAATACTACGCATAATTAAAGACCCGCTAGGTTAACACACCTAGGCAAAAATAAGGGCTTCCCGGCGAACCAAAAGGGTTCGGGCAAAAATAAGGGATGAAATGAAAAAATCTGTACACCCGGCAAGTCGAAAACCTGAAAAGGCGGCTTGGGCAAAAAAGGGTATCCCGGTGGACTGAAAACCCGAAAGGGCGGTCCAGGAAAAAGTTAGGGATAAGCGTAATACTATGTCTCATTGATCACCCTGCATCCAGAATTCAGCATCAACTATCAGGCTCGGACGGCACCGATCAATCAGCTTCATCTCCAACTAAGCAGCAAAGTGATGAGACGCTCAAAGACATAAAGGTGATAGCAGAGTTGGAACCCAGTGGGATTTTTCACATAGCTGTTTTGTTTTCTTTTCACAAAATTGTATAAACTCTATTTTGTTCAGCAGCGTTCTCTTACTAGGACGTCAACCTCTTGTACAAAACGGCTATTTACAGGCAAATTTCAAAATCAATACAAGTTCATCTTTTCCAGACAAATTGCCAACTGTTTTTCCTTTATCTGTTTTGTTTTGCGAAGAACGTCCAATGTTCATTTTTGATATATGCATTTGACATTAATTGCTAATCATAAATATTTGCATGCGAAACAAAGGACTAATTACAGGTGACATCAGAAACAGGGGCAATAATGAGTTGTCTAAGCGATCTAGTTGCTCTGTCCACCAAGGTACCAAGGTAGGTTCGGCTGAAGAATTTGACCAAGATACCTTCACTCCCCACAGAGTAAGGCAGGACTCATCAATACTCTCTCCAAGCAGAGTTGGTCGCCCATCAGCCCTGAAAAGGCACAGTATCCAGCAAGTCAGCAACACTCTCACCAAGCAGAGTTAGGCTACTGTCAGCCCCAAGGAAGTTGGACATCCCCAGAAGATCTCAACATTCCCCAGCCGAGTGAACAAATATTCTCAAGCAAGCATCCCCGGCAGTCTTAATATAAGATTGTTCCCCGGCGGAATACAGCCACCCCAGTGGAGCCACTTCCCCAATGCAGTCCAAAGGTTTCCCCAGGAGAGTTGAATCATCCTCCCCAGTAGATTCTGGAAGCTTATCCCCAGTAGATTCTGGAAGCTGGTCCCCTGCAGAATACAAATATATCTCCCCGACCATGTTCAGAGGTTATCCCCCACCAGAGCCTATAACTGGGTTATCCTCAGCTAATTACAACGGAAAGATCATCCTCGGCGAAGTTCTTCCTATCCCCAGCGGAGTTCATCAAATCCCTCAATAGAGCTTATCAACGGAATCCCTAGCGGAGTTATCGTTAAAATCTTAGTGAAGTATCTCTTCCCACAGAGTAATTCTCCGCAGAGTAATCTCTCCAACAAGTTTTATTCCCCAACGGAGTCATCTGCTTCTACCGGTTTATTCTTGCAATCGTCATCCCCAGCGGAAACGAAGAACTCTACTCTTCAACATCAGCCCAGGATTCAACAAGCTCCCGACATTCGTCAAGGATTTATTTTCCTAGACGAAAATACATTCATAGACATTTCACATTTCATACATTCTGCTTACATACATGATAAAGTGCATACGACACAATCTCATTTATTCTTGAGAACATCCTGACATCATGCATCTCATACATCATGACATTGCATACAACTAATGTTTTGCCTTTTCAGGAAAAAGTCAAATCAAAAGATGATTACCATCAACCTTCTGAAGTTCCGGATTCGATACCTGTATCTAGCCAGGGCATATTTGTGGACGATTGATTGTGGATCTACACATGTATCCAGCCAGGAAAGTTATCTCGATCAACCTTTTGAAGTTCCAGATTCGATACCTGTATCTAGCCAGGGCATATCTGTGGACGATTAATTCCAGATTCGACACCTGTATCTAGCCAGGGCATATCTGTAGACGACTAATTCCAGATTTGATACCTGTATCTAGCCAGGGCATATCTGTAGACGGCCAATTCCAGATTCGATACCTGTATCTAGCCAGGGCATATCTGTAGACGATCAGTTCCGGATTCGATACCAGTATCTAGCCAGGGCATATCTGTGAGCGACTGATTAGAGGTCTACGCCTGTATCCAGCCAGGAAAGTTATCTCGATCAACCTTTTGAAGTTCCAGATTCGATACCTGTATCTAGCCAGGGCAAATCTGTGAGCGATTGTTTGTAGATTCGATACCTATATCCAGCCAGGGCATATCTGTAAGCGACTGATTAGAGGTCTACGCCTGTATCCAGCCAGGAAAGCTATCTCGATCAACCTTTTGAAGTTCAACATTCGATACCTGTATCTAGCCAGGGCATATCTATGAGCGATTGTTTGTAGATTCGATACCTGTATCCAGCCAGGGCATATCTGTAAGCGATTGATTAGAGGTCTACGCCTGTATCCATCCAAGAAAGCTATCTCGATCAACCTTTTGAAGTTCCAGATTCGATACCTGTATCTAGCCAGGGCATATCTGTGAGCGATTGTTTGTGGATTCAATACCTGTATCCAACCAAGGCATATCTGTAAGTGACTGATTAGAGGTCTACGTATGCATCCAGCCAGGAAAGCTATCTCGATCAACCTTTTGAAGTTCCAGATTCGATACCTGTATCTAGCCAGGGCATATCTGTGAGTGATTGTTTGTAGATTCGATACCTGTATCCAGCCGGGGCATATCTGTAAGCGACTGATTAGAGGCCTACACCTGTATCCAGCCAGGAAAGCTATCTCGATCAACCTTTTGAAGTTCCAGATTCGATACCTGTATCTAGCCAGGGCATATCTGCGAGCGACTGATTGTAGATTCGATACCTGTATCTAGCCAGGGCATATCTGCATGAAGAGTTTGAAGATCAACCCCTGTAATAGGCCAGAAAACTATCTTTCTTTCTCAGGTACGCAAGTTCTCGCTAAGGAATCTCTTACGCGATCGACATCTCCAGATGGCGTCTATAAGCCCATCCTCCTATCCATCATCTTTCCAAATTGCATCTGTAAGCCCATTCCCGACATCACAGTGTTGATACTACACCACACTATGCGAGTGCAAATTTCTGGGCACTCTAGTGTTCAATCATCTTTCACCTTCGGATCACGAAAGGCACGCAAGCCAATCTACATCCTCAAGTTTAAGAAGATTGAACAGGGGCAACTGTTGTACCCCAAAATTTTCCCTCCCATATTCTTCAAGGTTTGTCAAGAATCATCTTCAAATGGTTCAAGATTTCTCAAGGGTTTCACAATCCAAATGCCTCCTAAGCCAGTCAAAATTAGGGTTTTGGTTCCTTCAATGAATTTGGGGTTTTCAATGGTCCAATCAAGTCCCATAGGCCTATATACAATGTCAAGCATCTACATGCCAAGTTTCAAGACACACAATGCCAAATTGCACAGTCAAAAGCTCCATTTGATCTATAGTCAACTGCAGGGGTAAAATGGTCATTTTGCAGTCAAAAGTCAGAATTTTTGGTCAACATCTTATTTTGAGTCCACAATCATCATTTGATCAAGTCTTGATCATGATTCCACAAGCATGGCTCAAAAATCATCAAAGATGCCAAAAGTTACTATTTTTGGACAGCAGAAAAGTCAAATGTATCTTGACCAGGGCATAACTTTTTCATGGTTCATCAGAAAAATCCAATCCAATGCTCATTTTGAGGGGGATGGCATTTCCTACAACTCATCTTCACATTCCAAGTCCAAGAAATGCTCTCACAAAACGTTATCAATTTTTACATTATAGGTCAATTTCAAAAGTCAACAAAAATGCACTTTAATTCAAAGACCATAACTTGATATTGGTAAATCCAAATGACATGGGACCAAAGGAATTGGTTAGAGGACTTCAAGACCTTTCCAAAATGTCCAAGAACATGTTCATATGATCAAAATTGAGCAAGATATGCATTGGAGAAGTTGGGAAATTTTTGTGAATTTGCAAAAGTCAACTTTGCTCAAAATACCTTATTTTTGCTAATGGGCCTCAAATTCCTTCTTGAAACTTTGTCCAAGGCTTATGCACGACCAATTGAGATTAAATTGAATTATTTTCTTATTTTTTATTAATTAATTTAATTTTTAATCAATATTAATTCATTTAATTCATTTAAATGTAGGAAAATATCAAGATATGGTTTTTCAATCTTTTCATGAAGCAAATATGACCTACAAGAGCTGGAAAATTCGTGTACCAATCAAGGGGACAAGAATCTCCAAAATTAGCAAGTTTTCTCAATCAAAAAGATTGAAAAATATTTGATTTTCAATCAAATATACAAACCATAATTCCATGGATTTTTGGTCAAAGATTTAACCTAAATTTAGTCCATTATGTATACAGAAATCAACCCTAATGCATTACACGTGAGAATTGCTTCAGAAATCCATAGCCAATATTGAAAAAAATCAAGAAAACTCAAAACTATGTTCTCACTTCCAGGCCAATTCAAAGCTTTTAATTGCTTCTAATACATTGCAGGGATCCCTAGATACGTTTTGCAATCAAAACCACGTGCTAAAGCTCCAGAAATCACCTTAAACAGGCTCACGGTTTGACACTTTTGTTCATAATCATAATTCATATTTCATGCACGTTTAACATGATTTATTGACTGTTTTACATTGCTTGAACCTTTACAAAGCTTTTGGCATAGGTTAATTGAATTATTATGCAGTGAATCGAAAGTTGCCATTGGAGAATTCTAGGGTTCTTGAGTTCTTGAATTAGGGCTTTCCCATACAGGAAAAATTGGGACCTCTAAGACCCATGGTTGAGACCGTCAGGACGAGACGAATGCATTAAGACCATCGCGCCATATTTATATGCAGCATAGAGCTATTCGCTATTATTGGTCGTCTTGTTTTGTGGGGGTTAAAAACCCCCGCTATCTAATTTGTTTTGTGGCAAGCATAAGGAAGAAGACAATACGTGCAAGCATGTGGTTGGTCCATTCAAATAAAACGCGCGTAATTTTGTGTTTCCAGCATAATAGCTATTTTTTATATATTATATTTGTCTTTCATCATAATAACAAAGGCAAGCATATGATGTAGTGGTTGGTAATCTGGCTGGTTATCATTGGGACCTGGGTTCGATTCCTAGGTCCCCCAAAAGCTCTATATTATTTTTCATAACGTGTTCCTATGCAGGCTATCCAAAGTGTCCCACCATGCACTCCAATCAGCAAGGCGCCATGTGGCCATAATCATAAATCCAAAGGCCAAAAGATGATGAACACCATGTTTCCCAGTCAAAGCATGCGTAGACAATTTCCAGAAAGTCAAACGTGGCTTGCAACTTGATGGGCCAGAATTGCTTCTTAACCTCCATCTGGGCCCAACACCCCCAGGGTTTTGTTTCTCAATTTTTCCTTTTTATACTTTCTATTTAATTATTTTCTATAATAATTATTATTAGTATTTAATTAACAAACTTTTATTTTCATAATAAATTCAGAAAATTAAAAATGTAAATATTATTTATTTTATTATTTATTATTTTCACTATTAATTATTATTTTGTAAATAAATTCTAATTAATTAGTTTAGTTGTTTAATTAGGACAATTTTAATCTTTTTCATAATAAATAAAATCAATCTAGAATTAGGGTTTTTCTTTTGACTTTTAATTTCTTTTATTTTTATTTTCATTAAAAAACACAAAAATACTTTTTTTTAATTAATTAATTAATTAGTAAATTAGGTTTAACTTGAATTAATTGCAAAAAGGACAAATTTCTTTCTTTTCTCAAAAGGGTCAAAACCCTAAGGACGTCCTCGATTCAATTTCTTTTCGCGCATATTTATTTTGTTTATATTTATGTATCTGCTCCGAGAATGTAATAGATAATTAGGACTTTTATCGCTTTATTTATTTCTCGCATTTATTTTCCAAAGGGTTATGTTTTTGGCGATGTAAATACCCGACGCCTTGTAATAGCGTAGGTTTATCTTTCCGCAATTTATTTCTCGCAAATTATTAACTGTTAATTATGCATGACAAGACTTGTATGAAAAATAAAATCAACCCGTAGCTCACAATAATGCATGTTCAAAGACAATTAACATGAAACCGGACACACATGCACATGCCACTCCTAGGGTATGCCTCACTTGGTTGCCTCGAGGTGGTCATTGAGTATAGGGTGTTTTAGAGGTCGCCCTCCTGTCTAAAGATCCAGTTACCTCGAAACGGTTTCCTCGGATAAAAAAGGATCTAGGAGATTAGGGTTACCGCTAAGGCGTCCTACTATTGCTTTGGTGACCACATGTCCCTATAATCGAATTGACCCGAACAACTCCAACGACGGTGCTACCTACTTCTCAATAGTGGAATAATACTGTCTAAAGGACTCTTACACAGCTTAATTCCTTAGAGTAGGTAGATTTCTCCTGGGTACTTGCTCTTTCAAAAAACAAAAACAACTTTTTGCACCTACACTTTCAAAAAGTTTTCAAACAAACACTTCATACACTCTTGAGGACAGATACAAGAGTTACCTAGAAGTTTTTCAAAACAAACTTTTTCAAAACCCACAAACACAAGAAAAGCAAACATTTTTGAAAACATAGTGAGCAAGTACCTAAGAGCCCGTGGATAACCACGGATAGAAAGGGTGCTAACACCTTCCCTTTCTATAAATCTACCTCCCGAACCGAGAAACATCTCGTAAAGGAATTTTGCTGTGCTTTTGTCCTTTCCTTGTTGGAGAAAATAAAAGACGGTGGTGACTCTTGCTTACCGCGACATTTCGCGAACCAGCATTTCAAAACAGTCAGTTCTATTTCCACCGATCACACTTACCATCCAGGTTCCTTCTCAAGCCCTACTATCCAGGCTTTCATCCCGAAGTAACCCTACTATCCAGGTTCCTTCCCAAGCCCTACTATCCAGGCTTTCATCCAAAGAAACCCTACTATCCAGGTTCCTTCTCAAGCCCTACTATCCAGGCTTTCATCCCAAAGTAACCCTACTATCCAGGTTCCTTCCCAAGCCCTACTATCCAGGCTTTCACCTCGAAGTAACCCTACTATCCAGGTCCCTTCTCAAGCCCTACTATCCAGGCTTTCACCCCGAAGTAACCCTACCATCCATGTTCCTTCTCAAGCCCTACTATCCGGGCTTTCATCCCGAAGTAACCCTATTATCCAGGTTCCTTCTCAAGCCCTACTATCCAGGCTTTCACCCTGAAGTAACCCTACTATCCAGATTCCTTCCCAAGCCCTACTATCCAGGCTTTCATCCTGAAGTAACCCTACTATCCTGGTTCCTTCTCAAGCCCTACTATCCAGGCTTTCATCCCGAAGTAACCCTACTATCCAGGTTCCTTCCCAAGCCCTACTATCCAGGTTTTCACCCCGAAGTAACCCTACCATCCAGGTTCCTTCTCAAGCCCTACTATCCCGGGTTTCATCCCGAAGTAACCCTACCATCCAGGTTCCTTCTCAAGCCCTACTATCCAGGCTTTCACCCCGAAGTAACCCTACTATCCAGGTTCCTTCTCAAGCCCTACTATCTCGGCTTTCATCCCGAAGTAACCCTACTATCCTGGTTCATTCTCAAGCCCTACTATCCAGGCTTTCATCCCGAAGTAACCCTACTATCCATGTTCCTACCCAAGCCCTACTATCCAGGCTTTCACCCCAAAGTAACCCTACCATCCAGGTTCCTTCTCAAGCCCTACTATCTCGGGTTTCATCCCGAAGTAACCCTACCATCCAGGTTCCTTCTCAAGCCCTACTATCCAGGCTTTCACCCCAAAGTAACCCTACCATCCAGGTTCCTTCTCATGCCCTACTATCCCGGCTTTCATCCCGAAGTAACCCTACTATCCAGGTTCCTTCTCAAGCCATAATATCCAAGCTTTCACCCCGAAGTAACCCTACTATCCAGGTTCCTTCCCAAGCCCTACTATCCAGGCTTTCACTCCGAAGTAACCCTACTATCTAGGTTCCTTCTCAAGCCATACTATCCAGGATTTCACCCAGAAGTAACCCTACCACCCAGGTTCCGTCTCAAGCCTTACTATCTCGGCTTTAATCCCGAAGTAACCCTACTATCTCGGTTCCTTCTCAAGCCCTAATATCCAGGCTTTCACCCCGAAGTAACCCTAATATCTAGGTTCCTTCCCAAGCCCTACTATCCAGGCTTTTATCCCTAAGTAACCCTATTATCCATGTTCCTTCTCAAGCTCTACTATCCAGGCTTTCATCCCGAAGTAACCCTACTATCCAGGTTCCTTCCCAAGCCCTACTATCCAGGCTTTCACCCCGAAGTAACCCTACTATCTAGGTTCCTTCTCAAGCCCTACTATCCAGGCTTTCACCCTGAAGTAACCTTACCATCCAGGTTCCTTCTCAAGTCCTACTATCCCTGCTTTCATCCCGAAGTAACCCTACTATCCAGGTTCCTTCTCAAGCGCTACTATCCAGGCTTTCACCCTGAAATAACCCTACCATCCAGGTTCCTTCTCAAGCCCTACTCTTCAGGCTTTCATCTCGAAGTAACCCTACTATCCAGGTTCCTTCTCATGACCCTACTATCCAGGTTCCTTCTGACAGCCCTACTATCCAGGCTCTCATCTCGAAGTAACCCTACTATCCAGGTTCCTTCTCACAGCCCTACTATCCAAGCTTTCATATCAAAGTAACCCTACTATCCAGGTTCCTTCTCACAACCCTACTATCCAGGTTCCTTCTCAAGCCCTGCTATTTAGGCTTTCATATCGAAGTAACCCTACTATCCAGGTTCCTTCTCACAGCCCTAACATCCAGGCTTTCATATCAAAGTAACCATACTATCCAGGTTCCTTCTCATAACCTTACTATCCGGGTTCTTTCTCTCTTATCCCTAGACAGCAGTCCACAACACTGTAAGACTGGGACCCGATCAAACATGATTGGTTTCGCATCTCCCCAGTAAGTCGCGATGCAGCATATACCCCGACCAGATACGCAATTCACCACCGCTTCCCAAACTGGAATTATTCCCCGGTAGAGTAATGGACAACTGAAGCTCCGAAAACTCTATTTCTCTTAAGACAGAAACCAGCATTCCCCATCAAAGTCCTCCTCGACAACAGGTATGTGGGTTCTCGCAAAGGAATCACTTATGCGATCGACACCTCTTCAGATGGCACCTTTAAGCCCATCTCAGACTTTTCTCTAGCAACTACCAAATGGCATCTATAAGCCCATTCTTGATATCACAAATCAAGTATCACTTCATGCAAGTGCAAATTTCTGGGCACTGTAGTGTTCAATCATCTTCCACCTTCAGATCATGAAAGGTAGACAGCCAATCTACATCTTCAGGTTTAAGAAGATTGAATAGGGGCAGCTGTTGTACCCCAAAATTTTCCCTCCCATTTTTCTCAACATATGGCAAGTGAGGTCCCCAAATTGCTCAAGGAAGTTCAAGAGTTGACCAGACAAACTCTCTCCTAAGGCACTCTACCTCAAATTAGGGTTTCTATTTTCATCAAGATGTGTGAACCACAAAGGAATAAAATGCTAACCATTGTCCTAATATGTCCTCAATATCATCCATGTCAAATTTCAAGCCTTGCAGAAGAAGTTTGCTCAGTCAATTGCTTAAATGTTTGAAAATCGACTATGCTAGGTCAAAAGTCAACGGTGACCCACATACATTCAAACTTCAAGATTTTTGGTCAACATCCTCATTTTGAAATATTATTCATCATTTGATCAAGGGTTGATCATGATTCCTCAATGATTGCACACAATTCATCAAACCCCAAAAGTTGCTAAATTAGGGTTTTACAGGAAAAGTCAACTCAACTTTGACCAAGCATAACTTTCTCATGCTTTATCAGAAATAACCCATGCAAAGCTCATTTTGAAGAGGATGCAATTCCCTACAATTCATATTCATCTCCCAAGTTCATAATATGCACTCACAAGAATATATGAATTTTGACATTATAGGTCCTTTTGAAAAGTCAACAAAAAACACCTTTTGGGTCAAAGTTTCATACATGAACATGGAAGACTAAATTGAGATGAGACCAAAAGGGTTTCTTAGAGTACATCCCTAGCTTTATAAAAAGTCCAAGAACACCTATCTAGGGTCAAAATTGAGAGAGTTATGCATTGGCCAAGTTGACCATTTTTGCAAAATTGCCAAAAGTCAAATGTGCTCAAATTTGCATTTTTTGCTAAATGGGCCTAACTTTTTATGCTTGCACCTCACTTATAACATGGTCCACGACCCAAGTGTTCACTCACATGTTATTTTCTTCATTATTTATTTTATTTTGATTTTTTATTTATTAAAAATTGAATTAAATCAAATAATTGATAAATAATGGCAAAGATTTGTTTTGAGTAGATTTGTGGACAGAATCACAAGCTCATTATGCTGGCATATCAGGATCAGATCATATCAAGGCTAATTGGTACAAGATTGGCATGATTAGGCCAAATTTGGAAGGATATCATGCAAATTGAAAATCAAATCAAATCTCATCAAAGCTTCAAGATTCAATCTGTTTTGCAACCCTAATTCTTTGAGGGATATATAATGAACAAGAACAAAGCAAAAAAAAGGGGTTAGAAGGCGTGAAACTGCCAGAAGAAAACTGAAACTTTGGACAAAAAGTGTGAGAATGAAGTTCATCTTAGAGCCATCTTCAAGGAGTTTCAAAGCCAGAAATCAATTCCTTGGCATCTCAGGAAGCATTCCCAATCATTTGAAGGCGTCAGAACATCCAGAATCACTCCCTATCATTCTCACGGTTTGCACAATTATCCAAATTCGATTACTGTAATTCTTGCATATTTAGCATGTTTAAGTTACATATTTGTGTTCATCATCATGTTTGCAATATTTCTGGATAGTTTGATTTAATTTACAGTGCAGGGACAAGCTTTTGCCATTGTTAGGGTTTCGTACTCCAATTTGGGGTTTTGGGTTTCAAGCAAAATTAGGCCTGATGATGGGTACCATGATGATCAGAGCTTCAAACCCAGTTGATTCATGGTCCCCAATTTAATTTATATTGTGTGTTCTTGATTTTTGAATGACAAAGGTTTCAGCAACTGACCCGCATCTATAGGTAAAGGTTCAGAGCCTAAATCGACTGTTCCAGGGAAGAAACCAACAGCGTGTCACAACCTGACTGGATGGTTTAAATTCTGGCACATTATTCTAGCCACTAACCTGTTTTCCAATATATTATTTGTTTTCATTATATTGATAAGTTAACATCCAGTGCAGTTGGTCAGAGGAAGGAAGTCAGAAACTCATGTCCTGGGTTCGATCCCAGGCGTGAGCTTTTGGCATTTTCTCCATTGTTTTCACCAGATCCAACACTTACACCTTCTGAGGGTCATCATCTGTTGGATCCATCAGCAAGAATCAGATCCAGCGCACCTCACCTTATGAGGGTCATCATCTTCTAGATCCATCATCCAGAATCAGATCTAACACACCTCACCTTCAGAGGGTCATCATCTTCTGGATCCATCAGCCAACATCAGATCCAGCGCACCTCACCTTCTGAGGGTCATCATCTTCTGGATCCATCAGCCAGAACCAAATCCAGCGCACCTCACTATTTGAGGGTCATCATCTTCTGGATCCATCAACCAGAACCATATCCAGTGCACCTCACCTTCTGAGGGTCATCATCTTCTGGATCCGTCTCCAGCCAGATCTGCTGATAGCAGGCCTATTTGGTTATTTCTACTATTTTTCTTTAATTCCCTTTCTTTAATTATTCTATTTTTTTAAATCAACACAAAAATTATTTTATTAAATTAACCAATCAAAAACCACAAACAAGATTTATTTTCTTAATAAATGTTTTTATTAATTAGTTTAATTAATTTAGGGCAAATTTAATATCTTTCAAAATTTAAAAACAATTAGAAATTAGGTTTAATTAACTTGCAATTAAATATTTTCTTCAATAAAAATCCAAAAATACTTTTTCCTCAAATTAGACTTTTCAAGTTTCAATTTCTTCTCGCATTTAATTCGTCGTGCGATTATTATTATTTTGCCGATATTTTTGTAACTGTTCATGGTTTGTAATAGTTAATTTAGGGTTTTATTTACTGTTTAAATTCCCGGGTTTTTGGCTATGTAATTAATCCCTCTCCCCGAAGCCTTGTAATAGCGTAGATTTATTTTCTCGCACTTTTAATTTCCGCAATCTTTAACTGTTTAGATGTATGGCTAATAGGATTGTATGGTGTGATACGGTGGGAGAACTGACTTGAAGGTTTTGCGTTTTATGCAAATGTTACGGTTAGCAAGAGTCTCCACCGACTTTTCTTTTATCCAAAAGGAAAGGTGAAAAAGCACAGGAAAGACCTTTGAGATGTATTCTTGAGTTCGGGGGGTAGATTATGAAAAGCGAAGGTATTAGCAGCCTTTTCATCCATGGTTTTCCATGGGCTCTTATTTACTTGCTAGATCACTTGCTTTTGTTTGAAATTGTGCTTTGTGTGTGGTTTTTGAAAGTATTTTTGAAAATGGAACTTCGTAATGGTTCTCGTCTCTATAAGAACACATACCAAGTGTTTGTTTCGAAAATAGTTCAGAGAGGTGTTTGTGAGATGTGTTTTTGAAAGTGATTTTGAAACGATGTCTTTGTGATGATTCTCGTCTCTATAAGAACGCATATAAAGTGTTATCTTTTGAAAATGTTTCAAATGAGAGTGTTGGTGTAAAAATGTTTTTGTTGTGAGCAAGCAAGTAACTAAGAGAGAACCTACCTACTCAAAAGGTCTTAGTTGTTCTTTTCCTCCTCCTTTAGATGTTGCTATCTTACCATTGATTTGGTAAGAAGCCCCATCGTTGGATGTGAAGGGACGGGCGCGGGACGTTTTTGTATAGTCATAGAAGGCAACCCATGGAACATTTTAGCAATGTAGTTTTAGGGACTAGATCGTTTATTGAAGGCAACATCGAGGGTCATCGGGGAACTACGATCTTTTATCGAGGGTCTTTTACTAAAACACCCATGTTCGAGGGACATGGCTATTTTCCGATAGGCAACAAAGTGTAGTAACCCTAGGGGTGTTTGTGTGCAAGTGTGTCATTTTCATGCTTGATTTTGTCTTGAATTAGGGTTTTCTATTTGATTGGTTTTATCTTGCCATACAAACCCTAATTATTAACATGTTATATGTAAAGCGGTAAATTGCGAAAAGTAAATATCCTACGCTATTACAATCATTTGGGGATGGGGTGTACAAATTTACAAATAGGATTGCAAGAATTAAAGTCCTAATTACCTATTACAACCATATTGAATAACCATGAAGAAAATATATGAAGAATGTAAAAATAAAGAAAAATGAAAGGAAAAGAAAACATTTTGGATCATTATGTGTCGACACATGCTGTAACATCAAGCTTCTCGAATGCACTTTTGTTTTGGTGAAGACAAATCATGATTGATAAAGAAAGCAAAAATTATTGATCAAGCTAAAAGCCTCTTTGGATTAAGTCTTTGGTTCAAGTCCTTAGCAAATTTCAAGGTCTAATGGTAATATGCACCTTGAACTTAAGATATAGATGCTCAATGACCAAAAGAAACATTTTTATATTGTCCAAACCTTTATTCAAGTTCTTTCAAAGCAAAAAATAAATTTTATTCATGTGCAATCGATTTGCATGTTATTGCAATTGATTGCACGCTTCAGTTTTTCAAAACATTGGCTACTGACTTCCAGTGCAATCGATTTGGATGGTTGTGCAATCGATTGCACAGTCAAAATTTTTGGAAATTTGGCTACTGGAACCCCGTGCAATCGATTTGCATGGTTGTGAAATCGATTGCACACTCTAAATAATTGGAAATTTGGCTACTGGAACCCCGTGCAATCGATTTGCATGGTTGTGCAATCGATTGCACGCTGTATGATTTTGAAAAATAGTTGCCTTACACCTGCTTGTTCATGATACTATTTCATGGAAAACTTCTCACTCAATCTTGGCAATTGTTCGTGATTTTTTACCAACCTTTTCTTTAAAGGTTACTGCATTTTAGCCTAAAAAATGAACCAAATGATGATGATTGAAATGAAGAGTTTAAAGCCAAGAAAACTTACCTTGAAACTGAAATTTGTGCTTTGAGTTTGAGCTGCTGTATGGGTTGTTGTTGAACTTGGGAAGTGATGATAGTGATGTTACAGAAGTTTTTCTTGTGTTTGAACAATTTCTATATGATGCATGTGGAGTGTTTAGATGGTTGAACAGAATTTGCAAGGGCATGAGAGGTTCAAAGGTTTGGACTTTAAAACTCAAGAGTGAAAGTTTTGTAGACTGTTATGGCTTTTGATGGTTAGTTTACAACAAGACTTCTGGTTTTATTTCTCTTTTTTCCAACTTGTTCTAACCTTTTTCCAACCTTTTTTTCAAAAACCTTTTCTCTTATAAATGCTTCTTCTATTTATAGGCAAGAGGTTTGTGCATATGAGCTGACTAAGTTTGCAAGACAGCTTGTTATGGTTTGGTTGGAATGTAAGTATCAAACTATGTCAAGTACTCCATGGTCCCAAGATGAAGTACCAAAGTTTCTGGTTTAGAGGGGTTGATTTCCATGTTTTATGGTGGAGTGAAATCAGAATCAAGCAAGGTATGGGCTCAAGACAAACTTTGTACAAAAAGCTTGCTTTTCAAGAATAGCAATGGTGCCTTTATGCCATAAATGGAAAGATCTTTTGGACAATGGCTCAAACACTTGGGTAATAGCTCAAAAGTGGGTGTAAGCATTTAATTATGTAGAGATTTGCAAGCAAGAATGCCTGCAACATAAGATTATGCAGCATAGCATAAGGGTTTTGTTGTGTGTTCTTCAATAGAATGACTTGCAAATCAAGGGTGGATGCCCAACTTCATGCCCTTGAATATTCTAGCTCAAGTATGATAAATTCATGCTCTTGGATGTTTTGGAGAGCTTGAAACACCCTATATAAATTTCATGTTGGCCATTTTGACCAAATCATCTTGGAACTATGTGAAAAAATGCCAAGAAGTTGGGATAAAATCCTGCACAAAATCTGTTGAAAATTTCTCTAAGTGTTAAATGAAAATGTAATGATTTCATGAATTTATAACTCGAGATCTAAGCATATTTAGGAGAAGTTGTGTAAAGAAATGTTGTAGATATCATGGAGATATACAACTTTCATGTTGGAAGTTTCTCTTGAATCATCTTGCATCATGGTGAAAATTTTGCTCAAAGTTATGAAAAAAACATGAAATTTCCAACACTTAGAAAGATTTCTAAGTTTAGAAATTTTGACTTTTCAAAATGAAATCTTGACTTTTTGATTTCTTAATGAATAAGCTTGATATTCTTGAGTGTTTTGATGAAATTTGATCTTTGGGATGTAATGTTGACCAAAAAGTCAAAGTTTGACTTTCCAGTATGCAATTGACCATTTTGCCCTTGTGTCAATTTCAAGCCTAAATTGATGTATCAATGGTGCAAACTTGACGTCGTAGGATATCTTGTGAGCAAATACTTGACAAATGAGAGGGAAAATTTTTGGGTACAACATATGGAAAGAATGCATGACAAATTAATACGGTTAGAAAACCCTAATATGCAAAGATAAATAACTGAAACAAATCACTCGCACATATCACTCTTAGGGTATACTCTCACTTCAGTTGCCTTTGGTAAACGATCATTAAGCATAGGGTGTCTTAGTGGTTGCCCTCCTGTCTAAAAAGATCAAACGTCCCATTCGAATGTTTCCTCGGAAATGATGCCTCGAATATGATCTTAAGACTCTAGGGTTATTACTAAGGTGTCCTAATATTGCTTTAGTGATTGTACGTCCCTTTCGAATCGACCCTTACAAACTCCAACAACGGCGCTACCTATTTCTCAATAGTAGGATAGCGTTGTCTAAATGAAACAAGAATATAAACGATCTTTTTTCGAGTAGGTAGATGCTAATAGGTACTTGCTCAAATTAAAACTTTTCACACCTACACTTTTCGAACAAATTTTCAAAACAACTTCGTCACACCCTTGAGGACTGATACAAGGGTTATCACGAAGTAAAACATTCTTCAAAAACAAAGCACAAACACAAGCAATTTAAAAAATGAGCAAGTACCTAAGAGCCCATGGAAAACCATGGATGGAAAGGGTGCTAACACCTTCCCTTTCTATAATCTACCCCCCGTACTCAGAATATCTTGAAAAAGGATTTTTTCTGTACCTTTTTCCTTTCCGATTGAATGAAATAAAAGTCGGTGGCGACTCTTTCTTACCGCGACATTTTGCAAACACAAAACGCAAAATGCAAACCAGTATAAAACAGTCGGTTCTTCCACCGTATCACACCCCGGAACATAGTAGTAAAGCCAGCATGGAAATTTTGGATGGAGTTTGCCCCAGTTTCTCAACTACATCGTAGTCGCTTCTTTTTATGATCTTTAGAATTTCCTCCATCTCTTTCCGGGAGGTCTCAAGGATAGCCAATGATTATGCCTTTTTTCGGACAGGCTCAATCAGAATACTTTTACCTCGAGTCTCGGTTGACTCGGCAACAGGAATGTCAGTAGGAATGATAACAGGAGTTGTATCAGCTCTGTCAGTTGGAGTATTAGTGGAGATAATGGTAGGACTGGGAACAACTTTTGGAGGAGCAACAACAATAAGAATGATTACGGGTCCAAAAAATGCTTTTGGGGAGCAATTTCTGGAGAGAATATCCTTCCGCTTCGGGTAATCTTGCTATTCCCTACAATATTAATGATATCAGAGTCAACTTTCTCAGAACTTGAATCTTCGGCAACTGACCAATCTTGCTTGATACCGTGGTAGTAGACATTCCCTCCATAATTCCATGGTATGGTTTTGTCTGACGAATACGGGACTGCTCCAGGCATTGTAATTATCAAAAGAGCTGCTTTTGGAACTGATGTAATTCTAACGGGTCTTTTGGTGAAGACCCTGGAAGAATTGGCGGAAATGGTAATGATAGAAACATCATTAAAAAGAAAAGGTGGAATATAAGTCTTTTCAAACAAAATTTCCTTGTTATCTATTAGGCACTGAACGCCTACTTTCAACAAAGGACAGCTGGTTGGTGAGGATGAATAGAAATGGCAGCTTTCATCACAACCCGGGAACACACCGGTATTCAATAAATTATTTTTGATAGTCAGGAGTAGGGTCATAAGTTCATTAACTTAAATAACAAACATATCTTCCTCGATGGCGTTGGCATTATGGCCGTGTTTGGGCATAGGGGAAGAAATGACATTTGGCTTTTCGGGGGCATCGAATTCAATATCTTTGGCTTCCATAAGGTCTTGTACTTTGTTCTTTAGAGCCCAATAGTTATTAGTGCCATGGACGGGACTCTCAAAGTGGTATGCACATTTGGCATTAGGATGATAGTGAGAAGAGTTTGTGTTAGGATTCTTTGGAGCTTCTTTCAAGGTCACTAGATTGGATCTTAACAGATGTGGCAATCACTGAGATAGGGTCAAGTTAATTCTGGTGAATTGTCTGACTGGTCTTTCCATTCTCGGTTGGTTGTTTCTTTGCTGATCAGGTGCAGGTTTAGGAATCATAACAACCCCTACCATTGGACGGCGTTCGGCCCTATTCTGATTTCTCTGAGGATAAACAGCAACCACTTCTTTCTTTCCGATAAATGGCTTCCTTACAGCAGCAGAGGATGCATCTTTTTGAATCTTTCCACTTTGTGATCGGTGGATCTGGAACTGACTGTTTAAAGCTGGTTTTGCGAAATGTCGCGGAAGCAAGAGTCGCCACCGTCTTTTATTTTCTCCAAATGGAAAGGACAAAAGCACAGAAAAATTCCTTAAGGAGATTGCTCTCGGTTCGGGAGGTAGGTTATAGAAAGGGAAGGTGTTAGCACCCTTTCTATCCATGGTTATCCATGGGCTCTTAGATACTTGCTCACTTGTGTTTTCAAAATTGGTTGTTTGCTTTTCGAGGTGAGTGGGTTTGAAAATGTTTCTTTGAAAATTTCAGTTCGACTCTTGTATCAGTCCTCAAGAGTGTTTGAAAAATTGCTTTCGAAAGCTTTTTGAAAATGTGTTGGTGTGAAAAGTATTTTGTTTTGTTTTGAAATTTAGAGCAAGTATCTAGAGTCGTCTACCTACCCTAAGGAATTCGTCTGTGTAAATGTCCTTTAAAGTAGTGCCATCCCACCATTGATAGGTAGGTAGCACCACCGTTGGAGGTGTTCGGGTCAATTCGAGTTTAGAGACATTGTGGTCACCGAGCAAAGGTAGGACACCTTAGAAGCTACCCTTATGCCATTGATCTTTTATTCCGAGGCAACCGTTCCGAGGCAACTTGTTTCGAGGCAACTTTGTTTTAGGCAACTAGATCAATGGACACAAGGACTCACTAAGACGTCCTATAGTCGACGGCCACGTTTCGAGGGACAAGGCAACAGTGTGATCACCAGAGTAATGGGAAGACACCTTAGAAGCTACCCTCATGCCAGGTTCCCGGATCATGAAGACTTACTAAGACATCCTCTACTCGACGATCACCTTTCGAAGGCAAGGCAACAATGAGGCGTACCCTAGGGGTGGTGTGTGATTTGTGTGTCATGTTCAGTTATTTTGTCTTATTCATGTCAAGGTGATCTATGCGTTTGTTTTTATTTAGACATTCATTCTTGCATGCAATTATTAACAGTTAAAAAAGTTGCGGAAATTAAAGTTCCTAAACTATTACAAAGGCGCGGGTCCACATCGCCAAAATTAAACCAGGACCCGATTTGACATAAAATAAAGAAATAAAATGCGGGAAATATAAAATGTCCGAGTTACATGGCTTGAGCAATTACATAATATTTGAAAGAAAATAAATGTGCGAAAGAAATAGAAATAGAACGTTCGAGGGCGTTGGACCCTTTAAAGAAATTAAATGAAATTAAAAATTAATTAATTATTTATTGAAATAAAAGAAGTGTTTTTTAGGTTTTTTTTTGTATTTATGAAATAAGAAAATTAAAATTAAAATTAAAAGAAACCCTAATTCTAAGTTATTTTTAATTATTTGAGAAAAATGTTAAAGTTTAACTTAATTTACTAAAGAATTTATGTACATGTTTATTTACAAAAATAAATTAGTAGTTAATAATAATAATAATGATGAGAAAATTATTTATTAAAAAAATGATGAAAAAGTTAAAAACCCTAATTTCTACATATTTAATTTATTAAGAAAAATATTAAAGTTTTGAAACCTAAATTCATCTAATTAATTGTTTAAAGTTTATTTACAAAAATAATAATAGTAAAATTAATATTAATAAAATAAACATTTTTTGATTTTTCTGTATTTTATATTTATTATGAAAATTATTTTATGGAATTAAAAGAAAACAATTAAAAAACAATTAAAAGAATAAAAAGGAAAAACAAATAAAAATTAAAAATTGAGCAAACCATAGGGGGTGTCTGGCCCAAGGGGAGGTTTTTTGAAGTATTGACTCCTGAGTACCGTGGTCTGCATTCTTTGGCCATTGGATTGAGTTTCATGCATAAGTTGTTCTACTTTGGCCATTTGGCTTTTGGCTTTTGGCTTTTGGCCATTTGTGTTCTGGTTTCAACGTTCCTTTAATGTCTGGCTTAATGTCTGCCTCGCCATGTATTGGTGTCATCCATAAGTTTTTCTAGTCTGACCATTTGGCTTTTGGCCTCAACGTTCCTTAATGAACCTGCCTGGGATCCTGTCTAAATCTGCAGTGTTGAATCTCACAAACACATCAAATAAAATCATAAAATGCAAATAAAGCCAATATATGAAGAAATTTAATGTTTAGGCACAATATGGCATGTATGAATGATTATACTCTTTTGATCATGGAGATCAAATCAACCTTACCCTTATTGGAAAAGTAGTGACATGAATGCTTTTATGCCCTTTGGATCATGGAGATCAAGCCAGCCTTACCCTTACTGAAGAAGTAATAAGATGTTGGTTTGTAACTGAGATGGCTTTGTTTGTAGTGAGAGAGGGATTTGTAATAAGGATTTCAAGGTTTTAGGGTTCTTGAAAGAGTTTGATATTCCAACAGTGTTGTGGCAAGGTTTTTTCTCTCTTTTTTTCTTCCCTCTTTTTTCTTTTTTTCTCCCCTCTTTTTTCTTTTTTCTCCCCTGGTTTGTGTGACAAGAAGGTGATTATATAGTGGAAATTAGGGTAAAGAAAATGGGCTTTGAATGTGCAATTGGGCCTCCAATATTCACTTGAATTCGTCACTTTCCAGGCTAAATCGCAGGGACTTAAGTGCATTTTTTGAAGTTGAAATGTGAAAACAAAATGTAGCCGGCATCGAGAACTAACTCCTGTCCGAAAATCGACTCAATCGGATAAACGGTGAATTAGTTATGAATTTTTGAAGTTTCAGCTCAGACAAACTTATTTTGGGCTCCAGTGTCGACTCTGACATGTTCTTCAATAAAAAACTGGTATTGATCGGTGCATAATTTGGTCTCGACTTTTGAAGTAAAGTTGTAGATCTACAAGTCAGGGACCTTGTGTGTAAAAATATGAGTCCAATCCGATAAAAATTGACCGAGTTATGAATTTTCGAAGTTTCGGCCCAGATGAAATATTATTCAGCATTCAGGATTTTCAGCGTGTCACGCACTCTGAGCAAAAAATGAAGGCCTTTTGAACACCGTTTGAACTCAATACCTTCTGTGAAAATGTAGCCAACTCAATTTGTGAAGTTTTGGCACTGGAACCAGCTCGATACGATGAAAATCGACCAAGTTATGATTTTTTGAACATGACGCAGATAAACTTCTGTCACAAATTTTCTGCACGAAAATACTTGATAAATCCACATTTTTGAAGACCTTCTGATCAAAATTGGCTTTCAGCCGTGAGAGATGAAAACGTAGATAATGTCAAGACGGAATTTTGGCCACCGGAATGGGTTCAAAACGAGTCACGATGTTCAAGTTATGAATTTTTTAGCGCGTAAAAACTGCACTTTCAGCACACTTTTTCACTATATTTCTTCAAGAAAACTCACACATTCGGATACCTTCTTTAAAGAATTGACTCTTGAGCCGAACCTGAATTTGAGAATATGTTATCAGAGATATCTTGGCGAAAGAACACCTGAATATAACGCGTCGGGTCGGACTTGTGAATTTTCTTGAAATGTTTAGAGAAATATGGGATGGCAAATTTTGGGGTACAACAGTTGCCCCTGTTCAATCTTCTTAGACCTGAGGATGCAGATTGGCTGACGTGCCTTTCGTAATCCGAAGGTGGAAGATGATTGAACACTAGAGTGCCCAGAAATTTGCGCTCACATAGTAGCAGTGTGATGATGGAATGGGCTTATAGATGCCATTTAGAGGTTGCTGGATAGGATGATGGGCTTATAGATGCCATCTGGATGTTGATCGCGTAAGAGATTCCTTAGCGAGAACCTGCGTACCTGCAAAAGAAAAATGATTACCTGACACGTTGCAGGAGCTGATTTTCAGATGCTTGGTATAGCGGTGTCCTGACTGGTTACAGGAGCTGGATCTGGAGCTTCAAACGGTGATGAATGAACCAGGGATGGTTACTAACTTAGTATGAATGGTAAGAGAACCTTGGACGATTACTACCCCAACAGGAACACTGAGAGAATCTTGGGTGTCTTCTACTGGGATAAGAATCAGGGAGATCTTAGGGTCGATCTGACTGAACCAGAGGAGGCCTTTGACTGGATAAGAATCAGGAAAATCTTAGGGTCGATCTGACTGAACCGGACAAGGTCTTGGAATATCTTCAACTGGATAAGAATCAGGGAGATCTTAGGGTCGATCTGACTGAACCAGAGAAGGCCTTTGACTGGATAAGCATCAGGAAAATCTTAGGGTCGATTTAACTGAACCGGACAAGGTCTTGGAATATCTTCAACTGGATAAGCATCAGGGAGATCTTAGGGTCGATCTGACTGAACCAGAGAAGGCCTTTGACTGGATAAGCATCAGGAAAATCTTAGGGTCGATTTAACTGAACCGGACAAGGTCTTGGAATATCTTCAACTGGATAAGAATCAGGGAGATCTTAGGGTCGATCTGACTGAACCAGAGAAGGTCTTTGACTGGATAAGCATCAGGAAAATCTTAGGGTCGATTTAACTGAACCGGACAAGGTCTTGGAATATCTTCAACTGGATAAGAATCAGGGAGATCTTAGGGTCGATCTGACTGAACCAGAGAAGGTCTTTGACTGGATAAGAATCAGGAAAATCTTAGGGTCGATTTAACTGAACCGGACAAGGTCTTGGAATATCTTCAACTGGATAAGCATCAGGGAGATCTTAGGGTCGATCTGACTGAACCAGAGAAGGCCTTTGACTGGATAAGAATCAGGAAAATCTTAGGGTCGATTTAACTGAACCGGACAAGGTCTTGGAATATCTTCAACTGGATAAGCATCAGGGAGATCTTAGGGTCGATCTGACTGAACCAGAGAAGGCCTTTGACTGGATAAGAATCAGGAAAATCTTAGGGTCGATTTAACTGAACCGGACAAGGTCTTGGAATATCTTCAACTGGATAAGCATCAGGGAGATCTTAGGGTCGATCTGACTGAACCAGAGAAGGCCTTTGACTGGATAAGAATCAGGAAAATCTTAGGGTCGATTTAACTGAACCGGACAAGGTCTTAGAATATCTTCAACTGGATAAGCATCAGGGAGATCTTAGGGTCGATCTGACTGAACCAGAGAAGGCCTTTGACTGGATAAGAATCAGGAAAATCTTAGGGTCGATCTAACTGAACCGGACAAGGTCTTGGAATATCTTCAACTGGATAAGCATCAGGGAGATCTTAGGGTCGATCTGACTGAACCAGAGAAGGCCTTTGACTGGATAAGAATCAGGAAAATCTTAGGGTCGATTTAACTGAACCAGGCTAGGTCTTGAAATATGATTGAGAATTTCAACTGCATCTTTCCTGAAAGGTAAAGGTCAGTCATATGCAATGCATGATATGGATCAGGCAATGATGTTCTCAATATAAATGAGACTTGTATGATATGATGTGTCTATGCATGTTATAATGATGTATGTGATGTTTTATGTATGTTTTTGTCTAGGAAAGTGAATCCTTGACGGGTGCCGGGAAGTCGTATCTTGGGCTGATGTTGAAGAATAGATTTTGCTTCCGCTGGGGATGATAACTGCAAGAATATCGGTAGGAGAAGATGACTCCGTTGTGGAATAAACTTGGCAAATGGAGGATTCTGCGGGGAGAAAAGATACTCTAGCGACCATGCTGGGAAACAATACTCTGTGGAAAGAGGGATGCCTTGCTGAGTGTTGATAATAGTTTGCTGGGGATCGGAAGACTTTGTCGACGACGCTCTTTCCGTGGCTTTTGGCTGAGGATAACCCAGTTATATCCTGGTAGGGAAATAACTCTTTGAATAAAGCCGGGAGACGCGTTCGTGCTCTGCGAGAATAAGCTTCCAGAATCTACTGGGGATAAGCTTACTGTTTGGGGAGATAAATTCCAACTTTTCCTGGGGAACTAGATTGGACTCTCCTGGGGGAAGATTTGAACTGTATCGGGGAAGTGACTCCACTGAATGTTTGATAGACCATCGGGGAACAATCTTTAGACCAATACTGTCGGGGATGCTTGTTAAGAATATCCATACATTGCTGGGGAATGTTGAGATCTGCGGGAGAATACCCAACTTTCCTTAAGTTTGATAGTAGCTTTGCTTGGCGAGAGTGCACTGACTTGTTGGCCCACTCTCTGGGGAATTAAGATGTACTGGTTATGTTCTTCCACCTACCTTGATACCTTGGAGGACAGAACAATCAGATTGCTTAGACGGCTCATTATTGCCCCTGTTTCAGTGGTGGGAGAGGAAGACCTGTGAGGCGCTGATAGTTGTTGATGGACCCACCTCCTTCTGGTAGGCAGGTGACAAGATGACAGGACATAGTCGTACGTTTTGATCCCTAATTTTTGCCTGGACCGCCCTTTCGGGTTTTCAGTCCACCGGGATACCCTTTTTTGCCCAAGCCGCCTTTTCAGGTTTTCGACTTACCGGGTGTACAGATTTTTTCATTTCATCCCTTCATTTTGCCCGAACCCTTTTGGTTCGCCGGGAAGCCCTAATTTTTGCCTAGGTATGTCAACCTAGCGGGTCTTTGATTATGTGTAGTATTTTTCGACTATGTCCATGTTCAGGGAATGTAGGGAGTTGCCCCTGTTGGAAGTATTTTGCCACGCCACCAGAAGGTGTTTGATCAGACAAGATTCGTTGTTGAAATGCCCCAAGTGACTCAGGCGGAGATTTGCCCCAGGCTATTTGGTCTTTGAGATATTCTCCGAACCTTGGCTTAATTGCCCCAGATAATGGACCATGGTCATGTCTGCCCCTTGATTGGAGGTACTTCTGTTCATTAGGCATTCGTCGTGCGAACTTCTATGCTGTTCAAACAAAAAGTCATATGCAAACAAAGTTATGTTAAAAATGCAAAGCCTATGTCTGTCTTGAAGATTTTGAAAATGCATTCTTTTTTTCCATAAAACAAATGAATGTTTGTAAAACGTGATGTCAACTCCGTATTTACCGTAGGCCTTCAGGAGTCAGGATACCTTTCGTAACAGTATGCTTTCGAACTAACCCATGCTTCAGCTAGGACTTTTAAGGGTTATAACGTGGCTTGGTTCACGGTTTAAGAAACAAAGGATAAAGGCTCAAATTATTTGTACCCACCCGCTCTTCGTGATGTTCTCTAAACCTAAACTCAGTTGATCATACATTAGACCTTGTTTGAGTCTTTGCTCTGATTTTCCGGTGATGGTTCGGATATTGATGATTTATTCTGAATAGGCAGTCATTTTTGTTATTGTTGAGGGTTTGTAGGACCTCTTTCTTGTCTGACTTTTGTTATCCCTTTCTTTTTTTTGCCTGAACTGTTTCCTTTTTTTTGGAATTACAGTCAGCGGGATGCCCCAGTTTTATAAGTCTCCTTCATGGGTTTTGACTTTTTGGGCTTTTCATTTATGAATTTTTTTGATAATGACTGCTTTTCTTTATTGATCATTCGGAACCATCACTGTCTTTCTTTGTTTTATAAGGACCTCTTTGGTGCCATTCGTTATGCACTTGGATCAACTGAGAGACTACCCTGCCCCAGGTTATGATTAAGGGTTTTGAATTTCGAAAAGAAAAAACTCCTACTTCTTTGGCTCAGAGGGGTTGACGAGGGATTATCTTCCTTATTACTCCAGTGTCTAGGAATTGAAACAATGCATGTACCTCATCAGCGGGGTCTGTTCAAAAGCATACTGTAGATTGTGGTATCGTTTTCGTCATCCTCCCTCAAGAGGCTTAGAATTATTGATTGAGAGTTGACATCAGAAAAAATATGAAAATAATTTACGTATAGTGAATACGAATATATTGATTCAAAATAGACATAAGCGATGCATTAATGAAATAACAATGTTTTAACAAATGAGTAAATGTTTGAACAAAAGAAAATTGCAACTTGAACATTCGAATGAACAAAAGTCTTTTCGGTCCTAGCCATGTTTTGGCAAGGGAGCAGTGATCACGTTGGGAGTTTCGGCGGGCTCGAACTCGATCTCTTTAGCATCGATCATGTTCTGAATCTTGTACTTCAGTGCCCAACAGTCCTCAGTATCGTGCCCCGGGCTACCAGAATGGTAAGCACACCTTGCTTCTGGGTTGTAACTTGGAGAGGAGGTCTTTGGATTTGCAGGAGGGTTGATCACCGCAATCAGGTTCATCCTCAGCATGTGCTGCAAAGCTCGTGACCATGACATGTTGATGTTGGTGAATTGTCTCTTAGGCTCGTCTGACCTGTTCTGATCAACCCGCTGTTTTTGGCGAGGTTGTTGTTGTACCTGTGGAGTAGTAGCAACTTGGGGAGGTCTATTCATTGGACCTGACCTTTGTCCTCTTGGAAGCTGTTTCATGACCTGGTCCCTGATTTGGGCTGGTTGCTTCATGCCTTGAGGAAGTTGACTGATCATGGCCCTCAGCTCTCCTTGCTCCTGAGCTAAACCTTGAATGAGGGCCCTTTGCCCCAGCATATGGGTTTTCAATGTGTCTACCTCAGCTTGTAGACGTTTCAGCTGTTCGTCCTTGTCATCTGCAGGACTCTTTCTGATCAAATTCCCCATGAGGAGTGTCCTCAACTCTTCTTGCCCCTTGGATAGACCTAGGAAGATTTCCCTGAACTGAGTCTCTTGAGCATGAAGACCCTGGTTACCTTGTTGGGAGGCCATTGCTGAAATAAACAGCGAGAAAGGTAAGTGACCTGCAACAAAGATACATGTTATGTAATGATATGTATGATATGCATGCAATGATTTCAAGGACCTCGCGGGGTAAACAGAGAAACTTGTTAGAGTTGAGAACTGGTAACTTGATTGAAGGTACTTCATGTTGTTGAGAGTCCTTCGTCAAGGGTCAAAGGCTCACCATATCCAGTGGGTCATAGCCCCTGACAACCTTGGCTCGGGGAACTTTCTTCAAGTGTCAAAGCTCACCATATCAAATGGGTCATAGCCCCTGACAACTTTGGCTAGAGGAAAATAAATCCTCTTTGCCCCTTGCTAGATGTTTGATTCATCATGACCTGCATCACAAGCCCTTGAGATCCTTGAAATGGGTTAGGATGTATGCAATGGTATGATGTCATGATGCATGGGGTAATACGAATAAACCCTGTTATGAGCCCTTATTAAGGACTATAAACAGAAACCTGCAAGAAACTCAAGTACAACCTGTCATGAGTCCCAGTTAAGGACTAAAAAACAAAACCTGCAAGAAACTCGGTAAACCCTGTTATGAGTCCTAATTAAGGACTGCAAACCAAACCTGTAAGAAACCTAGTATACCCTGTTATGAGTCCTAATTAAGGACTGCAAACCAAAACCTGTAAGAAACCTAGTATACCCTGTTATGAGTCCCTATTAAGGACTATAAACAAAACCTGCAAGAAACTCAAGTGTCAGATAACAAGCATGCCATTAGTCAAGTACGAAGGCACACAAGTCGCACAAGAGAAGCCCTTAGAGTTTAGGCCAGCATGGGGTCTGGGTATTACCCTCTTTCAGTTTGTTGGTTCATACCTGTCCTATCAAAGTAACCGGGTTCTTAGAGGATCCCAATATCATTGACTACCCTCAATCGGTCATAACTCCAGCATCGCAATCTTTTCTTGCGGCCAGAACCATCACGAGAGTTTAGCCTCAATGGGCGTAGCATACTGCTACTGTTCTAATGGCCAAGTTGTGTCATTTAAGGTTCTAAGGTTGTTGGTGCTTAACGACTCCTTAGAAGACCCATATTCTCCTCGTTGCGACACAAGGGATATCGGTACAGACCAAGGTGCCACACCAACGTAGCCACTGCTTCACCTGTGTCGGTCTACGCCGGACAGGTCCCTCACAGCTTATGCTACCTAAACAGGGTATCCCCAGATCCGGGTTAGGATCTATGTAACTCCGATGCAACCCACAATAGTAAAGCAAGCAAATCAATACAATTGAAAACACAGTTATGAACTAGCCCTAAGGTACACCTCACTTTAAGTTAAGTCCCCAGCAGAGTCGCCAGTTCTGTGATCGGTGGATCTGGAACTGACTGTTTAAAGCTGGTTTTGCGAAATGTCGCGGAAGCAAGAGTCGCCACCGTCTTTTATTTTCTCCAAATGGAAAGGACAAAAGCACAGAAAAATTCCTTAAGGAGATTGCTCTCGGTTCGGGAGGTAGGTTATAGAAAGGGAAGGTGTTAGCACCCTTTCTATCCATGGTTATCCATGGGCTCTTAGATACTTGCTCACTTGTGTTTTCAAAATTGGTTGTTTGCTTTTCGAGGTGAGTGGGTTTGAAAATGTTTCTTTGAAAATTTCAGTTCGACTCTTGTATCAGTCCTCAAGAGTGTTTGAAAAATTGCTTTCGAAAGCTTTTTGAAAATGTGTTGGTGTGAAAAGTATTTTGTTTTGTTTTGAAATTTAGAGCAAGTATCTAGAGTCGTCTACCTACCCTAAGGAATTCGTCTGTGTAAATGTCCTTTAAAGTAGTGCCATCCCACCATTGATAGGTAGGTAGCACCACCGTTGGAGGTGTTCGGGTCAATTCGAGTTTAGGGACATTGTGGTCACCGAGCAAAGGTAGGACACCTTAGAAGCTACCCTTATGCCATTGATCTTTTATTCCGAGGCAACCGTTCCGAGGCAACTTGTTTCGAGGCAACTTTGTTTTAGGCAACTAGATCAATGGACACAAGGACTCACTAAGACGTCCTATAGTCGACGGCCACGTTTCGAGGGACAAGGCAACAGTGTGATCACCGGAGTAATGGGAAGACACCTTAGAAGCTACCCTCATGCCAGGTTCCCGGATCATGAGGACTTACTAAGACATCCTCTACTCGACGATCACCTTTCGAAGGCAAGGCAACAATGAGGCGTACCCTAGGGGTGGTGTGTGATTTGTGTGTCATGTTCAGTTATTTTGTCTTATTCATGTCAAGGTGATCTATGCGTTTGTTTTTATTTAGACATTCATTCTTGCATGCAATTATTAACAGTTAAAAAAGTTGCGGAAATTAAAGTTCCTAAACTATTACAAAGGCGCGGGTCCACATCGCCAAAATTAAACCAGGACTCGATTTGACATAAAATAAAGAAATAAAATGCGGGAAATATAAAATGTCCGAGTTACATGGCTTGAGCAATTACATAATATTTGAAAGAAAATAAATGTGCGAAAGAAATAGAAATAGAACGTTCGAGGGCGTTGGACCCTTTAAAGAAATTAAATGAAATTAAAAATTAATTAATTATTTATTGAAATAAAAGAAGTGTTTTTTAGGTTTTTTTTTGTATTTATGAAATAAAAAAATTAAAATTAAAATTAAAAGAAACCCTAATTCTAAGTTTTTTTTAATTATTTGAGAAAAATGTTAAAGTTTAACTTAATTTACTAAAGAATTTATGTACATGTTTATTTACAAAAATAAATTAGTAGTTAATAATAATAATAATGATGAGAAAATTATTTATTAAAAAAATGATGAAAAAGTTAAAAACCCTAATTTCTATATATTTAATTTATTAAGAAAAATATTAAAGTTTTGAAACCTAAATTCATCTAATTAATTGTTTAAAGTTTATTTACAAAAATAATAATAGTAAAATTAATATTAATAAAATAAACATTTTTTGATTTTTCTGTATTTTATATTTATTATGAAAATTATTTTATGGAATTAAAAGAAAACAATTAAAAAACAATTAAAAGAATAAAAAGGAAAAACAAATAAAAATTAAAAATTGAGCAAACCATAGGGGGTGTCTGGCCCAAGGGGAGGTTTTTTGAAGTATTGACTCCTGAGTACCGTGGTCTGCATTCTTTGGCCATTGGATTGAGTTTCATGCATAAGTTGTTCTACTTTGGCCATTTGGCTTTTGGCTTTTGGCTTTTGGCCATTTGTGTTCTGGCTTCAACGTTCCTTTAATGTCTGGCTTAATGTCTGTCTCGCCATGTATTGGTGTCATCCATAAGTTTTTCTAGTCTGGCCATTTGGCTTTTGGCTTTTGGCCATTTGGCTTTTGGCCTCAACGTTCCTTAATGAACCTGCCTGGGATCCTGTCTAAATCTGCAGTGTTGAATCTCACAAACACATCAAATAAAATCATAAAATGCAAATAAAACCAATATATGAAGAAATTTAATGTTTAGGCACAATATGGCATGTATGAATGATTATACTCTTTTGATCATGGAGATCAAATCAACCTTACACTTACTGGAAAAGTAGTGACATGAATGCTTTTATGCCCTTTGGATCATGGAGATCAAGCCAGCCTTACCCTTACTGAAGAAGTAATAAGATGTTGGTTTGTAACTGAGATGGCTTTGTTTGTAGTGAGAGAGGGATTTGTAATAAGGATTTCAAGGTTTTAGGGTTCTTGAAAGAGTTTGATATTCCAACAGTGTTGTGGCAAGGTTTTTTCTCTCTTTTTTTGTTCCCTCTTTTTTCTTTTTTTCTCCCCTCTTTTTTCTTTTTTCTCCCCTGGTTTGTGTGACAAGAAGGTGATTATATAGTGGAAATTAGGGTAAAGAAAATGGGCTTTGAATGTGCAATTGGGCCTCCAATATTCACTTGAATTCGTCACTTTCCAGGATAAATCGCAGGGACTTAAGTGCATTTTTTGAAGTTGAAATGTGAAAACAAAATGTAGCCGGCATCGAGAACTAACTCCTGTCCGAAAATCGACTCAATCGGATAAACGGTGAATTAGTTATGAATTTTTAAAGTTTCAGCTCAGACAAACTTATTTTGGGCTCCATTGTCGACTCTGACATGTTCTTCAATAAAAAACTGGTATTGATCGGTGCATAATTTGGTCTCGACTTTTGAAGTAAAGTTGTAGATCTACAAGTCAGGGACCTTGTGTAAAAATATGAGTCCAATCCGATAAAAATTGACCGAGTTATGAATTTTCGAAGTTTCGGCCCAGATGAAATATTATTCAGCATTCAGGATTTTCAGCGTGTCACGCACTCTGAGCAAAAAATGAAGGCCTTTTGAACACCGTTTGAACTCAATACCTTCTGTGAAAATGTAGCCAACTCAATTTGTGAAATTTTGGCACTGGAACCAGCTCGATACGATGAAAATCGACCAAGTTATGATTTTTTGAACATGACGCAGATAAACTTCTGTCACAAATTTTCTGCACGAAAATACTTGATAAATCCACATTTTTGAAGACCTTCTGATCAAAATTGGCTTCCAGCCGTGAGAGATGAAAACGTAGATAATGTCAAGACGGAATTTCGGCCACCGGAACGGGTTCAAAACGAGTCACGATGTTCATGTTATGAATTTTTTAGCGCGTAAAAACTGCACTTTCAGCACACTTTTTCACTATATTTCTTCAAGAAAACTCACACATTCGGATACCTTCTTTAAAGAATTGACTCTTGAGCCGAACCTGAATTTGAGAATATGTTATCAGAGATATCTTGGCGAAAGAACACCTGAATATAACACGCCGGGTCGGACTTGTGAATTTTCTTGAAATGTTTAGAGAAATATGGGATGGCAAATTTTGGGGTACAACACACTTTTTATCCCGGCTTCTACCCTTTCCCCGGTCAATATTAATTCAGTAAAACTTGCCGATGAACTCCCAATCAGGTGATTGAAGAAGGGACCCGACAAGGTGCCCAAAAACATGTGTACTAATTCTCTTTCAGATAGGGGAGGTTGAACTCTTCCAGCCAATTCTCTCCATTTTTGCGCATAGTCCTTGAATCCTTCACTTGAAACCATGGCCATACTCTGGAGCTGAGTATGGGTAGGCGCAAGATCAGCGTTATATTGGTATTGTTTGTAAAAGGTTGTGGCAAGATCTTCCCAGTTATGAACATTGTCTCTTTCTAGCTGATAAAACCAATCAAGTTGAGTTCCAGACAGACTGTCTTGGAAGAAGTGTACCCATAAATCTTTATCGGCGGTATGGGGATGAATTTTCCTTACATAAGACCGGAGATGCATTTTAGGGCATGAAACTCCGTCATATTTGGCGAACATAAGTGCTTTTAATTTTGGAGGAATGACAATCCCCGACACTAAACCCAATTCCTCAAAGTCCAAGCCATGCACTTTTTGGATTTTCATTGCGCTCAACCGCTCTTCTAGATGCTTATACTTATCATCGGCTGGGGGATATTGTTCTTCAGAATAGTCTTCTTCTTCCTCTTCTTAACTAGACTGAACAACTGTTTCCTTGCCCTTCCCATCTTGATTGTCTTTCTCACCGATGTCGTTGCAAAGTCTAAGGTCCTTCTTGTCTGCCTATGGAATCTTCTTCCCATGTTTAGAACGCCAGTTATTTTCTTCGTCTTCTTTTTCTTCTCTTCAACCAGCAAGGTCTTCAACTCTTCTTGTCCTTTGGCCAGAGTTAAGAACAATTGTTGAAACTGTGCATTCTGAGCTTGGAGATCCTTCATCGTTTGCTCGAGATCCATCTTACTGAAATAAACAGTAGAGAGATGAGGAGACTTGTTGCAAGAAACCCATTTATGTTATGATGAATGATAAATGCATATGCAATGATTTCAAGGATCTTAAGATTCAAATTTGTTTTAGACAAAAAGGAAACACACGTTATATTAATAAATTAAAGCTTTGAGTACATCAATGTCTTCTTGGTAAAAATAATACAAAAACTCTAAGATAAAAAGGTAGTACGCATCCTCTTTGGTGCGATGTAGGCATTCAAAGTCTTCTCCTCATGAAGTATTCTAGTGAGTTCCAAAACCTTCTTCTCGCTTGCATAGAATTGGGTTTTGAAAGTATCTCGCTCCCCCTTGAGTTGTATCCAATCTCTTTGTAGGTCTTCAAGAGAGGTGGGCATGTCAGGATGTAGGATAGTGTATTGAACGTCTCCTTCCATGACAGGCTCAATGATTACCAAGAGAATGGAGGGATAAGGCATCATAAGACTCTGAGCACGAGTTCATACCCATTTGAGGTAAGGCTCAAGAGGGATGGAATTTTTATGCCCCAAAGTCTTGCTATCTACCTTGTTCAACATCCTCTAAGCTCGGATAAATCTCTGGCGAAGACCTTGATCGTCGTTGTCGTAGTCAAATACCAAACCTTGAATCAATATCTCGTGCAGGTCATCCCTTCGGGCATAACCAAACTGTCTTAAGGCTAAGCAGGGGTTGTAGGTGATACCTCCCCTAATGCCTAGCAAAGGGACATTAGGAAATTCTCCATAACAGTCGAAAATAGTAACATTCTCTATGGATCGGGAGCACTAATGAATATCTGAATGTCTGAGCATCATCAACCTTTGTGACCACCTTGAACCTTGCTCATTCTTTAATACAGATTGGGGAATATGTGAAATAAACCATCTTTCCAAGAGAGGAGTGCAACACATAAGGACACCTCTTTTCCTCATTGTGCGAGTGTGAAAAGAGTGTAGGATATCCCCTAGCAATATAGGCACCGGGTTGCGAGATATGAAGATTTTGACGGTATTCACATCTATGAGTTGGTCAGGATTTGGAAACAAAACCATCCCTTAGAAGAGGAGAGCCATAACTTCCTCGAAGGCTTGCAAATCCAAGGAATTCCAACAGTTTTAGGCTTTCTCGAACAAGAACATTGCTAGGAAATCCTCAAGAGTCGGGAGAATTCTTCCAAAGTAGGCACAAGTTGATAATCGGGAAATGTGAAGCAATAGTGTAAAGGATCAAAGAACTGAAAGAGCACCTTCATCATGTCCTCATTTATGTTGGAGGTGACCAAGTTGAGTAGGCGACCATGTCTCTTGGTGAATGGAGAGTGTGATCAGTGGGAATGAGAACTGACTGTTTTTGGGAATACTGGTTCGCGTTTTGCGTTTGTTTTCGCAAAATGTCGCGGTAAGCAAGAGTCGCCACCGTCTTTTATTTTATCCAACAAGGAAAGAACAAAATCACAGCAAAATTCCTTTTCGAGATGTTTCTCGGGTTCGGGAGGTAGATTATAGAAAGGGAAGGTGTTAGCACCCTTTCTATCCGTGGTTATCCACGGGCTCTTAGGTACTTGCTCACTGTGTTTTCAAAAAAGTTTTGCTTTTCTTGTGTTCGTGGGTTTTGAAAAGAGTTTTGTTTGAAAACTTCGATTTAACTCTTGTTTCTGTCCTCAAGAGTGTATGAAGTGTTATTTGAAAAGTGTAAGTGCGAAAAGTTCGTTTTGTTTTGAAAGAGCAAGTACCTGAGAACCTCTACCTACTCAAAAGGAATTAAACTGTGTAAATGTCCCTTTAGACAATGCTATCCCACTATGAAGGAGAAGGTAGCATCGTCGTTGGAGTTTTCGGGTCAATTCGATTAAGGGACATGTGGTCACTAAAGCAACGTTAGGACGCCTTAGCGGTAACCCTAATGTCTTAGATCACTTTTTATCGAGGCAACCGTTTCGAGGAAACTTTGATCTTTAGACAGGAGGGCGACCTCTAAAACTTCCTATACTCAATGACCACGTTTGAGGCAACCAAGTGAGGCGTACCCTAGGAGTGGCATGTGCGAGTGTATCAATTTTCAGTTATGTTATCTTTGTACATGTTATGGTGAGCTACGGTTGATTTTAAGTTAAGGTAGATCTTGTCATGCATAGCCTGGTTAGCATACATCTAGCATTTAGTAGTTGCGGAAAATAAAACTAAACTATTACAAGGCGTCGGGTATTTACATCGCCAAAAACAAACCCTTGAAAAGTAAATGCGGAAAAGTAAATAAAAACGGTAAAAAGTCCTAATTAAAACTGTTACATCCTCGGAGCAATTACAATTATATGGATCAAAATATGAATAAAAAATAATCATACGCGCGAGAAAAATTGAATCGGAGAGTTTTTAGGGTTTTGACCCTTTTTTAAGAAAGAAATAGATTTTTTTGTTATTTTGAATTACATGAATTTAAACCTAAGTTAATTAATGAAAAAAAGATATTTTTGGGTTTTTGAATGTTTAAGGAAATAAAAAATAAAATGATTAAATATATTAAAACCTAATTCTACACCAATTTTTATTTATTGCAAAAATATTATTATTATGCCTAATTAAAACTAAACAAATTATATTAATATTTATTTACAAAAAGAACAAAATAATGAAATTAGTTTTAATAAATAAAAATATTATATATTTATTTGTCTTCTGATTTTTTGTTAAAAAGTTAATTAGTTAATTGGTTAATTAAATAAAAAATAATAAAATAAATCAAGTAAAAGAAATATAGAAAAAAAAGCAAACCAAAAAAGGGGGTTTGGGCCCAGAAAGGGGGGTTGATTCATCAAAATTTCAGGCCCAAACGTAAGCAGCCCTGTTTGACTTTTCAGAATCATCTACGCGCTTGTTGACTTGGACACACAGTGGACATCATCTTGTGACCATCAGATTTGGCCTGAAGGCCATCTGGCGCTTGGGATCTGGAGATCCATGATATGCTACGCCCGCTGAATCACATGCAATCACCTGGGTAAAAATTGTAACAAATATTTGGGGGACCTGGGATTCAAACCCAGGTCCCAATACTCATTGGCCAGAGTCCCAACCACTCCACCAAGTTGCTTCAATTGTTATTAAAATAAGAGGCAATAATTATATATGAAGCAAATTAATATGCCTGGAAAAAATAAAATAAAAGCGCGTAATTCAAATAGACCAACTAGATGACAACATGTCATCGTCTTCAACCTTAGTTCTGCATAGATAAAATCAGATAGCGGGGGTTTTTAACCTCCACTACCTCCCTGCACGAAAAATAGCGAATAGACACTGAGCAAACAGAAATATTTCGCGAGGTGTGTGTTCCCATCGTCTTGGTCTCACGAATTCAACCATGTATCCCATTGGTTCCAATTTTTCCTGGATTGGAAAGCCCTATTTGAAATCTTGAAAACCCTAGAAATTCAATCATGGCATCTCTCGGTTTAGGGCATTATGGTTCAATTCAATCATTCCATTAGCTTTGTATAATCTCTAGCAATGCAAATCAATCACAAAAACATGTCAAATGTGTATGAATTAAGAGATACAGTTTTGAATAGGAAGTGCAAACCGTGAGATGGTATCTCATGATTCCTTGAGCTTTAGTGCTTGATTTTGATTGCAAATCACTCCTGGTACTTCCTGCAATGTGTTTGGATGAACAAGGCACCTTTAATTTTCCTAAATTGCAAGAACAAGTTTTGGTTTTTCTTGAAAATTCTTGAAATTGGTATGGCCGTTCTGCAGTCTTTCTTGTGAATTAGGTTATGGTTGGCTTGCTTGCATATAAGGGAATCAGTTTAGGTCAAAATTTGGACCCATACCCATGTGCATTGAAGATTGAATCTTTGATTGATAAATCAAATATTCTTGATTCTTCATGATTGAACAAGTTGCCAAAATTGGATATTTTTGTATCTTTTAGCTTGTGCACGAATTGGTCAGCATATTTGGATCATATTTGGTTCACAAATTGATTTAAGAATCAAATCTTTTATTTTTTTATAATTTAAATTAATTAAATGAATTAATATTTATTAAAAATCCATTTAATCAATAAATTTAAGAAAATAAATCCAATTTAACTTGGTGGGTCGTGCATAGGTCATGGGTGAAGTTTCAAAAAGAGATTTGAGGCCCATTAGCAAAAAGAAGGTGTTTTGAGCAAAGTTGACTTTTGTAAATTCATGAAAATTGCCCAACTTCTCCAATGCATAACTTGCTCAATTTTGATCATATGACCATGTTCTTGGACATTTTGGAAAGCCCTTGAAGTCCTCTAACCAATGCTTTTTGTCCCATGTCATTTGGATTTACCAATCTCAATTTATGGCCTTTGACTCACAGTGTACTTTTGTTGGCTTTTGAAATTGACCTATAATGTAAAAATTTGTAACTTTTTGTGACAGCATTTCTTGATCTTGGAGTGTGAAGATGGATTGTAGGAAATTGCATCCTATTCAAAATGAGCTTTGGATGGAATTTTTCTGATAAACCATGAAAGAGTTATGCCCTGGTCAAAGTACAGTTCACTTTTCTACTGTCCAAAAATAGTAACTTTTGCACCTTGATGATTTTTGAGCTATTCTTGTGGGATCATGATCAAGACTTGATCAAATAATGGTTGTGAACTCAAAAATAAGATGTTGACCAAGAATTCTGACTTTTGACTGCAAAATGACCATTTTGCCCTTGCAATTGACTGTAGATCAAATGGGGCTTTTGACTGTGCAAACTGGCACTGTGAGTCTTGAAACTTGGCATGTAGGTGCTTGAGAATGTATATAGGCCTATGAGACTTGACTGAACCATTGAGAACCCTAAATTCCTTGAAAGAACCAAAACCCTAATTTCCGCTGTCTACTGCCTAGGAGATGGTTTAACTGTCTAACTCTTGAGCAATCTTGAACCATTTGGAGATGATTCTTGACATATCTTGAGGAATATGGGAGGGCAAATTTTGGGGTAAAACAAAGAGTTTTCAGGAATCCTTGAAGCTAGCTCCTTAAGTTGTGTAGGGATCCTCACAAGACTGACTTGAATAGTTTTCCTGCGAATAGAATCCATGTCCTACAAAACAAGAACAAAGATGAATCCCAAAATCCTTGAAATGGTTAGTGAATATGTATGATGTTATGATGTTCATGATGTTATGTACAAATATGTATATACAAACAAAGCAAACAAGTACTTAGGTTTAGGCTTGCGTGGAGTCTCATAGGTAAGTACCCTCTTGAAGTTTAGTTGGCTCAAACATGTCCTAGTAATAGTAACCAGGTTCTAAGGAGCTTAATATCACTGGTTTGTTTCCTTAGTCATTGTTTCAGCACAAGTCTCTTTAATGGCGACCGAAATATCCCAAGATACCAAACCTTAATGAGTGTAGTATCGAGTATCTACCAACTTCGGACGACATCAAAGTCGGTCATCTCACTACATCCTAAAGGCCAAGTTGGTCAAGTAAAGGTTCTAGAAGTTCATTAGTGCTTTATGACATCACTCAGCGGCCCTGTATTCTCTTTGATTAACTCAAAGGCTATCGGTACCCACAAATATATCGCACTAACGTAGCTATTGCTTAGACCATGTCGGTATACCCCGCACAGTTTCCACAACGTATTGCTACTTACCTATAATGTATCCCAAATCCGGGTAGAGGATTTAAGCCCAAACAAGGAACCAAAATGTAAAGCAATCAAATCAAACAATGAAATTAAATAAAGGTGATCTAGCCCTAAGGTAACCCCACTTTTAAGAGTCCCCAACAGAGTCTCCAGTTCTGTGATACGGTGGGAGAACTGACTTGAGGGCTTTGCGTTTGATCGTAAATGTCGCGGTTAGCAAGAGTCGCCACTGACTTTTATTTTATCCAAAAGGAAAGGTGAAAAAGCATAGGAAAGACCTTTGAGATTATTTCTTGAGTTCGGGGGGTAGATTATGAAAAAGGAAGGTATTAGCACCCTTTTCATCCATGGTTTTCCATGGGCTCTTAGTTTACTTGCTAGATCACTTGCTTTTGTTTGAAATTATGCTTTGTGTGGTTTTTTGAAAGTATTTTGTAAAGAGGTCATTGTTTAGGCAAACTTTGTAATGATTCTTGTTCGTAAGAATGTATACAAAGTGTTTGATCTTTTGAAAATGTAGGTGTTTGTTTTGAAAATAGAAAGGATGTTTGTTTTTGAAATGGAGCAAGTAATTAGGAGCAATCTACCTACTCAAATGTCTTTCTTGTTCATTTCCTTTTCCTTTGACATTGTTGTCCTACCAATGATTTGGTAAGCAACCTTATCTCTGGATGTAAATGGGACGGGCGTGGGTCATCATATAACCATGATTAACAATGTTGCAAGGTATCTTAGCATTCTCTTTTAGGGACTAAGATCATTTGGAAGGCAACTTAGATAGCGTCATCGAGGGACTATGATCTTGTATTTGTCTGTTTTTGCTAAGATACCTTACATGCGTTATATGGCCATTTTGTATAAGGAAACTAAGTGGATTTACCCTAAGGGTGTAAGTGTGCAAATGTATTGCTCCACATGCATTATTTTTGTCTTGAATAGGGTTCTCTATTTGTTGATTTCATTTCTTGCCATACACCCTAATTACTAGTAATATATGAAAGCAATAAAAAAGTGCGGAAAATAAATATCCTATTATATTACAATCATTAGGGGGGGTGGGGTGTACAGATTTACAAATGGAGGATGCAAATAAAATTAAATCCTAAGTTACTATTACAACCATATCGAATGGATAAGAATGTGCAAGAAAATGTGAAATGGACTTGTTTTGTTTAAGAAAAGAAATAAGTTTTGTTTAAGAAAATATTTTTGATCTTTTTGTTTTAAGAAATAAAATAAAGCGTGTAAAATGTAAAATGTTTTTGGTGTTTTTTATTAGTGAAAATAGAAGTGATAGAAAAAAAATAGTAAGGAAAAAGAAAATAGAATCAGCGCCTTGCTGAACTAAAAGAGATCAGAAGTTCTGACTCTGGCGTGCTGCAAAAACAGAAATCATATTAGTAGAAATAGGTAAAGTCAGAAGTTTTGGGTCCGCTGGGAACAAAGAAGATTTCAAAAGTTCTGATGCCACTGGCAGAATTTAGTCTCCCCCTCCATGCTAGTCAGAACATCTGCAACTTAGTCATTTCTCAACAAAACAGAAGATGCGCATATCACAATTATGACAGGTTTCATAATGTTTCAGAAACAAGGGATATCAGAACTATAAAACAGAAGCAAGCATGAATTTTCTGATCTTAATTTCCTTAAGTTCTGAACTAATTTACCCCTACTTAGGCATATAAATACGTGAAACCTCATAATACGTACAACATCAGAATCATGATGTCTACATTGTATTTTTGAACATGCAAATCTGATAATGCCTAAGTAATATGATGAGAGTCAGCAGAAAGCTTACCTTGCAGATGGAAAATACTCTGTGAGCTGGAGTTTAGTTCTGAACTCTGGTGATGTTCTGAATAGCTTCTTCACGTACTCAGTAGGCTGGAAGCTTTCAACTTGGGTAATGAATGATTAGAAAAATTCGGGAACAACCAAGGGGGCAAAGTTCTGACTTCCTTGAGGTGAATATGGATGGAGAATGTGTTACAGTCTGAACATAGAAGTTAAGATGGTTTCTAAATGTATATCAGAAACTGTATGGATGGTTTTGGTCAAGAAATACTTGAGGAAAAAATGGAGTTTGAATGCAAGAACCAAAAGTTAACAGGTTTTTATATTTTGTATTTGCAGTTTTGGACTCTTTGAATTTTAGCAGGGGTTCAAGGCTTTTTATTTCTCAAGAATTCGTCCCTTTTACAGTTGCCAATGAAATCCAATTTATAGGCAAAGGTTTAGTCGCTTGGAGAGGTCAAGGGGTACAACCATCATATGCTAGGCGCTGACTTATTCTTGAAGTAAGTTCAAATAGGTATGGTGGTTAGCAGTTTCTTAGTTGTGTCTAAGCTGGATTCGTAAGCGGGAATTAAGGAAAAGTAATCTCAAAAGCAAAATCAACGTATGGGCCCAGCGTATTTTTGTGCAAAAGTGGCTTTTTCCAAGACAGTGATGGTACTTCTATGCTACATGTGGGAAAATACTTTGGATAAAGACCCAAAAGTGGTTGTGAGCATTAAATGATGATGAGATTTATCAAACCAGAAATCATGCAATGTGATATTCTGTGCCATTGCTTAATTCTGGATCAGAAGTTCAGCTTCAGCGTAACTTAGAATAAACATCTAACTTCTGATCCTTGAATCCCTTTGCTTCAGCATGTTCTGAGTGAGTTCTCATACTTTCCCAAAAGCGTGTAGCACGCTTTGTAACCTTCTTTGGATTACCCTTGCAAACTCTGACTGAACCTTTGTGAAAACTGGCCCAGAAGTTCTGACCAAAATCTGTTTTGAAAGTGTCTAGAATTTGCTGAATGCTTCAGTTTCAGGGACGTGTCTTTGAGGATTTAACTTGAAATCCCAGCATCTCTAGGAGAAGTTTTGTTCTGTAATGTTTTAGATCTTATTGAAAATCTATAAATTTTGTGCCAAAAGTTCTTCCAGAACCAGCTTGCATCATAGTGATAATCTCACCAGAAGTTCTGAATTTGTCATATTTCTTAAACACTTAGAACAATTCTAAGTATTTAGAATTTTGACTTTTCCAAAGTAATTTTGACTTTTGAATTTCTTGATGAAATAAACTTTATGCTTTGATGAAATATGATTCTTGGAACTTGATTTTTTTGATCCAAAAGTCAAAGTTTGACTTTTTAGTGTGCAAATGACCATTTTCCCCTTGTGAATGACTTGGAAAATTTGTAATTCAAGGCTTTAAAATTGGATGGGAACAAACCTGAGGGTCCAGGGTGATCCTTTGAGAAACGAGAGGGCAAATTTTGGGGTACAACACTATACAACTTTAAATTTCAGTAATCCTTGAAATCAGTTGCATATACATTCCATGCATCATAACATGACAGGTTTTCACATAACAGGTTTCCTTATCTTTCTGCTGTTTATTTCAGCAAGATGGATCTAGAGAAAACCGTGAAGGATCTCCAAGCATAAAACTCTCAATTCCAATAGACTCTATCGGCCCTAGCCAAGGGGCAACAAGATATGATGGCATTGCTGGTAGTTAAGAAGAAGCCTAAGAAGAGAGCCCTGGTCAACATGGGCAGAAGGTTCAAAGAGCAAGTTTGTCAGATCTCGATAGTGGAAGATTCATCTGAAGAAGACGAGAACCAGATTGGTGAGGTTAAGAGTACTCAGGCTGACTGTTAATGATCAAGCATCTGATGATGATTATTTTGACGAGCAATATCCACCCGCCGATATCAAGTATAAGCAGTTAGAAGACAGATTGAAAGCTGTTGAAATCCAAGCCGTCCCCGGTTTAGATTTTGATGATTTGGGTTGATCTCTGGGGTAGTCATTTCCCACAAATTCAAAATACCAGTATTTGCAAAGTACGATGGGGTTTCTTGTCCAAAACTCCACCTAAAATCTTATGTGTGCAAGATACAGCCGCACACTGCTGATAAGAAGCTATGGGTTCACATTTTCCAAGAAAGCTTGGCTGGAACACAACTTGAATGGTTTTATCAGTTGGATGGTTCCCGTATCAATACTTGGGAAGATTTAGCTACTTCATTCTACCATCAGTATCAGTATAACGCCGACTTGGTGTCAACGAGGGTTCAGTTGCAAGATATGACCATGGGAAAGAATGAAGGATTTAAAGAATATGCACAAAAGTGGAGAGACCACGCCAGTAGGGTTCAACCACCCTTGACTGATAGGGAGCACATTGACATGTTCATGGGCACTTTATATGGTCCTTTCTTTAATCTGTTGGTTGGTTGCTCTTCTTCTGGTTTCACCAAATTAATCTTAACAAGTGAAAGGGTTGAAAGCGGCATCAAAAGTGGGAAGATCTTTGGGGCATATACCTCCACTTCTAATCTTGTCAAGAAACCTTTTGCTGCAAAGAAGGAAATCAATGTTGTGTACGGGGCAAGGGCCTGTAGCAAGTAGAATGATCATCCATCTGTCAATACCGTCTGAATCTCCAATCAACCTCCTACTCCAAGACCATCTGCAAATCATTAATGTTTTGAAACTCCAAAAAGATAATTTACGAGGTTAGGCATGTCACTGTCTCAAGCCCTTCAACATTTGATAAAGGCTAATTTAGTGACATTGCGCGATCCACCTGCCAACCCAGATACCTCTTCGCTAAAGTATAATCCGAACGCTAAATGTGCTTACCACTCAAGCAGCCCCGGGCACGAGACTGGCCAGTGCTGGGCCTTAAAGAATAAAATCCAGGATTTGATCGATAATAAGACTATTGAGTTTGATCCTCCTCCAACTCCGAATGTAATCACTGCACCTATGCCGAAGCATGACAAGGGTGTTAATGTTGTTGAAGATACAATCTTTGTTGCCTCTGTTGAAGAATTGACTACTCCGCTGAATATCATCAAAAAGAATCTGTTGAAAGCTGAGATTTTCCCTGGCTGTGTAAAAGACTGTGTGTGCTATACAAGACAACTCAATGGATGTGAAGGGATGAAGAAAGGCATTCAGCGCCTGATGGATAGCCATGAAATTCTATTTGAGAAGATCCCACATGCCAAAAGTTTGACTAACAAATGTGAAGATCTCTCCATTATCACCATCTCAAACAAACCTCTCAGGATCACCTCCAAAGGTCCTATTAGGATTTCAAATGAACCCACTGTTTCTCCCTTAATAATTACCAATCCCGGACTAATTCCCTATTCTTCAAACAAGGCAGTACCATGGAACTATGGTGCTGAGGTGTTTTATCACGGCATAAAACAAGACACTTGGATCAAAGAAGATAAAGCGGATGATGTTGATAACATAACTGGCTCAAGCAAAGTAACCAGAACTGGGAGAATATTTTCACCCAATATCTCACCACTAGTTGTTACAAAGGCGCCCATCCGCATTACGGCTTCCAAGCCAAGTACTGATACAAGGGGGGAGGAGAAGGTTGTTGAGCCTGTTATGACTGAAATACCCGCAAAGGATGTTGCTGATGGAGAGCCCTTCGCTCGTGAGATGGACGATATCTTGAAGATAATAAAAAGAAGCGACTTCAAGATTATGGAACAGTTGGGGCAAACCCCTTCTAATATTTCAATGTTATCATTGCTGCTTTGTTCCGATGCCCATGCTCGAACATTAATCAAATTCCTGAAAAAGGCTCATGTCTCCCATGAGACAACAATGGACAAATTTGAAAATTGTGTGGCTAGCCTGACGGCTGATAATGGCTTGGGATTTTCAGATGCTGACCTAACACCGCTTGGGAAGAATCACAATAAAGCTCTACATGTTTCTGTCGAGTGCAAAGGGAATACCATAGCACATGTGCTAGTCGACACTGGTTCTTCTCTGAATGTATTACCCAATGGGGGCGTTAGACCGTCTAGACTGTGAAGGTTTAGTCTTGAAGCCAAGTAAAATCATTATAAGGTCATTTGATGGATCAAAGAGGACAGTTCACGGGGAAGTAGATCTTCCAATCAAAGTGGGCTCCCAAATTTTCAACTATACCTTCTACATTATGGATATTTGTCCTGCCTATTCTTGTCTGTTAGGTTGCCCGTGGATCCATAAAGTTGGGGAAGTAACCTCAACTCTCCATCAGAAACTCAAATATCCAGTCAAGGGAAGAATAGTCACCATCTATAGAGAATAAGAGTTTATGGTAAGCCACCTTAAATCATTCAAATACGTAGAGATGGATGGAGAATTCATTGAGACCCCATGTCAAGCCTTTGAAGTCGTTCCATCAATGGTTGCTGCTACTAAATGTTCCTTTGATGAGTCTAAAACTGTTAAAGTTATACCGAAGATGGTTTCAGTCAAAGATGCTCTTGCTGCAATTAAAAAAGGAAGTTGTGAGACTTGGGGGAAACTCCTTGATATCCCATTCAAAATGGAAAAGTTTGGTTTGAGCTTCACCGTCAAAGCTCAGAAGGAAGTGAGGCGTGCTCATGCTGGAAAGCCACCTCTCCGCATTGGAAGCCATGAAGTCAACGACGTGGGTGATTCTGATGAAGAAGATGCAATTGAAGATTGGTTGTATCCAACTACAATGGAGCTGAAGAATTGGCATGCAAAGGACTTTGTGCCCATCTCCTTCATTGAGGAGTAATCTACTTGTTATTGCTTTTCTTTCAATTCAAGAATATTTTGTCTGTAATATGTAACAATGAATTTTAAGCCATGTGCCTGGCCCGGGGCACTTTGGTCTATTTGTCAAGGGTTTTATTTATGTTCATCTAATCATATGATCATTCAATATAAATCATTGGACTCTTTTGCATTCGAATATTTTTTCTCATTGTCTTTCTTTACTTTCTTCAAAATAGCCATGTATCTTACATGCACATATACACACACACTCTTGCAGGTCCTCATCCACTCTGAATAATATTGCCGACTATGACTTTGAATGTCCAATTAACCAAGCCAAAGATGAAGGCGAGGAAGATTGTGACATACCGGGAGAATTAGCCAGACTTCTATTACAAGAGGAAAAAGCTATTCGGCCACACGAAGAGTCAGTTGAAGTCATCAATCTGGGTACTGAGACAAATAAGAGGAAATCAAGATCGGCACTAATTTGGAAAGAAGTGTCAAGAGCAGGTTGGTTCATATGTTGCATGATTATGTGGAAGTATTTGCTTGGTCTTATGAAGATATGCCTGGGTTGGATATCAATATCGTAGTTCATCGTCTGCCGACAAAAGAAGATTGTCCTCCTGTCAAACAAAAGGTTTATCACATGAGGCCTGATATGTCTGAGAAGATCAAAGCTGAAGTAATGAAACAGTTTGATGTAGGGTTCCTAGCATTGACATATTATCCCCAATGGGTTGCTAATGTGGTACCAGTACCGAAGAAAGACAGAAAGGTTCGCATATGCTTAGACTATAGAGATCTGAATAGGGCAAGTCCCAAGGATGACTTCCCTCTACCACACATTGACCTCTTAATTGATAACACTGCTCAACATAAAGTCTTATCTTTTATGGACGATTTCTCCAACTATAATCAGATAAGGATGGATCCCGAAGACATGGAGAATACTACTTTCATTACGCAATGGGGCACCTTCTGCTACAAGGTCATGCTGTTCGGATTGAAGAATGCAGGGGCAACATATCAGAGAGCTATGTTAGCTTTGTTTCATGATATGATTCATCACGAAATAGAGGTCTATGTGGATGATATGATTGCTAGATCACAAACTGAAGAGGAACATCTCGATCACCTATACAAATTATTCGAGAGGTTGAAGAAGTACAAGTTGAGGTTGAACCCTAACAAGTGCATCTTTGGAGTACGATCTGGAAAGCTTCTAGGTTTTTTTATCAGCAATAAAGGCATTGAAATTGATCTTGCCAAGGTAAAGGCCATCCAAGAAATTTCAGTCCCTCATTCCAAAAAGGAAGTCAGAGGATTCTTGGGTCATCTCAATTACATCGCCCGCTTCATGTCTCACTTGAATGCTACTTGTGAGCCAATATTCAAACTTTTGAAGAAAGATCAGGTAGTCGGATGGAATGATGAATGTCAAGCTGCCTTCAACAAAATCAAAGAATATCTATAAGAACCTCCTATTCTCATGCCTCTAGTTGAAGGAAGACCCTTGATAATGTAATTGACAGTACTATAGAACTCTATGGGGTGTATTTTGGGCCAACATGACGAGTCTGGCCGAAAAGAGCATGCTATTTATTACTTGAGCAAAACGTTTATCGACTATGAAACCAGATATTCACTGCTCGAGAAAACTTGTTGTGCTCTGGCATGGGTTGCTCACCAGCTGAGACAGTTTATGTTGACTCATACCACTCTGTTGATTTCTAAGATGGACCCAATCAAGTACATCTTCGAGAAACCCGCCCTTTCCGGACGGATAGCCAGATGGAAAATGATCTTAACTGAGTACGACATTCAAAACACTATGCAAAAGGCCATTAAAGGAAGCGTACTAGAAGATCATTTGGCCCATCAAGCTATGGATGATTATCAGTGTATAAACTTCGACTTCCCTGACGAGAACATCATGCTAGTAACCGACTGTGCGAAACCTGGATCATATGACGGACCTGAACAAGGATCCCGGTGGACTATGGTTTTTGATGGGGCTTACAACGCCTTAGGTAACAGAATTGGTGTTGTGATCATCTCTGCTGAAGGTTGCCACACTCCTTTCACTGCCAGACTATGCTTCGATTGCACGAACAACATGGCCGAATATGAAGCATGCATCTTGGGTCTGAAAGTTGCTATTGACTTGAGGATCAAGCATTTGAATGTGTTTGGGGATTTCTCTCTAGTGATCAGCCAAGTAAAAGGAGATTGGGACAGTAAATACCCTAATCTCATCCCTTACAAGGAACTTGTGCTATCCCTAATTCCCTACTTTGAAGAGATCACTTTTGAGCATTTCCCTACGGAAGAAAATCAGTTGGCTGACGCTTTGGCAACCATGTCTTTAATGTTCAAGGTCAGATGGGATAACGAGGCCCCTATGACTACAATTGAGAGATTCGACGAACCTACACATTGTTGTGAACTTGATACTGACGCGGAAAAGCCATGGTACCATGAGGTGATGAGATACCTTGAAGCACAAGAGTATCCAGAGGGAGCATCTATCAATGACAAAAAGTTTTTACGAAGATTTTCGGCTAAATTCTTCTTAAGTAACATAATATTGTACAAATGCAACCATGACTCCACTCTACTCTGATGCATGGATAAGAAGGAGGCAGAGGAAATCATGGAAGACATTCACGATGGACTCTTTAGTACTCACTCAAGTGGACATACGATGTCCAAGAATATCTTGAGGGCTGGCTACTATTGGTTAACAATGGAGACTGATTTCCATCAACACTCCAGGACTTGTCACAAATGCCAAATCTATGCTGACAAGGTCCATGTGCCTCCTATCCCTCTGAACGTCATGACTTCTCTGTGGCCATTTGCAATATGGGGCATTGATATGATTGGAGAAATCAAGCCCACCGCTTCCAACGAACATCGCTTCATTCTTGTCGCTATCGACTATTTTACCAAATGGGTCGAAGCCTCCTCGCTTGCCTCAGTCACCAAGAATGTGGTTGCCAGATTCATCAAACACAACCTCATCTGCCGCTATGGTATCCCCGAAAGGATCATCACCGACAATGGTACTAACCTCAACAATGTTATGATTACTGAGCTTTGCACTCAGTTTAAGATCAAGCATCACAATTCTTCTCCATATAGACCGAAAATGAATGGCGCAGTCGAAGCGACCAACAAAAACATCAAGAATATTATGCAGAAAATGGTAGTAACCTATAAGGACTGGCATGAGATGTTACTGTTTGCTCTACATGGCTACCTCACTTCAGCTAGAACATCAACTGAGGCAACTCCCTTTTCCTTAGTCTATGGAATGGAAGCTGTCTTGCCAATGGAAGTTCATATTCCCTCACTAAGGATCATGAATGAAGCAGGCTTAGGCGAAGACGAGTGGATTCAGATGAGATTGGATCAGCTGAACTTGATTTATGAAAAACGATTGGCTGCTGTTTGTCATATGCTGTACCCCAAAATTTGCCCTCTCACTTATCAAGAATCAGCTCAAGATACCTCCTTAGGCACTAATGACCAAAATTAGGGTTTGAGTTTGCACAAGGACATTTGAACTTTCAATGCCTAATATGACTTTCATGAGTCATTATGGACTCCCAAGATTACTCATGTCAAGATTCAATCCTTGGATCACACTTTTGATCAGTCAATTGAACAGTTGACCTAAAAATCAGTTGTATTGGGGAAAAAGTCAACCATGACCAATTTACAGTCAAACTTCATAATTTTTGATCCATATCAATATTTTAGACTCATATGTATAATTTGATCAAGTTTGGACCACAGTTCCTCAAGAAATTTGATCAAATCATCAAAAGGGCAAAATGGTCAAAATTAGGGTTTTGATTGATAAAGGGCAATTCCTGACTTTTGGCCTAGAAAATGATCAATTGATTTGAAGCATGACTTAAAGATTTCAATTGAATCATTTTGAACTAATGACATGGTTCAAAACATTGCAAGTCTATGGGATTGGCAGATGAATTTTGTAGTCAACTGATCAAAAGTCAATTGTATGCTGAAAAGTCAAACTTTGACTTTTTGGTCAAATTCAAGTGCCAAAGGTCAAAATTCATCAAAACATGTCAAAATATGAAACTTATTCATCAAGAAATCAAAAAGTCAAGATTTCATTTTGAAAAGTCAAAATTTCTAAACTTAGAAATTTTTTTAAGTGTGGGAAATTTCATGTTTTTTCATAACTTTGAGCCAAATTTTCATCAAGATGCTAGATGATTCAAGAGAAACTTCCAAAATGAAAGTTGTAGATCTCCATGAAATCTACAAATTTTCCTCACACAACTTCTTCCAAAAGGGCTTAGATCTCAAGTTATAATTTCAAGAACATAGGGTCATGAAACTAAACACTTAGTGAAATTTTGCCCTAATTTGGTCAGGATTTTGACGTAACTTCATAGCACTTTTTAATATAGTTCCAAGGGGAATCTTCAAAAGCAATTCAAATATGGGTTGTATATCATGTTACAAGCTTTCCAAAATGTCAAAGAACTCATTGAGATCATTTTTTGAGCAGGGAGAATCGAAGAGATGAAGCTAGGGTTCCATTCTTGTTTTGCAAGGCAAATTCATGATGAACACTTGACCAAATCACATAGCCATGCTGCATAATCTCACTTTGCAGGATTCTAACTTGCAATTCACTCCTTAATTAAATTTTTGCACAACATATGGAGCCATTGTCCAAGCATTTGAATCATTATCCAAGTTGAATTTCCATTTTTGGAAGAAAGGTACCATCAATGTTCCCATGGCCTCTTCTTCTCAGTGTGGATATAGTCATTCAGGATCCGCTCGTTCTCCAATTGCTTTGTCAGCTTCTGGATCTTCTGTTCCTGTTCATTGAACCTTTCCCGATAAGAATCACGTTCTTCCTGCAGTTGCGCCCAAGACCTCTTTAGTGTGCCAACATCAGTGGGTACATGAGGATGGAGAACAGTAGGAGGAACCCCTTCGTTATCAGCAGCTTCAAGAGTAATAGGCATGACAGCTTCGTAGGGAATACCTAACTTCTGAGCACGGATGCGGACCCATCTGAGATATGACTCCATGGGTAGAGAAGTCTTTGGTCCCAACTCATGTGTTATAAGAGATTCCCCCATGGGTAGAGAAGTCTTCTGGCTCTTCCATACTGACGGAGATCTAAACATGGGTTATAAGAGATTCCCCCATGGGTTCCGATCAATGGAACATTAGGATACTCTCCACAATGATCAATGACGACCACCTCATCTAAGCCTCTGAGAGTCCAAGTAATGTCTTTATCAGAGTGACATTATCCTCTGAGCCCAGCCCCTTCCTTCTTTGTTCTTCAGTACGAACTTAGGGAGGTGCGAAATAAACCACCTCACCAATAAAGGAGCACAACACCACAAAGTTCCCTGTCTTCGAGCAGTAGGAGCATAGAGCTGATAAAGGATATCACCTAAGAGAGTGGGTACAGGATTCCGAGAGATGAAGATCCTTATGGCATTAACATCAACAAAGGTGTCAGGATTTGGAAACAATACCAGACCATAGATTAAGAGAGCCAGAATGTCCTCGTACGCTTGAAAGTCTAAGTCATTCCAGAAACTATTAGCTTTGCCAACCAGAAACTTAGCCAAAAAGCCCTTAACTCCACTTCTAGTCTCCCAGTTAGCCATTACTTCTTCTTTGGTCAAGTGAAGGGTTGCAGCAATCTCTTCAGGTCTGAGAGTCTTTTCCCAACCAGTAAATGGAATCTGCTCCAAGACAGGGATACCAAGCAACTCAGAGAATTCTTCCAGGGTAGGGACCAGCTGGAAGTCTTGAAAGGTGAAGCAATGATATAGCGGATCATAAAACTGGACTAGGACACTCATCAACTGTAAGTCCCACTTTGAGGTGACTAAACCGAGAAGAGAACCATGTTTCCTGATGAAGGAAGTAGTGTTTGGAATCCTGTCAACCAATTCTGTAAGCAAAGCTGGTGGTTGAACAAAGTTGAGCCGGATAGTGTTCCTACGCATGGGCATCATGATGTCCTACAAAACAGAGCAAAGATGAAACCCTCTTGTCTTTGAAATGGGTTAGTCCTTATGCAGGATGCATGCAATGTTATGATGGTATGATGTCATGGTAAAGGCACACCACAAGTATTCACAAAAGGCAAACATGGTAGAGGCACACAAGTCACACAAGAGCCCTTAGGTTTCAGGCTGGCATGAAGTTTAGGTACTACCCTCTTTCAGTTTCAGTTGGTTAAGACCTGTCCTAAAAATAGTAACCGGGTTCTAGAGGATCTCAATATCACTGACTACCCTCGATCGGTCATAATTCCAATTTGGCAACCTTTTCTTGCGGCCGGAACCATCGCGAGAGTTTAGCCTCAATGAGTGTAGCATACTGCTACTGTTCTATGGCCAAGTTGGTCAATTTAAGGTGCTAAGGTCAGTTGGTGCTTAATGACTCCTCAGAAGACCCATATTCTCCTCGTTCCAACACAAGGGATATCGGTACAGACCAAGGTGTCACACCAACGTAGCTACTGCTTCACCCGTGTCGGTCTACGCCGGACAGGTCCCTCATAGTTTATTGCTACTTACCTAAAGGGTATTCCCCAGATCCGGGTTAGGACCTATGAAACTCCGATACAAGCCCACAAAATTAAAGCACACAGAGCAATACAATTGAAAACATGGTGATCTAATCCTAAGGTACACCTCACTTATAAATTATCCCCAGCAGAGTCACCAGTTCTGTGATCGGTGGAAATAGAACTGACTGTTTTGGAATGCTGGTTCGCGTTTGCGTTTAGCAAAAGTCGCGGTAAGCAAGAGTCGCCACCGTCTTTTATTTTCTCCAACAAGGAAAGGACAAAAGCACAGCAAAATTCCTTTTCGAGACGTTTCTCGGGTTCGGGAGGTAGATTATAGAAAGGGAAGGTGTTAGCACCCTTTCTATCCGTGGTTATCCACGGGCTCTTAGGTACTTGCTCACGATGTTTTCAAAATATTTTGCTTTTCTTGTGTTTGTGGGTTTTGCAAAAGTTTGTTTGAAAACTTCGATTTAACTCTTGTATTTGTCCTCAAGAGTGTATGAAGTGTTGTTTGAAAACTTTTGTCAGAAAAGTGTACGTGCGAAAAGTATTTTTTGTTTTGAAAGAGCAAGTACCTGAGAACCTCTACCTACTCAAAAGGAATTAAGCTGTGTAAATGTCCTTTAGACAGTACTATCCTACTATTGAGAAGTAGGTAGCACCGTCCTTGGAGTTTCGGGTCAATTCGATTAATGGGACATGTGGTCACCAAAGCAATAGTAGGACGCCTTAGCGGTAACCCTAATGTCCTAGATCATTTTTATCTGAGGCAACCTTTTCGAGGCAACTTTGATCTTTAGACAGGAGGGCGACCTCTAAAACACCCTATACTCAATGACCACGTCGAGGCAACCAAGTGAGGCGTACCCTAAGAGTGGCATGTGCGAGTGTGTCAAGTTTCAGTTCATGTTATCTTTGTACATGTTATGGTGAGCTACGGGTTGATTTTAATTTAAGATAAGTCTTGTCATGCATAGCCTAGTTATCATATATCTAGTAGTTAATAGTTGCGAAAAATAAAGCTAAACTATTACAAGGCGTCGGGTATTTACATCGCCAAAAACAAACCCTTGAAAAGTAAATTGCGGAAAATAAAGAAAGCGATAAAAAGGTCCTAATTAAAGTTATTACATCCTCGGAACAATTACATAATAATGAATAAAAAATAATAGGAATCAAAAATCACACGCGAGAAAAATTGAATCGGAGAAGTTCTTAGGGTTTTGACCCTTTTTTGAGAAAGAAAGAAGTTTTGGTTATTTTGCATTTAATTAAATTAAACCTAAAACTAATTAATTAATAAAAGAAATATTTTTTGTTTTTTAATGTTTTAAGGAAATAAAAACAAAAGGATTAAAATTGTCAAGAACCCTAATTCTACAGTAGTTTTAGATTTATTGTAAAAATATTAAAATTAACCTAATTTAAAACTAAATTAATTATGTTAGCATTTATTTACAAAAATAACTAATTAAATTTAATAAATAAAAATATTATTTTTTTTTTATGTTTTCTGGATTTATTATGAAAAAATTAATTTGTTAGTGAAAATAATAATTATAATAAATAATTAAAATAAAAGAAATAAAAATGGAAAAGAAAAGGAAGAAACTTGAAGGGGGTGTTGGCCCAAGTCAGGAGGTGTCTTTGGCAATTTGTGGCCCATTAAGCTGCAAGCCTGTTTGACTTTTCTGGATCGTCCACACGTACCTTGACCAGGGAGTATGATAGTCTTTCAATCCTGGCCTTCAGATTTGGCCAGGAGCCACTTGGCATGCTGAGATTTGAAGCATATGGTAGACTCCCTTTGCAAGTTTTGCACAAGAACGCCTGAAGAAAAAGAACAAATAAACGTTTGGGGGACCTGGGATTCGAACCCAGGTCCCAATGATCATATGCACGCGTCCCTGCCACTCAGCCAAGTTGTTCCAATTGTTATTATGACAAGAATCAATTATTATATTAGTAAATAAACAAATATGCTGGAAACAAAACAAAACGCACACTGATTCAAATTAACCAATCATATGTTAACACCTCACCATCTTCTTCGTTGTACCTGCAAAAACATAAACAGATAGCGGGGGTTTTTAACCTCCACTATGCGCTTGCACGAAAAATAGCGATTAGAAATCTAGCAAGCATAAATATTTCGCGAGGTATGGATTTGGTTCGTCTTGGCCTCACGATTTCAGTCATATGCCTCATGAGTCCCAATTTTTCCTGGTTCAGAAAGCCCCAATTTAAAGTTCAAGAACCCTAGAATTTTGTTCATGGAATCTTTCGATTCAATGCGTTTCACTTCAATTAAACCATTCCATTAGCTTCATATGGCCTCTAGCAATGCAAAACAATCATGAAAACATGTTAAATGCACATGAATCAAGAAATACGATTTGGAATAAAAAGGCAAACCGTGGAACTGTAATGAACGATTCCTTGAGCTTTGGTACTGGAATTTGATTGCAACACGTTCCTGGAACCTCCTACATTGTGTTTGAATGATCAAAAACCCTTGAATCAACCTAGAATGCCAAAATCAGTTTTCAATTTTCTTGCAATTTCTTGAAATTGGACAGGGTGATTTCTGCAGTTTTTTCACGTCCTTCTGGTCAGGGTTAGCTTGCATATGTATAAGGCAATTGAATTAGGTCAAAAACTTGGATCCAACCCATTGCGTTGATGATTGAATCCTTGATTGGAAATCAAATATTTTTGATTCTTCATGATTGAACAAAGTTGCCAATTTTGGATTTTTTGATATCTTTGACTTGTGCACGAATTTGACAGCATGTTTAGGTCATATTTGCTTCACAAAAAGATTTAAAAACCAAATCTTGTATTTTCCTACAATTTAAATTGATTAAATGAATTAATGTTAATTAAAAATCCAATTAATCAATAAAATAAGAAAATAAATTAAATTAAGCTTGATGGGTCGTCCATAGGTCATGGATGAAGTTTCAAGAAGAGATTTGAGGCCCATTAGCAAAAAGAAAGTGTTTTGGGCAAAGTTGACTTTTGCAAATTCATAAACATTTCCCAACTTCTCCAATGCACAACTTGCTCAATTTTGATCATATGACCATGTTCTTGGACATTTTGGAAATCCCTTGAAGTCCTCTAACCAATGCCTTTGGTCCCATGTCATTTGGATTTACCAATCTCAAATTATGGCCTTTGACTTAAAGTGTACTTTTGTTGACCTTTGAAATTGACCTATAATGTAAAAATTGGTAACTTCTTGTGAGTGCATTTCTTGAACTTGGAGTGTGAAGATGGATTGTAGGAAATTGCATCCCCTTCAAAATGAGCATTGGATGGAATTTTTCTGATAAACCATGAAAAAGTTATGCCTTGGTCAAGATACAGTTGACTTTTTTGTTATCCAAAAATAGTAACTTTTTGCACCTTAATGATTTTTGAGCTATTCTTGTGGAATCATGATCAAGGCTTGATCAAATGATGATTGTGGACTCAAAGTAAGATGTTGACCAATAATTCTAACTTTTGACTGCAAAATGACCATTTTGCCCCTATAGTTGACTGTAGATCAAATAGAGCTTTTGACTGTGCAAATTGGCACTGTGAGTCTTGAAACTTGGCATGTAGGTGCTTGAGAATGTATATAGGCATATGAGACTTGATTGAACCATTTAAAACCCCAAATTCCTTGAAATAACCAAAACCCTAATTTCAGCTGTCCTAGGAAGTGATTTGACTGTCTACCTCTTGAGCCATCTTGAACCATTTGGAGATGATGCTTGACAAATCTTGAGGAATATGGGAGGGCAAATTTTGGGGTACAACAGTTGCCCCTGTTCAATCTTATTAAACCTGAGGATGTAGATTGGCTTGCGTGCCTTTCGTGATCCGAAGGTGGAAGATGATTGAACACTAAAGTGCCCAGAAATTTGCACTCGCATGGTGTAGTATCAGCAATGTGATGTCGGGAATGGGCTTACAAATGCCATTTGGAGAGATGATGGATAAGAGGATGGGCTTATAGATGCCATCTGAAGATTGTTGGTAGAATCTTGTCAGGGATGGGCTTATAGATGCCATCTGGAGATTGTTTGTGGAATTGTAACTTGGTAGGTTGAAAGAAGGAACCTGTGTTGGGTTGCCTGATGATGAGTCCGTGTAAAACTGCATCTGAAGGAGAAGGAACCGGTATAGGGTTGCCCGATGATGAGTCCGTGTAAAACTGCATCTTGGAAGAGAAGGAACCGGTGTAGGGTTGCCTCATGATGGTCAAGTAGATAGTGGTCCTGTCTGGTTTCAGGTATTAATCTACAATCCGTCGTCCACATATTTTTCTTGGCTTGTTACAGGTATTGATCTGGAACTTGAAAAAGGTTGGCCGATGAGATAGTTGTCCTGGCTGGTTTCATGTATTAATCTCTGACCTGAGAAAGAAAGATGGTCTTCCTGGCTTGTTACAGGTATTGATCTTCAGTCTCTTCATGTAGATGACTTTCCTGGCTTGTTACAGGTATAGATCTACAATCAGTCGTCCACAGATATTTCCTGGCTAGTTGCAGGTGTTGATCTGGAACTTGAAAAGGTTGGTCGAGGAGATAGCTGTCCTGGCTGGTTTCAGGTATTAATCTCTGACCTGAGAAAGAAAGATAGTCTTCCTGGCTTGTTACAGGTATTGATATTCAGTCTCTTCATGTAGATAACTTTCCTGGCTAGTTACAGGTATAGATCTACAATCAGTCGTTCACAGATATTTCCTGGCTAGTTAAAGGTGTTGATCTGGAACTTGAAAAGGTTGGTCGAGGAGATAGCTGTCCTGGCTGGTTTCAGGTATTAATCTCTGACCTGAGAAAGAAAGATAGTCTTCCTGGCTTGTTACAGGTATTGATCTTCAGTCTCTTCATGTAGATAACTTTCCTGGCTAGTTACAGGTATAGATCTATAATCAGTCGTTCACAGATATTTCCTGGCTAGTTACAGGTGTTGATCTGGAACTTGAAAAGGTTGGTCGAGGAGATAGCTGTCCTGGATGGTTTCAGGTATTAATCTCTGACCTGAGAAAGAAAGATAGTCTTCCTGGCTTGTTACAGGTATTGATCTTCAGTCTCTTCATGTAGATAACTTTCCTGGCTAGTTACAGGTATAGATCTACAATTAGTCGTTCACAGATATTTCCTGGCCAGTTACAGGTGTTGATCTGGAACTTAAGAAAGGTTGATGGTAACCATCTTTTGATTGACCTTTTCCTGAAAAGGCAAAACATTAGTTGCATGCAATGTCATGATGTATGAAATGCATGTTCTCAAAATGAGATCGTGTCGTATGCATTTTATCATGTATGTAAATAAGAGATATGAAATATGAAATGTTTATGAATGTATTTTCGTCTGGGAAAATAAATCCTTGACGAATGTCGGGGAGTTTGTTAAATCCTGGGCTGATATTGAAGAGCCGATTTCTTCGTTTCCGCTGGGGATGATGAACGAAGATGATTGCAAGAATAAACCGGTAGGAGAAGATGACTCCTTTGGGGGATAAACCTGGTGAAGAGATTACTCTGCGGGGAACTACTCTGTGGGAAGAGATGCTTCGCTGAGATTTTAACGATAACTCCGCTGGGGACTCCGTTGATAAGCTCTGTTGGGGGATTTTGATGATGAACTCCGCTGGAGGATAGAAAGAACTTCGCTGAGGATGATCTTTCCGTTGCAACTTGATGAGGATAACCCAGTTAGACTCTTGCGGGGATAACCTTCTGAATATGGCTGGGGAGATACATTTGTATTCTGCAGGGGCCAAGCTTCCAGAATCTACTGGGGAAGATGATTCAACTCCGGCGGGGAAGCTTTTTAAACTGCGCTGGGGAATGGCTCCACTGAGGGTATCTTGTATTCCACCGGGGAACAATCTTATATTTCTGTCGAGGAATATTAAGACTGCTGAGGATGCTTGCTGGGGAATATCTTTATACTCCGCTGGAGAATATTAAGATCTACTGGGGATACCCGACCTTCTGGGGCTGATGGCAGACTAACTCTGCTTGGGGAGAGTATTGCTGGTTTGTTCATAGTTGCCAGTCTCAGTGGGGAGAACTACCATTACTGTCTTATTCTGCGGGGAGTGAAGGTATCTTGGTCGTACTCTTCAACTGAATCTACCTTGGTACCTCGGTGGACAGAGTAACTAGATCGCTTAGACAATTCTTATTGCCCCTACTTCCGATGTCACCCGTAATTAGTCCTTTGTTTCACATGAAAATATTTATGAACAACAATTAATGTCAAATGCATATATCAAAAATGAACATTGGACACTCTTTGCAAAACAAAACAGATAAAGGAAAAACAATTTGCAATTTGTCTGAAAAATGAGCTTGTATTGATTTTGAAGTTTGCCTGTAAATAGGCGTTTTTGTACAAGAGGCTGACGTCCTAGTAAGAGAATGCCGCCGAACAAAATAGAGTTTATACAATTTGTGAAAAGGAAACAAAACAGCTATGTGAAAAATCCCACTGGGTTCCAACTCTGCTATCGCCTTTATGTCTTCGAGCATCTCATCACTTTGCTGCTTAGTTGAAGATGAGTCTGATTGATTGGTGTCGTCCGAGCCTGATGGTCGATACCGAATTCTGGAAGCAGGGTGATCCAATGAGACATAATATTACGCTTATCCCTAACTTTTGCCTGGACCGCCCTTTCGGGTTTTCGGTCCACCGGGATACCCATTTTTGCCCAAGCCCCCTTTTCAGGTTTTCGACTTGCCGGGTGTACAGATTTTTTTATTTTCATCCCTTATTTTTTCCCAAACCCTTTTGGTTCGCCGGGAAGCCCTTATTTTTTCCTAGGCCAGTCGACCTAGCGGGTCTTTAATCATGCGTAGTATCTTTTTACTATGTCTGCATTGGCGGGGTAAGGAAGGTCGTCACCATCCATGGTGGTTAGAATCATCGCTCCTCCTGACAAGATGTTCTTAACCACAAACAGACCTTTGTACGTGGGGGTCCATTTGCCCCTGGGATCACCTTGAGGTAGAATGATGCGCTTGATTACCAGATCCCTAACTTGATACTCTTGTCGTCTGACTTTCTTGTTAAATGCCTTGATCATCCGTTTTTGGTACATCTGACCATGACAAATAGCAGTGAGTCTCTTTTAGTCGATTAGGTTTAGTTGATCAAGCCGAGTCTGGATCCAGTTATCTTTGCTCAAACCTGCATCCTTCATGATCCGGAGAGAGGGTATCTGAACTTCAATGGGTAGGACTGCCTCCATGCCGTATACCAAGGAATAGGGAGTTTCCCTTGTTGACGTCTGTGCTGAGGTACGGTACCCATGAAGAGAAAATGGTAACATCTCGTGCCAATCTTTGTAGGTCACTGTCATCTTCTGCACAATCTTCTTAATGTTTTTATTAGCCGCTTCTACAACCCCATTCATCTTCGGCCGGTAGGGAGAAGAGTTGTGGTGCTGTATCTTGAATTGCTCGCAGAGCTCAGCGATCACCTTGTTGTTAAGATTGGTACCATTATCCGTAATGATCCTCTCTGGTACACCGTATCGACAGATCAGGTTCTGTCGAATGAAACGTGCCACGACGTTCTTGGTTACCGTGGCGAAGGAAGCTTCTTAAACCCACTTCGTAAAGTAATCAATCGCTACCAGTATGAAGCGATGCCCGTTGGATGCCGTAGGTCTGATCTCGCCGATCATATCAATGCCCCACATTGCAAAAGTCCAAGGTGCTGTCAAGACGTTCAGAGGAACTGGAGGAATGTGCACCTTATCAGCATAGATCTGGCATTTGTGACACGTCCGAGAATGTTGATAACAGTCGGCTTCCATTGTGGACCAGTAATATCCTGCCCGAAGGATTTTCTTTGCCATGGTATGTCCACTGGAATGCGTTCTGAAGGTACCTTCATGCAGCTCTGCCATGATCCTTTCTGCCTCAATCTTATCCACACAACGCAGTAAGGTTGAATCATGGTTTCGCTTGTAGAGAATGTCATTGCTGAGGAAGAACTTTGCCGCGAATCTTCTCAGAAACTTCTTGTCGTTAACAGATGCACCCTCGGGATATTCTTGAGCTTTAAGGTACCTCTTTACTTCATGATACCAAGGCTTTTCTGTTACCTCTTCGGTCTCCAGATCACAACAATGTGCAGGTTCATCCAATTTCCAAATAATGATCCTGGGAGCCTCGTTGTCCCATTTGACTTTGAACATAGAAGACATCATAGCTAACGCGTCCGCCAACTGATTCTCCTCTCTTGGGAAGTGTTCAAAGGTTATCTCCTCGAAATGGGGAAGCAACGTCAACACATACTCCTTGTAAGGAATAAGATTCGGGTGTTTCATATCCTACTCGCCTTTGATCTGACTGATCACGAGAGCGGAATCTCCGAAGACACTCAGAAACTTGATCCTTAAGTCAATTGCAGCTCGAAGACCCATGATGCATGCTTCATACTCCGCCATGTTGTTGGTGCAGTTGAAACATAGTCGGGCGGTAAGTGGAGTATGAGAGCCTTTAGGAGATATGATCACAAGGCCAATGCCGTTACCCAAAGCGTTTGAGGCTCCGTCAAAGTGCATAGACCATCGGGATCCTTCCTCAGGTCCTTCATCCGGTCCAGGTATCTCGCAATCAGTCACTACCATGATATTCTCGTCTGGAAATTCAAAGTTCATAGACTGGTAATCATCCACTGCCTGGTGTGCCAAATGGTCTTCCAATACACTTCCCTTGATTGCTTTTTGAGTCGTGTACTGGATGTTATATTCAATCAAGATCATATGCCATCTTGCTATTCTTCCGGACAAAGCAGGCTTTTCGAAGATATACTTGATTGGATCCATTTTTGAAATCAATAGAGTAGTGTGAGTCAGCATATACTGTCTCAGCCGGCGAGCAGCCCATACCAAAGCGCATCAAGTTTTCTCGAGCAGTGAGTATCGGGTCTCACAGTCGGTAAACTTTTTGCTAAGGTAATAAATAGCATGCTCTTTTTGGCCAGACTCGTCATGTTGACCTAGCACACACCCCATTGAGTTGTCAAGTACTGTCAAGTATAAGATTAGAGGTCTCCCTTCAACTGGTGGCATAAGAATGGGTGGCTCTTGGAGATACTCTTTTATTCTTTCTAAAGCGGCCTGACATTCATCGTTCCAACGTACTACTTGATCTTTCTTCAGCAGCTTGAAGATTGTTTCACAAGTAGCAGTTAGGTGTGAGATGAATCGGGCAATGTAGTTCAACCGTCCTAGAAAGCCTCTGACTTCTTTCTTTGTCTTGGGAACTGGCATCTCTTGTATGGCTTTCACTTTGGCAGGGTCCACTTGAATACCTTTATCGCTTACGACGAAACCTAGTAGTTTTCCAGATCTCACCCCGAAGGTGCACTTGTTCGGGTTTAACCTCAGCTTGTACAACTTCAACCGGTCAAACAGCTTCTGTAGATGGTCAAGGTGTTCCTCCTTAGTTTGGGACCTTGCAATCATATCGTCGACGTATACTTCAATCTCATGATGGATCATATCATGAAACAGAGCAACCATGGCACGCTGATACGTTGCCCCAACATTTTTCAACCCAAAAGGCATGACCTTGTAGCAAAAGGTGCCCCACTGAGTAACAAAAGTGGTCTTCTCCATGTCTTCAGGAGCCATCTTGATCTGATTATAACCGGAGAAACCGTCCATGAAGGAGAATACTTTATGCTAAGCAGTGTTGTCAACCAGAACATCAATGTGAGGCAGAGGGAAGTCATCCTTAGGGCTCGCCCTGTTCAGATCCCTGTAATCAACATGCATTCGGACCTTACCATCTTTATTCGACACTGGAACCACATTAGCAACCCATTGAGGGTAAGAAGTTACTGCTAGAAAACCGGCGTCAAATTGTTTCATAACCTCAGCCTTGATTTTCTCGGACATCTCTGGATGCATACGGCGGACCTTCTGCTTTACCGGAGGGCATTCTTCCTTTGTAGGCAGGTGATGTACCACAATGTCGGTATCCAACACAGGCATATCTTCGTAGGACCAGGCAAAGATTTCCACATAGTCATGCAGCATCTGAATCAACCGTTGTTTCACACTGAGCTTCAGGTTTGCACCAATCTTGACTTCCTTCCTGTCTGTCTCAGTACCCAGATTTACCGTTTCCACTGGCTCTTCATGTGGCTGAATGACCCTCTCTTCCTAGAGTAGCAGTCTTGCAAGCTCACCAGGCACTTTGCAATCATCTTCACCTTCGTCTTAGGCTAAGTTGATCGGATTTTCGAAGTCATAACTGGAAGTAGCAGAGCCGTTACCAGTGAGATCCAGAGTGGATTGGAACCTGTATATGTGAGTGTGTGTAAATAGCTGTTTTGCAATATATAATAAAGAAAGACAAGGAGCGCAAGATTTGAAATGCAAAAAACGTCCAATGCTTTTATTAATGATATATGAAAATGACACACAAAAGCCCTCACAAATGAAGCCGCGGTGCCCCAGGTAAGACACCGGGCCATAAAGTTTCACAATATTGTCTGTTACAAATTCAAAACAAAGGAGTTCATTACTGAGGAATAAAAGTAATAGGGATGAAGTCTTTCGCCGTCCAGTTGTTTGGTCCACCGTTGGTCGTAGGATAGATCCAGTTGTCGAATTCAAATTCCTCCATGTCATCTTCGATGGCATTTACTCCCGAGTTGCCGATGAACACAAGAGGTCTTCCAATCCTTGTACTACGAACGGCCTTTTGTGCTTCTACAGTGAAACCCAAACCAAACTTGTCAGTCTTCTGAGTAAAATCAGAAAGTCGGCCCCAGTTTGCACACTCACCCTTCTTAATGACAGCCCGGGCATCCTTTAAGGAAGCCATCTTCAAAGGAGAATCTTCGGCCACCATTTCAGCTGACGCCAGTGTCTGAGGGACCTCTTCAAAGTGCTGGAATGGAGTCTCAATGAATTCCCCATCTATCTCTATGTACCGGAACGAGTTAAGGTGGCTGACCATGTATTCTTTCTCCCCCTGAACTGTCACAATCTTCCCTTTGACCGGGTATTTCAGCTTCTGATGGAGTGTGGAGGTCACAGCTCTAGCTTTATGGATCCATGGACGACCCAGTAAACAAGAATAGGACGGTCGGATGTCCATCACGTAAAATGTAGAGTTGAATACCTGAGAACCAACTTTGATTGGAATATCAACCTCACCATGCACCATCCTTTTAGACCCGTCAAAGGCCCGGACAACAATGTTACTTGGCTTTAGTTCCAACCTGTGATCGGTGGATCTGGAACTGACTGTTTAACGCTGGTTCGAGAAATGTCGCGGAAGCAAGAGTCGCCACCGTCTTTTATTTTCTCCAAATGGAAAGGACAAAAGCACAGAAAAATTCCTTAAAGAGATTGCTCTCGGTTCGGGAGGTAGGTTATAGAAAGGGAAGGTGTTAGCACCCTTTCTATCCATGGTTATCCATGGGCTCTTAGATAATTGCTCATTGTGTTTTCAAAAATGGTTTGTTTGCTTTTCAATTGTGGGTTTTAAAAAAGTTTCTTTGAAAATTCCAGTTCGACTCTTGTATCGGTCCTCAAGAGTGTTTGAAAATTTGCTTTCGAAAGATTTTTGAAAAGGTGTCGGTGTGAAAAGTATTTTTTGAATTTGTTTTGAAATTAGAGAAAGTATCTAGAGTCGTCTACCTACCCTAAGGAATTCGTCTGTGTAAGTGTCCTTTAAAGTAGTGCCATCCCACCATTGAGAGGTAGGTAGCACCACCGTTGGAGGTGTTTGGGTCAATTCGAGGTTCGGGACATGGTGATCACCAGAGCAATAGGAAGATACCTTAGAAGCTACCCTCATGCCAGGTTCCCGGATCATGAGGACTTACTAAGACATCCTCTACTCGACGATCACCTTTCGAGGCAAGGCAACAGTGAGGCGTACCCTAGGGGTGGTGTGTGCGATTTGTGTGTCGTTTTCATTTGTATTTATCTTGTCATACTATTGGTGTTCTACGCTTGTTTTTATTTTGTCCATACATTCTTTCATGCCATTTGATTAACAGTTAAAAAGTTGCAAGGAAAGTAAATTCTAAGCTATTACAAACGGCACGGGTCCACATCGCCAAAATTAACCAGGACCCGATTTGACAGAAAATAAACAAAGTAAATAAAGAATTAAAAGTGCGAGAAGTAATTTAAATGTTACAAGGCCTTGGGAGAGTTACATGAGTATTTAAACGGAATGAAATAATATGCGAAATTAAATCGAAACGAGGGCGTTGGACCCTTTTGCAAAATTAAATTAATGAGGGAGTTAATTAATTAAAAAAAAGGAAAGAACTTGTTTTTTTTGGTATTTTTTAGTGTTTTAGGAATTTAATGAGAAAAATAATTAATTAAAATTAAAATAAGATGCAAACCCTAATTCTAGTGGCTTTTAATTTATTAAGAAATATTGAAATTTTTAATCTAAATTAAACCTAATTTTTATGCAATTTAATTATAAAAAGTAAAATATTTAATTATTTAATATATTTATGAAAGAGAAATAAAAAGGGATGAAAAATTATTAATTAAACCTATTTCTACATTTTTTAGATTTTTTGTTAAAAGTATTAAAATTACAACTTAAATTAAAACTAAATAATTACATGCAAATTTATTTAAGAAAATACTAAAATAAAAATTATTTATTGTTTTTTTTTGTTTTCTGATTTTTTTATGTGGTACTTTTTATATTTATCAAAATAATAAAACTAATTAATAAAACAATAATAAAAAGAAGTAAAAATAATAATACAACAAAAGTAAAGAAAAAATAAAAATAAGCAAACCTGGGGGTTCAGACCCCAAATAGGAGGTTAAATCCAAGCAATTTTGGCCCATTGAGCATGGCCTTGTTGGACTTTTTCTGGTAGCATGCTGAAGCGTTGACCAGGCTTATGATGTGCTTCAGATTGTAGCCTTTGATTGGATCTCCAGGGGCACGTGGATGTTGGATTCTGGAAGGCATATGGTGGACCACAACGCTGAAGCTGCATGTGAACGTGCATGGAAAAATAATATTGAGATAATGCAGACCTGGGACTCGAACCCAGGTCTTGGACGTTAACACACACAACGCTTGCCAGCTGAACCACTTTGCACATGTTAATATATAATAATCAACAAATATAATAAATAAAAACAAGAATGTTAGTGGGCCTGCGCGCGGAAATTTGAACCAGCCTATCACCATTCGCCACGAGGTCGTCTTCTTCGCGTGTTTTATTTTCCTGAAATAGGAGAAACATAGGCAACGGTTTTGGGTGTGTTCTCTTAGGCCACTTTCCAGAAAATAGCGAATAAGCCTAGGACACTCATAAATTGAGCGCGATGATGGATTCCTAATCGTCCAAACCTGCTGAATCTAATGGTATAGGCCTTGAAGGCTAATTTTTCTTTGGGTGGAAAGCCCCAAATTATAACTCCTGCAACCCTAAAAAACGAATATGGTATATTTGCCTATAGCGCATGATAATCAAATTAAGGCATATGGTTAGCTTGCAAACACTTCACTGATCATGAATATATAATCAAAATGCCATGAATGTGCGTAAATGTTAAAACACGATAATGAAAAAAAATGGAAAAAGTGTGGCTTCTGGATACCGTTTCACAGTGTTTGGATTGATGTTTTTGATTGGAATACGTCCTATATTGCTCAAGGAAGCTAATGGGATAGGTATTATGCCTTGAATCGCCCTGGAAGTGAGTTTGCAGTTTTGAGTTTTTTAGACAAAATTCCAAGTTTGATTTTCTGGTTTTTGGGCAGCTGCGTGTGTGTTATGATTAGGGTTGTGTTCCTGGCTTATGTATGAATCAATTAGGTTAAGAAAAACAAATCAAATCCCTTGCAATGATGGTTTTGAAGATTTGATTTTCAAGCTTTATTTTCCAAATATTTTTCATGTGTTTTTGATACAAATCAACTCCAATCTCTCCAAATCTTTCTATATTGGGATATGCACGAATTATTGAGAATAAAACATGTACAAAAAGATTTGTTAGGTTAAGTTAAATATTTTTCACATATTTAATTGATTTAAGTGAATTATTATAAATAAAAATTCAAATAAATAAATAAAAAATGAAAAAATACTTCCCTTTGGGCCAAGTGGTCGTGCACATGCTTGGAATGATGAATTGTGGAAGAAAAATGGGCCCATTAGCAATTTTAGGTCATTTGAACCAATGTTGACTTTTCAAAATATCTAAAAATTTCCCAACTTCTACAAGGCATAACTTGCTCAATTTTTAAGCTTTTCTCATGTTCTTGGACATTTTGGAAAGGTCTTTGAGTCCTCTAACCAATGCCTTTGGTCCCATGTCATTTTGATTTATCAATCTCAAGTTATGGTCTTTGACTTAAAGTCCCTTTTTGTTGACTTTTGAAAATGACCTATAATGTTGAAATTGATAACTTTTAGTGAGAGCATTTCTTGGACTTGAAGTATGAAGATGAGTTGTAGTAAATGTCTTTCTCTTCAAAATGAGCTTTGGATGGAATTTTTCTGATAATCCATGTGAAAGTTATGCCCTGGTCAATTTACAGTTGACTTTTTCAACTCTCCAAATAAGGAAACTTTTGCATTTTGATGATTTTTGAGCCAAGCTTTGAGAATCATGATCAAGCATTGATCAAATGATGTTTGTGACTTCAAAATGATATGTTGATCAAAAGTTTGAACTTTTGACTGTCAAATGACCATTTTGCCCCTACAGTTGACTGTAGTGCAATTAGGGTTTTTGACTGTGCAATTTTGAGCTGAATGTCTTGAAACTTGATATGAGGATGCTTGACCATATTTGTAGGCATGTGAGACTTGATTGGGCCCTTGAAAACTTCCTTTTCTTGATCAGAATCAAAACCCTAATTTTGACTGTATAGGAGACCTTTGCACTGTGCAACCCTTGGGGAACTTTTGCAGTTTGACTTGGCAATTTCCTGAAGAATATGGGAGGGAAAATTTTGGGGTACAACAGTTGCCCCTGTTCAATCTTCTTAGACCTGAGGATGCAGATTGGCTGACGTGCCTTTCGTAGTCCGAGGGTAGAAGATGATTGAACACTAGAGTGCCCAGAAATTTGCGCTCACATAGTAGCCGTGTGGTGATGGGAATGGGCTTATAGATGCCATTTAGAGATTGCTGGATAGGATGATAGGCTTATAGATGCCATCTGGATGTTGATCGCGTAAGAGATTCCTTAGCGAGAACCTGCATACCTGCAAAAGAAAAAAGAGTACCTGACACGTTGCAAGAACTGGTTTTCAGATGCTTGGCATAGATATGTCCTGACTGGTTACAGGAGCTGAGTCTGGAGCTTCAAAAGATGATGAATGAACCAGGGATGGTTACTACCTTAGCATGAATGGTAAGAGAACCTTGGGTGACTTTAACTTCAACAATGCTCGTTGAAAAAATCTTGGTGAGAATTACCATCTTCGCAGTATCGGGAAGAGAACCAATAGGCAATTATAATCTGAAAGGGAATTATCGCCTCACTCACCGTCGGAGAGGGAACCATAGGAAATTATAATTTGAAAAGGAATTATCACCTCACTCACCGTTGGAGAGGGAACCATAGGAAAAGGAATTATCATCTCACTCACCGTCGGAGAGGGAACCATCTGAAAAGGAATTATCACCTCACTCACCGTCGGAGAGGGAACCATCTGAAAAGGAATTATCACCTCACTCACCTTCGGAGAGGGAACCATCCGAAAGGGAATTATCACCTCACTCACCGTCGGAGAGGGAACCATCTGAAAAGGAATTATCACCTCACTCACCGTCGGAGAGGGAACCATAAGAAAAGGAATTATCACCTCACTCACCATCGGAGAGGGAACCATCTGAAAAGGAATTATCACCTCACTCACCGTCGGAGAGGGAACCATCTGAAAAGGAATTATCACCTCACTCACCGTCGGAGAGGGAACCATCTGAAAAGGAATTATCACCTCACTCACCGTCGGAGAGGGAACCATCTGAAAAGGAATTATCACCTCACTCACCATCGGAGAGGGAACCATAGGAAATTATAATCTTAAAGAAAACCCTAAAATGGAAATCTCATGCACCGTCGGAGAGAGAACCAATAGGAAATTATAATCTGGGATAACTTCTACTGAGTCTTTATCAGAAAAATCTGTTGGGAGTCGATTTAGCTGGACTAGAGAAGGCCTGGGACTGGATAAGAAATCTTCGAAGTCGATTAACTGAACCGGTCTAGGTCTTGAAATATGATTGAGAATTTCAACTGCATCTTTCCTGAAAGGTAAAGGTCAGTCATATGCCATGCATGATACGGATCAAGCAATAATGTTCTCAACATAAATGAGATTTGTATGATATAATGCGTCTATGCATGCTATAATGGTGTATGTGATGTTTTATGAATGTATGTTTTCGTCTAGGAAAGTAAATCCTTGACGGGTGCCGTGAAGTCATATCCTGGGCTGATGTTGAAGAATAGATTTTGCTTCCGCTGGGGATGATAACTGCAAGGATACCGGTAGGAGAAGATGAATCTGTTGCGGAATAAACTTGGCAAATGGAAGATTCTGCGGGGAGAAAAGATACTCTAGCGACCATGCTGGGAAGCAATACTCTGTGGGAAGAGGGATGCCTTGCTGAGTGTTGATAATAATTTGCTGGGGATACCCTTGTTGTTGGGAGTGTTGATGGACTTCGCTGGGGTAAGAAGACTTCGTCGAGGACGCTCTTTCCGTGGCTTTTGGCTGAGGATAACCCAGTTATATCCTGTTAAGGAAATAATTCTTTAAATAAAGTCGGACGACGCGTTCGTGCTCTGCGAGGGATAAGCTTCCAGAATCTACTGGGGATAAGCTTGCTGCTTGGGGAGATGAATTCCAATTTTCTTGGGGGAATTGGATTGGACTCTCCTGGGGAGATTTTGAACTGTAATTTTGTAAGTTGAAAGAGGGGACCTATGTAGGGTTGCCTGCTGATGAGCTCATGTAAAACCGCATCTGAAATGGAGAAGGAACCTGTGTAGGGTTACTTTGATGATGAGTTCGTGTAAAACTTCGTTCTTGGAAAGGGAGAACCTGTGTAGGGTTTCTGGGTGATGAGTCCATGTAAAACTGCATCTTGAAGAGAGGGAACCGGTGTAGGGTTGCTTGATGTCGAGTTCGTGTAAAACTACGTCCGGAGAAGGAGAACCTGTGTAGGGTTGCCTGGTGGGGTAAGTTCGTGCAAAACTTCTTGATGAACCGGGGTGAGGTTATCTTGAGCTAAATCCATGTAAGACTTCTGGGGGGAACCGGGGTTAGGTTGTCGCAGGATAAGTTCGTGTAGAACTTCTTAACGAACCGGGGTAAGGTCATCTTGAGATAGGTCCATGTAAGACTTCTGGAGGAACCGGGGTTAGGTTACTTGGATAAGTTTGTGTAAAAACTTCTTGACGAACCGAGGTAAGGTCATCTTGATATAGGTCCATGTGAGACTCTTGGAGGAACCGGGGTTAGGTTACGGCCGGATAAGTTTGTGTAAAACTTTCTTGATGAACCGGGGTTAGGTCATCTTGAGATAAATCCATGTAAGATTTCTGGAGGAACCGGGGTAAGGTTACTTTGGGATAAATCCATGTAAGATTTCTAGGAAGAACCGGGGTATGGTTACTTGTGGAGGATGAGTCTGTGTAAGACTTTGTCTGAAATTTGAGAAGGAACCGGTGTAGGGTTGCATGATTTTGATTAAGTGGATGATTGTCCTGTTTGGCCTCGGATGTTAACCCACGATCTGGAATTTGTAAAGGTAGATGGTAATCATCCTTATGTTGATCTTTCCTTTGTACTTTGGTTGACAGAGCAATTGGATCGCCTGGATAACTCATTATTGCCCCTGTTTCGGAGGTGAGGGAAGAGGATACCTGTGTGGGTGATTGACAAATCTTCGGGTAGACAAGTGACGAGATGCCGGGACATAGTCGTACGCTTTGATCCCTAACTTTTGCCTGGACCGCCCTTTCGGGTTTTCAGTCCACCGGGATACCCATTTTTGCCCAAGCCGCCTTTTCAGGTTTTCGACTTGCCGGGTGTACAGATTTTTTCATTTCATCCCTTCATTTTGCCCGAACCCTTTTGGTTCGCCGGGAAGCCCTTATTTTTGCCTAGGTATGTCAACCTAGCGGGTCTTTGATTATGCGTAGTATTTTTCGACTATGTCCATGCTTTCAGAATGTATGGAGTTGCCCCTGTTGGAAGTACTTTGTCATGCCCCAGATACTGGGCAATGCTCCTACTGTGCCCCTTGACTGGAGGTACTTCTGTTCACAAGGTGTTCATCATGCGAATTTCCCTGCTGTTCAAACAAATAGTCATATGCAAACAAGGTTATTTTAAGAATGCAAAAGCCTATGTCTGTCTTGAATATTTTAATAATGCATTTTTTGTAATACAGTGCGGTGTCAACTCAAGATTTTACAACAAACCTTCAGGAGTCAGGATACCTTCGTAACAGTATGCTTTCGAACTAACCCATGCTTCAGCTAGGACTTTTAAGGGTTATATCGTGGCCTGGTTCACGGTTTAAGAAACAAAGGATAAAGGCTCAAATTATTTGTACCCACCCGCTCTTCGTGATGTTCTCCAAACTTAAACTCAGTTATTCATACGTTAGACCTTGTTTGAGTCTTTGCTCTGATTTTCCAGTGATGGTTCAGACATTGATGATTTATTCTGACTAGGCAGTCATTTTTGTTTTTGTTGAGGGCTTGTAAGACCTCTTTCTTGATTTTTGTTATCCCCTTTTTTTTTGCCTGAACTGTTTCCTTTTTTGGAATTACAGTCAGCGGGATGCCCCAGTTTCGTAAGTCCCCTTTATAGGTTTTGACTTCTTGGGCTTTTCATTTATGATTTTTTTTTTGATAACGACTGCCTGTCTTTATGATTGTTCTGAACCATCACTGTCTTTTGTTTTGTAAGGACTTCTTCGGTGCCATTCGTTATGCACTTAGATCAACTGAAAAAACTACCCTGCCCCAGGTTATGATTAAGGGTTTTAAATTTCGAAAAGAAAAACTCCTACTTCTTTGGCTCAGAGGGGTTGACGAGGGATTATCATCCTTATAACTCCAGTGTTTAGGGATTGAAACAATGCCTGTACCTCATCAGTGGGGTCTGTTCAAAAGCATATTGTAATGATCGTGGTATCGTTTTCGTCATCCTCCCTTAAGAGGCTTAGAATTATCAGTCAAGAGTTGATCATCACAAAATATGAAAACAATTTTTAAGTACAGTAAACATAATTAATTCAAGACAGACATGTGTAATGCATTCATGAAATAAAAGAGTTTAACATGACAATTGTTTATCAAGAAAGGAAAAATACAACTTGAATTCAAATGAACAAAAATCTCTCAATCCTAGCCATGTTTCGGTAAGGGAGCAGTGATCACATTGGGAGTCTCGGCAGGTTCGAATTCAATCTCTTTGGCATCGATCATGTTCTGAATCTTGTATTTCAGCGCCCAACAATCCTCGGTATCGTGCCCCGGGCTATCAGAATGATAAGCACACCTTGCTTCTGGATTGTAGCTTGGAGAGGAGGTCTTGGGGTTTGCAGGAGGGTTGATTACTGCAATCAGGTTCATCTTCAACATGTGCTTCAATGCTTGTGACCATGGCATGTTAATGTTGGTGAATTGTCTTTTAGGCTCGTCCGGCCTTCACTGATTTCCCTTTTGTGGTTGGCGGCGTGGTGCAGAACCAGAGATCATGACTGCCCCTGCATGTTGGTCATGGCGACTCTTATGGATGTATGCAGCATTAGATTCTTTCTTTCCCGTGTAAGGCTTTTTGTGAGTATCAGAAGGTGTGGCCTCTTGAATTTTCCCACTCTTGATACCAGCTTCAATTCTTTCGCCAGTCAGGATGAGGTCGGTAAATCCAGCAGATGAATTACCAATGAGGTGATTGAAGAATGGCCCAGATAGGGTCCCCAAGAACATATCAACGAGTTCCCGGTCAGTTAATGGAGGCTGTACCCTTCCAGCAAGGTCTCTCCATCTCTGCGCGTATTCCTTGAAACCTTCACTTGACCCCAACGACATACCCTGGAGTTGGGTACGTGTGGGAGCAAGGTCGGCATTGTACTGGTACTGCTTGTAGAATGCAGTGGCTAAGTCTTCCCAGGTACGGATGTTGACTCCATTCAATTGATAGAACCACTCGAGCTGAGTCCCTGAAAGACTCTCTTGGAAGAAATGGATCCATAAGTTTTTGTCAGTTGTATAGGGCTGGATCCTCCTTGTGTAAGCCCTGAGATGCAATTTAGGACAGGATGCCCCGTCGTATTTAGCAAAGGCAGGTGCCTTAAACTTGTGCGGGATCACTACCCCAGAAGACAGACCTAGATCCTCGAAGTCCAGGCCGGGCACTTTTTGTATCTCCATAGCACTGAGCCGGTCTTCCAACTGTTTTACCTATCCTCAGCCGGAGGGTACTGTTCGTCGTTGAAATTTGTCTCATTGTCGGAGACCACTGGACTGGGAACCCTTTCCTCTTGATGACTGCCTTTCCCCACAGATGGAGTTGTCCTCTCAGCTTGATCCTGCAGGGTGTTCCCAGATCTGCGTCTAGGGCTGAACAAAACAGTCCTCTTCTTCTTCTTTTCCTTTTTCAAGAGCAGAGCCTTCAGATCTTGTTGCCCCTGGGTCAAATTCATGATCAACCCTTGGAACTGGGCGTTCTGAGCCTGGAGGGCCTTGATAGTGTGCTCGGTTGAAGATTCAGGATTCATGACGAGACTGCTGAAATAAACAGCGAAGAAGGTAAGTAACCTGCAGAGAATGGGTACCTGTTATGCAATGATATGTATGATATGCATGCAATGTTTTCAAGGATCTCGCGGGGTAAACAGAGAAACTTGTTAGAGTTGAAAACTGGTAACTTGATTGAAGAAACTTCCTGTTGCTGAGAGTCCTTCGTCAAGGGTCAAAGGCTCACCATATCCAGTGGGTCATAGCCCCTGACAACCTTAGCTAGAGGAAAATAAATCCTCTTTGCCCCTTGCTGGGCAGTTGGTTCATCATGACCTGCATCACAAGCCCTTGAGATCCTTGAAATGGGTTAGGATGTATGCAATGGTATGATGTCATGATGCATGGGGCAATGTGAGTAACCCCGTTATGAGTCCCGATTAAGGACTGCAAACCATAACCTGCAAGAACTCAAGTAAAACCTGTCATGAGTCCTAGTTAAGGACTAAAACAGAACCTGCAAGAAACAAGTGTCGGGTAACAAGCATGTAGGTAGTCAAGTACGAAGGCACACAAGTCACACAAGAGAAGCCCTTAGAGTTTAGGCCAGCATGAGGTCTAGGTACTACCCTCTTTCAGTTTGTTGGTTCATACCTGTCCTATTAGAAGTAACCGGGTTCTAAGGATCCCAATATCACGGGATTGCTTTCATTGTTCATCGTTTCGATTTAGCCACTGAACTGGCGACCGAAATATTCCAGGAAAGCAACCCTCAATTAAGTGTAGTATCGAGTATCAACCAACCTCGGACTGCACCAAATTCAGTTATCTCACTACCCTAAAGAGGCCAAGATAGTTCAATTAAGGTTCCTAAGGTCTGTTGATGCTTCACGACACCACGCGGAGGCCCCGTACTCTCCTTGACTGAACTCAAGGGTTACCGGTACACACCAAAGTGCCACATCAACGTAGCAGACTGTTTCAACCATGTCGGTATACCCCGCACAGTTCCCTCACAGCCTTGTTGCTACTTTCTAAGAAGGTATCCCCCAGATCCGGGTTAGGATCTATAGAACTCCCAAGACAGTCCCACAATAATAAAGCAAGCAAGTCAATACAATTGAAAACACAGTTATGAACTACCCTAAGGTACACCTCACTTTATAAGAGTCCCCAGCAGAGTCGCCAGTTCTGGCGATCGGTGGATCTGGAACTGGCTGTTTAACGCTGGTTCGCGAAATGTCGCGGAAGCAAGAGTCGCCACCGTCTTTTATTTTCTCCAAATGGAAAGGACAAAAGCACAGAAAAATTCCTTAAAGAGATTGCTCTCGGTTCGGGAGGTAGGTTATAGAAAGGGAAGGTGTTAGCACCCTTTCTATCCATGGTTATCCATGGGCTCTTAGATACTTGCTCATTGTGTTTTCAAAAATGGTTTGTTTGCTTTTCAATTGTGGGTTTTAAAAAAGTTTCTTTGAAAATTCCAGTTCGACTCTTGTATCGGTCCTCAAGAGTGTTTGAAAATTTGCTTTCGAAAGCTTTTTGAAAAGGTGTCGGTGTGAAAAGTATTTTTTGAATTTGTTTTGAAATTAGAGCAAGTATCTAGAGTCGTCTACCTACCCTAAGGAATTCGTCTGTGTAAGTGTCCTTTAAAGTAGTGTCATCCCACCATTGAGAGGTAGGTAGCACCACCGTTGGAGGTGTTTGGGTCAATTCGAGGTTCGGGACATGGTGATCACCAGAGCAATAGGAAGATACCTTAGAAGCTACCCTCATGCCAGGTTCCCGGATCATGAGGACTTACTAAGACATCCTCTACTCGACGATCACCTTTCGAGGCAAGGCAACAGTGAGGCGTACCCTAGGGGTGGTGTGTGCGATTTGTGTGTCGTTTTCATTTGTATTTATCTTGTCATACTATTGGTGTTCTACGCTTGTTTTAATTTTGTCCATACATTCTTTCATGCCATTTGATTAACAGTTAAAAAGTTGCAAGGAAAGTAAATTCTAAGCTATTACAAACGGCACGGGTCCACATCGCCAAAATTAACCAGGACCCGATTTGACAGAAAATAAACAAAGTAAATAAAGAATTAAAAGTGCGAGAAGTAATTAAAATGTTACAAGGCCTTGGGAGAGTTACATGAGTATTTAAACGGAATGAAATAATATGCGAAATTAAATCGAAACGAGGGCGTTGGACCCTTTTGCAAAATTAAATTAATGAGGGAGTTAATTAATTAAAAAAAAGGAAAGAACTTGTTTTTTTTGGTATTTTTTAGTGTTTTAGGAATTTAATGAGAAAAAGAATTAATTAAAATTAAAATAAGATGCAAACCCTAATTCTAGTGGCTTTTAATTTATTAAGAAATATTGAAATTTTTAATCTAAATTAAACCTAATTTTTATGCAATTTAATTATAAAAAGTAAAATATTTAATTATTTAATATATTTATGAAAGAGAAATAAAAAGGGATGAAAAATTATTAATTAAACCTATTTCTACATTTTTTAGATTTTTTGTTAAAAGTATTAAAATTACAACTTAAATTAAAACTAAATAATTACATGCAAATTTATTTAAGAAAATACTAAAATAAAAATTATTTATTGTTTTTTTTGTTTTCTGATTTTTTTATGTGGTACTTTTTATATTTATCAAAATAATAAAACTAATTAATAAAACAATAATAAAAAGAAGTAAAAATAATAATACAACAAAAGTAAAGAAAAAATAAAAATAAGCAAACCTGGGGGTTCAGACCCCAAATAGGAGGTTAAATCCAAGCAATTCTGGCCCATTGAGCATGGCCTTGTTGGACTTTTTCTGGTAGCATGCTGAAGTGTTGACCAGGCTTATGATGTGCTTCAGATTGTAGCCTTTGATTGGATCTCCAGGGGCACGTGGATGTTGGATTCTGGAAGGCATATGGTGGACCACAACGCTGAAGCTGCATGTGAACGTGCATGGAAAAATAATATTGAGATAATGCAGACCTGGGACTCGAACCCAGGTCTTGGACGTTAACACACACAACGCTTGCCAGTTGAACCACTTTGCACATGTTAATATATAATAATCAACAAATATAATAAATAAAAACAAGAATGTTAGTGGGCCTGCGCGCGGAAATTTGAACCAGCCTATCACCATTCGCCACGAGGTCGTCTTCTTCGCGTGTTTTATTTTCCTGAAATAGGAGAAACATAGGCAACGGTTTTGGATGTGTTCTCTTAGGCCACTTTCCAGAAAATAGCGAATAAGCCTAGGACACTCATAAATTGAGCGCGATGATGGATTCCTAATCGTCCAAACCTGCTGAATCTAATGGTATAGGCCTTGAAGGCTAATTTTTCTTTGGGTGGAAAGCCCCAAATTATAACTCCTGCAACCCTAAAAAACGAATATGGTATATTTGCCTATAGCGCATGATAATCAAATTAAGGCATATGGTTAGCTTGCAAACACTTCACTGATCATGAATATATAATCAAAATGCCATGAATGTGCGTAAATGTTAAAACACGATAATGAAAAAAATGGAAAAAGTGTGGCTTCTGGATACCGTTTCACAGCGTTTGGATTGATGTTTTTGATTGGAATACGTCCTATATTGCTCAAGGAAGCTAATGGGATAGGTATTATGCCTTGAATCGCCCTGGAAGTGAGTTTGCAGTTTTGAGTTTTTTAGACAAAATTCCAAGTTTGATTTTCTGGTTTTTGGGCAGCTGCGTGTGTGTTATGATTAGGGTTGTGTTCCTGGCTTATGTATGAATCAATTAGGTTAAGAAAAACAAATCAAATCCCTTGCAATGATGGTTTTGAAGATTTGATTTTCAAGCTTTATTTTCCAAATATTTTTCATGTGTTTTTGATACAAATCAACTCCAATCTCTCCAAATCTTTCTATATTGGGATATGCACGAATTATTGAGAATAAAACATGTACAAAAAGATTTGTTAGGTTAAGTTAAATATTTTTCACATATTTAATTGATTTAAGTGAATTATTATAAATAAAAATTCAAATAAATAAATAAAAAATGAAAAAATACTTCCCTTTGGGCCAAGTGGTCGTGCACATGCTTGGAATGATGAATTGTGGAAGAAAAATGGGCCCATTAGCAATTTTAGGTCATTTGAACCAATGTTGACTTTTCAAAATATCCAAAAATTTCCCAACTTCTACAAGGCATAACTTGCTCAATTTTTAAGCTTTTCTCATGTTCTTGGATATTTTGGAAAGGTCTTTGAGTCCTCTAACCAATTCCTTTGGTCCCATGTCATTTTGATTTACCAATCTCAAGTTATGGTCTTTGACTTAAAGTCCCTTTTTGTTGACTTTTGAAAATGACCTATAATGTTGAAATTGATAACTTTTTGTGAGAGCATTTCTTGGACTTGAAGTATGAAGATGAGTTGTAGGAAATGTCTTTCTCTTCAAAATGAGCTTTGGATGGAATTTTTCTGATAATCCATGTGAAAGTTATGCCCTGGTCAATATACAGTTGACTTTTTCAACTGTCCAAATAAGGAAACTTTTGCATTTTGATGATTTTTGAGCCAAGCTTTGAGAATCATGATCAAACATTGATCAAATGATGTTTGTGACTTCAAAATGATATGTTGATCAAAATTTTGAACTTTTGACTGTCAAATGACCATTTTGCCCCTACAGTTGACTGTAGTGTAATTAGGGTTTTTGACTGTGCAATTTTGAGCTGAATGTCTTGAAACTTGATATGAGGATGCTTGACCATATTTGTAGGAATGTGAGACTTGATTGGGCCCTTTAAAACTTCCTTTTCTTGATCAGAATCAAAACCCTAATTTTGACTGTATAGGAGACCTTTGCATTGTGCAACCCTTGGGGAACTTTTGCAGTTTGACTTGGCAATTTCCTGAAGAATATGGGAGGGCAAATTTTGGGGTACAAAACAACCCTTCACAATCCAACCTGTCTAGAGCTTTCTTGGGCAAGACATTCAACGAGGACCCAGTGTCAACCAACACATGTGCAAGAGTAGTGCCCCTGCATTCAATGGAGACATGCAGGGCATCATTATGGTTCTTCCCTTTAGTAGTCAGATCGGCGTCGGAGAAACCCAAACCATTATCAGCAGTTAAATTAGCCACACAATCGGTGAACTGATCAATTGATGTCTCTTGTGGCACGTGGGCCGTCTTCAGGAAGGTAATCAGAGCCTTGGTATGGGCCTCTGAACACAACAACAGTGATAACATATATATCTTGGAGGGGGTTTGCCCCAGCTGCTCAACTACATTATAATCACTCTTCTTGATGATCTTAAGAATCTATTTCATCTCCTGCTTGGAAGCTTCAACATTGATTGTCTTCGGTGCCTCCGTCTGGGCAGGCATATCAATGCAGATCCCTTTGCCCCGAGCGTCAGATGACTCGGCAGCAGGGGTAGAAATAGGAACTTGATCAGGAAGGGAAGTAGGCACACTTGCAGGTGTGATGACAATAGGTCTCTGGATTGTTGGTGGCGCAATATCTGGTGAGAAAAGTCTACCACTGCGGGTGACTTTAGCAGGCCCGGTGATGTTGCTGACGCGGGTATTAGTATCAAACTCTTGCTTAACTCCAAGCACGTAAACATCTGCCCCATAGTGCCACGGGACAGCTTTGTCAGAGGTGTATGGAATAGGCCCCGGAACAGTGATGATTATGGGTGTGATCTTCTGAGCAGGCATAATTTTGACAGGCTTCCTCGAGGGAGCCTTGGGAGAATTATTGAAAATGGTAACAATGGAAACTTCTTCAGTATGGGTAGCAGGAACAACAATCTTCTCGAACAGTATCTCTTTATTATCCATCAGGTTTTGAATGCCTGACTTCAAAGATGGGCAACCAGTAGGTGAAACAGAACATAGATGGCAACCTTTACTACATCCCGGAAATAAACCGGCTAGCAACATGTTCCTCTTGACGGTCAACAGCGGAGTAACAATATCATCCACAGAGACTACAAACAAGTCTTCCTCTACAACATTCACTCCATGCTTGGGCATGGGAGCAGTCACAACATTGGGCCTTTCGGGCGCCTCGAACTCTATCTCTTTAGCATCAATTAGGTCCTGAACCTTATTCTTCAGATCCCAACAATCATCCGTAGTATGCCCCGGGCTGTTAGAGTGATAAGCGCAGCGGGCGTTAGGATTGTACTTTGGGGATGTTGTGTTTACAACCTTCGGAGCTTCTTTTATAGTCACCAGATTAGTTGTCAGTAACTACGGCAATATCTGGGACAAGGTCATGCTGAGGCGAGTGAACTGCCTTTGGGGTCTCTCACTTCTTTGTTGGTTATGATGCTGAGGAGCAGCAACAGGTTTCGAAATAACCACCGTGTTGACAGCCTGGCGGCATTCCGGTCTATTCTGTCTCCTTGAACCGTAGACAACACTGGATTCTTTCTTGAACGGCTTCTTTTCAGTGCTCGAGGAGGCACCTTTCTATATCTTCCCAGACTTGATACCAGCTTCAATTCTCTCACCAGTCAAGATAAGGTCTGTAAACCCGGCTGAAGAATTTTCGATCAAATGGTTGAAGAATGGACCAGACAGGGTCCCCAAGAACATATCCACAAGTTCACGGTCAGTCAAAGGTGGTTGCACCCTTCCAGCAAGGTCTCTCCACTTTTGAGCATACTCTTTAAATCCTTCACCCGTCCCTAGTGACATACCCTGGAGTTGGGTATGCGTAGGAGCGAGGTCGGAATTATACTAATACTGCTTATAGAACGCAGTAGCCAAATCCTCCCAGTTACGGATACTGGCTCCATCCAGCTGATAGAACCATTCGAGTTGAGTCCCTGAAAGACTGTCCTGGAAGAAATGGATCCACAAATTCTTGTCAACAGTGTAAGTTGGATCTTCCTTACATACGACCGGAAGTGCAGCTTTGGGCAAGAAGCTCCGTCATATTTGGCAAAAGCAGGTTCCTTGAACTTATGTGGAATCACCACCCCAGAGGATAAGCCTAGGTCTCCGAAGTCCAACCCGGGCACATTTTGTATCTCCATGGCGCTCATGCGGTCCTCCAACTGTTTATACCTATCCTCAGCAGGAGGATACTGTTCTTCATCATAATCCGTCTCGTTGTCGGAGACCACGGGACTAGGAACCCTTCTCTCTTACAGATGAGGTAGTCAGCTCAACCTCATTCTGTAATCCATTCCCAAATCTGCGTCCAGTGTTGAACAGGATGGTCCTCTTCTTCTTCTTCTTCTTTTCTTTCAGAATCAGAGTCTTCAACTCCTGTTGACCCTGGGCTAGGCTCATAACCAACTCTTGGAACTGGGCATTCTGGGCCTGGAGGGCCTTGATAGCTTGTTCAGTGGAAGGTTCAGAACACATGATAATTGCTGAAATAAACAGCGAAGAAGATAAGTGACCTGTAAAAAGGGTACCTGTTATGCATATGATGAAATGAAATGCGTATGATTTATGTTTTCAAAGACAATCGGGATTCAACTTTGTAGACAAAAAAGGGAACACACTTTATTAGATTTAACTTTGGAATTTAAATTGTTCAACAAATTGCCCTTAGGCGTTACAGGAATAGAAATACTGAAAAGTAACTAAAACCATAAAAGGAATCATCCAAGGTCCATCAATGTTCCCATGGCCTTTTCTTCTCAGTGCGGATATAGTCATTCAGGATCCGCTCGTTCTCCAATTGCTTTGTCAGCTTCTGGATCTTCTGTTCCTGTTCATTGAACCTTTCCCGATAAGAATCACGTTCTTCCTGCAGTTGCGCCCAAGACCTCTTTAGTGTGCCAATATCAGTGGGTACATGAGGATGGAGAACAGTAGGAGGAACCCCTTCGTTATCAGCAGCTTCAAGAGTAATAGGCATGACAGCTTCGTAGGGAATACCTAACTTCTGAGCACGGATGCGGACCCATCTGAGATATGACTCCATGGGTAGAGAAGTATTTGGTCCCAACTCATGTGGGTCAGCTTTGTGAACTCTATCCCAAGCCTTGATGAATCTACGACGCAGCTCGTCGCTATCTACCTGAAAATCAAAGACGATATGAGGTACCAACATCTCATGAGGCCCTTCTATTCTGGCTCTTCCATACTGACGGAGAGCTAAACATGGGTTATAAGAGATTCCCCCACGGGTTCCGATCAATGGAACATTAGGATACTCTCCACAACAATCAATGACGGCCACCTCATCTAAGCCTCTGAGAGTCCAAGTAATGTCTTTATCAGAGTGACATTATCCTATGAGCCCAGCCCCTTCCTTCTTTGTTCTTCAGTACGAACTTAGGGAGGTGCAAAATAAACCACCTCACCAATAAAGGAGCACAACACCACAAAGTTCCCCGTCTTCGAGCAGTACGAGCATAGAGCTGATAAAGGATATCACCCAATAGAGTGGGTACAGGATTCCGAGAGATGAAGATCCTTATGGCATTAACATCAACAAAGGTGTCAGGATTTGGAAACAATACCAGACCATAGATTAAGAGAGCCAGAATGTCCTCGTACGCTTGAAAGTCTAAGTCATTCCAGAAACTATTAGCTTTGCCAACCAGAAACTTAGCCAAAAAGCCCTTAACTCCACTTCTAGTCTCCCAGTTAGCCATTACTTCTTCTTTGGTCAAGTGAAGGGCTGCAGCAATCTCTTCAGGCCTGAGAGTCTTTTCCCAACCAGTAAATGGAATCTGCTCCAAGACAGGGATACCAAGCAACTCAGAGAATTCTTCCAGGGTTGGGACCAGCTGGAAGTCTTGAAAGGTGAAGCAATGATATAGCGGATCATTAGGTAAGAATTCAAGTGCTAGAGTCTTTGTCCAAGAGATTATTCCATTAATGGAACAAATTTCACACTTTCATTTTAGAAAAGTGACTTTAATCACAAGGTCAATGCATAGAGATCCTAACTTGTTCCATCTGAACACAGGCAATGTCAAAGGAAAAAGAAACATGTATAGAGCCTCCCATAAACTCGGGCCATGCTTGTACTATGCCTTGAAACCATGTTTTCCACTTTTCTTCAAAATCAAGTAACATAGCCATAACTCTATATCTTGTATTTATGACCACCTCAAGTGCTATAACCTTTTTCATATAACCATAAAAGTTATTTGCAAGCTAACACACGATTAAAAACACTCCTAAACTCCCTGAAAACTCAGATTGCACAAAACCTCCATTTTTGTGTCATTTCTGACTTTGAACTTGAATCTTCAAAACCACTCGTGCATTTCTTCTCCTTTTAGTTTCAAAAGCTTCCGCATATCAAATATAAATCATCCTTGTCCCTGTTTACAGACTGTAACATCATCTTCATCAACTTCCATAGCCAAAAACAGAGCATTGCAGTTGGACTTCTCCAGACCATTCCAGCCACTCTCAACTAAAACTAAGCATTGCATTAGCTTCCTAGAGGTTCGAGGAAGATAACCTGACCATTGCAGCACCTTGAATCAAGCTCAAACTCATTTCACGATTTCCAGTTTTGAGGTAATTTTCTTAAACTTCTATCTCATTATTTAGGCACTGTTAGGCTTGCATTTGTGAAGATAAAATATAGACATCATTGCCCTAAAACTATACATATCCATATATTTCATTTATGTTGCTTGAGTAGGGAGAATTTTGTTTTTGAACCTCTGAAAATATTTAGGTAAGAATTTGGTACTGTTAGAAATTCATGCTCATCTTTGAGAATTAGCTTAAGTTATTTACATATTCAGAATCGTGAGAAAATTTCTAACAAGTTTAATGTTGGAAGTTTTGTGAATGGATGAGAAATGAATAAGTTACAGATCCTTTGGCTGGAGGTTAAAGATGAAGTACATTCATGGCAAAACTTATATTATATATTTGTTTTTTTGTTTAAGTTAACGGATGTATCACCACCCCAGTGGTTAAAGCGCGCGCCTGTCACCTTAGGGACCTGGGTTTGAGCCCCAGTGGTACCCTTTTGCTTATTTTTTTCATGTTTTCACCATTTTTTATTTGAACATAGACGCTGGGCCTCCCCCCTTTGGGCCTTGTTTTGTTTGCTAATTCCTGACTCCCTGCTTGCTCACACACCCCTGGCCCCGTTTTTATTTATTTTATTTATTTCATTTATTATTTTTTATTGGCATTTTATATTTTCTTTATTATTTATATTTTTATTATGATTATTATTATCATAATCATTATTATTATTTATTAATAAAAAATCCAAAAATATTTTATTTATTACTTATACTTACTTATTTTATTTTCTCATAAAACAAAAAAGACTAAAAAATATTTTTCTTTAAATAAATTAATCTCTTGTTGTAATTAATATTTAGATAATTAGGTTTAATTATTACATTATTTTCTTTTTCTTAATTAAAATTAGTTTATAACTTGGGTTTATTTTAATTATTCAATTCTCATTTTATTTTCATTATTTAAAACCTTTTCATAAAAAACCTAAAAATCCTTTTTTAATTAATTTCCTTTCTTAACTAGTTCAAGTTAATTTTGTTAATTTTTCATTAATTGTTTTCTTAATTAGGTTTAGGTTAAAACCCTTTCATAAAAATCTAAACAAAAATCATGTTTTTTATCCATTTGCATTTGTACATTATCATTTATTCAATTATTGTACATTTATTCAATATGGTTGTGATAATTAATTAGGTTTAATTTTCTTGCAAAAAAAATCCCCATTTGTAAATTTGTATACCCCCTACCCCAATGATGTAATAGTTTAGTATTTTTACTTTCCGCAATTTATCATTTTATACAAATGCTAGTAAATTAGGGTTTGTATGGAAAGATAAAATCAACAAGTTAGCAAACCCTAATCCAAGATAAACTAGCATGTAAATCCAACACATTTGCACACTTACACCCTTAGGGTAATTCCACTTTGTTGCCTTACAAAAATGGCCATGTTATGCATGTGGGGTATCTTAGCAAAAAGCAATCAAAAATACAAGATCATAGTCTCTCGATGACGCTATCAAATGTTGCCTTTCAAAATGATCTTAGTCCCTCAAAGAGAATTGCTAAGATATTTCACAATATTGCTATCATGGCTATACGATGACCCACGCTCGTCCCTTTACATCCAAAGATAGGGCTTCTTACCAAATCAATGGTAAGATAGCAATATCAAAGGAAAGGAAGAAATGAACTAAGACTTTTGAGTAGGTAGATTGTTCCTAGTTGCTTGCTCAATTTCAAATCAAACACTCTTGCTTATTTTCATAATAAACACCAACACTTTCAAAAACACTTTCAAAACACTTTCCAAACTTGAAACGTTTTCAAAAGATCAACACTTTGTATACGTTCTTACAAACGAGAACTATTACAAAGTTTGCCTAAACGATGGCGCCTTTTCAAAATACTTTTAAAAAACCACACAAAGTAAATTTTCAAACAAAAGCAAGTGATCTAGTAAGCAACTAAGAGCCCATAGAAGACTATGGATGAAAAGGGTGCCAACACCTTCCCTTTTCATAATCTACCCCTCGAACTCAAGAAATAATCTCAAAGGTCTTTCATGTTCTTTTTAGCCTTTCCTTTTGGATAAAAGAAAAGTCGCCTCTTGCTAACCACAACATTTGTGATAAAACATAAAACAACCAAGTCAGTTCTCCCACTGTATCACAGACCCCATCAAGTACATCTTCGAGAAACCTACTCTTTCTGGACGGATAGCTAGATGGAAGATGATCTTGACTGAATACAATATTCAATACACAATGCAAAAGGCCATAAAAGGAAGTGTACTAGCAGATCATTTGGCCCATCAAGCTGTTGATGATTATTAGTCTATGAACTTTGACTTCGCGGATGAGAATATCATGTTAGTAACCGACTGTGCGAAACCTGGACCATATGACGGACCTGAACAAGGATCCCGATGGAGTATGGTCTTCGATGGGGCTTCCAATGCTTTGGGTAGTGGAATTGGTGTTGTGATAATCTCCCCTGAAGGTTGCCATACTCCTTTCACTTCTAGACTATGCTTCGATTGCACGAACAATATGGCTGAGTACGAAGCATGCATTTTGGGTCTGAAGGCTACCATTGATTTGAGGATCAAGCATTTGAATATGTTCTGGGATTCCGACCTAGTTATTAGCAAAGTAAAAGTAGATTAGGACACTAAACACCCTAATCTCATTCCTTACAAGGAGCATGTGCTATCTCCGATTCCTTACTTCGAATATATGACCTTTGAACACTTCCCTAGGGAAGAAAATTAGTTAGCCAATGCTTTGGCCATAATGTCTTCTATGTTCAAGGTCAAATGGGATAACGAAGCTCCTATGATTACAATTGAGAGATTCAACGAACCTGCGCACTGCTATGAGCTTAACACTGACATAGAAAAGCCATGGTACCATGAGGTGAAGAGATACCTTGAAGCACAAGAGTATCCCGAAGGAGCTTCCATCAATGACAGAAAGTTCTTACGAAGATTCTCAGCCAAATTCTTCCTAAGTAATGGAATCTTGTACAAACGCAACCATGATTCAACTCTACTCCGATGTGTGGATAAGAAGGAGGCAGAGGAAATTATGGAAGACATGCATGATGGTCTCTTTGGGACTAACTCTAGAGGACATACCATGGCCAAGAAAATCCTGAGAGCTGGTTAATATTGGTCAACGATGGAGACTGATTGCCATCAACACTCAAGAACTTGCCACATGTGCCAAATTTATGCTGACAAGGTCCATGTACCTCCTTTTCCTCTAAACGTCATGACCGCTCCATGGCCATTTGCAATGTGGGGCATTGACATGATTGAAGAGATCAAACCTATTGCCTCCAATGGACATCGCTTCATTCTGGTCACTATCGATTATTTCACCAAATGGGTCGAAGCCGCCTCATTTTCCTCATTCACAAAGAACGTTGTAGCCAGATTCATCAAACATAACCTCATATGTCGCTATGGTATCCCCGAAAGGATCATCACCGACAATGGGACTAACCTCAATAATGCTATGATTATAGAACTTTGCACTCAGTTCAAAATCAAGCATCACAATTCTTCTCCTTATAGACCTAAAATGAATGGCGCAATGGAAGCAGCCAACAAAAATATTAAAAAGATTGTGCAGAAGATGGTAGTGACCTACAAAGACTGGCATGAGATGTTACTGTTTTCTCTTCATGGCTATCGTATTTCAGCTCGGACATCAACTTGGTCTATAGCATGGAAGTTGTCCTGCCAGTGGATGTTCAGATTCCCTCTTTAAGGATTATGAATGAAGCAGGCTTAAGGGAAGACGAATGGATTCAGACAAGATTGGATCAGTTAAACTTGATCGATGAAAAGCGATTGGCTACTGTTTATCATGGCCAGATGTACCAAAAACGTATGATCAAGGCTTTCAACAAAAAGATCAGGCCTCGAGTATATCAAGTTAGTGACTTGGTAATAAAGCGCATCATTCTTCCACAAGGTGACCCCAGGGGCAAATGGACTCCCACCTACGAAGGGCCATTTGTGGTCAAGAAAGTTTTCTCTGGTGATGCCATGATGCTGACTACTATGGACGGTAAAGATTTCCCACATCCTGTGAACGCGGACATAGTTAAAAAATACTACACATAAGATACCCGCTAGGTTGACACACCTAGGCAAGATAAGGGCATCCCGATAAACCAAAGGTTTGGGCAAAAATTAGGGATATATGCAAACGATTATACACCCGGTAAGTCGAAAACCCGAAAGGGAGACTTGGGCAAAAATAGGTATCCTGGTGGGTTGAAAACCCGAAAGGGCGGTCCAGGCAAAAATTAAGGATTAAAAGCGTATGACTATGTCCCGTGGAATCACCACAGTCGACTTTATTACTAAGTTCCGAGTTCAAACGGTCCAAGATCAATCCAATCAACTTCTATCAATGGCAAGGAACGTTTGAAGACATTGTGGCAATAGTAGAATTGGAACTCAATGAGATCACTTCCACATGGCTATTATCTTTGTTTTCAATTTTGTTTTCCTTTCGATGATTTCCTCTTACTAGGATCTCCGTCTCTTTGTACAAAAACGCCTACTCATGGGCAAAATATCAATACAAATATATTTTGAAGTGCAAACTTTCTGTTTTTGTTTTGAATGCAAAGATGTCCAATGACTAAAATTGAACGAACATATGCATGTGAACATAATTAAAACTCTTTAGCAAATGTGTCCTGCCAAGCAACAACAAGCATCTCTTTATGCATTTGGGATGTCCCCACAGAGTTATTCCATTGACATTATCCCCACAAAGTTCTTTTCATAGGGTAGTCTCCAGCCAGAGTCTCAATCTCTTAACAACCCTCTCCCTAACTAAGTTAGTCCTAAAAGAAGAAGCCTTGTGGATCTCTTCCTAAAAGAACTCACTTTGTCAGCGGTTCGTCAAATATTCCTCAACAGGGTTTATTTCCCCAACTGAGTTTGTCTTCCTCGGCTGAGTTTATCCTCTCCGGCTTGAGTTTTCCTCTCAGACTATTACAAATCAGAGGACCACGGCCTCTTTTCCCCAATCAAGTCGCCAACAAAGTCATTTCTATCTCCAAAAAATACTATGAAGCCTAGACCCGACCAGACAATAATTCAAATTTCAAATACTATGAAGCTTGGACCCGACCAGATAATAGTTCAACTTTCAAATACTATGAAGCCTAGACCCGACCAGATAATAGTTCAACTTTCAGTCGCTATGAAGCCTGGACCCGACCAGATAATAATGTAATTTCTCAAGATACTATGAAGCCTGGACCCGATCAGATAATAGTTTAATTTCTCAAGATACTATGAAGTCTGGACCCGACTGGATAATAGTTTAAATCTTCGAGATATTGAAAAACCTGGACTCAACCAGACAAGGATTTAACTCCCTTTCTCCAGTAGAGTTTGCCTCCCCCCCAACAAGTTACTGTGAAGCCTGGACTCGACCAGATATCAGTTCAATTTATCTTTTCAAGCAATTTATTGTGAAGCCTGGAATCCGACCAGATAGAAATTAACTTTATTCCCTCCGAAATTTGTTGTGAAGCCTGGCATTCGACCAGATAACAACTAATTTCAAGCAAGTTACTGTGAAGCCTGGATCCGACCAGATATTAGTTCAACTTCATCTATTCAAGCAAGTTATTATGAAGCCTGGAGTTTGACCAGATAACAATTAACTTCTTCCACCTCATAAATCTGGGAAACTTGGAATTCGACCAGATAGTAGTTTAATGTTAGTAAGTCACTGTGAAGCCTGGAGCCTGACCAGATAACAGTTCAACTTCAAGCAATTTTCTATGAAGCCTGGATTCCGACCAGATAACAGTTAATTCAGATCTTCCCCTGCAAGTCAATGTGAAGCCTGGAATACGACCAGATAGCATTCAACTTCATTATCCCCAACAAATTTGCTGTCAAGCCTGGATTTTGACCAGATAACAGCCAACTTTCGATGCTCTCCAGTCAAGAATAATTCCCCAGTAAGATCATTGAACAATCAAAACTCCTAAACTCTTTTCCCCAAGCAGATATCAACACTCTCTATAGAGTTTCCTCAAACAAGCCAGTATGCCCTAGCAGAGTTTCTCCTCAAAACAACATAATAGGAATTCCCAACGGAAACAGTCTAAACAAAGTTGAAGGTACGCCTGCTCGCCAACTACAATTCAATTCTCAACCTCCCAAGGCTCCCCAGCATGTTGTCAGGGATTTATTTTCCTATACAAAGACACGTTGCAATAAACACATCACATTCATAAACCATAACGCATACATGACAAATGCATACAACATAATCTCATTTATTTTGAGAACATCGTTGCGCCATGCATACATCTGCATGCAACTAATCTTTTTCCTTGCAGTAAAATCAACAGGCAAAAGACATCTACCGTTTCATTATAAATCAACCAAAAGATTTATCCTAATACCATCCACCATCCCTCCAAATGGAATCTTTAAGCCCATTCCCTACACAGTCAGCTAACATATCATTGAGTGCAAATTTCTGGGCACTTTAGTGTTCAATCATCTTCCACCTTCAAGTCACGAATGGCAGGCTTTCCAATCTAACTCTTCAGGTTTAAGAAGATCGAACAGGGGCAGTTGTTGTACCCCCAAATTTTCCCTCTCATTTTTCAAGGCCTTTCTCACAAGGATTCTCAAGGTTCAAGCTTGCACAAGTATATTGGGATATTCTAGTACCAAGATTAAAAGGAAACTGTCAAAAATGGAGAAAACAGATAAAAATAAAATTTTGACAAAATTTGGAAAAATAACAAGTGTTCTTCGTTTCAGCTCCTTCGATTGGTCTTTTGGCCTCTTTCGATGCAAGTTTGGCTTGCATCCTTCGACTGGGCATGGGCCTCTGGCACGTTTGGTTTGGATTCACAAGGAACAAATCCCCATGTAGCCTCCTTTGATTCCAAGGCAAAAGGCTCCCTTTTAGCATCCTTCGATTTTCACTTTTAAACCTCCTACATGCACCTTTCGTTTGGGCCTGTAGTTCTTTCAGTACAAGCTACTGGTCACACCCTTTATTTGGGCACATGATTCCTTCAGCACAAGGTTTTGGTCAAACCTTTCGTTTGGGCATTTGATTCCCTTTATGTTTGCTTTGTTTGGGCACATGAATCTTTCAGTATAAGCTATTGGTCACACCTTTCGTTTGGGCATGTTGGTTCCCTTCATGCAAGCTTCGTTTGAACTTAGATATTTTGCATGTTTGCATGAAGTCACAAGATAGGGACCCCCTATGTACACTCTTTCGTTTGGCCACATGTGACCCCTCGCAGGAAAGCCTTTGATTAGACAAGAGCCACCTTCACACAAAGCTTCGATTAGAGTTTTGGTTCCCTTCGAATCAACATCTTTCAAACCAAACTCTGGATCCTTCAAAGCAGTCTTCTTTAGTACATTTCTAGAACTCTCCGACACAAGTGGAAAATAGGATTTTAAAATAACACTAACCAAATCTTTGAGCCATGCTACATGATCTTACTTTACATGCCTTAATGCTTGTATTTCACTCCATAATTAATTGCTTACATTTTGGATTAAGTTATTGTCCAGGTGATTAAACCTTTGTGTAGAAGATTATTTTTTTGAAAGTGAACTTGCTAGTACAAATCATATCCTAAGCTCATGCTTTGCTTAAATCTATTTTGTAATTTACCATAAGTCAGGGAAGTCAGTCGCTTCTAACCAACAACTTCAGTACTCCACCTTGGGATCTTGGAAAATCTGACTTAGCTTAATATTCACGTTTTAGCCAAGCCACCTTTTTGTTTAAACTCCCAAACCTTTTCTCTATAAATAGAGAAACCATTGACAAATAAAGAGTCCAGATTTTTGCTAGAGAGAAAATCATAAAAATCCTCAAACACTCAAACTCTCCCATATTCTCAAACTCTCCAACATTCTCAAACCTTCAAAACTCTAAGATTTTTTCATAAAAAACCTCAATAGTGTACCTTTCGATTCACTTCCCCTAAACTGTAGCAACCTTCGATTCACTCATTATCATCATATACTCTCTTTCGATTCAGTGACTGCCCAAACCAAGCAGTAACTAAACTAGCTTCAGGAAGATTCCAGCGAAGCTCCCTCCACCACCAAAGAAGTCACCTACAACTCTTTCGATTAAGCATTTCAAGAGGTAAGTTTTCTCTAAATTTGGAACTCTTTCAATTAAACATCATGTGCACATGCCAATAAAGAAAAAATGTAGATATTTCTAGACCATGTTTTAGCTTTCGATTCTGACTGCCCATATGCTGAAAACTCAACCTTAATTAGTTGTGCTTTGGACTTTGAGACCCATTGGTTTTTGTGCTAACCCTTGGACTGTAGTTATGTTTGGATTTTGCATTTTAAGAACTTAAGACAAGTTTGTTATACCCTTCGATTGGCTAGTTGCACAAGCCTTTCGAACCACAATCTGAGGGCCTAATATGCTTACAAGGAGTCAACAAGGAGCCTCAGACGAAAGACAAAACCTTGTTGTTTCCAGGCCTCGGACGAAAGATATAACCTTGCTTCCTCCAAGCCTCAAACGAAATACAGGACTATGCTGACTTCCAGGCCTCAGACGAAAGATATAACCTTGCTGCCTCCAAGCCTCAAACGAAAGACAGAACTATGCTGACTTCTAGGCCCAGACGAAAGGCGTGCCCACACTGATTCTAACCCCCAGTCAAAGGAGACAAAAAGGAAAATCGAAGGGCATGGCTCCACTGACTCCAGACCCCAAGTCGAAGAAAGCCAAAAAATGCAGAATCGAAGGGTGTTTCTGCCTGAATCGAAAGACCCGTTTTTCTTGCTTTTATTTTATTTTTGCCTTTATATTTTCATGCTATTCAATATGGTTGTAATAATGTAGGATATCTTTTTGCATTTTATTACTTTTGTATGCTTGCTAGTAAAATAGGGAATGTATGACAAGATAAAATCAACAAGTAGACAATCCCTAATCAAAGACTAAATGCATGCAAACCAAACACACTACTCACACATGCACCCATAGGGTAATTCCACTTGTTGCCTTATAAAAAATGGTCATGTTATGCATGTGAGATGTCTTAGCAAAAACAATAAAAATACAAGATCATAGTCCCTCGATGACGCTACGAATGTTGTCTTACAAATGATCTTAGTCCCTCAAGAGAAATGCTAAGATATCTCACAACGTTGCTATCCTGACTATACGATGACCCACGCCCGTCCCTTTTATATCTAAAGATAAGGCTTCTTACTAATCAATGGTAAGACAGTAACTTCTAAGGGAGGAGGATAAAGACCTTTGAGTAGGTAGAAACGTTGTTAGTTTCTTGCTCATTTTCAAAACAAACATCTTTTCCAAACACACACTAAACACTTTCAAAACATGAAATATTTTCAAAAGTCCAACACTTTGTATACATTCTTACAAAGACAAGAATCATTACAAAGTTTGCCTAAACGGAGGCGCTTTTCACAAATACTTAAAAAAAACACCACAAATCACATTTTCAAACAAAAGCAATTGATCTAGCAAGCAACTAAGAGCCCGTAGATAACTACGGATGAAAAGGGTGCTAGAACCTTCCCTTTTCATAACCTACCCCCCGAACTCAAGAAATAATCTCGAAAGGTCTTTCCTGTTCTTTTCAACCTTTCCTTATTGGATAAAAGAAAAGTCGGTGGCGACTCTTTCTATCTGCAACAATTGCAATCAAACGCAAAAACACCCAAGTCAATTCTTCCACCGTATTACAGATCCCTACAGACCTTTGAGCTAGGAATCAATGAAAATCTAAAAAGAAGAAGAGCATTGTCTTTGTCTCTAATACTGAAGACCTAGAATATGAATGTGACTGGGATACTGAACAAGGGATATCTAATTCTATTATGTTACTTGAGAGACAGTCCAACCAAGTATTTAAGAAGGTGGACTGGAAGTCGAGGTCAAATGTTAAGAACAAGTCATTTGACATCAACAAATACCAAGACTTTGGTAAAAGGAATAAAATTGATGACAATTCTAGCCAGGGAAGAGGAGTTCAATGTCATGAGTGTGAAGGGTTTGGACACATAAGAGTTTAATGTCCCACTTATCTCAAGAAGCATAAGAAGGGCATGTTTATGTCATGGTCAAAGGAAGACTCTGAAAGTGATCCTGAAGATGAAGCTGCCAAACAGGTCATTGCATTGACTGGAACTTATGACTCTGATGAAGGCTCAGATTATGAAGATCTATCTGTTTTACCCCAAAATTTTCCCTCTCATTTATCAAGAGTTTTCTCACAAGATCTCCTTGAGCTTAAGACTGCACTAGGATTGATCAGCTCAAGACACCTCCTTAAGCACTGATTACTAGAAATTAGGGTTTGAGATTTCACAAGGATAATTGAACTTTTAATGCCCCATATGAATTTTATGGATCATTATGGACCCTCAAGATTACTCATGTCAAGTTTCAAGCCTTGGATCACACTTTTGATCAGTCAATTGAACAGTGGACCTAAAAATCATCTGTATTAGGGAAAAAGTCAACTATGGCCAATTCACAGTCAAGCTTCATAATTTTTGTTCCACATCGATACTTTAGACTCATATGTATCATTTTATCAATTTTGGACCATAATTCCTCAAGAAATTTGATCAAATCCTCAAAAGGGCAAAATGGTCAAAATTAGGGTTTTGACTGAGAAGGGGCAATTTATGATTTTTAACCTAGCAATTGGTCAATTGGTTTAAGGCATGATCTCAAGAGTCCAGTTGCACCATTTTGACCTAATGACATGGTTCAAAACATTACAAGTCCATTCGATTGACAAATGAATTTTGCATTAAACTTATCAAAAGTCAACTGTATACTGAAAACTCAAACCTTGACTTTTTTGGTCAAATTCAAGTGCCAAAGATCATAATTCATCAAAAAATGTCAAAATATAAAACTTATTCATCAAGAAATCAAAAAGTAAAGATTTCATTTTGAAAAGTTAAAATTTCCAAACTTAGAAATTTTTCTAAGTGTTGAAAATCCATGTTTTTTTCATAACTTTGAGACAAATTTCCACCATGATGCAAGATGATTCAGGCGAAACTTCCAACATGAAAGTTGTAGATATCCATGAAATCTACAACTTTTCTTCATACAACTTCTCCTAAAAATGCTTGGATATCAAGTTACAATTTCAAGAACATAGGGTCATGAAACTAAACACTTAGTGGAATTTTGCCCTAATTTGGTCACGATTTTGACTCAACTTCATGGCACTTTTCATATAGTTCCAAGGTGAATATTCAAAAGCAATTCAAATATGGGTTGTATAGCACATTGCAAGATTTCCAAAATGTCAAAGAACTCCTTGAGATTATTCTTGAGTAGGGAGAATCGAAGAGATGAAGTTGGTGTTTTGTCACTTGAATTACAAGGCATTTTGTGATGAACAAGAATCCAATTTCAAACCTAGGCTACATAATCTTTCTTTGCAGGCCTCCTAAATTGTGTATCTATCCATAATTAATGGATTACACAAACTTTTTAGCTTTAATCCAAGTGGTTTAAGATTTATCCAGACCACATTTCCATTAATGGCACAAAGTGAACACTTCCATTTTAGAAAAGCAAGCTTTTGTGTAAAGTCAATTATTGAGCCTCTAAATTGTTCCCTCTGATCACACTCCATCCACAAAGTCAGAAGCAAGCTTGTTTAAAGCACAACCACTCTCTCTTAGCAAGTACATAATGCTTGGAAACTTGAAATTCTCAAAAATCACTTGTTATGCATAAACTTGTGATTTTGAATTCTGATCAACAACAAGTCTCCAAACTTGTTGCTTATAAATAGAGGCACTATTTGTGAGCTATAGGACGAGCTTGAGCACCCTGAAATACACCAAAACTCACTCAAATCAGAAATTGCCCAAAAACTCCATTGTTGCACAATTTCTGACCTTGAACCTCAAACTCACATTTCCCTCATGTGTTTCTTAGCCTTTTAGTTTCTAAAGCTTCCTTGCATCAAAAGTAACTCATCCTTGTACCTGTTTCACTTCTGTAACACCATTTACCCTGTCCTCTATAACCAAAAATAGAGCATCACAATTAGACTTCTCCAGACCATTCCAGCCACCCTCAGCTCAAGCCAGTCATTGCATTAGCTTCCTAGAGGTCCAAGGAAGCTAACCTGATCATCAGCACTCCCTGAAACAAGCTCAAATCCATTTCACGATTTCCAGTTTTGAGGTATTTTTCTTGAACTTCTATCTCATTACTTAGGAATTGTTAGGCTTACATTTGTGAAGATAAAATATAGACATTATTGCCCTGAAGTTGTACATGTCCATATTTTTCATTTATTTTGATTGAGCTAGAAGAATTTTGAGTTTGAACTTTCTGAAATATTTAGGTCAAAATTTGGTACTTTTAGAAATTCTCATTCATCCTTGATTTATAGTTTATGATATTTATATGGGTGGATTCGTGTGACAAAATGGAACAATTTTCATGTTTACATTTTTGCAAATGGTTGAGAAATAAGCAAGTTGCAAATTCTTTGGCTGGAGGTTGAAGATGAAGTACAGTCAAGGTGCGTTTTGTGTTATGTATTTATCATTTTATACAAGTTAACGGATGTATAGCCACCACAGTGGTAAAGCGCGCGCCTGTTCACCTCATGATCCTGGGTTCAAGCCCCCGCGTGACCATTTTGTTATTTTCATATTTTTCTGACTCTTTTTTGTTCTTTTTTGGCAGCATTTGGGCTCTTCATTGGGCTTAGTTTATTTTTGCTCATAATACTCTTTTGTTTACTAATGAACCCCCCCTGACTTTTTTATTTACTTTATTTTTATTTTCTTTTTCTTTTTTTATTATTTTTATTATTAATATTAATATTTATTTTGTTGACAAAAAAAGAGATAAAAAATATATTTTTATTCATACTATATATATTTATTTTATTTTCTAGACTAAAAAACATAAAAAAATATTTTTGTTATAAACTTAATTTTTTTTAATTAATTAGATTTAGGCTTATTTTATTTTCTTAAAATAAACATAGAATTTATACTTTTCCTAATTTAATCAATTTTCATACTATTTAGTCTAGTGTTAAAATCTTCTTCATAAAACTTAAAAATATTTTCTCTTCTAAATTAAAATTAGTTTATCTTTTTTTTAAACTTTTTTAGGTCATTAGGTTAAAAAATAATAACATTCCTTAACAAGGACAAAACCAAATAAAATCCATTCCTTTTTATTTATTTATTTTTATTCATTACTTTATACATTATTCCTTTTCATATCTTGTACATTTATTTATTCAATTCAATATGGTTGTAATAACTTAATTAGGGTTTAATTTCTTGCAATCCCCATTTATACTTTGTACACCCCCTTCCCACAAATCATGTAATAGCTTTGTATTTTTATTTTCCGAAATTTAAATGCTTTATATTCACATGATAGTAATTAGGATTTGTATGGAAAGAATAAAAATCAATGAAATAGAAAACCCTAATTCAAGACAAAAACAAGCATGAAAACAATACACTTGCACGCAAGCACCCCTAGGGTAAAATCCACTTGGTTGCCTTACAAAATGGCCATATTACGCATGTGAGGTATCTTAGCAAAAACAAACGAATACAAGATCATAGTCCCTCGATGACGCTATCTAAGTTGCCTTGCAAATGATCTTAGTCCCTAAAAGAGAATTCTAAGATGCCTTGCAACATTGCTAATTATGGTTATACGATGACTGTGATACGGTGGGAGAACTGACTTGAGGTTTTGCGCTTTGTGTTCGCAAATGTTTCGGTTTAGCAAGAGTCGCCGCTGACTTTTTATTTTATCCAAAGGAAAGGTCAAAAAGCACAGGAAAGACCTTTGAGATGTTTTCTTGGGTTCGGGGAGTAGATTATGAAAAGGGAAGGTGCAAGCACCCTTTTCATCCATGGTTATCCATGGGCTCTTAGTTACTTGTTTAGATCACTTGCTTTTGCTTTTCAATTATTTGAAATGGTGCTATGTGTATGGTTTTGAAAATGTTTTGAAAAGAGGCCATCATTGTGGCAACCTTTGTAATGATTCTGGTTTGAATATATACAAAGGTGTATTGTCTTTTGAAAATATTTCAATGTTCGAAAGTTTGATTTGGGAAATGCTTTGAAATTGTGTTGTGAGGTGTGTTTGAAAATAGCAAGGATGTTTTACAAGTTTTGATCAAGTAACTAAGAGTTGTCTACCCTATTTTACTTAAAGGTATTTCCTACACATTTTTAACCCTTTTGACAGTGTTGTTTTACCATTGCATTTGGTAAATAACCTTGTATTAGGATGTTAAACGGGACAGGCGCGGGTCATCGTATTGACCATGATAGCAATATTGCCAAGTATCTTTAGCAATTTTTTTGAGGGACTAGATCATTTTGTATAGGCAACCAAGATAGCGTCATCGAGGGACTATGATCTTTTGTTTTGTTTTTGTTTTGCCAAAGATACTCAACATGCATAGCATGGCCTTTTTAAGGAAACAAAGTGGATGAAACCCTAGGGGTGCATGTGTGCATTGTGTTGTCATTTTCATGCATTTTGTCTTTGTATTAGTCAAGTTATTTGTTTGATTTTGGATTTTTTGCATACAAACCCTAATCTCTAATCATGTCATAATTGGAAGCATAAATGCGTAAAAGTAAATCTACCATTATTATAACATGATTATGGGAAGGGGGATACAATTTTTGAATGGGGATTATTTTGCAAGAAATTAAAACCCTAATGTTTACTATTACATCCAAATTGAATAAATGATACAATATAAATAAATGGACAAATATTTAAATGATCAATTAAATAAATATGCAAAAATAATATAAATATGCAAAATAATGTTTTGTTTATTTTTTATGTATGTAAAAAATATTTAGTGTATATAAAAAGAAATAAAAGATTATATTTTTTTATTAAGGGTAAAACCCTAATTTTATTTTTAAGAAAGTAAATATATTAACTATATTATTTATGTACAATAAAAATAAAAATATATTCAAGTGTAAAAATATATATTAGAAAAAAGTATTATTTTTATTAAGGGTGGAAACCCTAGTTTTTTGTTTTAAGATAATATATATTATATTAATTCTTTTATATAAAAAAAATAAAATATAAATATACACAAATATTTAGATAAATAATAGTATATGATAAAAAATATTATTATATAGGTATAAATGATAAAAAAAATAAATAATTTCTATAATAATTATAAGTTTTTTTTATTAAATAAAATAAAAGTATATACTACTTAATAATTATTTTCATGTCTAAAAAAAAATAAATAAATAAATGGGAAAATTTATGAAAATATTTTTGGGTATTTTTATGTTTGGAAAATATAAAATAAAATCAGAAATGAAAAATAAATACAAAAATATAAAAATGTAAAGAAATTGGGCCAGGGGGGTGTATTCAGTAAAAGGGGGGTGTCAATAACAAAAAGCCAAAGCACGGCCCAAATCCAGACTTCATCTTAAATCTTGGTTCAAAAAACGTGCGCGCCCTGTACCAAATGCCAGATCCTACATACGTGCTCTAATGCAAAAAAACTCAAAACATCAAAGTTGTAGCTTTTTCAAGACGAATCCAACCATATAAAGAACTCATTCTAACTCTCAAAGACCAGAGAGAATTTCTCTGGCCCTAAATCCTAACCTAATTTTTTCAGGAAGTTCATGGATCAAATTCTCTTAACACACTTAATTTAAATGGAAACTGAGCATATGTACAGCTTCATGGCTATGAATAATACATTTTTTATTTACAAACCTAAGCCTAATGATTCCTAAATAGAGAGATAGGAAGTTGATAAAAACATGTTTTAGTTGAGATCGTGTCTGACAATGTGGAGCTTTTCAATGAGGCCTGAGGTGTTTGGGAGCTTACTTGAACTTCCTCTGACCTTCCCCAATGCCTAACTTGCCTTGAATGTGCTTGAACAAGCCTACAGAACTCAACCTGCACAAGCTGAAATCAAAAATGAAAAACCTTGTAAATGGAGTTATAGTCAGTGTTTAAGGGTTGGGATAGCTTGGATAGGTTATGTGGAGGGTGTTTGAACTAGTTTGAGGCAAAACGCACGAGGGATTTGTGCTATGGAAATCAAACTGCATGGAGTGCCCTGTTTTGCCGAATGAAGATGATTTTGTGCTATGGAAGGTTTGATAGCTCAAAGGCTCGTGTTTCTGGCTCAAAGGGATGTGAGAAACTTGTTCCAAATTCTTGCCCAAGTTGGTTTTTACAGATGTGTAAGTTTTTGTGTATTTGATATGTTTCTTGTATATGAAGCAAAAAATGAGAAGTGGTGTAAGACCAGCCTGTACAGGCTATCTATCAGCTTGCACACTATGCCCTTGGCCCCTCAAGTTGGTGGATTTGATTTTCTGCATAATATATGGCTCAATGCTCAAGGATGCAGTTTTGACATAAAGCAAGATTTAAGCAAAAATGGTAATGTTGCATTTTCTATTTAAGGATTAATCTTGTGTGCAATCCTTTAATGACCAAAACAAAGACTTAGACCAATGGATTTGCATTTAATTATTGAGTTTGGAATGGTTTTGAGACCTGTAATCAAGTACAAAGCAAGCTGATTAGAGTTTGCAACTTGTATCACTATGAACATGCCATGGATAAAAAGTGAGTTTTTGCCAACTTCAAGCCTTCGATTCTCCCTAACCACAAATGAGTTTGGAGAGTTCTTGGACATTTTAGAAAGCTTGCAACATGCTCTACAATCCATATTTCAAATGCAATTTGATATTCCAAGTGGAACTATGTGAAAAATTGCAATGAAGATAGGCCAAAATCCTGCCTAAACTAGGGCAATATTTCACTAAGTTAAAAGTTTCATGGACCCTTGTTCCAAAAATCATAACTTGAGATCCAAGCTTCTTTTGGGAAAACTTTGTGAATCAAAGTTGTAGACTTTGTGGAGTACTACAACTTTATTGTTGGAAGTTTTGTTTGAATCCAATTGCATCATGGTGAAAATGTTGGGCAAAGTTGGGAAAAATTAAGAAAATTTCATAACTTAGAAAAATTCTAAGTTATGAAATTTTTCAATCTTAAACCCTAATTTGCAAAATTGGGTTTCTTGATGAACAAGTTTCATGTTTTGACACATCTTGATGAAAAATGACCCTTGGCACTTGATTTTGACCAAAAAGTCAAAGTTTAACTTTTCAGTGTACAGTCAAATTTTGATCAGTTGATTGAAAAATTCATTTGTCAATCCAATGCATTTGAGATCTTTTGAACCTTGTGAATAGGTCAAGATGATACCATTTAGTCCTTGGATCCATGATTGAGCCCAATTTTCCATTGGCTAGGTCAAAAGTCAAAAATTTCCCTTGTGCAATCAAAACCCTAAAAATGACCATTTTGCCCTTTTGATGATCTGACCAACTTTCTTGAGGAGTTGTGGTCCAAACTTGATCAAATGGTTCATATGAGTCTATAATGTTGATGTGGGTCAAAAAATATGAGGTTTGATTGTAAATTGGCCACAGTTGACTTTTTCCCCAATATAGTTGATTTTTAGGTCAACTGTCCAATTGACTGGGCAAAAATTGGATTCAAGGCTTGAAACTTGGTAGAGGCAATCTTATAGGTCCAACATGAAGTATGAAAGTCACTTTGAGCATTGGAAGTCCAAAAATCCTTGTGCAAATTCAAACCCTAATTTAGGTCATCAATGCAAGGAGATGTCTTGAGCAGAGCAAAACCCTAATCCTGTCTGGAGTTCAAAGAGTCTTGTGAGGGGAAATCTTGATAAAATGAGAGGGAAAATTTTGGGGTACAAAAGATGCCCCTGTTCAATCTTCTTGAACCTGGAGAGTTAGATTGGCGAGTTTGCCTTTCGTGACTCGAAGGTAAAAGAGGATTGGACACTAGAGTGCCCGTAAATTTGCACTCGTCAAAATGTAAATGAGGGAATGGGCTTAAAGATGCCATTTGGAGATGGTAGAATCTTGTTGGAGATGGGCTTAAAGATTCCATCCAAGAATGTTTGTTGAAAATTAGGAGAATGAATACCATAATGGTATTCGTATCTGGAACGTATATGAGTTGTATCTGGAGATTGGATTTGTATGAGCAAAGGAATGGCGTCCGTGTCTGGAGCGTATACGAGCTGTAACCGTATTTGATTCCTGAATGAATATCAGAATGAATGCCGTGTCTGGAGTGTATCTGTATTGTATTTGAATTCTGAATGGGCGACAGAAAAACATCTGTGTATGGAGCATCTCTAGGCTGGGGAAAAAGTCAGAATAAGTGACAGAATGGAAACCGTGTCTGGAGCGTATTTGGACTGTATCTGAAGTTGAGATCTCTATGAGTAGCAGAATGACTTCTGTGTCTGGAGTATATCCGTACTGTAACTGGGATCCGAATAAGTGACAGAATGACTTTCGTGTCTGGAGTGTATCTGAACTTTGAAATTGATAGTTGAATCTGAATGAGAAAAAGAGCGGCTTCCATGTCTGGAGCGTATCTAATCTGTATCTGATTGTTGAAGTCTGAATGAGTGACGAAATGGAATCCGTGTCTGGAGCGTATTCGTATTGTGCCTTGACTTGAAATTTTGAATGACTAATAGAATGTCCTCCGTGTCTGGGGTGTATCCATACTGTATCTGAAATCTTTGAATATTTGTTAAAGATAGCTTTTAATCTTATCCTGAAAAGGGTAACATGTTAGCTGAAACACAAAGTTATGTTGCATGACATGTATGATGCAATAAAATGTGTTCTATCAATGTTTATGATATATGAATGTAATGGATGCACATGTAAGCTGATTAGCTGTCTTGCTGAGGAAAATAAATCCTTGATAGCTGGAGATAATGAAATCTTTGACTGCTGCCGAGGAAAATAAACCCTTGACTGCTGCTGGAGATTCAAAACCTTTGATTGTTTAGACTGAAAAATCCTTTGGACTATTGATGGGGATTGAAAATCCTTGGTGACTTGTGGGGATTAACAAGAGCTTTGACAACTTCTGTGGGGATGTGAGAATCATTCATGACTTTCCTGGGGATAGGTAAAACTCTGACGATCTCTACTGGGGAATTAAAACCTGGGAGGCTTCAACTGGAGAAATGAGAACAAGAATCTTTGTTCTGCTGGGAAATAACTCTGTGGGGAGAACGTTTATTCCGCCGAAGAGTTCTCAAGAGCTTGGGTTGTATGCCAATTTACTGGGGATTTATGGAGGAAATTGGATGGTACTCCACCAGGGTTTAAGATTTGAAGTTTTGGACTCCGTTGGGGAAGAAAGTTTTATCTTCGCTGAGGGTTTGTAGTTCGAAGTTTTCTAGCTCCGCTGGGGGTTGGGAGCTTGGAAACTTAGTTCTGATGGGGATTTTGAAACTTAACTCCAACGGGGATATGTATTTCAAAGCTTCAACCCTGTTGAGGATCTGGATGATGTACTGCAGGGGATTTCCTCCGGAAGAGCTTAAAGACATTCTCTTATAATTTCAACCTATCAGTAATTATTCTTTCTCATTTCGTTTTATTTGTAAGCAGTGATTATATTCAAATGCATATGTTCATTTTAATAAATCATTGGACGTTTTCAAATAAAACACAAGTGTAAAAAAGAAAGAAAAAACAAACAAATTTATGCACTTTGAAGTATCTTTGTATTAACTTTTTGTAAGTATTTTGTACAAAGGAGACAGACATCCTAGTCAGAGAATGTTGTCATAAAAAATGAGAAAAATTTATACAAAGAAAGATGGCTATGTGTAACAATTCTATGGGGTTCCCATTCTGCTATAGCCTTCGTAACCCTGAGTATCTTGTCCATTCGTTGCCTTGTTCAACGATGATTAGGTTGATCAGAAGCCCGGAGCTTTTCTGTGAAGAAATTGTCCTTAAAGTGATCCGACGAGACATAGTCATACGCTTTAATTCCCTAACTTTTGCATGGACCGCCCTTTCGGGTTTTCAATCCACCGGGAAACCCTTTTTTGCCCAAGTCGCCCTTTCGGGTTTTTAACTTGCCAGGTGTACAAATTTTTTTATTTATCCCTAATTTTTTCCTGAACCGCCCTTTTAGGTTTTCGATTCACTAGGATGCCCATTTTTGCCCAAGCCGCCCTTTCGGGTTTTCAACTTGTCGGGTCGTTTATGCGTAGTATCTTTTGACTATGTATGCGTTCGCAGGGTGCGGCAGGTCATCACCGTCCATGGTGGTCAAGATCATTGCCCCACCAGAAAAGATGTTTTTGATCACAAATGGTCCTTCGTAAGTAGGAGTCCACTTGCCCCTGGGATCACTTTGCGGTAAGATGATCCGCTTGATTACAAGGTCCCTGACTTGATATACTTGCCTCTTGACTTTCTTGTTGAAGGCCTTGATCATACGTTTCTGATACGCCTGACCATGGAAAACAGTAGTAAGTCGCTTTTCGTCAATCAAGTTAAGTTGATCAATTCGGGTCTGAATCCAGTCGTCTTCATTCAAACCAGCATCCTTCATGATTCTCAAGGAGGGAATCTGAACCTCGATAGGTAAAAAAGCTTTCATGCCGTATACCAAAGAAAAAGGGGTTGCCCTAGTTGAAGTACGTGTCGTGGTACGGTACCCGTGCAGAGCAAACGGTAACATCTCATGCCAGTCCTTGTAGGTGACTGTCATCTTTTGAATGATCTTCTTGATATTTTTGTTCGCAGCTTTGACAACACCATTCATCTTGGGCCGGTAGGGAGATGAATTATGATCTTGAATCTTGAACTGCTCGCACAGAGCGGTGATCATAGTATTGTTAAAGTTTGTACAGTTGTCAGTGATGATCCTGTCGGGGATACCATATCGGCATATGAGGTTATGCTTGATGAAGCGGGCAACCACATTCCTTATAACAGAGGCGAAAGAAGCTGCTTTGACCCACTTGGTAAAGTAATCAATATCCACCAGGATGAAGCGATGTCCATTGGATGATGTAGGCTTGATTTCTCCAATCATGTCGATTCCCCACATCGCGAATGGCCAAGGGGCTGTTAAGACATTGAGAGGAACTGGGGGAATATGTACCTTGTCAGCATAGATTTGGCATTTGTGACAAGTACGAGAATGTTGATGACAATCAGCTCCATGGTAGACCAGTAGTAGCCTGCCCATAGAATCTTCTTAGCCATCGTATGACCGCTTGAGTGGGTGCCAAAGGTACCATTGTGCAGTTCAGCCATAATCTGCTCAGCTTCGACCTTGTCCATACATCGGAGTAGGACATAATCAAGATTGTGCTTGTATAGGATACTATGATCGGTCGAAATAAAACTGACTGTTTTTTAGCTGGTTTCGCGAAATGTCGCAGTAAGCAAGAGTCGCCACCATCTTTTATGTTCTCCAACATGGAAAGGACAAAAGCACAACAAAATTCCTTTTCGAGATGTTTCTCGGTTCGGGAGGTAGATTTATAGAAAGGGAAGGTGTTAGCACCTTTTCTATCCATGGTTATCCATGGGCTCTTAGGTACTTGCTCACTATGTTTTCAAAAATTTGTTTGCTTTTCAAGTGTTTGTGGGTTTTGAAAAAGTTTCATTTTGAAAACTTCTAGGTAACTCTTGTATCAGTCCTCAAGAGTGTATGAAGTATTTGTTTGAAAACTTTTTGAAAGTGTAGGTGCGAAAAGATGTTTTTGTTTTTGAAAAGAGCAAGTACCCAGGAGAAATCTACCTACTCTAAGGAATTAAGTTGTGTAAGAGTCCTTTAGACAGTATTATCCCACTATTGAGAAGTAGGAAGCACCGTCGTTAGAGTTATTCGGGTCAATTCAATTATAGGGACATGTGTGGTCACCAAAGCAATAGTAGGACGCCTTAGCGGTAACCCTAATGTCCTAGATCCTTTTTTATCCGAGGCAACCGTTTCGAGGCAACTGGATCTTTAGACAGGAGGGCGACCTCTAAAACACCCTATACTTGATGACCACCTCGAGGCAACCAAGTGAGGCGTACCCTAAGAGTGGCATGTGCATGTGTGTTAAATTCAGTTAAGATTATCTTGTACATGTTATTTGTAAGCTACGGGTTGATTTTATTTGTCATACAAGTCTTGCAGGCATAATTAGCAGTTTAATATTTTGCGGGAAATAAAGTGCGGAAAGTAAATCTACGCTATTACAAGGCACGGGTATATACATCGCCAAAAAACATAACCCGTTTGGAAATAAATGCGAGAAAAGTAAATAAAGCGATAAAAGAGGTCCTAATTATCTATTACATCCTCAAAGCAGATACATAAATATAATAAAAAATAAACATGCGCGCAGAGAATTGAATCAGGACGTCCTTAGGGTTTTGACCCTTTTTGAGAAATAAAGAAATTTGGTCCTTTTTGCAATTAATTAAAATTAAACCTAATGACTAATTAATTAATTATTTACAAGAAAAAGTATTTTTGTGGTTTTTTATGTTTTTAATGAAAATAAAATAAAAGAAGTTAAAATTATCAAAACCCTAATTCTAAGCTACTTTTATGTATTGTGAAAAAGAGGTTAAAGTTAACCTAATTTAACTAAATTAATTTATTAGAGTTTATTTACAAAAATAATTATTAATAGTGAAAATAATAAATAATAAAAATAAACAATATTTTAAGTTTCTGATTTTATTATGAAAAATAATTTATTAATTAAGTAAATAATAGTAATAATAATTATTAAAAGAAAATAAAAAGAAAGAAAAAAGAAATAGAAACCAGGGGGGGTGTTGACCCAAGAATGGAGGTGAAGCCTGGAATTTCTGGCCCATTAACTCAAGCCTGCGTTGACTTCTGGGATTAGCTACGTGTTCATTGACTAGGTAGTACCATAGTCTTCCATCTTTGGCCCTTGGATTGTTGCTTGTAAACACCTGGCGTCTGGATGGTTGAGGTGTATGGTGGAACGCATTATAAAGCCTGCACGTGAACGTATTAGAAAAAATAGAAACAAGCGTTTGGGGGACCTGGGAATCGAACCCAGGTCCCAATGGTTACATGCTAATGCCTTGGCCATCTGAGCTGTGTATCGCGTTTGTATTTAGAATAAAGAGTAAATATTATATTAAGAAAATAAATACTATGCTGGACCCAACAAAAATACGCGCGCCATTTGAATGGACTAATCACACGCTAACACGTATCGTCTTCTTCCTTATGCCTGCAACAAAACAAAACAAATAGCGGGGGTTTTTAACCCCCACAACCTGCAAGCACGATTAATAGTGATTTGGTCCCTGATGCATATAAATTGTTCGCGAGGGTTGGGTTTGATTCGTCTGGCCTTGACGAATTCAACCATAGGTCTTTCAAGGTCTGATTTTTCTTGTGCAGCAAAGCCCTAAATTTGAAACTTGGAAACCCTAACCATTAATGGTGATTTCTGTTTCAGGACACCATAATGCAATTCACCTATACCGTTAGCTTCAGAAAGGTGTTAGCAATGCAAAGCAATGATTATAACATGTTAATGATGCATAAAATGTGAGTTTCGATTCTGAAAAAGTTAAGCAAAACGTATCACTGTTCTTGCGTATTCTTTGAGTGTTAAGGCTTGATTTCGATTGCAATATGTTCCTGGGGATCCGTGCAATGTATTAGAAGCAAGAACAAGCTTTGAATCACGTTAAATTATGGAATTCAGTTTTGAATTTTCTTGCAAAAAATTCAATATGGCTATGGCTTTTTGCAGCAGCTTTTTCACGTGTAAGGCATTAGGTTTTGGTTGTGTATATGTAGTGGAATGGAACTAGGTCAAATTTTGCACAAGAAATCCATTGCTTTAATGTTTCAATATTTGATTGAAAATCAAATAATTTTCAATCTTTTTGATTGACAAAACTTGCTAATTTTGGAGATTTTGGTTCCCTTGATGGATGCACAAAATTGCCAGCTTGTCTTGAGCTTGTTTGCTTCCCAAAAGATTGAAAAAAACATATCTTTATATTTTCCTACAATTAAATGAATTAATATTTGATTAAAAATCCAATTAATTAATTAAAAATAAGAAAATAATTCAATTTATGCTTAATGGGTCGTGCATAGGCCTTGGACAAAGTTTCAAGAAGGAATTTGAGGCCCATTAGCAAAAATAAGGTATTTTGAGCAAAGTTGACTTTTGCAAATTCACAAAAATTTGCCAACTTCTCCAATGCATATCTTGCTCAATTTTGATCCTATGAACATGTTCTTGGACATTTTGGAAAGTTCTTGAAGTCATCTAACCAATGCCATTTGTCCCATGTCATTTGGATTTACCAATCTCAAGTTATGCTCTTTGACTTAAAGTGCATTTTTGTTGACTTTTGAAATTGACCTATAATGTAGAAATTGATAACTTTTGTGAGAGCATTTCTTGGAGTTGGAATGTGAAGATGAATTGTAGGAAATGTCATCCCCTTAAAAATGAGAATTGGATGGGATTTTTCTGATGAACCATGAAAAAGTTATGCTCTGGTCAAGTTACAGTCGACTTTTCAGCTGTCCAAAAATAGTAACTTTTGCATCTTGATGATTTTTGAGCCATGCTTGTGGAATCATGATCAAGACTTGATCAAATGATGATTGTGAGCTCAAAATAATATGTTGACCAAAAAATTTGACTTTTGACTGTAAAATGACCATTTTGCCCGTGCAGTTGATTGTGAAGCAAATGGGCTTTTTGACTGTGCAATTTGCCACTATGAGTCTTGAAACTTGACATGTAGATGCTTGACAATGTATATAGGCCTATGGGACTTGATTGGACCATTAAAAATCCCAAATTCATTGAAGGAACCAAAACCCTAATTTTGACTGGCTTATGAGGCATTTGGACTGTGCAATCTCTTCAGTGGTCTTGAACCATTTGAGGATGATTCTTGACAAACCTTAAAGAATATGGGAGGGAAAATTTTGGGGTACAACAGTTTCCCATATTCAATCTTCTTAGACCTGAGGATGTAGATTGGCTTGCGTGCCTTTCGTGATTCGAAGGTGGAAGATGATTGAACACTAGAGTGCCCAGAAATTTGCACTCGCATGGTGGAGTATCAACAATGTGATGTCGGGAATGGGCTTACAGATGCCATTTGGAGATGATGGATATGAGGATGGGCTTATAGATGCCATCTGGAGATGTGACAGAACCTTGTCGGGAATGGGCTTATAGATGCCATCTGGAGATTGTCTGTTGAATTGTAATTTTTGTAAGTTGAAAGAGGGAACTTGTGTAGGGTTGCCTGATGATGAGCTCGTGTAAAACTGCATCTCATAAGGAAGGAAACCTGTGTAGTGTTGACTAATGACGAGTTCGTGTGAAACTGCATCTTTGAAGGAAGGAAACCTGTGTAGGGTTGACTGATGACGAGTCCGTGTGAAACTGCATCTGGAAAGAGAAAGGGAACCGGTGTAGGGTCGCCTCATGATGTGTCCGTGTAAAACTGCATCCTGGAAGAAATAAAACCTATGTAGGGTTTCTGATGACGAGTCCGTGTAAAACTACGTCTGGAGAGAGAGAACCTGTGTAGGGTTTCTTGATGACGAGTCCGTGTAAAACTACGTCTGGAGTTGAGAGAACCTGTGTAGAGTTTCTTGATGACGAGTCGGTGTAAAACTACGTCTGGAGTTGAGAGAACCTGTGTAGGGTTTCTTCGGGATAAGTTCGTGTGAAACTTCTGGATGAACCGGGGTAAGGTTACTGTGAAATAAGTTTGTGTAAAACTTCTTGAGGAACCGGGGTAAGGTTACCTTGAGGTAAGTTCGTGTAAAACTTTAGGAGGAACCGGGGTAAGGTTACCTTGAGATAAATCCGTGTAAGATTTTGGGAGGAACCGGGGTAAGGTTACCTTGGTATAAGTTCGTGTAAAACTTCTTGAGGAACCGGGGTAAGGTTACCTTGGGATAGGTCCGTGTAAGACTTTAGGAGGAACCGGGGTAAGGTTTCCTTGAGGTAAGTTCGTGTAAAACTTTAGGAGGAACCTGGGTAAGGTTACCTTGAGATAGGTCCGTGTAAGACTTTAGGAGGAACCGGGGTAAGGTTACCTTGAGATAGGTCCGTCTAAGACTTTTTCTGAAAGAAAAGGAACCGGTGTAGGGTTACTTTGATGATGAGTCCGTGTAAGACTTCTTCTGAAAGAAAAGGAACCGGTGTAGGGTTACTTTGATGATAAGTCCGTGTAAGACTTCTTCTGAAAGAAAAGGAACCGGTGTAGGGTTACTTTGATGATAAGTCCGTGTAAGACTTCTTCTGAAAGAAAGGGAACCGGTGTAGGGTTACTTTGTGATGGGTCCGTGTAAGACTTCTTCTGAAAGAAAAGGAACCGGTGTAGGGTTGCTTTGATGATAGGTCCATGTGAGACTTCGTCTGAAATTGAGAAGGAACCGGTGTAGGGTTGCCTGTTGATGAGTCCGTGTAAAACTACATCTGAGGTTGAGAAGGAACCGGTGTAGGGTTGCCTCATGGTGATCAAGTAGATAATTGTCCTGTCTGGTTTTTAAGTATTGACCCACGATCAGTCATCCACAGAATTTTCCTGGCTTGTTACAGGTGTTGATCTGGAACTGCAAAGGTAGATGGTAATCATCTTTTGATTGACCTTTTCCTGAAAAGGCAAAACGTTAGCTGTATGCAATGTCATGATGTATGAAATGCATGATGTCATGATGTTCTCAAAAATAAATGAGATCGTGTCGTATGTACTTTGTCATGTATGTAAGCAGGATGTAAAAATGTGAAATGTCTATGCATGTATTTTCGTCTAGGAAAATAAATCCTTGACGAATGCCGGGAGCTTGTTGAATCCTGGGCTGATGTTTGAAGAGTTGAGTTCTTTGTTTCCGCTGGGGATGATGATTGCAAGAATAAAATGGTAGGAGAAGACGACTCCGTTGGGGAATAAACTTGTTGGAGAGATTACTCTGCGGGGAAATGCTCTGTGGGGAAGAGATACTTTGCTGAGAATTTGATGATAACTCCGCTGGGGGATTCTGTTGATAAGTTATGTTGAGGGAATTTGATGAGCTCCGCAGGGGATAGGAAGAACTTCGCCGAGGACGATTTTTCCGTGGTAATTAGCTGAGGATAACCCAGTTATAGGCTCTGGTGGGGAATAACCTATGAACATGGTCGGGGAGAGATACATTGGTACTCTGCAGGGGACCAGCTTTCAGACTCTACTGGGGATAAGCTTCCAGAATCTACTGGGGATAAGCTTCCAGAATCTACTGGGGATAAGCTTCCAGAATCTACGGGGGAGGATGATTCAACTCTCCTGGGGAAACTTCTTTGGACTGCACTGGGGAATGGCTCCACTGGGGTGTCTGGTATTCTGCCGGGGAACAATCTTATATTAAGACTGCCGGGGATGCTTGCTGAGGGATATATGTACTCCGCTGGGGAATGTTGAGATCTTCTGGGGGTACCCAACTTCCTTAGGGCTGACAGTAGACTAACTCTGCTTGGGGAGAGTGTTGCTGACTTGCTAGGGATACTGTGCCTTTTCGGGCTGATGGGAGACCAACTCTGCTTGGGGAGAGCTTGGCTGAATCTTATCCTACTCTACGGGGAGTGCAGGTAACTTGGTCGTGTTCTTCAGCTGATCATACTTTATACTTGGAGGACAGAACAACTTTGTACAGTTCGGACGATCCTTATTGCCCCAGTTTCTACGGGAGAAGGTACCTGTGGAGGTGCTTGATTACTGCCGGTTGACAAATCTTCTTCTGGTAGGCAAGTGACGAGATTACGGGACATAGTCGTACGCTTTGATCCCTAATTTTTGCCTGGACCGCTCTTTCGGGTTTTTAGTCCACCGGGATACCCATTTTTGCCCAAGCCGCCTTTTCAGGTTTTCGACTTGCCGGGTGTACAAATTTTTTTTCATTTCATCCCTTATTTTTGCCCGAACCCTTTTGGTTCGCCGGGAAGCCCTTATTTTTGCCTAGGTGTGTCAACCTAGCGGGTCTTTGATTGTGCGTAGTATTTTTCGACTATGTCCATGCTCTCAGGATGTAGGGAATTGTCACTTTCCGTAGTGTTGCATTACCATACTACTAGAAGATGTCTTTGTTTGATCGTGCAAGATTCGTTGCTGGAATTCATGTTCAATGCCCCAAGTGACACAGACGGAGATCTGCCCCCTGGCTGTTTGGCATCTTTGAGAGATTCTCTGAATCTTGACTTAACTGCCCCAGATGACGGACCATGGTCATGTCTGCCCCTTGGTTGGAAGTGCTTTTGTTCACTAGATATTCTTCGTGCGAACTTCTATGCTGTTCAAACAAATAGTCATATGCAAACAATGTTATATTAAAAATGCAAAGCTTTTGTCTGTTTCGAAGTTTTTTTGAAAATGCATTTCTCAGTAAAACAAGCAAATTTTGTAAAATGTGATGCCAACTCAAGATTTTACGGTGAGCCTTAAGGAGTCAGGATACCTTTGTAACAGTATGCTTTCGAACTAACCCATGCTTCATCTAGGACTTTTAAGGGTTATAACGTGGCCTGGTTCACGGTTTAAGAAACAAAGGATAAAGGCTCAAATTATATTTGTACCAACCCGCTCTTCGTGATGTTCTTCAAACCTAAACTCAGTTAACCGTGCGTTAGACCTTGTTTGAGTCTTTGCTTTGATATTCCAGTGATGGTTCGGATATTGATAGTTTATTGTGAATAGGCAGTCATTTCTTTTTTGTTTGTTGAGGGTTTGTAGGACCTCTTTCTTTTTTGATTTTGTTATCCCTGTTTTTTTTGCCTGAACTGTTTCTTTTATGATTACAGTCAGCGGGATGTCCCAGTTTTATAAGTCTCCTTCGTAGGTTTTGACTTAATGGGCTTTTATTTTTGAGAGATAATGACTGCCTGTCTTTATGATTATTCTGAACCATCATTGTCTCTTGTTTTGTAAGGACTTCTTTGGTGCCATTCGTTGTGCACCTGGATCAACTGAGAGAACTACCCTGCCCCAGGTTATGATTAAGGGTTTTAATTTTGTGCGAAAAGAAAAAACTCCTACTTCTTTGGCTCGAAGGGGTTGACGAGGGATTATCTTCCTTATAACTCCACTGTTTAGGATTTGAAACAATGCATGTACTTCATCAGCGGGGTCTGTTCAAAAGCATACTATAAAGATCATGGTATCGTTTTCGTCATCCTCCCTCAAAAGGCTTAGAATTTAATCGAGAGTTGACATCAAAAAATGAAAGCAGTTTGAATATAGCGAATGCGAATATATTGATTCAAAACAGACATATGCGATGCATTGATAAAGTAAAAGAGTTTGACATGAATGAATGTTTGAACAAGCAAAGAAAAATACAACTTGAAACTTCCAATGAACAAAAGGTCTTCTCGTCTAGGGATAGTAGAAGAACTCGACCTGACCATCTGGGGTGAATTCCACTGCTCCTTCATCAATCAGGTCCTGGATCTTGTTCTGCAGAGTCCAACAGTTGTCGGTGTCGTGTCCAGGACTGTCAGAATGGTAGGCACATCTCACACTCGGGTTATACCTGGAAGAGGAAGTGTTGGGATTCTTAGGAGGGTCCCTTAATGTGATCAGATTCAATCTCAACAGGCGTTGTAAGGCTTGAAACAACGACATGTTGAGCTGGGTAAATTGCCTCCTAGACTTGTCTGGCTTGCTCTGATCAACCTGTTGTTCTTGGCGAGGTCGTTGTTGGACCTGTGAAGTAGCAGTAGCTTGGAGAGGTCTATTCATTGAACCAAACCTTTGACTTCTTGGGGACTGAATACCGGTTTGGTCCCCAGCCTTGACTACTTGCTTCATATTGTCTTGCTGAAGCTGGTTGATCACAGTTCTCAACTCTTCTTGTTCCCGAGCTAGGCCTTGGATAAGGGCCATCTGCCCCAGCATCTGGGTCCTCATTGTTTCTACCTCAGCTTGTAGATGTTTCAGCCATTCGCCCTTATCGTCCTCAGGACTGTTCCTGACCAAAGTCCCCATGAGGAGTGTTTTCAACTCTTCCTGCCCCTTGGATAGGTTTAGGAGGATTTCCCTGAACTGAGTCTCTTGAGTACGGAGATCCTGGTTGTCTGGTTGGAAAGCCATTGCTGAAATAAATAGCGAAGAAGGTAAGTGACCTGTAGAAAGGGTACCTGTAATGCAATGATATGTATGTATGCATGCAATGTTTTCAAGGATCTCGCGGGGTAAACAAGAAAATTGTTAGCATTTGAATTTTGTAGCTTGATTGAAGGAACTTCATGTTGTTGAGAGTCCTTCTTCAAGAGTCAAAGCTCACCATATCGAGTGGGTCATAGCCCCTGACTCAAGTCATCATGTTTTGATCTCCGAACAACCTTGGCTAGAGGAAAATAAATCCCCTTTGCCCCTTGCTAGACATTTGGTCCATCATGACCTGCATCACAAACCCTTGAGATCCTTGAAATGGATTAGTCCTTATGCAGGATGTATGCAATGGTATGATGGTATGATGTTATGCTATGCGTGGAGTGATGTAAGTAGGCCCTGTAATGAGTCCCAATTAAGGACTGTAAACAAAACCTGCAAGGAACTCGTGTTGTTAGATAACAAGAACATGCAAGTAATCAGGTTTGAAGGCACACAAGTCACACAAAAGAGCGATTAGATTTCAAGCCAGCATGAAGTTTAGGTACTACCCTCTTTCAGTTTCGTTGGTTAAGACATGTCCTACAAAATAGTAACCGGGTTCTAGAGGATCTCAATATCACTGACTACCCTCAATCGGTCATAACTTCAGCATCGCAATCTTTTCTTGCGGCCAGAACCATCGCGATAGTTTAGCCTCAATGAGTGTAGCATACTCCACCTGTTCTATGGCCAAGTTGGGTCAATTTAGGGTTCTAAGGTCGATTGGTGCTTAATGACTCCTCAGAAGACCCATATTCTCCTCGTTGCAACACAAGGGATATCGGTACAAACCAAGGTGTCACACCAACGTAGCCACTGCTTCACCCGTGTCGGTCTATGCCGAACAGGTCCCTCACAGCTTATGCTACCTAAAGGGTATTCCCCAGATCCGGGTTAGGATCTATGAAACTCCGATGCAAAGCCCACAATTATAAATCAAACAAAGCATGCAATTGAAAACATAGGGTGATCTAATCCTAAGGTACACCTCACTTATAAAAGTCCCCAGCAGAGTCGCCAGTTCTGTGATCGGTGGAAATAGAACTGACTGTTATTTAGCTGGTTTCGTGAAATGTCGCGGTAAGCAAGAGTCGCCACCGTCTTTTATATTCTCCAACATGGAAAGGAAAAAAGCACAGTAAAATTCCTTTTCGAGATGTTTCTCGGTTCGGGAGGTAGATTTATAGAAAGGGAAGGTGTTAGCACCCTTTCTATCCATGGTTATCCATGGGCTCTTAGGTACTTGCTCACTATGTTTTCAAAAATTTGTTTGCTTTTCAAGTGTTTGTGGGTTTTGAAAAAGTTTCGTTTTGAAAACTTCTAGGTAACTCTTGTATCAGTCCTCAAGAGTGTATGAAGTATTTGTTTTAACTTTTTGAAAGTGTAAGTGCGAAAAGATGTTTTTGTTTTTGAAAAGAGCAAGTACCCAGGAGAAATCTACCTACTCTAAGGAATTAAGCTGTGTAAGAGTCCTTTAGACAGTACTATCCCACTATTGAGAAGTAGGAAGCACCGTCGTTGGAGTTATTCGGGTCAATTCGATTATAGGGACATGTGTGGTCACCAAAGTAATAGTAGGACGCCTTAGCGGTAACCCTAATGTCCTAGATCCTTTTTTATCCGAGGCAACCGTTTCGAGGAAACTGGATCTTTAGACAGGAGGGCGACCTCTAAAACACCCTATACTTGATGACCACCTCGAGGCAACCAAGTGAGGCGTACCCTAAGAGTGGCATGTGCATGTGTGTTAAATTCAGTTAAGATTATCTTGTACATGTTATTTGTGAGCTACGGGTTGATTTTATTTGTCATACAAGTCTTGCAGGCATAATTAGCAGTTTAATATTTTGCGGGAAATAAAGTGCGGAAAGTAAATCTACGCTATTACAAGGCGCGGGTATATACATCGCCAAAAAACATAACCCATTTGGAAATAAATGCGAGAAAAGTAAATAAAGCGATAAAAGAGGTCCTAATTATCTATTACATCCTCAAAGCAGATACATAAATATAATAAAAAATAAACATGTGCGCAGAGAATTGAATCAGGACGTCCTTAGGGTTTTGACCCTTTTTGAGAAATAAAGAAATTTGGTCCTTTTTGCAATTAATTAAAATTAAACCTAATGACTTATTAATTAATTATTTACAAGAAAAAGTATTTTTGTGGTTTTTTATGTTTTTAATGAAAATAAAATAAAAGAAGTTAAAATTATCAAAACCCTAATTCTAAGCTACTTTTATGTATTGTGAAAAAGAGGTTAAAGTTAACCTAATTTAACTAAATTAATTTATTATAGTTTATTTACAAAAATAATTATTAATAGTGAAAATAATAAATAATAAAAATAAACAATATTTTAAGTTTCTGATTTTATTATGAAAAATAATTTATTAATTAAGTAAATAATAGTAATAATAATTATTAAAAGAAAATAAAAAGAAAGAAAAAAGAAATAGAAACCAGGGGGGGTGTTGACCCAAGAATGGAGGTGAAGCCTGGAATTTCTGGCCCATTAACTCAAGCCTGCGTTAACTTCTGGGATTAGCTACGTGTTCATTGACTAGGTAGTACCATAGTCTTCCATCTTTGGCCCTTGGATTGTTGCTTGTAAACACCTGGCGTCTGGATGGTTGAGGTGTATGGTGGAACGCATTATAAAGCATGTACGTGAACGTATTAGAAAAAATAGAAACAAACGTTTGGGGGACCTGGGAATCGAACCCAGGTCCCAATGGTTACATGCTAATGCCTTGGCCATCTGAGTTGTGTAGCACGTTTGTATTTAGAATAAAGAGTAAATATTATATTAAGAAAATAAATACTATGTTGGACCCAACAAAAATACGCGCTCCATTTGAATGGACTAATCACACGCTAACACGTATCATCTTCTTCCTTATGCCTGCAACAAAACAAAACAAATAGCGGGGGTTTTTAACCCCCACAACCTGCAAGCACGATTAATAGCGATTAGGTCCCTGATGCATATAAATTGTTCGCGAGGGTTGGGTTTGATTCGTCTGGCCTTGAGGAATTCAACCATAGGTCTTTCAAGGTCTGATTTTTCTTGTGCAGCAAAGCCCTAAATTTGAAACTTGGAAACCCTAAAATCCATTAATGGTGATTTCTGTTTCAGGACACCATAATGCAATTCACATATACCGTTAGCTTCAGAAAGGTGTTAGCAATGCAAAGCAATGATTATAACATGTTAATGATGCATAAAATGTGAGTTTCGATTCTGAAAAATTTAAGCAAACCGTATCACTGTTCTTGCGTATTCTTTGAGTGTTAAGGCTTGATTTCGATTGCAATATGTTCCTGGGGATCCCTGCAATGTATTAGAAGCAAGAACAAGCTTTGAATCACGTTAAATTATGGAATTCAGTTTTGAATTTTCTTGCAAAAAATTCAATATGGTTATGGCTTTTTGCAGCAGCTTTTTCACGTGTAAGGCATTAGGTTTTGGTTGTGTATATGTAGTGGAATGGAACTAGGTCAAATTTTGCACAAGAAATCCATTGCTTTAATGTTTCAATATTTGATTGAAAATCAAATAATTTTCAATCTTTTTGATTGACAAAACTTGCTAATTTTGGAGATTTTGGTTCCCTTGATGGATGCACGAAATTTCCAGCTTGTCTTGAGCTTGTTTGCTTCCCAAAAGATTGAAAAAAACATATCTTTATATTTTCCTACAACTAAATGAATTAAATGAATTAATATTTGATTAAAAATCCAATTAATTAATTAAAAATAAGAAAATAATTCAATGTATGCTTAATGGGTCGTGCATAGGCCTTGGACAAAGTTTCAAGAAGGAATTTGAGGCCCATTAGCAAAAATAAGGTATTTTGAGCAAAGTTGACTTTTGCAAATTCACAAAAATTTCCCAACTTCTCCAATGCATATCTTGATCAATTGTGATCCTATGGACATGTTCTTGGACATTTTGGAAAGGTATTGAAGTCCTATAACCAATTCCTTTGGTCCCGTGTAATTTGGATTTACCAATCTCAAGTTATGGTCTTTGACTTAAAGTGCATTTTTGTTGACTTTTGAAATTGACCTATAATGTAGAAATTGATAACTTTTTGTGAGAGCATTTCTTGGACTTGGAATGTGAAGATGAATTATAGGAAATGTCATCCCCTTCAAAATGAGCATTGGATGGGATTTTTCTGATGAACCATGAAAAAGTTATGCTCTGGTCAAGTTACAGTCGACTTTTCAACTGTCCAAAAATAGTAACTTTTGCATCTTGATGATTTTTGAGCCATGCTTGTGGAATCATGATCAAGACTTGATAAAATGATGATTGTGAGCTCAAAATAAGATGTTGACCAAAATTTTTGACTTTTGACTGTAAAATGACCATTTTGCCCCTGCAGTTGATTGTGAAGCAAATGGGCTTTTTGACTGTGCAATTTGCCACTATGAGTCTTGAAACTTGACATGTAGATGCTTGACAATGTATATAGGCCTATGGGACTTGATTAGACCATTAAAAATCCAAAATTCATTGAAGGAACCAAAACCCTAATTTTGACTGGCTTAGGAGGCATTTGGACTGTGCAATCTCTTGAGTGGTCTTGAACCATTTGAGGATGATTCTTGACAAACCTTGAAGAATATGGGAGGGAAAATTTTGGGGTACAACAGATACCGTTGCTCAAAAAGAACTTGGCCGTGAACCTCCTTAAGAACTTTTTGTCATTGACTGAAGCTCCTTCAGGGTATTCTTGTGCTTCGAGATACCTTTTGACGTCGTGAAACCAAGGTCGGTCCACCACTTCTTCGGTATTAATCTCGTGATGATGTGCAGGTTCGTCCATTCTTTCAATGGTGATTTGAGGTGCCTCATTATCCCAGTTAAATTTAAACATGGAAGGCATTGTAGCTAGAGCATCTGCTAGCTGATTTTCTTCTCGCGGGAAGTGCTCGAAGGTAATCTGCTCGAAATGAGGCAACAATGTCAGGACATGTTCTTTATATGGGATGAGATTAGGATGCTTAGTATCCCACTCTCCTTTGATTTGACTGATAACCAAAGCTGAGTCCCCAAATACAATCAAAGATTTGATTCCCAAGTCAATAGCAGCCTTGAGACCAAAGATACAAGCTTCATATTTGGCCATATTGTTGGTGCAGTTGAAGCAGAGTCTAGCAGTGAAGGGTGTATGGCAACCTTCTGGAGAGATAAGTACCGCGCTGATACCATTCCCAAGTGCATTTGAAGCACCATCAAAGTACAGGGTCCATCGGGTTCCTTGTTCAGGCCCGTCATACGGTCCGTTACCTTTAATGTTGTCCAATGTCATAATATCCTCGTCAGGGAAGTCGAACCTCATAGATTGGTAATCTTCGAAAGCTTGATGATCCAGATGATCGGCTAGCACACTCCTCTTTATAGATTTTTGGGTCGTGTACTGTATATCATATTCGGTGAGGATGATCTGCCATCTAGTGATTCTTCCGGATAAAGCAGGCTTTTCGAAGATGTACTTGGTCAGATCCATTTTGGAAATCAGCAAAGTGGTATGTGTCAACATATACTGCCTTAGCTGGCGAGCAGCCCATACCAAAGCGCAGCAAGTTTTCTCGAGCAGTGAGTAGCAAGTCTCACAGTCGGTAAACTTTTTGCTAAGGTAATAAATGGCATGCTCTTTTCGGCCAGACTCGTCATGTTGGCCCAGTACGCACCCCATTGAATTATCTAAAACAGTCAGATACATGATTAGCGGCCTTCTTGCAACGGGTGGCATCAAGATAGGAGGTTCCAGCATCCACTTGATCTTTCTTCAACAACTTGAAGATTGGTTCACAGGTAGATGTTAGGTGAGAGATGAACCTTGCGATGTAGTTTAGGCGTCCCAAGAAGCCTCTGACCTCCTTCTCAGTGCGAGGGGCAGGCATTTCTTGTATAGCTTTGACTTTGGCAGGATCAACCTCGATGCCTTTGTTACTGACGATGAATCCCAAGAGTTTACCGGACCTGACTCCGAAAGTGCACTTGCTAGGGTTCAGTCTGAGCTTATATTCCTTTAACCTGACAAACAGCTTCTGCAGATGGTCAAGGTGTTCTTCTTCTGTCTGTGAACGGGCTATCATGTCATCTACGTAGACTTCAATCTCATGATGTATCATGTCATGAAACAAAGCTACCATGGCTCGCTGATAGGTTTCCCCGACATTCTTCAGTCCAAATGGCATCACTTTATAGCAGAAGGTACCCCACTGCGTAACAAAAGTAGTCTTCTCCATGTCTTCGGGGGCCATTTTGATCTGGTTGTACCCTGAAAATCCGTCCATGAAAGAGAATACCTTGTGTTGAGCTGTGTTGTCAACCAAGATGTCAATGTGCGATAGTGGAAAATCATCTTTAGGGCTAGCCCTATTTAAGTCTCTGTAGTCCACACACATTTTGACTTTGTCGTCCTTCTTAGGCACGGGCACAATGTTAGCAACCCATTATGGATAGGAAGTAACAGCTAGAAAGCCAGCATTAAACTGCTTCATCACTTCAGCTTTGATCTTTTCGGACATGTCGGGCCTCATTCGGCGGACTTTCTGTTTGATTGGTGGACAGTCTTCTCTTGTAGGGAGACGGTGAACCACAATATTTGTATCTAGTCCCGGCATATCTTTGTAGTACCAGGCGAAGATCTCAACATATTCATTCAATAGATGAACTAAGCGCTCTTTGACACTCGGCTCTAAGTTGGCACCCACTTTAACCTCTTTTTTGTCTTCCTCTGTTCCCAAATTGATAGTCTCTAACAACTCTCCATGGGGAAGAATAGCCCTTTCTTCCTGTTGCAAAAGTCTAGCCAACTCTCCAGGCACTTCACAGTCTCCATCACCTTCGTATTCGGCATGATTGACCAGATCTTCAGAGTCACTGAAGGCCATAGCAGAATTGTTACCCGTGGAATCTGGAGTGGATGGGTACCTGCATTTTGTGAGTGTGGGTGTGTGTAAAGGATAGCCACCTTTAAACAAAATAAAATGTAAAAATAAAGAAAATGAACACAAAGTTTATATATGAAAACGTCCATGATTCATTAAAAATGGCATATGAAAAATGAAGAATCAAAACCCTTACAAATGGACCTATATGCCCCGGGTAAGGCATAAGGCGAAAAGAGTGTACGAATTGTTTAATAATTATTACAGACCAAACAGGAAATGTTCAAAAGATAAATTACTGATTGATGAAAGTAATGGGAACGAAGTCTTTCGCCTCCCAGTTGTTCAGTCCTCCTTCAATAGTTGGAAAGATCCAGTCTTCAAAATTGCTTCCTTCTTCATCATCCTCTAAAGCATGAACTCCATGATGAGTGATTTTCAATGGCGGTCCTCCAGCCCGGGAGCGACGCATAGCTTTTTGACCAGCGGCAGTGAAACCCAAACCGAACTTATCTATCTTGTAAGGAAAATCTGGCAGTTGACCCCATACCGTGCTTCCTCCTTCATTGATCGCAGCCTCCGCATCTTTAAGGGATGACATCCGGGACACAGGTTTGGTAATGATGCGCAGAACAGTCATTGTCTTGGCTACCGCAACTTCAGGAGAAACCTCTTCAAAGTGTTGGAAAGGTGTTTCTATGAATTCACCATCTAACTCCACGTAGCGGAAAGAGTTAAGGTGGCTTATCATATACTCCTCCTCACCATGAACTGTTATGATTTTACCCTGGATTGGATACTTTAGCATTTGGTGTAGAGAAGAAGTGACTGCCCCAGCGTTGTGGATCCATGGCCTTCCCAATAAACATGAATATGAAGGACGGATGTCCATCACATAAAATGTAGAATTGAAAATTTCTGTACCCACCTTAATTGGGATGTCCACTTCTCCGTGAACCATCCGCTTAGAACCGTCGAAGGCTCTAACAATGATATTACTGGTCTTTAAGGTCAAACCTTCACAGTCTAGCCTGTCTAATGCTTTCTTTGGTAGGACAATTAAAGATGAACCAATATCAACCAGAACATGAGTAAGTGTGGTCCCTCTGCACTCTACCGAAACATGCAGCGCATCATTATGCTTTCTTCCCTTAGATGTTAGATCGGCGTCAGAGAAACCAAGACCATTATAGGCTGTAAGGCTAGCTACACACTCTTGAAACTGATCGCAGAAGTTTCTTGAGGCACGTGCGCCATCTTCAGGAATTTGATCAAGGCTTTGGCATGAGCCTCGGAGCAGAGCAATAGAGCCAGCATAGAGATTTTTGAATGGGTTTGCCTCAGCTGCTCTACGACATCATAGTCGCTCTTCTTAATTATCTTTAAAATCTCCTCCATTTCCTTTTGAGTGGTCTCGGGGATAACCAAAGTCTGAGCCCTCGTCCTGACAGGCGTTTCTTGGATCCCCTTACCTTTATCAGCAGTAATGGCAGAGGGTATAGCTTCGGGAGTAACAATTTATTCAATCACTGGACTTCGCACAAATATCTTGACTGGCACAGGAGCACTTGAGGGTCCGAAGATTTCCCTTGGAGGAGCAATCTCCGGAGAGAAGATTCTTCCGCTACGAGTGATCTTACTTGTCCCCGCAATATTTCCTATATCAGGAGTTTCTTCATCAGAGCTTTCTTCAACTGATTCGATCTGCTTAACACCGTGGTAGAAGATCTCTCCTCCATAATTCCACGGTATTGTCTTGTTGGACTTATATGGGATAGGCCCCGGCATAGTAATCTTCAGCGGTACAAACTTTGGATCGGGTGTAATCTTAACAGGTCTTTTAGGGACCTTGGAAAGATTGTCAGAAATAGTGATTATAGAAACATCATTGATTGGAGTAACAGGAGTAACAGGAGTTTTCTTGAAGAGGATTTCTTGAGTATCCATCAGGCGTTGGATGCCTGACTTCAACAGAGAACAGTCGGATTGTAAGGTCGAACAAAGGTAACAATCTTTTTCACAGCCTGGGAAAATCTCGGCTTTCAACAGATTCATCTTGATCATTGGCAACAGAGTCATTAAGTCATCAACAACGGTAACATGAAGATCTTCTGCAATAGCATGGACATTATGACCATGTTTTGACATAGGAGCGGATATCACATTAGGTTTTTCGGGGGCATCAAACTCTACCTCCTTGGCATCTATTAAATCTTGGATCTTGTTTTTAAGGGCCCAACAGTTGTTGGTGTCGTGCCCCACACTGTCCAAATGATATGCGCATTTTGCATTTGAATGATAATAGGAAGAAGAGGTATTTGGGTTTTTCGGCGCTTCTTTCAAGTTGGTAAGGTTTAACTTTAACAGATGAGGGAGGACCTGAGACGGTGTCATATTGATCCGAGTGAATTGTCGTTGTGGCCTTTCCACCCTATTTTGGCTAGCTCTGGGTTGATTGCTTCGAGGTTGATCGACTGAAGAGTTATGTATCATCACAGCCCCACCACTGGTCGGCGCTCCATTCTTCCTTGATTTCTCTGGGTGTAAACAGAAGAAGCTTCTTTCTTGGCTGGGAAGGTCTTCTTGATAGCAGCGGAAGCAGATGCATCCTTCTGAATTTTACCGTTCTTAATGCCAGCTTCGACCCTTTCACCTGTCAGAATTAATTCGGTGAACCCTGCAGATGAGCTCCTGATCAAGTGATTAAAGAATGGACCTGACAGGGTCCCCAAAAACATATCAACCATCTCTCTTTCAGACAATGGTGGCTGCACCCTTCCAGCCAAATCCCGCCACTTCTGGGCATACTCCTTAAATCCTTCATTAGAGACCATACCCATACTCTGTAGTTGAGTACGAGTGGGCGCTAGATCTGCGTTATATTGATATTGTCGATAGAAAGCAGCAGCCAAATCCTCCCAGTTATGTACATCAGATCTCTCAAGTTGATAGAACCAATCCAATTGCGTTCCCGACAAACTATCTTGAAAAAAGTGGACCCACAGATCCTTATCAGAAGAGTGAGGTTGGATCTTTCTAACGTAGGACTGCAGATGCATCTTCGGATAGGACAAACCGTCATATTTAGCAAATGTAGGTACTTTGAACTTGGGGGGGATGATGATCCCGGCAACTAACCCTAGTTCTTTGAAATCCAACCCAGGTACTCTTTGTACCTCCATGACTGCCAGCCGATCTTCCAAATTTTTATACTTATCATCTGTCGGAGGGTACTGCTGCTCAGAGTAATCTTCATCCTCTTCTTCTTCTTCCTCTTCAGCCTCAGACTCGGAAGGTACCGCAGCTCCTTTTCCTTTGCCAACCCCTTCATCAGACATCGAGGGGAAATCCAGGACTCCTCTAGCTTGGTTCTCAAACCTTCTTCCCATAGTGGCCACACCAATTCTTTTCTTTTTCTTCTTTTCCTTTTCCTTCTCTTTCTCTAACAGTGCTTTAAGATCTTCTTGACCCTTTGCCAAAGTTATGAGGAGTTTTTGGAATTGGGAATTCTGTGCTTGCAGATCTTTGACCGTCTGCTCTATATCCATCTGGCTGAAATAAACAGCAGAAAGATAAGGAAACCTGGTGTGAAGACCTGTTTATGCATATGATGAATGATATGTATTCATGTAATGCATTCAAGGATTCAGAAATTCAAAGTTGTTGCGAACAAAAAGAACACACGTCATATTAATAAGAAGAAAATTGTTAGTACATAAATGCCCCATGGGAAAAATATTACAAAATTCTTAATGTAAAAAGACGTTGCGCATCCTCTTTGGTGCTATGTAAGTGTTGAGATTCTTCTCTTCATGGAGTCGATGGGTAAGCTCCAAAACCTTCTTCTCACTGGCGTAGAAGCTGGCTTCAAAAGTATTTCGTTCTTTCCTTGAGCTGTATCCAACTCTTTTGCAATTCTTCCAATGATGTTGGCATGTCAGGATATAGGAGGGTGTATGGAACCTCTCCTTCCATAACAGGCTCTTTGATCAGAGGCAGAATGTAGTGGTAAGGCATCATAAGATTCTGGGCGCGGGTTCGTACCCACTTGAGGTAAGGCTCAAGGGGGATGTAATTCTTGTGTCCCGGTGTCTTACTGTCCACTTTGTTGGGCATCCTCCAAGCTCGGATAAACCTTTGTCGAAGTTCTTGAGCGTCGTTGTCGAAGTCAAAAACCAAGTCAGGAATCAGCATGTCATGAGGGTCATCCCTTCGGGCATATCCAAATTGTATTAGAGCTAAACAGGGGTTGTAGGTAATGCCTCCCCTAATGCCAAGTAATGGGACATTAGGGAATTCCCCACAATGATCAATGATGATGATGACATTTTCTCTGGACCGAGAACACCAATGAACATCAGAATGTGTAAGGGTCATCAATCATTGTGACCACCTCAAGCCTTGTTCATTCTTCAAGACTGATTGGGGAAGGTGAGAAATAAACCACCTTGCTAGAAGAGGAGTACAACACATGAGAACACCTCTTTTCCTCATTGTTCTTGTGTGAAATAAGTGTAAGATGTCCCCAAGCAATGTAGGCACAGGATTCCGAGATATGAAAATATTGACAGCATTCACATCTATAAGTTGATCAGGGTTTGGGAACAAGACCAACCCATAGATGAGAATTGCTACAATCTCCTCAAAAGCATGCAGATCTAGAGAATTCCAGCAATCTTGTGCCTTCTCAAACAGAAACTTTGCCAAGAAACCCTTGACACCACTTCTGGTTTCCCAATGAACTTTGATATCAGATGGTTGCAAGTGCAAGGCTTGAGCAACATCTTCAGGCTTTGGCTCTCTTTCCGTACCGTTGTAGGGTAGTTGATGGAGAATAGGAATCCTTAGGAGTTGAGAAAATTCCTCCAAAGTAGGCACTAGTTGGTAATCAGGAAATGTAAAGAAATGGTGTAGCGGGTCAAAGAACTGGAAGAGAATTTTCAACATGTCTTCTTTACTGTTGGAGTTGATTAAGTTGAGAAGTCTACCATGTCTCTCACTGAAGAGAGAATTATCTGGAATCTTGGAAGTAAGCTCCTTGAGTTGAGGAGGGATTCTCACAAGGTTGACCTGAATAGTTTTTCTGCGAAGTGATTCCATGACCTACTGTTGTACTCCAAAATTTGCCCTCCCATATTCCTCAAGATATGTCAAGAATCATCTCCAAATGGTTCAAGATTGCTCAAGAGTTAGACAGTCAAACCATCTCTTAGGCAGTAGACAGTTGAAGTTAGGGTTTTGGTTCTTTCAAGGAATTTAGGGTTCTCAATGGTTCAGTCAAGTCTCATAGGCCTATATACATTCTCAAGCACCTACATGCCAAGTTTCAATACTCACAGTGCCAGTTTGCACAGTCAAAAGCCCCATTTGATCTACAGTCAACTGCAAGGGAAAAATGGTCATTTTGCAGTCAAAAGTCAGAATTCTTGGTCAACATCTTATTTTTGAGTTCACAACCATCATTTGATCAAGTCTTGATCATGATCCCACAAGAATAGCTCAAAAATCATCAAGGTGCAAAAGTTACTATTTTTGGACAGCAGAAAAGTTAATTGTACTTTGACCAGGGAATAACTCTTTCATGGTTTATCAGAAAAATTCCATCCAAAGCTCATTTTGAAGAGGATGCAATTTCCTACAATCCATCTTCACACTCCAAGATCAAGAAATGCTCTCACAAAAAGTTACAAATTTTTACATTATAGGTCAATTTCAAAAGCCAACAAAAGTACACTTTGAGTCAAAGGCCATAACTTGAGATTGGTAAATCCAAATGACATGGGACCAAAAGCATTGGTTAGAGGACTTCAAGGGCTTTCCAAAATGTCCAAGAACATGGTCATATGATCAAAATTGAGCAAGTTATGCATTGGAGAAGTTGGGCAATTTTCATGAATTTGCAAAAGTCAACTTTGCTCAAAACACCTTCTTTTTGCTAATGGGCCTCAAATCTCTTTTTGAAACTTCACCCATGACCTATGCACGACCCATCAAGTTAAATTGGATTTATTTTCTTAAATTTATTGATTAAAAGGATTTTTAATACATATTAATTCATTTAATTAATTTAAATTATAAGAAAATAAAAGATTTGATTCTTAAACCTATTTGTGAACCAAATATGATCCAAATATGCTGACCAATTCGTGCACAAGCTAAAAGATACAAAAATATCCAATTTTGGCAACTTGTTCAATCATGAAAAATCAAGAATATTTGATTTATCAATCAAAGATTCAATCTTCAATGCACATGGGTATGGGTCCAAATTTTGACCTAAACTGATTCCCTTATATGCAAGAAAGCCAAGCATAACCTAATTCACGAGAAAAAGCTGCAGAAACGGCCATATCAATTTCAAGAAATTTCAAGAAAACTCAAAACTTGTTCTTGCAATCTAGGCAAATTCAAGGTGCCCTGTCCATCCAAACACATTGCAGGAGATACTAGGAGTGATTTGAAATCAAATTCAAGCACCAAAGCTCAAGGAATCACGAGATACCATCTCACGGTTTGCACTTATAATTCAAAACTGTATCTCTTAATTCATACGCATTTGACATGTTTTTGTGATTGATTTGTGTTGCTAAAGATCATACAAAGCTAATGGAATGACTGAATTGAACGATAGTGCCCTAAATCGAGAGATGCCATGATTGAATTTCTAGGGTTTTCAAGCTTTCAAATAGGGCTTTCCAAACCAGGAAAAATTGGAACTAATGGGATACATGGTTGAATTCGTGAGACCAGGACGTTTGGAACACACACCTCGCGAAATATTTCTTTTTGCTCTGTCTCTATTCGCTATTTTTCGTGCAAGGAGGTAGTGGAGGTTAAAAAACCCCGCTATCTGATTCTCTTTTATGCAGGACCAAGGTTGAACATGGTGATGTGTGATCATCTGATTCGTGTGTTTGAAAAACGCGCACTTTATTTTTTGTTTACAGCATATTTATCTGTTTGCATATATTATATTCAGTGGTTATTCCAATAACAAAAAGATGCAGGTGGTTGAGTGGTTGGGACGCTGGCCAATGATTATTGGGACCTGGGTTCAAATCCCAGGTCCCTCAAAACCTTTGTCTATTTTTTCTCCAGATGATCTCATGCAACATTCACAGGATGGTCCACCATAGGCTTCAAAGATCCAGGCGCCAGATGGCCTCCTGGCCAAATCTGAAGGCTAGGATTGAAGGACTATCATAATCTCCAGTCAACAAGCGTGTAGACAATTCAGAAAGTCAACAGGGCCTGGACGTTTTGGGCTTCTCAAAATGCAGATCTCACCTCCTCTTGGGCCCAACACCCCCCTGGGTTTATTTCTTTTTTTCCTCTTTTATATTTTTATTAATTATAATCATTATTACTTAATTAACCAAATAATTTATTTTTCCTAATAAAAATCAGAAAACAAAAAAATATAATATTTTTATCTATTAAAATTAATTTCACTATTTCATTATTTTTGTAAATAAATAATTTAATTGACTTAGTTTTTTTAATTAGGCATAATAATAATATTTTTGCAATAAATAAAAATTGGTGTAGAATTAGGTTTTTAATATATTTAATCATTTTATTTTTTTTATTTCCTTAAACATTCAAAAAACCCCAAAAATATTTCTCTTTTTATTTAATTAATTAATTAGCTTAGGTTTAATTTTAAAAAAATCTATTTCTTTCCAAAATAAAGGGTCAAAACCCTAAAAACTCTCCGATTCAATTTTTCTCGCGCGTACGATTATTTTTTATTCATATTTTGATCCATATAATTGTAATTGCTCCGAGGATGTAATAGTTTTAATTAGGACTTTTTACCGCTTTTATTTACCTTTTTCGCATTTACTTTTTTTCAAGGGTTTGTTTTTGGCGATGTAAATACCCGACGCCTTGTAATAGCTTAGTTTTATTTTCCGCAACTTCTAAATGCTAGATGTATGCTAACTAGGCTATGCATGACAAGATCTATCTTAAATTAAAATCAACCGTAGCTCACCATGACATGTAAAGATAACATAACTGAAAATTGACACATTTGCACATGCCACTCCTAGGGTACGCCTCACTTGGTTGCCTCGACGTGGTCATTCAGTATAGGAAGTTTTAGAGGTCGCCCTCCTGTCTAAAGATCAAAGTTGCCTCGAAACGGTTGCCTCGATAAAAAATGATCTAAGACATTAGGGTTACCGCTAAGGCGTCCTAACATTGCTTTAGTGACCACATGTCCCTTAATCGAATTGACCCGAAAACTCCAACGACAGTGCTACCTACTTCCCAATAGTGGGATAGCACTGTCTAAAGGACATTTACACAGCTTAATTCCTTTTGAGTAGGTAGAGGTTCTTGGGTACTTTCTCTTTCAAAACAAAACAAACTTTTCGCACTTACACTTTTCAAACAAAGTTTTCAACAACACTTCATACACTCTTGAGGACAGAAACAAGAGTTAAATCGAAGTTTTCAAACAAAACTCTTTTCAAAACCCACGAACACAAGAAAAGCAAAACTTTTTGAAAACGTAGTGAGCAAGTACCTAAGAGCCCGTGGATAACCACAGATAGAAAGGGTGCTAATACCTTCCCTTTCTATAATCTACCTCCCGAACCCGAGAAACATCTCGAAAAGGAATTTTTCGGTGCTTTTGTCCTTTCCTTGTTGGATAAAATAAAAGACGGTGGCGACTCTTGCTTACCGCGACATTTTGTGAAACGCAAACGCGAACCAGCATTCCAAAACAGTCAGTTCTCATTTCCACCGATCACACCTACAAAACAAGAACAAAGATGAAGATCCAAACCCTTAAAATGGTTAGTGGATGCATATGATGCTTTATGATGTTCATGATGTATGCACAAGTATATGTACAAGCAAGTCACACAATATCCTAGTTTCAGGCTTGCATGGGGTTTCATAGGTAAGTACCCTCTTGAAGTTAGTTGGTTCAACCTGTCCTATAAATAATAACCGGGTTCTAAGGAGCTCAATATCACTGGATTATTTTTTATGTTCATTGTTTCAGTTTAGCCACTTAACTGGCGACCAAAATATTCCAAGAAAACAACCCTCAATGAGTGTAGTATCGAGTATCTGCAAACTTCGGACTGCACCAAAGCCGGTCATCTCACTACCCCTAATAAGGTCAAGATGGTCAAGTAAAGGTTCTAAGAGTTCATTAGTGCTTCATGACATCACTCAGCGGCCCCGTATTCTCTTTGATTGACTCAAAGGCTACCGGTACCCACAAATATGTCGCATTAATATAGCTATTGCTTCAACCATGTCGGTATACCCTGCACAGTTTCCACAACTTATTGCTATTTACCTATGAATGTTTCCCAAATTCGGGTAGAGGATTTCAAGCCCAAACAATAGAACCAATTGTAAAGCAAACAAAGCAAACAAAGTAAGCATGCAAAGGTGATATAAACCCTAAGGTAACTCCACTTTCAAATATTCCCCAACAGAGTCGCCAGTTCTGTGATACGGTGGGAGAACTGACTTGAGGTTTTGCGTTTTGTGTTCGTAAATGTTTCGGTTTAGCAAGAGTCGCCACCGACTTTTTATTTTATCCAAAGGAAAGGTCAAAAAGCACAGGAAAGACATTTGCGATGTTTTCTTGGGTTCGGGGAGTAGATTATGAAAAGGGAAGGTGCAAGCACCCTTTTCATCCATGGTTATCCATGGGCTCTTAGTTACTTGTTTAGATCACTTGCTTTTGCTTTTCAATTGTTTGAAATGGTGCTTTGTGTGTGGTTTTGAAAATGTTTTGAAAAGAGGCCATCGTTGTGGCAACCTTTGTAATGATTCTTGTTTGAATATATACAAAGGTGTATTGTCTTTTGAAAAGATTTCAATGTTTGAAAGTTTGATTTAGGAAATGTTTTGAAATTATGTTGTGAGGTGTGTTTGAAAATAGCAAGGATGTTTTACAAGTTTTGATCAAGTAACTAAGAGTTGTCTACCCTATTTTACTTAAATGTATTTCCTACACATTTTTAACCCTTTTGACAGTGTTGTTTTACCATTGCATTTGGTAAACAACCTTGTATTAAGATGTTAAACGGGACAGGCGCGGGTCATCGTATTGACCATGATAGCAATATTGCCAAGTATCTTTAGCAATTTTTTTGAGGGACTAGATCATTTTGTATAGGCAACCAAGATAGCGTCATCGAGGGACTATGATCTTTTTTTTTTTTTGCCAAAGATACTCAACATGCATAGCATGGCCTTTTTAAGGAAACAAAGTGGATGAAACCCTAGGGGTGCATGTGTGCATTGTGTTATCATTTTCATGCATTTTGTCTTTGTATTAGTCAAGCTATTTGTTTGATTTTGGATTTTTTGCATACAAACCCTAATCTCTAATCATGGCATAATTGGAAGCATAAATGCGTAAAAGTAAATCTACCATTATTACAACATGATTATGGGAAGGGGGATACAATTTTTGAATGGGGATTATTTTGCAAGAAATTAAAACCCTAATGTTTACTATTACATCCAAATTGAATAAATGATACAATATAAATAAATGGACAAATATTTAAATGATCAATTAAATAAATATGCAAAAATAATATGAATATGCAAAATAATGTTTTGTTTATTTTTTATGTATGTAAAAAATATTTAGTGTATATAAAAAGAAATAAAAGATTATATTTTTTTATTAAGGGTAAAACCCTAATTTTCTTTTTAAGAAAGTAAATATATTAACTATATTATTTATGTACAATAAAAAGAAAAATATATTCAAGTGTAAAAAAATATATTAGAAAAAAGTATTATTTTTATTAAGGGTGGAAACCCTAGTTTTTTGTTTTAAGATAATATATATTATATTAATTCTTTTATATACAAAAAATAAAATATAAATATACACAAATATTTAGATAAATAATAGTATATGATAAAAAATATTATTTTATAGGTATATTAAGTAGTATATGATAAAAGTATATACTACTTAATAATTATTTTCATGTCTAAAAAAATAATAAAATAATAAAAATAAATGGGAAAATTTATGAAAATATTTTTGGGTATTTTTATGTTTGGAAAATATAAAATAAAATCATAAATGAAAAATAAATACAAAAATATAAAAATGTAAAGAAATTGGGCCAGGGGGTGTATTTATTAAAAGGGGGTGTCAATAACAAAAAGCCAAAGCACAGCCCAAAGCCAGACTTCATCTTCAACCTTGGTTCAAAAAACATGCGCGCCCTGTACCAAATGCCAGATCCTACATACGTGCTCTAATGCAAAAAAAACTCAAAACATCAAAGTTGTAGCATTTTTCAAGATGAATCCAACCATATAAAGAACTCATTCTAACTCTCAAAGACCAGAGAGAATTTCTCTGGCCCTAAATCCTAACCTAATTTTTTCAGGAAGTTCATGGATCAAATTCTCTTAACACACTTAATTTAAATGGAAACTGAGCATATGTACAGCTTCATGGCTATGAATACTACATTTTTTATTCACAAACCTAAGCCTAATGATTTCTAAATAGAGAGATAGGAAGTTGATAAAAACCTGTTTCAGTTGAGATCGTGTCTGACAATGTGGAGCTTTTCAATGAGGCCTGAGGTGTTTGGGAGCTTACTTGAACTTCCTCTGACCTTCCCCAATGCCTAACTTGCCTTGAATGTGCTTGAACAAGCCTACAGAACTCAACCTGCACAAGCTGAAATAAAAAATGGAAAACCTTGTAAATGGAGTTACAGTCATTGTTTAAGGGTTGGGATAGCTTGGATAGGTTATGTGGAAGGTGTTTGAACCAGTTTGAGGCAAAACGCACGAGGGATTTGTGTTATGGAAATCAAACTGCAGGGAGTGCCCTGTTTTGCCAAATGAAGATGATTTTGTGCTATGGGAGGTTTGAGGGCTCAAAGGCTCATGTTTCTGGCTCAAAGGGATGTGAGAAACTTGTTCCAAATGCTTGCCCAAGTTGGTTTTTACAGATGTGTAAGTTTTTGTGTATTTGATATGTTTCTTGTATATGAAGCAAAAAATGAGAAGTGATGTAAGACCAGCCTGTACAGGCTATCTATCAGCTTGCACACTATGCCCTTGGCCCCTCAATTTGGTGGATTTGATTTGCTGCACAAGATATGGCTCAATGCTCAAGGATGCAGTTTTGACATAAAGCAAGATTTAAGCAAAAATGGTAATGTTGCATTTTCTATTTAAGGATTAATCTTGTGTGTAATCCTCTAATGACCAAAACAAAGACTTAGACCAATGTATTTGCATTTAATTATTGAGTTTGGAATGGTTTTGAGACCTGTAATCAAGTACAAAGCAAGCTGATTAGAGTTTGCAACTTGTATCACTATGAACATGCCATGGATAAAAAGTGAGTTTTTGTCAACTTGAAGCCTTCGATTCTCCCTAACCACAAATGAGTTTGGAGAGTTCTTGGACATTTTGGAAAGCTTGCAACATGCTATACAATCCATATTTCAAATGCAATTTGAGATTCCAAGTGGAACTATGTGAAAAATTGCCATGAAGATAGGCCAAAATCCTGCCTAAACTAGGGCAATATTTCACTAAGTTAAAAGTTTCATGGACCCTTGTTCCAAAAATAATAACTTGAGATCCAAGCTTCTTTTGGGAAAACTTTGTGAATCAAAGTTGTAGACTTTGTGGAGGACTAAAACTTTATTGTTGGAAGTTTTATTTGAATCCAATTGCATCATGGTGAAAATGTTGGGCAAAGTTGGGAAAAATTAAGAAAATTTCATAACTTAGAAAAATTCTAAGTTATGAAATTTTTCAATCTTAAACCCTAATTTTCAAAATTGGGTTTCTTGATGAACAAGTTTCATGTTTTTACACATCTTGATGAAAAATGACCCTTGGCACTTGATTTTGACCAAAAAGTCAAAGTTTAACTTTTCAGTGTACAGTCAAATTTTGATCAGTTGACTGAAAAATTCATCTGTCAATCCAATGCATTTGAGATCTTTTGAACCTTGTGAATATGTCAAGATAATGCCATTGAGTCCTTGAATCCATTCTTGAGCCCAATTTTCCATTGGCTAGGTCAAAAGTCAGAAATTGCCCTTGTGTAGTCAAAACCCTAAAAATGACCATTTTGCCCTTTTGATGATCTGACCAACTTTCTTGAGGAGTTGTGGTCCAAACTTGATCAAATGGTTCATATGAGTCTATAATGTTGATGTGGGTCAAAAAATGTGAGGTTTGACTGTAAATTGGCCACAGTTGACTTTTTCCCCAATACAGCTGATTTCTAGGTCAACTGTCCAATTGACTGGGCAAAAATTTGATTCAAGGCTTGAAACTTGGTAGAGGCAATCTTATAGGTCCAACATGAAGTATGAAAGTCACTTTGAGCATTGGAAGTCCAAAAATCCTTGTGCAAATTCAAACCCTAATTTAGGTCATCAGTGCAAGGAGATGTCTTGAGCAGAGCAAAACCCTAATCCTGTCTGGAGTTCAAAGAGTCTTGTGAGGGGAAATCTTGATAAAATGAGAGGGAAAATTTTGGGGTACAACAATGACCCATGCCAGTCCCGTTTACATCCAAAGATAGGGTTACTTACCAAATCAATGGTAAGATAACAATGTCAAAGGAAAGGAAATGTACAAGAAAGACTTTTGAGTAGGTAGAATGCTCCTAATTACTTGCTCAATTTCAAAGAAAACATCCTTGATATTGTCAAAACAAACACCTACACATTTCAAAACATATTACAAACTTGGAAACATTTTCAAAAGATCAACATCTTTATATACATTCTTACGAACGAGAATCATTACAAAGATTGCCTAAACAGAGGCCTCGTTACAAAATACTTTCAAAAACCACAGTAAGCACAATTTCAAACAAAAGCAAGTGATCTAGCAAGTAACTAAGAGCCCATGGAAAACCATGGATGAAAAGGGTACTAATACCTTCCCTTTTCATAATCTACCCCCTGAACCCAAGAAATAATCTCAAAGGTCTTTCCTGTGCTTTTTCACCTTTCCCTTTGGATAAAAGAAAAGTCGGTGGCGACTCTTGCTAACCGCAACATTTTCGATCAAACGCAAAACCTTCAAGTCAGTTCTCCCACCGTACCACAGAACCGGCGACTCTGCTGGAGAGTTTTATGGAAGTGGGGTTACCTTAGGGATAGATCACATCTATTTTTTTTCATTATTTGATTTGTATGCTTTACATTATGGTTCTTTGTTTGGGTTTGAATCCTCTACCCGGATTTGGGATACCTTATAGGTAAGTAGAAATACGTTGTGGAAACTGTGTCGAGTATATCTACATGGCCTAAGAAATAGCTACGTTAGTGAGACATATTTATGGGTATCGGTAGCCTTTGAGTTAATCAAAGAGAATATGGGGCCGCTGAGTGATGTCATAAAGCACTAATGAACTTTTAGAACCTTTACTTGACCAACTTGACCTTTAGGATGTAGTGAGATGACCGGCTTTGGTGCAGTCTGAAGTTGGTAGATACTCGATACTAAACTCATTGAGGTTTGGTTTCTTGGGATATTTCGGTCGCCATTAAAGAGGCTTGTGCTGAAACAATGACCAAGGAAACAAACAAGTGATATTGAGCTCCTTAGAACCCAGTTACTATTACTAGGACAAGTTTAAGCCAACTAAACTTCAAGAGGGTACTTACCTATAAAACTCCATGCAAGCCTAAACCTAAGGATTTGTTTGTTTTGTTTGTATATGCATACTTGTACATAACATCATGAACATCATGAACATCATATACATCCACTAACCATTTCAAGGATTTTGGGATTCATCTTTGTTCTTGTTTTGTAGGATATGAATTCACTTCGTAGGAAAACTATTCAAGTCAATCTTGTAAGGATCCCTCCACAACTCAAGGAGATAGCTTTAAGGATTCCTGAAAACTCTCCATTCACCGAGAGACATGGTCGCCTACTCAACTTGGTCACCTCCAACACAGATGAGGACATGATGAAGGTGCTTTTTCAGTTCTTTGATCCTTTACACCATTGCTTCACATTTCCCGACTATCAACTTGTGCCTACTTTGGAAGAATTCTCCTAACTCTTGAGGATTCCCATTCTCAATAAACTACCTTTCAACGGTACGAAAAGAGACCCAAAGCCAGAAGAGATTGCTCAAGCTCTAAACTTGCACTCATCTGATATCACAACTCATTGGGAAACAAGGAGTGGTGTCAAAGGTTTCTTAGCAAAGTTCTTGTTCGAGAAAGCCCAAAGCTGTTGGAAATCCTTGGACTTTCAAGCCTTTGAGGAAATTGTGGCTCTCCTCATCTATGGGATGGTTTTGTTTCCAAATCCTGACCAACTCATAGATGTCAACACCGTCAAAATCTTCATATCCTGCAACTCGGTGCCTACATTGCTAGGAGATATCCTACACTCTTTTCACACTCCCACAATGAGGAAAAGAGGTGTCCTTATGTGTTGCACTCCTCTCTTGGCAAGATGGTTTATTTCGCATCTTCCCCAATCTGTATTAAAAAATGAGCAAGGTTCAAAGTGGTCACAAAGGTTGATGATGCTCAAACGTTCGGACATTCATTGGTGCTCCCGATCCAAAGAGAATGTTATCATTGTCGACCATTGTAGAGAATTTCCTAATGTCCCTTTACTTGGAATTAGGGGAGGTATCACCTACAATCCATGCTTAACCTTAAGACATTTTGGTTACGCCCGAAGGGATGGCCCGTACGAGATGCTGATTCAAGGTTTGGTATTTGACTACGACAATGATAATCAAGGTCTTCGCCAGATATTAATCCAAGCTTGGAGGATGTTGAATAAGGTGGATAGCAAGACTTTGGGGCACAATAATTCCATCCCTCTTGAGCCTTACCTCAAATGGGTACGAACTCGTGCTCAGAGTCTTATGATGCCTTACCCCTCCATTCTCCCAGTAATCATTGAGCCTGTCATGGAGGGAGATATTCCATACACTATCCTACATCCTGATATGACCACCTCCCTTGAAGACCTACAAAGAGATTGGATACAACTCAAGGGAGAGCGAGATACTTTTGAAGCTCAATTCTACGCAAGCGAGAAGAAGGTTTTGGAACTCACTAGACTACTTCATAAGGAGCAGACTCTGAATTCCTACATCGCACCAAAGAGGATGCGAATTACCTTTTTATATTAGAGTTTTTGTATTATTTTGCCCGAGAAAGCATTGATGTACTCAAGCTTTAATCAATTAATATAACATGTGTTTCCTTTTTGTCTAAAACAAATTTGAATTTTAAAATCCTTGAAATCATTGCATACACATTTACCATTCATTATAACATAAGCATGTTTCTTGCAACAAGTCTCCTCATCTCTCTACTGTTTATTTCAGCGAGATGGATCTCGAGCAAACAGTGAAGGACCTCTAAGCTCAGAATGCACAGTTTCAACAATTGCTCTTGACCCTAGCCAAAGGACAAGAAGAGTTGAAGACTTTGATGGCTGAGGAGAAGAAAAAGAAGACAAAGAAGGTCACCGGAGTCCTAAACATGGGAAGAAGATTTCATGCGCAGATAAGAAGGACCCTAGATTTTGCAACGACATTCGGTGAAAGAGATAATCCAGATGGGAAAGGCAATGAAACAGTTGTCCCGTCAAAATCAGAAGAGGAAAAGGAAGAAGAAGAGTATTCTGAAGAACAATACTCTCCAGCTGATGACAAGTATAAACATCTCGAAGAGCGATTGAGTGCAATGGAAATCCAAAAAGTGTCTGGCTTGGACTTTGAGGAATTGGGTTTGGTGTCGAGGATTGTCATTCCCCCGAAATTCAACACACATGTGTTTGCCAAGTATGACGGAGTCTCATGTCCAAAAATGCATCTCTGATCCTATGTGAGGAAAATCCAACCCTATACCGCTGACAAGGACTTATGGGTACACTTCTTCCAAGACAGTCTGTCTGGAACTCAACTTGACTGGTTTTACCAACTAGAAAGAGCCAACGTTCACAACTGGGAAGATCTTGCTGCAGCCTTCTACAAACAATACCAATACAATGTTGACTTTGCACCTACCCGTACTCAACTTCAGAGTATGGCCATGGCTTCAAATGAAGGCTTCAAGGACTATGCGCAAAAATGGAGAGATTTAGTCGGAAGAGTTTAACCTCCTCTATCTGAGAGAGAGTTGGTAGACATGTTCTTGGGCACCTTGGCTGGTCCCTTCTTCAATCACTTGATTGGAAGTTCATCAACAGGTTTTACTGAGTTGATATTGACCGGAGAAAGGGTAGAAGGCGGTATAAAGAATGGAAAGATCCAAAAAGATACATCCTCTTCTGCAGCTGTAAGAAAGCCTTTCATCGGAAAGAAAGAGGTGGTTGATGTATATCCGTAAAGAAATCAAGATAGGGTCGAGCGCCGACCAATGGTGGGGGCTGTGATGATCCCTAAACCTGCGCCTGATCAACAAAAACAATCAACCGAGGATGGAAAGACCGGTCAGGAAGTTCACCAGAATTAACATGACCCTATCTCAGGTATTACCGCATCTACTAAGGTCCAATTTGGTGACCTTGAAAGAAGCTCCAAAAAACCCCAATACAACCTCTCCTCACTATCATCCCAATGCCCGTTGTGCATATCACTCTGAAAGTCCCGGCCATGACACTAATAACTGTTGGGCTCTAAAGAACAAAATACAAGACCTCATTGAAGCAAAAGAGATTGAGTTCGATGTGCCCGAAAAGCCAAATTTCATTTTTTTCCCCTATGCCCAAACATGGCCATAATACCAATTCCATTGAAGAAGAAATGTTTGTTACTTCAGTTGATGAACTTATGACCCCACTCCTGACTATTAAAGTGAACTTGTTGAATGCCGGTGTGTTCCTGGGCTGTGATGAAGGCTGTCATTTCTGTTTGTCCTCACCAACCAGCTGTCCTTTGTTGAAAACCAGCATTCAGGGCCTAATAGATAACAAAGAAATTTTGTTTGAAAATACTTTTGTTCCAGCTGTTCCTTTTAAAGATGTCTCTATCATTACCATTTCTGCCAATTCTTCCAGGGTCTCCACCAAAAGACCCGTTAGAATTACATCAGTTCCAAAAGCAACTCCTTTGATAATTATAATGCCTGGACCAGTCCCATATTCGTCATACAAAACCATACCATGGAATTATGGAGGGGATGTCTACTACCACGGTATCAAGCAGGATTGGCCAGCCACCGATGATTCGAGTTCCGAGAAAGTCAACTACAACATCAATAATATTGCAGGAACTAGCAAGATTACCCGAAGCGGAAGGATATTCTCTCTAGAAATTGCTCCCCCAAAAGCAGTTTCTGGACCCGTAATCATTCCTGTTGTTGCTCCCCTGAAGGCTATTCCCAGTCCTACAATTGTCTCCACTAATACTCCAACTGACAAAGCTATTACAATCTCTGTTATCATTCCTACTGACACTCCTGCTACCAAGTTAACCGAGACTCGAGGAAAAGGTATTCTGGTTGAGTCTGTCAAGACGAAGACACAATCATTGGCTATCCCTGAGACCTCCCGGAAGAAGATGGAGGAAATTCTAAAAATCATAAAAAGAAGCGACTACGATATAGTTGAGCAACTGGGGTAAACTCCATCTGAAATTTCCATGCTAGCTTTACTACTATGTTCTGAGGCGCATGCAAAAGCCTTGGTAAAATTCCTGAAAACTTACCATGTACCCCAAGAGACATCTGTCGATCAGTTCCAAGACTGCATACCTAGCTTAACTGCAAATAATGGTCTAGGTTTTTCAAATACTAATTTAACGCCAAGAGTAAGGAAGCATAATGAGGCATTGCATGTCTCAGTTGAATGTAGGGGCACAACCTTGGCTCATGTTTTGGTGGACACTGGCTCATCTCTGAATGTATTGCCTAAAAAAGCTCTTTACAGGCTTGATTGTGAGGGATTAACATTGAAGCCAAGTAACATAGTAGTAAGGGCTTTTGAAGGATCGAAAAGGATGGTACATTGGGAGGTAGACATTCCCATAAAAGTTGGAACACAAACATTTGATTCAACTTTTTACGTAATGGATATTCACCCCTCATATTCTTGCTTGCTAGGTCGACCTTGGATTCATAATGCCAGTGTCGTTACTTCTACATTGCACCAAATGCTAAAATATCCAATTCAAGGGAAGATTATCACCGTTCATGGAGAAGAAGAGTATATGATCAGCCATCTCAATTCCTTCAGATATGTGGAATTAGATGGTGAATTTATTGAAACTCCATTTTAACACTTTGAAGAAGTCCCCCAAGATGTGGCAGTGACCAAGGTTGTGTCTCAGGTTCCCAAGATTACAAGGCCTCTACTCCGGATGTCATCTCTGAAGGATGCCTAGGCAGTAATAGAAGAAGGTGGGTGCACTATCTGGGGACAACTCCTGGATATCCCATACAAGTCAGATAAGTTTGCTTTGGGTTTCTCTTAAAGTGCTTAGAAGGTTGTACGACGCGCTCGTGCCGGAGGACCACCCCTGAAGATCAGCAACTGCGAGGTCAACATCGTAGAAGATGATGAAGATAGTTGTGACTTGGAGGACTGGATATTCCCAACTGTCAGTGGAGGGCTCAGCAACTGGGAGGCTAGAGATTTTGTCTCGATCACTTTTATCCCACAATAATCTGTCTTTACATTTTGTTGGATCTGTAATATTAAAACAATTCGCACTCTTAAAACCTTGTGTTTTACCCGAGGCACAATGGTCCATTTGTAAGGGTTATTATCTCATTTTCATATGACATCAATGAATCATGGATGTTTTCACATACAAACTTTTGTGCTCATTGTTTTTCTTTTTACATGTTCATTACTTTCAAAGATAGTCATACCCTTACACACACTCACACTCACAATGCAGGTATACATCCATTAGGGATCCCATGGGTAACGATACTGTTATGGCCTTTTGTGACTCTGAGAATCTAATCTACCAAGCCGAAGAAGAAGGTGAGGAAGATTGTGAAGTACCAGGGGAACTTTCCAGACAACTACAACAAGAAGAGAGAACCATTCAAACTCACAAGGAACTCGTGGATACAATTAACCTAGGTACCAAAGAAGACAAAAAAGAGGTCAAGATGGGTGTCAATCTGGAACCCAGTGTCAAGGAGAGTCTGATTCAGTTGTTACACAATTATGTTGAAGTCTTTGCCTGGTCGTATGAAGACATATCGGGACTTGATGCAGACATTGTGGTACATTGTCTGCCTACAAGAGAGGATTGTCCGCCAGTAAAGCAAAAGGTTCGCCGCATGAGGCCTGATATGTCAGAAAAGATTAAAGCAGAAGTCATGAAGCAATTCAATGTTGGATTCTTGGCTGTCACCTCTTATCCCCAATGGGTTTCCAATGTTGTTCCCGTGCCCAAAAAGGATGGAAAAGTGCGAATGTGTGTGGACTATAGAGATTTGAATAGGGCAAGCCCTAAGGATGATTTTCCACTCCCCCACATTGATATTCTAGTTGACAATATGGCACAACACAAAAGGTTTTTCTTCATGGACGGATTCTTAGGTTACAATCAAATCAAAATGGTGCCTGAGGACATGGAGAAAACAATGTTTATCACGCAGTGGGGCACTTTCTGCTATAAGGTGATGCCATTCGGACTAAAGAATGTTTGGGTAACCTATCAGCGTGCCATGGTAGCTTTATTTCATGACATGATACATCATGAAATAGAGGTATACATGGACGATATGATAGCCAGATCTCAAACAGAAGAAGAGCATCTTGATCACTTACAAAAACTGTTTGAGAGACTGAAGAAGTACAAGCTGAGGTTGAATCCAAACAAATGCATATTTGGGGTACAGTCTGGTAAACTCCTAGGATTTATCGTCGGTAACAAAGGTATCGATGTAGATCCTGCCAAAGTTAAAGCAATACAAGAGATGCATGCTCCTCGTACTGAGAAGGAAGTCAGAGGATTCTTGGGGCGTTTGAACTACATTGCCAGATTCATCTCTCACTTGACAGCTACTTGTGAACCAATCTTAAAATTGTTGAAGAAAGATCAAGTAGTCAAATGGAATGACGAGTGCCAAGTTTCTTTTGACAAAATCAAAGAATACTTACAAGAGCCTCCTGTTTTGATGCCACCAGTTGAGGGAAGACCATTGATCATGTATCTGACTGTTTTGGAAAATTCAATGGGGTATGTGCTGGGGAAGCATGACGAGTCTGCCCGAAAAGAGCACGCTATTTATTACCTGAGCAAAAAGTTTACCGACTGTGAAACAAGATATTCACTGCTCGAGAAAACTTGTTGCGCTCTGGCATGGGCTGCTCGCCGGCTAAGACAGTATATGCTGACCCATATTACCTTATTGATATCTAAAATGGATCCGATAAAATACATCTTCGAGAAACCTGCTCTCTTTGGGAGAATAGCGAGATGGCGGATGATCCTAATAGAGTACGACATAAAATATACCACCCATAAGGCAATAAAGGGCAGTGTATTAGATGATCACCTTGCTCACCAAGCCGTGGAAGACTACCAATCCATGAAGTTCGAATTTCCGGATGAAGACATCATGACGTTAGACAACTGTAAAGAATTCAGGCCACGTGACGGACCTGAACAAGGATCCCGATGAACCCTGTTCTTTGATGAGGCATCCAACGCACTTGGAAATGGTATCGGAGTTGTACTCATATCTCCGGAAGGGTGTCATACTCCCTTTACTGCCAAACTCTACTTCAATTGTACAAACAACATGGCGGAATACGAAGCATGCATCTTTGGCCTCAGAGCTGCCATAGACCTAGGGATCAAATCTTTGAGTGTGTTCAGAGATTCAGCTTTGGTCATCAGTCAGATAAAAGGGTAATGGGACACCAAACATCCTAACCTGATCCCTTACAAAGAACATGTTTTGACATTGCTACCACATTTTGAGAAGATTACCTTCGAGCATTTCCCGCGAGAAGAAAATCAGCTAGCAGACGCACTAGCCACAATATCATCCATGTTTAAACTTAAATGGGATAACAAGGCTCCCCAAATCACCATCAAACGAATGGATGAACCAGTACATTGTCACGAGATTAATACTGAAAAAGTAGTGGATCAGCCCTGGTTTCACGAAGTCAAGAGGTATCTCGAGGCTCAAGAATATCCAGAAGGAGCTTCAGTTAATGATAAGAAGCTCTTAAGGAGATTCTCTGCTAAATTCTTCCTTAGTAATGGCATCCTGTACAAACGCAATCATGACTATGTGTTACTTCGGTGCGTAGATAAAGTTGAAGCTGAAAGGATCATAGCTGAATTGCATGAAGGCACTTTTGGCACCCATTCCAATGGGCATACGATGGAAAATAAAATCCTACGGGCAGGCTATTACTGATCTACCATGGAAGAAGATTGCTACCAACACTCTCGAACCTGCCAAAAATGTCAGATTTATGCTGATAAGGTGCACGTACCTCTAGTTCCTATGAACGTCTTGACGGCTCCTTGGCCTTTTGCTATGTGACGGATTAATATGATTGGGGAAATCAAACCAACAGCCTCCAATGGACATCACTTCATCCTAGTGGCCATTGACTATTTTACAAAGTGGGTTGAGGCAGCCTCCTTTGCCTCCGTTACCAAGAATGTTGTTTCCCATTTCATCAAGCAAAATCTCATTTGTCGGTACGGTATCCCGGAGAGGATCATCACTGACAATGGTATAAATCTCAATAACACTATGATCACCGCCTTGTGCGAGAAATTCAAGATTCAACATCACAATTCTTCTCCTTACCGGTCGAAGATGAATGGTGTTGTCGAAGCTGAAAATAAGAAAATTAAAAAGATCATACAGAAAATGACAGTCACATACAAAGATTTGCATGAGATGCTACCATTCGCTCTCCACGGGTATCGTACCATAGCTCGCACATCAACCGGGGCAACACCCTATTCTCTGGTTTACAGCATGGAGGTTATCTTTCCTATTGAGGTCCAGATCCTCTCTCTGAGGATTATGAAGGATGCAGGGCTGAACAAAGACGATTGGATTCAGACTCGACTTGATCAACTGAACTTGATTGATGAGAAGAGAATTACTGCTATTTTCCATGGTCAAATGTATCAAAAACGGATGATCAAGGCTTTCAACAAGAAGGTCAGACGCCAAGTGTATCAATTTGGGGATCTAGTAATCAAAGGCATCATACTGCCACAAGGTGATCCCAGGGGAAAATGGACTCCTACCTATGAAGGACCATTTGTAATCAAAAACATTTTCTCTGGTGGGGTAATGATCTTGACCACCATGGATGGAGACGACCTGCCGCATCCTGCGAACGCGTACATAGTCAAAAGATACTATGCATAAGAGATCCACTAGGTTAACATACCTATGCAAAACAAGGGCATCCCGGTGAACCAAAAAGGTTCGGGCAAAAATTAGGGATAAAACAAAAAAATATGTACACCCGGCAAGTTGAAAACCCGAAAGGGAGACTTGGGAAAAAAAGGGTTTCCCGGTGGATTGAAAACCCGAAAAGGCGGTCCATGCAAAAGTTAGTAAATTAAAGCGTATGACGATGTCCCGTTGGATCACTTTGAGGACAACCTTTGGCTTCAACTTGTGAACTCGACATTTCTGACCAGTTCAATCATCTTCGGACAAGGCAACAAATAGACAAAATGCTCAGAGATACAAAGGCTATAGCAGAATGGGAACCCCATGGGATAATTACACATAGCTATCTTTTCTTTGTATTAAAATTTTCATTTTTTCTTACGACGGTGTTCTCCTACTAGAGTGTTTGTCTCACTGTACAAAAATACTTACTCAAAGTCAATACAAAGATATTCCTTTGAAAGTGCAAAACTATCTGTTTTTCTTTACTCTTGTAATTTGTTTACAAAAACGTCCAATGATTCATTGTTGAACATATGCATTTGAATATAATCAATGTTTACAAATAAAAAAAATAAAAATACAATCACTGATGGCTTTAAGAGGTAGGGAAATCTCTCTAAGCTATTTCCATAAATCCCCCACAGTTTGCAGTTTAATACCCAGCAGAACAAGCTTCTAATTATCAATCCCCAGTAGAAGTCGTTCAAATTCTCAGGATTTCCCAACAGAATTTTACAAGCAGTACACGGCATTTCCCTTACAACAGAGTTTATTTCTCTAAGCAGAAATTCATCAACACTTCAACTTCACAACATGAAGACTTACACTCCATATCCTCAGCAGCAGTCAGGGATTTATTTTCCCCAATCCAACAACAGTGTGGCAGATTAGCTCGCATGCCCATACATCGCATCCATATATCATAAACATCGACAAAACGAATGAATTATATCATATATTTCATACAACATGACCTTGCATTTTAGCTAACATTTTACCCTTTTCAGGATAAGATTAACAACTATCATTAACAATGTTTAGAGTTTTCAGATACGGTTCAGATACGCTCCAGACACGGATGCCATTCTGATACTCATTCAGATTCAACTCTCAGATACAGTTCAGATACGTTCCAGACACGGATGCCATTCTGATACTCATTCAGATTTCAACTCTTAGATACAGTTCAGATACGCTCCAAACACGGATGCCATTCTGATACTTATTCAGATTCAACTCTCAGATACATTTCAAATACGTTCCAGACACAGATGCCATTCTGATACTCATTCAGATTCAACTCTCAAATACAGTTCAGATATGCTCCAGACACGGATGCCATTTTGATATTCATTCAGATTCAACTCTCAGATACAATTCAGATATGCTCCAGACACGGATGCCATTCTGATACTCACTCAAATTCAACTCCCAGATACAGTTTAGATACGCTCCAGACACGGACGCCATTTTGATACTCATTCTTTCAGCTTACAAATTACAACATAAAAAATCACTTTTAGATGGCATCTTTAAGTCCATCTCCTACAACTTTCTATCACCTCTCAAAATGGCATCTTTAAGCCCATTCCCTCTACCATCACATCGTCGAGTGCAAATTTCTGGGCACTCTAGTGTCCAATCATCTTCCACCTTAGAGTCACGACTGGAAAAACATGCCAACCTAACTCTTCAGGCTTAAGAAGATTGGACAGGGGCAGTTGTTGTACCCCAAAAATTTTCCCTCTCATTTATCAAGATTTTTCTCACAAGATCTCCTTGAGCTCAATACTGCACTAGGATTGATCAGCTCAAGACACCTCCTCAAGCACTGATGACTGGAAATTAGGTTTGAGATTGCACAAGGATAATTGAACTTTTAATACCCCATATGAATTTCATGGATCATTATGGACTCTCAAGATTACTCATGTCAAGTTTCAAGCCTCGGATCACACTTTTGATCAGTCAATTGAACAGTGGACCTAAAAATCAGTTGTATTGGGGAAAAAGTCAACTATGGCCAATTCACAGTCAAGTTTCATAATTTTTGATCCATATCAATAGTTTAGAATCATATTTATCATTTTATCAATTTTGGACCATAATTCCTCAAGAAATTTGATCAAATTCTCAAAAGGGCAAAATGGTCAAAATTAGGGTTTTGACTGAGAAGGGGAAATTTCTGATTTTTAACCTAGAAATTGATCAATTGGTTTAAGGCATGATCTCAAAAATCCAATTGCACCATTTTTACCTAATGACATGGTTCAAAACATTACAAGTCCATTGGATTGACAGATGAATTTTACAGTCAACTGATCAAAAGTCAACTATATACTGAAAAGTCAAACCTTGACTTTTTTGGTCAAATTCAAGTGCCAAAGATCATAATTCATCAAAACATGTCAAAATATGAAACTTATTCATCAAGAAATCAAAAAGTCAATATTTCATTTTGAAAAGTCAAAATTTCCAAACTTCAAATTTTTTCTAAGTGTTGAAAATCCATGTTTTTTTCATAACTTTGAGCCAAATTTCCACCATGATGCAAGATGATTCAAGAGAAACTTCCAACATAAAAGTTATAGATCTCCATTAAATTTACAACTTTTCTTCACACAACTTCTCCTAAAAATGCTTGGATCTCAAGTTACAATTTCAAGAACATAGGGTCATGAAACTAAACACTTAGTGGAATTTTGCCCTAATTTGGTCAGGATTTTGACTCAACTTCATGGCACTTTTTCATATAGTTCCAAGGTGAATCTTCAAAATCAATTTTAAAGATGGGTTATAGAGCACATTGCAATATTTCCAAAATGTCCAAGAACTCCTTGAGATCATTCTTGAGTAGGGAGAATCGAAGAGATGAAGTTGGTGTTTTATCACTTGAATTACAAGGCATTTTGTGATGAACAAGAATCCAATTTCAAACCTAGGCTGCATAATATTGCTTTGCAGGCCTCCTAACTTGTGTATCTATCCATTATTAATGTATTACACAAACTTTTGAGATTTAATCCAAGTGGTTTAAGCTTTATCCGATCCACATTTCCATTAATGGCACAAAGTGAACACTTCCATTTTAGAAAAGCAAGCTTTTGTGTAAAGTCAATTCTTGAGCCTCTAACTTGTTCCCTCTGATCACACTCCATCCACAAAGTCAGAAGCAAGCTCGTTTAAAGCATAACCAGTTTATCTTAGCAAGTACACAATGCTTGGAAACTTGAAATTCTCAAAAATCACATGTTATGCATAAACTTGTGATTTTGAATTCTGATCAACAACAAGTCTCCAAACTTATTTCTTATAAATAGAGGCACTATTTGTGAGCTAGAGGAAGAGCTTCAGCACCCTGAAATACACCAAAACTCTCTCAAATCAGAAATTGCCCAAAAACTCAATTGTTACATAGTTTCTGACCTTGAACCTCAAACTCACATTTCCCTCGTGCATTTCTTAGCCTTTTAGTTTCTAAAGCTTCCTTGCATCAAGGGTAACTCATCCATGTACCTGTTTCACTTCTGTAACACCATTTACCCTGTCTTCCATAACCAAAAATAGAGCATCATAGTTGGACTTCTCCAGACCATTTCAGCCACCCTTAGCTCAAGCCAGCCATTGCATTAGCTTCCTAGAGGTCCGAGGAAGCTAACCTGATCATCAACACTGCATGAAACAAGCTTAAATCCATTTCACGATTTCCAGTTTTGAGGTATTTTTCTTGAACTTTGCCCATGTTCAATCTTCTTAAACCTGAAGATATAGATTGGCTCGTCTGCCTTTCGTGATCTGAAGGTGGAAGATGATTGAACACTAGAGTGCCCAGAAATTTGCACTCGCATGAAGTGGTACTTGATTTGTGGTATCAGGAATGGGCTTATAGATTCCATTTGGAGGTTGAGGATTGAAGATTGTCATGGATGGGCTTAAAGATGCCATCCGAAGAAGTGTCGATTACACAAGAGATTCTTTGTGAGAACCCGTATACCTGTTGTTGAGGAGGACTTCGCTGGGGAATGTTGGTTTCTGTCTTGAGAGGAATAGAGTTTTAGGAGCTTCAGTTGTCCATTACTCTACTGGGGAACAATTCCTGTTTGGGAAGCGGAAGTGAACTGTGTATCTGGGCGGGGTATATGCTGCACCACGACTTTTTGGGGAAATGTGAAATCAATTGTGTTTGATCGGGTCTCGGTCTTACAGTGTTATGGACTGCTGTCTGGGGATAAGAGAGGAAGAACTCGGATAGTAGGGTTATGAGAAGGAACCTGGATGGTAGGGTTACTTCGAGATGAAAGTCGGGATATTAGGGTTGTAAGAAGGAACCTGGATAGTAGGGTTACTTCGATATAAAATCCTGGATAGTTGGGTTGTGAGAAGGAACCTGGGTAGTAGGGTTACTTTGATATGAAAGCCTAGATAGTAGGGCCGTAGAAAGGAACCTGGATAGTAGGGTTGCCTTGATGTGAAAGTCGGGATAGTAAGGCTGTGAGAAGGAACCTGGATGGTAGGGTTACTTCGATATGAAAGCCTGGATAGTAGGGTTGTGATAAGGAACCTGGATAGTAGGGTTACTTAGATATGAAAGCCTGGATAGTAGGGTTATGAGAAGGAACCCGGATAGTAGGGTTACTTCGATATGAAAGCCTGGATAGTAGGACTGTGAGAAGGAACCTGGATAGTAGGGTTACTTCGATATGAAAGCTTGGATAGTAGGGCTGGAGAAGGAACCTGGATAGTAGGGTTACTTAGATATGAAAGCCTGGATAGTAGGGCTGTGAGAAGGAACCTGGATAGTAGGGTTACTTCGATATGAAAGCCTGGATAGTAGGGATGGAGAAGGAACCTGGATAGTAGGGTTACTTCGATATGTAAGCCTGGATAGTAGGGCTGTGAGAAGGAACCTGGGTAGTAGGGTTACTTCGAGATGAAAGCCTAGATAGTAGGGTTGTGAGAAGGAACCTGGATAGTAGGGTTACTTCGGAATGAGTTTGGGTAAAACTGCAGAGGGAACCTGGGTAAGGTTACTTTTATCGCACCGATAATTACTCTGTTTAGTTTCGAGTGTTGATCATGGACCTGCTGGAAATTGTTGATACTAATTGTCCTTCCTGAAAGAAATATATGGTTAGTTATGCGCGATGCATGAGATGCATTGTGATGAGGTTCTAAAAATAACTGAGATTATGTTATATGTAATGTATGCACATGTCATGATGTATGAACAAGAAATGCTGACGTAATAATCTGAGTCCAGGAAAATAAATCCTTGACTGCTGTTTGGAGAGTGTGAGAAATGGTATTCTTGACTGCTGTAAAAAAACCAATAGTTCCTCTGCTTCTGTTGGGGATGGTGAACAAAGATGACTATGCTGGGGATTTTCCCCTTGGCCGGTGAATATTCTACCAGAAGAGACCATGTCTGAGGATAACTCTGCGGGGGAATAACTCTGTTGGAGAAGAGATAATCTATTGATAGAGCTGCTGATTTGGAGGAATAAACTCAGTTGGGGATGAATTTTCGTTGCTGGTGATAATGATTCTGTTGGAGATTGAATTTCTGCTTGTGAGAGAAATAAACTCTGCTTGGGGAAAATTTACTGACTCACTCGCGATTGTGAATCTCAGTTGGGGAGAGTTATGTCCTGTTCGGGAAAGATAACACCACTGTCTTTGGATACTTTTTACTCTATGGGGAGTGTATGTACCAAAACTCATGTTCTCAAGCTGGCTCTATCTCGATACCTGATGGGCAGAGTAACTGTAAGGTTTGGTACTTCTTGCTTTTCCCTGTTCCTGGAATTACGAGTAATCGTCTTTTGTTTCTTATGTAAATATTTATGAGCAACCATTATTTTCAAATGCATATATCAAAAATTAATCATTGGACATTCTTGCAAAACAAAACAGGAAAAGAAAAATAATTTGAAATTTCTTGTGAAAATGGATTGCATTGATTTTCTGAAGTTGGCTTGTAATAGGCATTTTTGTACAAAGAGGACGACGCTCTAGTAGGAGAACACCGCCGAAAGATAGAAATTACAATTTGTGTAAAAGAAAGAAAAACAGCTATGTGAAACAATCCCATTGGTTTCCAACTCTGCTATTGCCTTTATATCTTCAAGCGTCTCATCACTTTGCTGCTTGGTCGAAGGTGGATCAGATTGATTAGCGCCGCCTGAGCTTGATAGTTGATACCGAAGTCTGGTTGCAAGATGATCCAATGAGACATAGTGTTACACTTTAATCCCTAATTTTTTCCTGGACCTCCCTTTCGGGTTTTCAGTCCACTGGGATACCCTTTTTTTCCCAAGCCTCCCTTTCGGGTTTTCGACTTGTCGGGTGTACAGTTTTTTTCATTTTCATCCCTTACTTTTGCCCGAATATTTTTGGTTCACCGGGAAGCCCTTATTTTTGCCTAGGCCAGTCAACCTAGCAGGTCTTTGATTATGCATAGTATCTTTTCACTATGTCTGCATTGACGGGGTGAGGAAGGTCGTCACCATCCATGGTGGTTAGAATCATAGCTCCTCCCGAGAAAATGTTCTTAACCACAAATGGCCCTTCGTACGTGGGGGGTCCATTTGCCCCTGGCATCACCTTGCGGTAGTATGATGCATTTGATCACTAGATCCCCGACTTGATATTCCTGACGTCTGACTTTCTTGTTAAAAGCCTTGATCATTCGCTTTTGATACGTCTGACCATGACATATAGCATTAAGTCTCTTTTCATTGATTAGATTCAGCTGATCAAGTCGGGTTTGGATCCAGTTGTCTTCGTTTAAACCTGAATCCTTCATAATCCTGAGAGAGGATATCTGGACTTCGATGGGTAGGATTGCCTCCATGCCATACATCAAAGAGTAGGGTGTTGCCCCTGTTTACGTACGTGCTGAGGTACGGTACCCATGAAGAGCGAATGGTAACATCTCGTGCCAGTCTTTGTATGTCACCGTCATCTTCTACACAATTTTCTTGATGTTCTTGTTAGCCGCTTCAACAGCCCCATTCATCTTCGGCCGGTAGGGAGAAGAGTTATGATGTTGTATCTTGAACTGTCTGCAGAGCTCGGTGATCATCGTGTTGTTGAGATTTGTACCATTGTCAGTGATAATTCTCTCTGATACACTGTATCGATAGATCAGATTATGTCAGATGAACCGCGCCACAACGTTCTTGGTTACTGTAGCAAAGGAAGCTGCCTCAACCTACTTTGTGAAGTAATCAATAGCTACCAGAATGAAGCGATGCCCGTTAGATGCAGTAGGTCTGATCTCACCGATCATGTCAATGCCCCACATTGCAAAGGGCCAAGGAGCCGTCAAAACATTCAGGGGAACCGGAGGTTCATGCACCTTATCAGCATAGACTTGGCACTTATGACAGGTTCGATAATGTTGATAACAATCGGCTTCCATAGTGAACCAGTAATATCCTGCTCGTAGGATTTTCTTCGCCATGGTATGTCCACTGGAATGAGTTCTGAAGGTACCTCCATGTAAGTCTGCCATGATCCTTTCTGCCTCGCTCTTGTCCACACGCCGTAGTAAGGTCGAATCATGGTTACGCTTATAGAGGATACCATCACTGATGAAGAACTTCACAGCGAACCTTCTCAGAAACTTTTTATCATTAACAGACACCCCCTCGAGGTATTCTTGGGCTTCAAGATACCTCTTTACCTCGTGAAACCAGGGTTTATCTACCACTTATTCGGTCTCAATGTCACAGCAATGTGCGGGTTCATCCAACCTCTCAATGGTAATATGGGGAGCTTCATTGTCCCACCTAACTTTGAACATAGAAGACATGGTAGCTAGCGCGTCCGCCAACTGATTATCCTCTCTTGGGAAGTGTTCAAAGGTTATTTCTTCAAAGTGTGGGAGCAATGTCAGTACATACTCTTTGTAAGGAATAAGGTTCGGATGCTTCGTATCCCACTCACCTTTGATCTGACTTATCACCAGAGCAAAATCTTTGAATACACTCAAGAACTTAATCCTCAGGTCAATAGAAGCTCGAAGACCCATGATACATGCTTCATACTCTGCCATATTGTTGGTGCAGTTAAAACATAATCGGGCGGTGAACAGAGTATGACAGCCCTCAGTAGATATAATTACAGTGCCAATGTCGTTACCAAATGCATTTGAGGCACCATCAAAATACATAGACCATCGGGATCCCTCCTCGGGTCCTTCATCTGGTCCAGGTTCTTCGCAGTCGGTTACCAACATGATACTCTCATCCGGGAACTCGAAATTCATGGACTGGTAGTCATCCACGGCCTGATGCGCCAAATGATCCGTCAATACACTCCCCTTGATTGCTTTTTGGATTGTGTATTGGATGTCATACTTGGTTAAGATCATCTGCCATCTTGCTATCCTTCCGGAGAGAGCGGGCTTCTCGAAAATATACTTGATTGGATCCATCTTTGATATCAACAAGGTAGTGTGAGTCAGCATATACTGTCTCAGTCGGCGAGAAACCCATGCCAAAGCACAGCAAGTTTTCTCGAGCAATGAGTATCGGGTCTTACAGTCAGTAAACTTTTTGCTAAGGTAGTAACTTGCATGCTCTTTTCGACCAGACTCATCATGCTGCCCCAGCACACACCCCATTGAATTGTCTAGCACTGTCAAGTATAATATCAAAGGTCTTCCTTCAACTGGAGGCATCAAAATTGGTGGTTCTTGAAGGTATTCCTTGATTATTTTGAAAGCGTTCTGGCACTCATCATTCCACTTTACCACTTGATCTTTCTTCAGCAACTCGAAGATTGGCTCACAAGTGGCAGTCAGATGTGAAATAAATCGGGCGATGTAATTTAGACGTCCCAAGAAACCTCTAACTTCTTTTTCTATGCGGGGAGACGACATCTCTTGTATGGATTTTACCTTTGCAGGGTCTACCTGAATACCGTTATCACTGACAACAAAACCCAGAAGCTTACTAGACCTTACCCCGAAGGTACACTTGTTCAGATTCAATCTCAGCTTGTACGTCTTCAACCTGTCAAACAGTTTCTGGAGATGATCAAGGTGATATTCCTCAGTCTGGGACCTGGCTATTATGTCATCAACATAAACCTCGATCTCTTGGTGAATCATATCATGGAACAAAGCGACCATGGCACGCTGATAAGTTGCCCCAGTGTTCTTCAACCCAAAAGGAATTACCTTGTAACAAAAGGTGCCCCATTATGTAACGAAGTTTTTCTTCTCCATATCCTCAGGAGCCATCTTGATCTGGTTGTATCCAGAAAAACCATCCATGAAGGAGAAGATCTTGTGATGTGCGGTGTTGTTGACTAGAACATCAATGTGGGGAAGTGGGAAGTCATCTTTGGGGATGGCCCTGTTCAGATCTCTGTAGTCTACACACATCCGTACCTTACCGTCCTTCTTAGGTACCAGAACAATGTTGGCAACCCACTGCGGATAAGAGGTGACAACTAAGAATCCTGCGTCGAACTGTTTCATGACCTTTGCCTTGATTTTCTCTGAAAAATTTCAGGGCGCATATGGCAGACCTTCTGCTTTACCGGAGGGCAGTCTTCTTTAGTCGGCAAGCGATGTACTACAATATCAGTGTCCAACCCAGGCATGTCTTCATAGGACCAGGCAAAGATCTCAACATAGTCGTGTAGCATCTGTATTAACCGTTGTTTGACACTAGGATCCATATTCGCGCCTATTTTAACTTATTTCCTGTCTTCCTCTGTACCCAAGTTCACTGACTCAACTGACTCTTCATGCGGCTGTATGGCCCTTTCTTCCTGCTGTAACAGTCTAGCAAGTTCTCCAGGAACCTCACAATCATCCTCACCTTCGTCCTCGGCTTGGTTGATCGGATTTTCGAAGTCATAACTAGCAGTAGTAGAGCTATTATCAATGGGATCCAGAGTGGATATGGATCTGCAGTATGATACGTGAGTGTGTGTAAGAGAATAGTTGTTTTGATAAAGTGAGAGACAGAAAAGAAAAACAAGGAGCACAAAATTTGTATGCAAGAAACATCCAATGCTTTATTAAAGATATATGAAATGACAAATAATAGCCCTCACAAGCAAAGCCAAGGCGCCTCGGACAAGGCATCGGGCCGTAAAGTTTCAAACTGTTTATTACAAATCTTAAAACAAAAGTCAATTACTGCAGAATAAAAGAAACAAGTATGAAGTCCCTCGCCGTCCAATTATTCGGTCCACCGTTGGTTTTCGGGTAGATCCAAATGTCGATGTCTGAATCCTCTTCACTGTCTTCAATTGCGTTAATTCCCCAATTGCTGATGTGTAAAGGAGGTCTTCCAATCTGTGCGCGCCTAACAGCCCTTTGAGCCCCTGTAGTAAAGCCCAAACCAAATTTGTCAGTTTTGTGAGTGAAATCAGGGAGCCGACTGTAATACCCCAAATTTGTCCTACCCTCTTACTTGTATCTGTTTTATGTATTGTCGCGCTTTTCTTAGGTACATAACTCCATTAGTTCATTTATCATTCAAGGCTCAAAAAAATCTCTATTGAAAACCAATATTGAAACCCTAATTCCTGAGGGTTCTCGCCATTTCGAGCCTCATCATCCATCTCCAAGAGTTCTCTAAGGCATTTACATTGTGTGCTCAGCAAGTCAAGATATCTTTGAAGATTGAGGTGCAAAAGCATTCGAGTTATGATACAAAGATGAAGATGTGAGTTCCTTGTGACCAAGGCATTATTGTCCTCTCAATTTCTTATTGTTTGTAGAGCAATATAATATGGATTTGAGATTGTGGTTAGGATTTTTAACAAGAAGGCAAGCTGATTAAGGTTTTTGTTCGTTAAGAATTGAAGTCAATTTGGATTCATCGAAACTACTAATTATGCTCAAGATTGATATTAGCTCAAGGTTTCAATTTCGTGATTTGGCAATGGTTTATTCAAGATAAGGTTGGAAGATTTGTTCATGTGGTTCTCTTGGTGTACAAGTTATAAATTTGCAAAGAATTATAAGTCATAACATCATTCGAGGTTAATCAATTAGTTTTGTTCATCAAAACTCATTAAGATCCAAGGGTTCACGTTTATTCAATGATATGATCTTTACAAGTTCTAAGCATCACGCATGATTTGTCAAAGGGTTATCCAAATTCATTCTCGTTCATTCGAGATCATAACCATGAAACTTACAAGTTGTGTCATTGGAACATTACAAGAGAAGATTACAAAGGCCATTTACATCCAAGATTACTAAATCAAAACAAGGATTTACACTAAATCTTCAAGTGGCCTAAAGCTAAAGAATCCTAAATTGAGGTCTCCATCATTCATTTCTAAGCTTATTCATCTTCAAGCCATTATCTTCCAAGATTGCTTTATTCCAATTTGGTTATATCCAAGCCTTAGTCCATGTTTCATGCCAAAAGAAAACCTGCATAAATGACCATTTTCCAAGCAAGTTCAGTGCCAATGTATAATCAAGTCAATTCAATTTGAAGTACAAAAATCAGCAATTACACCAAGTGTTATATACTTAAATCAAACCAGTTTATCACACTCATAACACATACATTACACTCATAACCGAATTAACCACATACAGCCCTATACGCTTTAGGTTTTCATTCAAGATTAAGCTGACTTTACCTAAGTACCAAAGTATAAACTGATTCCATTCATTCTTCATTGTTCCATACATCAAGAAAATACCAGCACATTCACTTCAAAGTAGAAAATAAACAAAGCTCAAAACAGGTCCACTTCATGTCATGACCAAATGTAAGTGTGCGTACCAGCCACCAAATTCTAGACCTGCATTCATCAATTACCAAAGGAAAATAGAAAAATAAGAGAAGAATCAAAGTATTATCGATCCTACCCTGTCTAAGTTAGCTACATACTGCATTCTTCCTACACTTTCACTTCATTATTTTTCATTTAGACTCATACAAACAGAAAGCCAAACAGAAAACAACAAACTTCTAACAGAATTTCTAATTTCCCTAACTTCTACCAACTGCCAAACAGAATAACTAACAAACCTACAACCCGCTAACCAATCATATCACATAACCACATTCATAACTAACTCAACAAACTCCTCTAACAGATTCAAACTAATCCTAACCTTCTAACTGATTTCTAACCCTCCTCTAACTAACTCTGTAACAAAACTCTATCACTATATAACAGAATTTCTGATTCATCCACAAGGAGGAGAGACGATTCAAAGCTTTCACACAAATAAACTCAGATAAAAAACTCCCTCCAACTCTCTCATCATACACGATACATAATCAGAATAAAGAGAAGATTCACAACAGAAGACACGATAACAGATTTCAGGGATTTTCGATTGAGTAAACTAGAAAAATCAGAAAAATTAGATATAGAGAAACTCACCAAAAACTATTCAATTCACTCCCTCTACATAATCTCCAGAAGATCCTTCATCATCTTCAGCCTCTTTCATTCTTCTTCAATCTTTTTTTCCAGAACAATCACCACAAAAATACATCACCTTCATCTATCTCACGCTTCTATGATCTTGACCGCACCATTCCTCACCTTTCATTCACCTCCAACAATCATTCGATAACCACACCTTTAACCCTGATCCCCGTGCTCTCATCTATCTCTGTAACAACAGCCCTCAGATTCTCTCATCACTGATTCGCAGCTTCGATTCAACACCGTACAACAACAGTTCAACACAACGAAGAAACAAAACACAAGTGCATCACGACAACAATACAGAAGAATAAACAAGAACGCAAAGCAGAGAAGTAGAAGTAGAAGAGAATTTTGCATCAAGAATTCGTACCTGAACTCCGTGTGAAAGAGGATTTGCAGTTTCTTTTCGATATCGCGGTCTTTCGAATATGCATCAGATAGACTCTGGTTGGTGAAGACGAAATAGATGAGGCTTAGGCAAGGTGTTTTACGGTGGTGTGAAGTGTTGATGTCGTTCACAACAGTGTCGGAAATTGACAAGAGTTGCGATGATGAAACTGGACGAAGAAGGACATCGTATCAAAGAAGGTTAGGGTTCGGTCGTCTCGAATTGAGTCAGAGTGTAGCGAGATTGAACGGAAAGAGAACACAAAATTGTGAGGGAGAGAAGGATCCGCCGTTCACCACGAGGAAGCGGCGCCGTTGACGAAGAGGATAACTCCTCTAACCCTAATCTCACGTTCCTCTTTTCAATTTTCTTTTTCTTTTGTTTTTTTTATTATTTATTATTTTCTAGTAAAATGATGAAAAATAGAAATAAGCTATGGACTGCTGGTGAAGGTATGGGCCAAATTGTGAATTCTTTAGGCCCATTCGTTGTTTTTTATTTGAATCTAGCTGAACAAAAAGGCTTAGTGGACTGTGGTTTGGGCTTATCACTAATTCCTTTCAATACTCCTTGTGCCAACTTCCCACCTCCCTGATTCCTCTATTTTCTTTGATAAAATTTAAGGCTTTTTTTTTAGTGATAAAAATGATACAAAAAATATTAGGACATTTTAGAATTCTTTAGAACCGCTCTTTAGAATTTTCATTAGAATTTTCTATTATTTTCACGTTTAATAATCTTTTTTTGTTGACATTTTTAGCCAAGATTTTATGATATTACATTGATATAACTTTCGCAATATGGAATGCTTGGAGGATAATTCCTTGATCACTCGCGCGGATTAGTTTCTGTAGAGTTTTCTTATCGCTTGCGTGGATTTAAAGAGGCAACGGACCTTCTCCATTCGGTATCATCATGACTTTATTTTATTCCTCATTTTCGCACTTTACCACTTTCTAAAAATCATGAGAAGTAGGGCTTTATCGCAAACCATATGCATGCTAACATTAGGTAGATGTTTCCCTTTCATTCATCCTTGACTTAGGGATACTAATGCACGATAACATTAGGTTCAGAAATAGGCTAGCCCCCCTCTGACTTTTCTTTCTCCTTTTGCATACGCATTTAAAACAAAAACTTCTTTTTCTTTCAAAATTTAAAACACTTTAAAACTACTGATGAGAATCATGCCTTTGCTTAGTATGGGAAATGATAAGCGGGTCTCTTCTCGATCTTATTATTCTTCATCTCAAGCCTAGGTGTGGTTCAATTCTCAAAGACTCCTTTCATGACTAAGTAGAAAGGTGGCTAATATCTCTCTCTTGAGGTCAACTAGTCGTTATCTACAACAAAATACAAATCAACTCAAACCATTTGTGCGCTCGAGCACCTTTCTTTAAAAATCCTTTTCAGGTAAGGACATGATTAATTTACTTATGTGCCAACGCATAAGTCTCCAAAGGTCGAGCTGCGGCAGAAGGCGGGATTAACTTCGTCCATAAAAAACACAAACAAACAAAAAACACATGAGTCGAACTACGGTGGCTCTGATTCCTCAAAACGGATACGTAGGCATTGGATTAGGGCCCAAGCAAGCATAATTTTATTTTCCCTACATTCTTTTCCCCTTTCTTTTGCATGCATTCTCCCTTCAGTAGTATAATAAATAGTAAGCATAGATTAAACACACCCATAAGATAGATAATAAGAGTGGATACCGTAGAGTACTACGGGCGTGTGGGGTGCTAATACCTTCCCCTCGCATAACAGACTCCCTTACTCGATCTCTCGGTTGCAAGACCGTGACTTCTCACTCATCAGGTTTTCTCGATGTTTACCTTTCCCTACGTGTGGGATAAAAGACGTTCGATGGAGACTTCATTGCTTCGATGATTTTCAGCCGGTTGTTTCACTGACCCCAATTGGTACACCCACCTTCTTCAACTACAGCCCTGGCGTCCTTGAGAGAAGACATCTTCAACGGAGGTTTGTCGGTAGTAACTTCAGTTGATGCAGAGAACTGAGGGACCTCTTCGAAGTTATGACAAGGAGTTTCTATGAATTTCCCGTCCATCTCTATGTAGCAAAAGGAATTGAGGTGACTCACCATATACTCTTCTTCACCTCGCACTGTGACAATCTTCCCCTTCACCGGATATTTCAGCATTTGATGGAGCGTGGAAGTAACTGCCCCAACTCTATGGATCCAAGGACGACCCAGCAAGCAAGAATACGATTGCCTGATGTCCATTACATAGAAGGTGGACCCAAAGGTCTGAGAACCCACTTTGACAGGGATGTCCACCTCCCCGTGCACCAATCTCTTTGATCCGTCAAAAGCCCTTACCACAATGTTACTCGGCTTTAAAGTCAAACCTTTACAATCCAAATGTTCTAACGCTTTCTTTGGCAGAACATTCAGCGAAGATCCGGTATCTACTAGCACATGAGCCATAGTGGTGCCCCTGCACTCGATCGATACATGCAGACCATCATTATGATTCCTCCCCTTAGGGGTCAGATCCGCATCTGAAAAGCCTAGCTCATTGTCAGCAGTCAGGCTAGCCACACAATCTTTGAACTGATCTGATGAAGTTTCCTGCGGCACATGCGCAGCCTTGAGAAATGCAATCAAAGCCTTTACATGGGCTTCAGAACACAACAGCAGAGACAACATGGAGATCTTTGACGGGTTCTATCCCAGCTGTTCGACCATATTGTAGTCGCTTTTCTTGATAATTTTCAATATTTCCTCTATTTCTTGTTTAGATGCTTCCACAACGATTTTCTTAGGTGCCTCCGTTTGGGCAGGCTCACCTATAATTTCTTTTCCCCGAGTCCTAGATGGCTCAGCAGCAGGGGTGATAACTGGAGTAAGAATAGGAAAAGTAGCATGTGTAATAACTGGAGTAGGAACAGGAGAAATGTCAGGAGTGCTGGTTGGAGCAGCAGTTGGAATAACAATAGGCTTAATGATCTGCAGAGAAATCTCAGGAGAGAAAACCCTTCCACTTCGGGTAACCTTACTAGTCCCGGCAATATTACTGACATCAGTATCAGCTTCTTCATTCTTCAAATCTTTCTTAATACCATGATAGTACACATCAGCACCATAATGCCATGGGACAGCCTTGTCTGAGGTGTACGGGATGGGACCAGGAACAGTGATTATTAGCGGAGCAATTCTTTGAATAGGTGTAACCCTAACAAGTCTTCTCGAGGAAACCTTGGAAGGATTGGCGGAAATGGTTATAATAGCGACGTCTTCAATAGGAACAACAGGGATCATAGTCTTCAACAAAATTTCTTTATTATCCATCAGGCGCTGAACACCTGACTTCAACAAGCGGCAACCAGTAGGTATAATCGAACACATGTGGCAACCTTCACCACAACCCGAAAATAAACCGAACAATAGTAAATTCTTCTTAAAAGTCATCAGAAGAGTAGAAATTTCTTCAACAGAGGTCACAAACCAATCGGTGTCAACAGCATTAACTCTACGACCATGTTTGGGCATGGGAGCAATTATAACATTCGGCTTTTCTAGAGCATCAAACTCTATTTCCTTGGCTTCAAGCAAGTCTTGTACTTTGTTTCTCAGAGCCCAACAATCGTTTGTATCGTGGCCCGGACTCTCAGAATGGTAGGCGCACCGCGCGTTGGGGTTATATATGGGAGAAGTAGTGTTTGGATTCTTGGGAGCCTCTCTCAAGGTCGCCAAGTTGGATTTTAACACATGAGGCAGAACTTCAGCCAAAGTCATGTTTATGTGGGTAAACTGCCATTGTGGTCTTTCCATCCTTTGTTGATTGTTGCATTGTGGAGCAAATGCGGGTCTTGGTATCACTACAGCATTTACTGCTTGACGGTGTTCAGATCTGCTTTGACCCCTCGGGCTATAGACTGCACTGGCCTTCTTCTTACCAGCAAACGATTTCTTTATCGAACTCGAAGAGGCATCTTTCTGTATTTTACCACTCTGAATTCCAGCTTCTACTCTTTCTCTGGTTAAAATCAGCTCAGTGAAACCAGATGACGAACTGCCGATTAAGTGATTGAAGAACGAACCAGGCAGCATTCCCAGAAACATGTCGACCAATTCCCTATCAGACAAAGGGGGTTGAACTCTCCTAGCCAAGTCTCTCCATTTATGAGCATAATCCTTAAAGCCTTCACCTACACCCATGGACATACTCTAGAGTTGAGTACGAGTGGGATCAAGGTCGGCGTTATACTGACATTGCTTGTAGAAAGCAGCAGTAAGATCTTCCCAGTTTCGGACACTAGCTCCCTCCAACTGTTAGAACCATTCAAGCTGAGTCCCTGACAGACTATCTTGAAAGAAGTCCACCCACAAATTTTTATCAGCTGTGTGGGGCTGGATCTTCCTGACATACGAGCAGAGATGGAGTTTTGGACAGGATACTCCATCGTACTTAGCAAAAACCAGAGCTTTAAACTTATGAGGGATGACCACTCCTGATACCAGTCCCAATTCTCCGAAATCCAACCCATGTATCTTCTGAACTTCCATAGCACTCGGACGATCTTCTAGCTTCTTGTATCTATCCTCAGTAGGAGGATATTGCTAATCATCAAAATCAGTATCATTGTCAGAGACTACAGGACTATGGTCCTTTTCCATTTCTTGGTTCTCACCTTCCTTGGATGAAGAGGTCAGATTAGTTTGATGCTTCAACCTTTCTCCGAACCTTCTGCCCATATTCAGAATTCCAACCTTCTTCTTCTTCTTCTTCTTTTCTTTCAGAATAAGGGTCTTCAGATCCTCTTGCCCCTTAGCCAGACTTATGAACATCTGTTGGAATTATGCGTTATGTGCCTAAAGATCTTTGATGGCTTGATCGGAAGACATTTCTGCTGAAATAAACAGCGAAGAAGATGAGAAACCTGTAGTGGTACCTGTAATGATGTGCATGATAATGGGATGCGCATGTAATGATTTTAAAGACTTTGGGAGATTTAAATTTGCAAACCAAAAATAAACAAAACTTTATTAGCTTAACTTTGAAAGGTTCAACAATTCCTTTAAGGCGTTACAAAGAAGTAAATAAAACAAATCTAAAAACTAGAAAAAGAAAAATCAAAAGTCCCATGGACGCTTCCTCTTTGTGCTGATATAGTCATTGATCACTCTTTCTTCCTCGAGCTGCCTGGTGAGCTTTAAAACCTTCTTTTCTTGCTCATGGAACTGCTCTTGGTAAGTATCCCGCTCATTCCTTAGCTGAATCCAAGACCTATGTAACTCCCCAGGATCAGTGGGCATGTAAGGATAGAGAACTGTATAAGGAATACCTTCTTCATTAGTGGGCTCCACAATTACTAGTAATACGGCCTCATAAGGCATCATAAGCTTCTGGGCACGGGCCCAGACCTATTAGAGATAAGGTTGCATAGGAAGGGAAGTCTTTGGTCCCAACTCTTCGGGGTAAGATCTGTTTAACGTCATCCTTATAGTCGAATACAATGTCCTCGAGAAGTAACTCATGGGGACCATCTCTTCGAGCACGACCAAATTGTCGCAAGGCTAGACAAGGACTGTAAGTTATACCCCCTTTGATACCATGTAATGGGACATTAGGGTATCCCCCACAATGGTCAATAACAGCAGTGTCTTCCATAGCCCGGGAACACCAAAGAATATATGTATGAGCAAGTGACATTACTCTGTGCGACCAACCAAAACCTTCTTCGTTCTTCAGCATAGACTTAGGGAGGTGAGAAATAAACCACCTCGACAGCAACGGTATGCAGCACATAAGAGTCCCTCTTCTCTTCATAGTACGGGTATGGAGGGCATGCAAGATATCTCCAAGCAAGGTAGGCACAAGGTTGCGAGAAAGGAAAATCTTGACAGCATTCACATCTACAAAATAATTCGGATTAGGGAAGAGAACCAAACCATAGATAAGAAGAGCCAAGACATCCTCAAAAGCCTGAAAATCCAAATGATCCCAAAATAGTTGAGCCTGATCTATCAGAAATTTGGCTAGAAAACCTTCGACCCCGCTCTGAGTTTCCCAATTGGATACTACATCAGCCCACTTCAAATGCAAAGCTGAGGCAATATCTTCTGGCCTAGGAACTTCTTCCATACCTGTGAAGGGTATATGTTCAAGAATGGATATGCCCAATAAATGAGAGAATTTTTCCAAGGTGGGTACCAGCTGGTAACCTGGAAAGGTGAAGCAATGATGCTTGGGATCGAAGAACTGAAACAGTACGCTCATCATATGTTCATCAAGGTTTGAAGTAACCAGGCTGAGAAGTTGACTATGTCTCTTAATGAAAGTAGAAGTTTCAGAAACTCTTGATGCTAGCTCTTTAAGTTGGGCAGGCATCTGCACAAAGTTGATTCAGATGGTATTTCTGTGCATGGAAGCCATGATCTGCAAAACAGAACAAAGATAAATTCCCTTGGTCTTTGAAATTGTTAGTGTAATGAAACATGAATGCCATGTTATGATGCATGATGTCATGATAAACCACAGGTATAGCAAACACAAATATTGCAAACACAGTCAAATCACACAAAGCCCTTAGGTTTAAGGCTTTCATGAGGTCAAAGGTAATACCCTCTTGAAGATAAGTTGGTTTCAAACCTGTCCTAGAAAAGTAATTGGGTTCTAGAGGATCTCAATATCACTGACCATCCTCCATCAGTCATGGTTTCAGCTTACGCAATCTTTTCTTGCAGACGAAATTATTCCGAGAGTATGGTCTCAATGAATGTAGCATCGAGTATCAACCAGTTCTCAGCTCTACACCGAGGTCGGCTATCTCACTACTTTCTAATACCCAAGTTGGGCGATTAAAGGTTCTAAGGTCAGTTGATGCTTAACGACACCACGCGGCGGCCCCGTATTCTCCTCGTTTCTCCACAAGGGATACCGGTACCAACCAAAGTGCCACACCAACGTAACTATTGCTTCAACCATATCGATCTATGCCGTACAGTTCCCTCACAGTCTATTGCTACTTACTTAAAAGGTATTCCCCAGATCCGGGTGTAGGATCTATAGTAACCCCAAACAAAACCCTTAAAAGTAAAGCAAATAAAGCAATCAAGAAAAGCAATTATGATGAACTAGATCCTAAGGTACACCTCACTTATTTTTTTCCCCAGCAGAGTTGCCAGTTCTGTGATACGGTGGCAGAACCGACTGTTTGATACTAGTTTGCGTTTTGCGCTTTTTGTTCGCAAAATGTCGCGGTAAGCAAGAGTCACCACCGACTTTTATTTCATCCAATCTTGGAAAAGGAAAGAGAACAAAAAAACCTTTTTTCGAGATATTCTGAGTACGGGGGGTAGATTATAGAAAGGGAAGGTGTTAGCACCCTTCCTATCCATGGTTTTCCATGGGCTCTTAGGTACTTGCTCATCTTTTTTAAAATTGCTTGTGTATATGCTTGCTTTGAAAATGTTTTACTTTGTGATAACCCTTGTATCAGTCCTCAAAGGTGTGACGAAGTTGTTTTAAAAATTGTTTTGAAATGTGTAAGTGTGAAAAGCTTTGATTTGAGCAAGTACCTACTAGCATCTACCTACTCGAAAAAAAGATTGTTTCCATTCTTGTTTCCTTTAGACAGCGCTATCCTACTATTGAGAAATAGGTAGCACCGTCATTGGAATTTGTAAGGGTCAATTCGAAAGGGATATACGACCACTAAAGCAATATTAGGACGTCTTAGTAATAAACCAAGAGTCTTAAGATCATATTCGAGACAACATTTCCGAGGCAACCTTTCCGAGGCAACATTCGAATGGGATGTTTGATCTTTTTTAGACAGGAGGGCAACCACTAAGACACCATATGCTTATTGATCATTTATCGAAGGCAACCGAAGTGAAAGTATATCCTAAGAGTGACATGTGCGAGTGATTTGTTTCAGTTATTTATCTTTACATATTATGGTTTTCTAATCGTATTAATTTGTCATGCATTCTTGCCATACAATCCTATTAGCATTCATCTAGACAGTTAAATGTTTGCAGGAATTAAAAATGCGAGAAAGTAAATCTACGCTATTACAAGGCTTCGGGGAGGGGGATTAATTACATAGCCAAAAACCTGGGGATTTAAATAGTAAATAAAACCCTAAATTAAACTATTACAAACCATGAACAGTTACAAAAATATTTTCAAAATAAATAATAAACGCGCGATGAATCAAACGAAACAACTAGAGTTTTGACCCTTGACTAAACCTATTGACGATTGATTAAAAATGTTTTGTCATGTTTTGTTATTTAAGAAAATAAAGAAATTATTAAATTAAAAAGAAAATCCTAATTCTAATTAATTTTAAATCAAGAAAAATAAACTAATTTATTCTAAAAAACCTATTTTTGTGTTTTGTTTATTTGAGAGAAAAATAAAAGAATTAAATCAAGAGTTTAACCTAATTTGCTAATTAATTTTAATCATAAAAATAACAAGTTGAAATTTCACTAAGTTAAACTAAATTAAATTAAATTAATAAAATTAATTTTGATAAAAATAAGGTCTAATTCTAATTTTTCATTTTCTTGATTTTATGATTTTTTATGAAAAAATAATTAATTTGTTAACTAAAATGATTAAAAGAAAAATTAAAAGAATTAAAGAAAATAAAAAGAAATAAGAAAAAGAGTAATGGGCCTGATAGCAATGCTGAAGAGGGGGGTATGCTGTTGAAATTTTGGGCCCAAACAAATCCAAGCTCTTTTTGACTTCGCCTGATCTGGTGTGTATGTTGACTTGAGGAGCATGGTAGGCCTCCAAGGATGGCACGTTAGATCTGGGCTGGAAACGTGTTTGATGGCCAGATGTTGATGGCATATGGTGGATATCCTGAGGCTGCATTGTACCTGATCATGTGAAACAAAATAATACAAATAAAGGTTGGGACCTGGAGATCGAACCCAGGCCCTTATGCACGTTCCCAATACCACGCTGCCAACTGAGTTGCTTTACTTGTTTGTACATATAATAGCAATAAACAATATAATCAAATCACATGGTGTAATCAGGAAAAAGTGCGAAAATTCAAATGGGCGAGTCACATGTTGCCATGCAAGCTTCTTCTTCCCTGGACCGTCGTTTTAGCCAACGACACTTTTACCCACAGACGCCTTGCTGTAGCTACAAACCTGTGCCATTCAAAAATTCTCTATAAGCAATATAAATGAAATTTAAAGGTACCAATCTACTCATTTCATCCTCACAAGTATCATGGTACCAGAATCCAAGCCTAATTTAGCCTATACTACAAAGCCCTAAAACGAGCCAAGAAACCCTAACAATGGCGTATCATGATTCATGTACTGAAAATGCAAGTAAACGGTACCAATAGCTTGCGAACTCAATGATGAACAAGAATATATAAGTCAAATGTGCTAATGATGTGTAAATCAATGAAATCGAAATCAAGTTTTTGGGAAAAACTGTGGCGTTTGTACTTACGATTCCAGGTGTGAAGAGGCTTGCAATTGATTGAGATACGTTCCTGGGATGTCCAGCAATCTGTTGGCAATGTTAGAATGACTTGGATTGGCCTCTAGGATGGAAATTGAATCACCACTTTTCTTGAATTTTTTCAGTTTTGTTATTGGCTATACATGACCTCTAACCCTCTGTTCTTGCCTTGGATACGTTCAATATATATCATAGAGTGCATTAGGGTTGTAAAAACTGATCACATCTTTGGAAGTTTTCAAGATTTGATTTGATCTTCATGGCATAGGTAAACTTGCTATATTGAGCCAAATTATGTCTTTCTTGTCCCAATCAGCCTTGATTCGAATTGATCATGATATCCTTGCATTATTTAATTGAGATCCTGTCCAAAAATCAGATCACAACATATCTTTTTCATTATTCATCAATTATTTGATTTAATTGGAATTTTAATTAACAAAAAATCAAAATAAATTGAAAAGTGAAGCAAATAACATGAGGTTGGATATTTGGGTCGTGGATCATATTACAAGTGAGTTGCAAGCATAAAAAAGTTGGGCCCACTTAGCAAAAAATGCAAATTTGAGCACATTTGACTTTTGGCAATTTTGCAAAAATGCTCAACTTGACCAATAAATAACTCTCTCAATTTTGACCCTAGAGAGGTGTTATTGGACTTTTTAGAAATCTTAGGATGTCCTCTAAGAAACCCTTTTGGTCTCATCACAATTGAGTCTTCCATGTTCATGTATGAAGCTTTGACCCAAAAGGTGTTTCTGTTGACTTTCCAAAATGACCTATAATGTCAAAATTCATACATTTTTGTGAATGCATATTTTAAACTTGGGGGATGAATATGAATTGTAGGGAATTTAATCCTCTTCAAAATGATCTTTGGATGGGTCATTTCTGATGAAGTATGAGAAAGTTATGCTTGGTCAAAGTTGAGTTGACTTTTCCTACAAAACCCTAATTTAGCAACTTTTGGGTTTTGATGAATTGTGAGCAATCCTTGAGGAATCATGATCAACCCTTGATCAAATGATGAATAATACTTCAAAATGAGTATGTTGACCAAAAATCTTGAAGTTTGACTGTATGTGGGCCACAGTGGACTTTTGACCTAGCATAGTTGATTTTCAGGCATTTGAGCAATTAACTGAGCAAACTTCCTCTGCAAGGCTTGAAACTTGACATGAATGATTTTGAGAACATATTAGGATAATGGTGAGCATTTGAGTCCTTTGTGGTTCACACATCTTGATGAAAAATGAAACCCTAATTTGAGGTAGACTGCTCTAGGAGAGAGTTTGTCTGGTCAACTCTTGAACTTCCTTAAGCAATTTGGGGACCTCACTTGCCATGTATTGAGAAATATGGGAGGGAAAATTTTAGGATACAACAAACTTATATCTCATTACTTACGAATTGGTGGGCTTACATTTGTGAAGATAAAATGTAGACATCATTGCCCTGAAGTTGTACATGTCCATAGATTTCATTTATTTTGATTGAGCTAGGAGAATTATGAGTTTTAACTTTCTGAAATATTTAGGTCAGAATTTGATACTTTTATAAATTCTCATTCATCCTTGATTTATAGTTTATGATATTTATATGGTTGGATTCGTGTGACAAAATGGAGCAATTTTCATGTTTACATTTTTGCAAATGGTTGAGAAATAAGCAAGTTACAGATCATTTGGCTGGAGGTTGAAGATGAAGTACAGTCAGGGCACATTTTGTGTTATGTATTTATCATTTCATACAAGTTAACGGATGTATAGCCAACCCATTGGTAAAGCGCGCTCCTGTTTACCTCATGGTCCTGGGTTCAAGCCCCGGCGTGACCATTTTGCGTGACCATTTTGTTATTTTCACATTTTTCTGACTCTTTTTTGTTCTTTTTTGGTAGCATTTGGGCTCTTCATTGGGCTTAGTTCATTTTTGCTCATAATACTCTTTTGTTTACTAATGAACCCCCCCCCCCCTGACTTTTTTATTTACTATATTTTTATTTTTTTATTATTAATATTAATATTAATTTTATTGACAAAAAAAGAGATAAAAAATATATTTTTATTCATACTATATATATTTATTTTATTTTCTAGACTAAAAAACATAAAAAAATATTTTTGTTATAAACTTAATTTTTTTAATTAATTGGACTTAGGCTTATTTTATTTTATTAAAATAAACATAGAATTTATACTTTTCCTAATTTAATCAATTTTCATACTATTTAGTCTAGTGTTAAAATCTTCTTCATAAAACTTAAAAATATTTTTCTCTTCTAAATTAAAATTAGTTTATCTTTTTTTAAAACTTTTTTAGGTCATTAGGTTAAAAAATAATAACTTTCTTTAACAAGGACAAAACCAAATAAAATTCATTCCTTTTTTTTATATTTTTTTTATTCATTACTTTATACATTATTCCTTTTCATATCTTGTACATTTATTTATTCAATTCAATATAGTTGTAATAACTTAATTAGGGTTTAATTTCTTGCAATCCCCATTTATACTTTGTACACCCCCCCCCCCCCCCCCCCCTTCCCACAAATCATGTAATAATTTAAATGCTTTATATTCACATGCTAGTAATTAGGATTTGTATGGAAAGAATAAAAATCAATCAAATAGAAAATCCTAATTCAAGACAAAAACAAGCATGAAAATAATACACTTGCACACAAGCACCCCTAGGTTAAAATCCACTTGGTTGCCTTACAAAATTGCCATATTACGCATGTGAGGTATCTTAGCAAAAACAAACGAATACAAGATCATAGTCCCTCGATGACGCTATCTAAGTTGCCTTACAAATGATCTTAGTCCCTAAAAGAGAATGCTAATATGTCTTGAAACATTGCTAATTATGGTTATACGATGACCCATGCCAGTCCCGTTTACATCCAAAGATAGGGTTACTTACCAAATCAATGGTAAGATAACAATGTCAAAGGAAAGGAAATGTACAAGAAAGACTTTTGAGTAGGTAGAATGCTTCCAATTACTTGCTCAATTTCAAACAAAACATCCTTGCTATTTTCAAAACAAACACATACACATTTCAAAACATCTTACAAACTTGGAAACATTTTCAAAAGATCAACATCTTTGTATACATTCTTACGAACGAGAATCATTACAATGATTGCCTAAACAAAGGCCTATTTACAAAATACTTTCAAAAACCACACTAAGCACAATTTCAAACAAAAGCAAGTGATCTAGCAAGTAACTAAGAGCCCATGGAAAACCATGGATGAAAAGGGTGCTAATACCTTCCCTTTTCATAATCTACCCCCCGAACCCAAGAAATAATCTCAAAGGTCTTTCATGTGCTTTTTCACCTTTCCCTTTGGATAAAAGAAAAGTCGTTGGCGACTCTTGCTAACCGCAACATTTGCAATCAAACGCAAAACCTTCAAGTCAGTTCTCCCACCATACCACACTATCATTTGAAGAAATTTCTACTTCCTACAAGGAGTTGTGCCTCAGAAGTCAAGAGATAGGCCAATCAGAAGAAAAGAAAAAGAAAACTATTGCTCTATTACAGACTAAAAAAGTGGAGCTTTTGTCCATCATCTTTGGTCTGGAGACAAAAAAATGGAGTAATTGTCCATCATATCTGGATTGGAGGGTGAAGTTATTATGATCAAATCTAAACTTGAAAATATGACTAAATTTATGAGAATTCTTAACAACGGTTTTGGTGTGCTTGATGAGATTCTTCAGTCTGGAAAGAATGCTAGAAATGTAAAAGGGATTGGTTATGACAATCAAGCTATGAAGAACAAAGGCAAAAAGGCTAAAGTGAAGTTTGTTCGTCTAAAGAAAGAACTGCAATATAAGATGTCAAATAAAATGTTCCAACATCAACATGGACAACAAGAAAATCACTCAAGAAATAAGACTCAACAAAGAATATGTTATTATTGTGTAAGGTTTGCTCATATAAAATCCTTCTGCTATAGCTTATATGGTTATCCCAAGTATGAAGCACAACCCAGAAGAGGACATATGTTTGTTAAAGCTAAGAAGATGTTGTTCTCAAGAAATGGTACTTCTAGACTCATAGCTTCAGCTAGATAGGATTGATATTTTTGATAGTGGATGTTCTAGACACATGACAAGTGTCAAGAAATTTCTGGTGGATATTAAACCATACTCCACTAGCTATGCCACTTTTGGATATGGATCAAAAGATGAAATAAAAGGTGTTGGAAGGCTGGACTATACAGGACAATCTAATCTTGATGATGTACTATTTGTTAAAGGGATGACTACTAATTTGATCAGTATTAGTCAAATATGTGACCAAGGTCTCAAAGTTAATTTTGTTGAATCTGAATGCCTTATTATAAATGAAAAGAATGGAGTTTTCATGAAAGGATCCAGATCAAAAGACAATTTCTATCTGTGGAGTTATCAAGAAACATATTGTTTCTCCACATGCTTAATGACACTAGAAGATGTAGCTAAGTTATGACATCAAAAGCTTGGTCACTTGCATCTGAGAGGCATGAAGAAGATTTTGTCTAACGAAGTTGTTAGAGCTATTCCCAAACTAAAGATTGATGAAGGGAAAATCTATGGTGAATGTCAAATTGGGAAGAAAACAAGGATGTCACATAAGAAGATTCAACATTTGACCACATCAAAAGTGTTAGAGTTGTTGCATATGGACTTGATGGGACCTATGAAGGTTTAAAGTCTAAGAGGAAATAAGTATGCATATGTTATTGTTGATGATTTCTCAAGGTTCACATTGGTGAATTTCATCAAAGAGAAATCTGAAGTGTTTGAAGTATTTAAAGAGTTATGTCAAAGGATTCAAAGAGATAAGGATTGTAGTATAATCAAAATTCGAAGTGACCATGGGAGAGAATTTGAAAATAGAAAATTTGTGGAATTTTGCACCTCTAAAGGGATTAATAATGAGTTCTCTTCATCTATTAATCCTCAACAGAATGGTATGGTGGAATGAAAGAATGGGACTTTTCAAGAATGTTCCAGAGTCATGCTTCATGCTAAGAAACTTCTATATCATTTTTAGGCTGAAGCCATGAACACTTCCTACTATATTCACAATAGTGTGACTATCATATATGGTACATCTGTTACTCTTTATGAATTGTGGAAATGAATAAAGCCAATAGTGAAATATCTTCATGTCTTTGGAAGTAAGCGTTACATTTTGGCAGACCGGAAGCAGAGGAGGAAGATGGATCCTAAGAGTGACGAGGGAATTTTCCCGGGATACTCTACAAATAGTAGAGACTATAGAGTATTCAATACCATAACTAAGGTGATGATGGAGTCTATAAATATGGTGATTGATGACTCAACCAAAGAAGCTGATTTCCTAGATGATGTTGGAGCATTTTTTCCCATGAATGATGATGTTTCTGAAGATATTGCAGATTTAAGTGTCAACACTGAACCTGAAGATGTTTTATATTCAAGTGCCAACACTGAACCTGAAAAAACTGATGCAGCTGATAAAATTCCCTCTATCAGGATTTAGAAAGATCACCCTAAGGAGCTTATTATAGGAAGTCTGAATGAAGGAGTCAAAACCAGATCAAGGGATGTTGTGTCAAATTCTTGCTTTGTTTCAAAAATTGAACCAAAGAATGTCAAATAGGCCTTGACTGATGAATTCTAAATTCATGCTATGCAAGATGAACTTGGTTAATTCAAGATAAAAGAAGTTTGGGACTTGGTACTAAGACCTGAAGGGGTTAATGTTATTGGTACTAAATGGGTGCACAAGAACACGTCAGATGAGCAAGGAGTTGTCACCAGAAACAAAGCCATGTTTGTTGCTCAAGGGTACACTCAAATTGAAGGAGTGGACTTTGATGAAATATTTTCTCATGTAGCTTGTTTGGAATCTATCAGACTACTTCTTGGAGTATCATGTCACTTAAAGTTTAAATTGTTCCAAATGGATGTCAAGAGTGCATTCTTAAATGGTTATCTTCATGAAGAAGTATATGTTGAACATCCAAAAGGATTTGTTGATCCTTCGTTCTCAGATCATGTGTTCAAACTAAAGAAGGCATTGTATGGTTTAACGCAGGCTCCAAGAGCTTGGTATGAGAGGTTGATTAAGTTTCTCATTAACCATGGTTATAGAAAGGGAGGAATTGACAAAACTCTCTTTGTCAAATAGAAATATGGAAAACTTATGATAGCTCAAATCTATGTGGATAATATTGTTTTTGGAGGGATGTCAGATAAAATGGTCCAACATTTTTTGAAACAGATGCAATCTGAGTTTGAGATGAGTTTGGTGGGTGAATTAACATTCTTTCTGGGGTTGAAAGTCAAGAAGATGGAAGACTCCATTTTTCTTTGTCAAAGCAAATATGCAAAGAACATTGTGAAGAAATTTGGATTGGAGAATGTCAACCATAAGCGAACTCTTGCTCCTACATACTTGAAGCTATCAAAAGATGAAAATGGGGTTAATATGGATCAAAGTTTATATAGAAGCATGATTGTAAGCCTTGTATATTGTTGTACCCAAAAATTTTCCCTCCCATTTTTACTCAATACATGACTCTAGAGGTCCTCAATTGCTCAAGGATGACCAAGAATGGACCAGACAAACTCTCCTCCTATGACAATGAACCTCAACTAGGGTTTCAATTTTAAGCAAGATGGGTGAGTCCCAAGGATCCCAAATGTTCTCAATTGTCCTAATATGTCCTCAAGATTATCCATGCCAAATTGCATGCCTTGAACAACAAGTTTGCTCAGTCAACTGCTCAAATGCCTGAAAATCAACTATACTAGGTCAAAAGTCAACTGTGGCCCAAATACAGTCAAACTTCAAGATTTTTGGTCAAAATCAACATTTTGAAGTGATATCCATCATTTGATCAAGGGTTGATCATGATTCCTCAAGAAATGCTCCCAACTCATCAAAAGTCAAAAATGGCAAATTAGGGTTTCTACAGGAAAAGTCAACCAAACTTTAACCAAGCATAACTTTCTCATACTTTATCAGAAAATTTTCCACCAAGGCTCATTTTGAAGAGAATCCAATTCCCTGCAACTTCTCTTCAGCCCTCAAGTTCAAGAAATTCCTCAATCAAGAGATACAAGCTCATACATTATAGGTCCTTTCAAAAAGTCAACAAAAACACCTTTTGGGTCAAAGCTCCTTACATGAACATGGAAGACTCAATGGAAATAAAACAAAAAATGTTGTTTAGAGGACATACTAAGCTCTCTAAAAAGTCCAATAACACCCTCTTAGGGTTAAAATTAAGAGAGATATGCATTGTTAAAGTTGACCAATTTTTGGAAAAATGCATGAAGCCAATATTGACCTAACTTGAATTTTTTCCAAATGGGCCCATGTTTTCATGCTTGAAACTTGTTCTTAACATGGCCCACAACCTTTGAGCTCACTCATACATTATCTAACTAATTTTACTATTTATTTTGATTTTTATTCATTAAAATTTAAATTAAATAAATAAATAATGGAAATCATGTGAGATATGATTTGAGAATCTTTTTCTCACCAAATAAAGGATGAGATGGGTTGGCATGTCAAAGCAAAACGCATGGGACAAAAGGAGAGAGAGAGAGAGAGAGAGAGAGAGAGAGAGAGAGAGAGAGAGAGAGAGAGAGAGAGAGAGAGAGAGAGAGAGAGAGAGAGAGAGAGAGAGAGAGAGAGAGAGAGAGAGATTTTCTTGAAATAGCAAGTTTTGATACAAATTAAAAACTCATATTCTTGCACTCAATGCCATGGATATTCTTCCACAAATGTTACCCTAATTTGATTTACTATATGTACACAACAAGTCTAAACCTAAGGCATACGAGCAGCAACCACAAAACAAGCATACCAAAGTGCAAAACTTCACAAGAATCGTGAAGGTTGAAAGCATCAATTCCAGCCTCTATTGATCCAAACAAAGGAGCCAATCTTCCTCTTGAGGTTCCCAGGAGCTTGTTTGAACCATTATTCAAGCCAGATCGTGGCAAGAAGCTTTCTTTCAAGCATCATCGATTTGGTATATTTTCATGAATTCAAACTTTTTGATCTTGCAATATAAATGAATTATTTGTACATACATGTGTTCATGCTAATATTTGTGACTGTCTAGAACCATTATATGTGAGATATAACGCAAGGATAAAGGTTTCCATTGTTAGGGAAAAGCTTCAGTGAAGCTTCATTTTCAATGATACAGGAACTTTCAGACAAAACAAACCCCACCATTGGAATCGCAAGGTCCTAATTAGCCCAACAGGGTTATTTTTATGCTTGTTTTCATTGAAATTCGCAGGTTTGAATTTTGTGCAATCGGAGGGGATGACTGGAGCCACCGTCTGGGGTGGCTTGACCGGCGAAGACCATGCGTGGCATATTAGGATGTAACAATTGGTCTATTCAAATTGCAGGGGACCCACTTGGCACGTGTGTTTTTCACAGTTAACATTAGGATTGGATTTGTTTTATATATTGATTAATGTGATTATATGAATGGAAGTATAGTCGTCCCAACGGTAGAGACAGCGCACTTAAGGCTTTTTATGTGTGCAAGGACAGGGGTTCGATCCCTGCCTCTTGCATATTAATTTTCTGAATATTTCTTGCAGATTCAGTGTCACGAAGGCAAGCGTGCGCACCATGTGTTCTATTCTCATCACCTTTGGATCCATCCAGTACCATATCTAATGCCCAGTGACGCTTCCCCATGGTGGACTTCCCAAGCATGTCTCTCACTGGATCTCACGCAAGCATGGGCCATCAAAGTTGGGCCTGGACAAATTTCAGCAATACACCCCTCCAATTGGGTTTCACACCCCCCTCAGGCCCATCTTCTATCCTTTATTTTATTTTATTTTTTTAATTAGTTTATATTTTCTATTCATTCATTTTTTCAATAAAATCATAAAAATCAAAAAATCATTAAAAAATAGGATTTGGAGTTTTTCTTAATAAAATTAATTTTTGCAAATTAATTTAATTAAACTTTAACATTTTTTTAATTAATTAAAATTAATTGGAGAAATTAGGTTAAACTTCTAATTTTTTCATAAAATACAAAAAATATTTTTAATGAGCAATTAGATTTTTTAGGGTTTAGAACTTTTTCCCGTCTTAATTTTTGCGCGTCATTACTTTTTTTCATACGATTATTTTTTATCATTTATGTAACTGCGTCCGATTTGTAATAGCTAAATTAGGGTTTTTATTTTCGCACTTTACTTTTAGTCCATTATTTATGTATCTACACCAAAGCCCTGTAATAGGTAGGAACTTTTATTTCTCGCTTTATATCTTCTTATATGCCTGCATGACAAGATTAAATCAAATAATCATTAGGTCACTAATTTCAAGATAAATATAACTGAAAAAATACACTGTTGCACACTTGCACCCTTAGGGTACTCCTCACTTTTGTTGCCTCGGAAAACAATGGTCATGTCCCTCAAACGTAGGGATATCTTAGCAAAGACCCTCAATCTAAAAGTCATCATAAAGATCATGGTCCCTTAACGTCCCTCGAGTTGCCTACGAGAAATGATCTTGTCCCTCGATGTTGCCTATATGATGACAGTCCCTTCGAAAAGCTAAGGTGTCCTTACATGTTGCCTTTAATGACCATAATCGTTCCTTTTGATAGTCCCTCAACATCCGACGATAGGGCTACCTACTCACTAATAGTAAGATAGCACTATCTAAAGGGTAGGAGGAAAAGAACATCCGTTTTCGAGTAGGTAGATAATTGTTAGGTACTTGCTCAAACCTGATTCTGTTTTTCACACTTACACACTTTTCAAAATACTTTTCAAAAAAACGCTCTATCACACTCTTGAGGACTGAGTTAAGAGTTACCATAAAGCAAACAAAATCTTTCAAAACACACAAACACAAACAGTTTTCAAAAATGAGCAAGTACCTAAGAGCCCGTGAAAAACCACAGATGGAAAGGGTGCTAACACCTTCCCTTTCCATAATCTACCCCCTTACTCAGAAAATCTCGAAAAAGGTATTTTTCTGTTCTTTTCACCCTTTCTTTTGTTGGATAAAAGAAAAGTCGATGGCGACTCTTTCTTACCGCAACATTTGTGAACAAAAAATGCAAATCAGTATAACAGTCAGTTCTGCCACCGTATCACAGAACTGGCGACTCTGCTGGGGAAAATAATAAATTGGGGTTTACCTTAGGGTCTAGATCATTTTAAAATTGCTTCTTTGTCTGTTTGATTGCTTTACTTTTAAGGGTATTGTTTGGGTTACTAAAGATCCTACACCCGAATCTGGGAAAACCTTTTAGGTAAGTAGGAATAGATCATGGAAACTATGTGGGGTATACCGACACGGTTGAAGTGATGGCTACATTGATGCGACACTTTGGTTGGTACTGGTATCCCTTGAGTTAATCAAGGAGAATACGGCATCACTGGTGGTGTTATGAAGCGTCAACTGACCTTAGAACCTTTAATTGAACAACTTGGCCATTAGGACGTAGTGAGATGGTCGTCTTTGGTGTATTGCCAAAGTCGGCAGATACTCGATGCTACACTCATTGAGATTTGACTCCCGAGTTTTGTTTGGTTGTAAGTCAGTTACCTATCGAACGAAACTTATGGGAAAGATCGGTGATATTGAGATCCCTTAGAACCCGGTTACTATTTATAGGACAGGTTAAACCAATCCAAACTTCAAGAGGGTATTACCTTAAAACCCATGCAAGCCTTAAAACTAAGGTCTTGGTGTGATTTGCTTGTGCTTGCTATATATGTGATTTCTTAGCATAATCATGACATCATAACATGGCCTATCATACTAACCATTTCAAGGATTTTCTTGGGCTTATCTTTGTCTTGTTTTTGTAGGACATGACATCCGCTCGCAGGAACACTATCCATGTCAACCTTGTGAAAGTACCTCCTCAACTCAAGGACTTAGCATCAAGGATTCCTGAAAGTTCTCCCTTTACTGAAAAACATGGTCAACTTCTCAACTTGGTCACTTCAAACCCTGATGAAGAAATGTTAAAGGTGCTCTTTCAATTCTTTGACCTGTTGCACCACTGCTTCACTTTTCCTGATTACTAGTTAGTGGCTACTATGGATGAGTTTTCTCAATTATTGGGGGTACCTATCCTTAATTGGCTACCATTCAACAGTATGGAAAGAGACCTAAAACCCGAAGAGATCGCTCAAGCTCTGTCTTTATAACGGTCTGATGTAGTGGCAAATTGGGAAACCAGAAGAGGTGTTCAAGGATTTCCAGTTAAGTTTCTATTTGAGAAAGCTCGCTATTTTTCGGATACCCTGGATTTACAAGCTTTTGAATAAGTGTTGGCCCTTCTTATATACGGGATGGTACTATTCCCTAACACTTACCAACTCATAGATGTGAATGCGATTAAGGTTTTTCTGTCACATAATCTGGTGCCTACCTTACTTGGGGATATTCTACACTCTCTGCATACTCTCACTCTAAAGAGAAGAGGGACCCTTATGTGTTGCACTCCTCTATTGGCTAGGTGGTTTATTTCGCATCTACCCCGGTCTGTTTTGAGAAATAAACAAGGTATGATATGGTCTCGTAGGTTGATGTCTCTTACACATTCGGATATTCAGTGGTGTTCTCACTCCTTGGAGAGTGTCACCATCATTGATCGATATGGGGAATTCCCTAATGTCCCTCTCTTAGGCATTAGGGGAGGAATCACTAATAATCCTTGCTTGGCGTTGCGATAGTTTGGTTATGCTAGAAGGGATGGTCCTCACGACGCACTCATCCAAGGAATCACATTTGACTATGAGAATGATGTTCAGGGTTATCGTAAAAGGTTCATTCGAGCTTGGGGCATGATAAACAGAGTTAACAGCAAGACACTGGGGCACAAGAATTCCATCCCTCTTGAGCCTTACTTCAAATGGGTGCGAGCTCGTGCTCAATGTCTTATGATGCCTTACCCCGCCATCTTACCTGTGATTATGGAGCCAATTGCTGAGGGAGACACTCCTTATATTGTTCTTCATCCTGACATGCCAACTGATTTTGAGGAGCTACGAAAATCTTGGATCCAACTCAAAGAAGAACGGGATACCTTCGAAACCCAAATCTACGTCAGCGAGAAGAAGGTTTTATAGCTCACTACTTCACGAAGAAAAGAGTATAAATGCTTACATTACACCAAAGAAGATGCACCAGTGGGAAGCTTGAGGCTCTTTTCTTAGAGAGTTATTTTTGCTTTGTTACCTCCTTTGTAAGCCCAAGGGGCATCATCGTGATCGATAAAACTTCTTAATATAATTAACATTTGTTCTCTTTCCTATTTAAGAAAATTTAAGTCTTAGAAATCCTTGAAAACATTGCATACATATATCATACATATCATTGCATAAGCAGGTTTCATAACAGGTCTCTCATGTTCTCGTTGTTTATCTCACCAATGGCTCTCAAACAAGATAACATATATCTCCAAACTCAAGAGGCTCAGTTAATAGAAATGTTCCTAAACTTATCTAAGGGGAAGGAAGAGTTGAAAGCACTCCTTGCTGGGAACCTAGCAAAGAAAAATCCTGAAGACAATAAGGATGAACGGTTGGAACAACTGCAATCTGAGGTTGAAGTAATAAGAACCCAGATGCTGGGACAGATGGCTCTTATCCAAGGCCTAGCCTGGGGACAAGAAGAGCTGAGAGCCCTTATCAGCAAACTTCATCAAGACGGATGCAACTGTATGAAGAAAATAGTCGAGGTTGGGGATCAAGTTATTGATCAACCTCCGAGAAGACAAGAGGTCAGTTTCGTGAAGAGTGGACCTTTCCAAATTTCTACTACATCACGGCTCCAACAACAACCTCGCCAAAAACAATGGGTTAATCAGAGTAAGCTAGATACACCCAAGAGGCTATATACCAAACTCAACATGCCGTTGTCTCAAGCTTTACAACACATATTAAGGATGAATCTGATTACGTTGGTAGGGCCTCATTTGAATCCCAAGACTTCTTCCCCTAACTACAATCCTGATGCAAGGTGTGCATATCACTCCAACAGTTCAGGGTATGACACTGATGATTATTGGATGTTGAAATATAAAATTCAAAACTTGATTGATGAAGGAGTGCTGGAGTTCACACAAGACGATCAGGCCGAGTTCTTCTGCCATCCTTCCAAGGCACGCCATCTGAAGTGACAAAGTCAGACGAAGAAGCTTTTGTTCATTAGAATTTTCAATTTGTAATTTTCTTTTGATTGTTCAAACATTTATTTATGTCAAACCTTGTTATTTCATCTTGCATATGTTTGTCTTGAATCAATTCATTCTTTTTCACTATGCTGAAGCTATGATTTTACTTCCTTTTTGTGATATTCAACTCTTGATTGAAAGTCGTAAGCTTTTAGAGGGAGGATGACGAAAATGATACCATTATCTCTACAGTATGATTTTGAACAGACCCCGCTAATGATGCACAGGCGTTGTTTCAAATCCTAAACAATGGAGTTATAAGGAAGATAATGCCTAGTCAACCCCTTTGATCCAAAGAAGTAGGATTTTTTATTTTCCCACAAATTAAAACCCTTAATCATAACCCGGGGCAGAGTAGCTTTCTCAGTTAATTCAGAGGTGCATTCAGTCGCAAGCTCATCCTTCATACACGATAAATAGTGTAGAAGATACCTTCCAAAATATGGTGATGGTTCCGCATAATCATCAAAGCAGACAGTCATTATTTTTCAAAATAAAAGTCCGCTAAGTCAAAACCTATGAAGGAGACTTAAGAAAAAAACTGGGGCATCCCGCTTACTGTAAACACAAAAGAAACAATTCAGGCAAAAGTATGGATAATAAAATTTTAAAAAAAAAAGAGGTACTACAAATCCTCAACAAAAGAAAAGGTTACAAAAATGACTGCCTTCTCAAACAAATATTCAATTTCCGAACCATCACCAAGTATCCGAGCAAAGATTCTAGACTCAATTGGGATCTAAACGCACAATTAACTAAGCATGGGACTGAAGAACATCACAAAGAGCAGGTCTGGTACAAATAAAATTTGAGCCTTTATCCTTTGTTTCTTGAACCGTGAACCAGGCCACGTTATAACCCTTAAAAGTCCTAGCTGAAGCATGGGTTAGTTCGAAAGCATATTGTTACAAAAGGTATCCTGACTCCTGTAGGGTTCACTATAAATCCTGAGTTGACATCACACTTTTACAAAATTTTTTTGTTTTACTAAAAAATGAATTTTCAAACTTCAAGACAGACATAAGCTTTGCATTCTTAAAATACCATTATTTGCATATGACTATTTGTTCAACAGTAGAGAAATTCGCACAACGGATATTCGATGAACAGAAATCTTCTCAGTGGACAGAATCACATCAGATGGATAGGCATTCCAGTTATAGGCCTTTCATAATTAAGGGGCATAGCATGGTGTCCAACTGATTTGGGGCAGTCAAGTCAAGGTTCAAGGAATCTCTCAAAAATGCCAAATAGCCAGGGGCATATCTCCATCTGAATCACTTGGGGCATTGGACATGAATTCTGGTAACGAATCTTGTACGATCAAACAAACACCTTCTGGAAGTGTGACAACACTTAATACTAAGGACAATGACAATTCTCTGCACCCAGTGAACATGGACATAGTCAGAAAAGACTACGCACGAAAAAGACCCGCTAGGTTAACAAGACTAGGCAAAAATAAGGGCATCCCAACGAACTAAAAGAGTTCGGGCAAAAATTAGGGATATATACAAAAATTCTGCACCCGGCAAGTCGAAAACCTAAAAAGGCGGCTTGAGAAAAAAAGGGTATCCCGGTGAACTGAAAACTCGAAAGGGCGGTCCAGGCAAAAGTTAGGGATTAAAAACGTACGACTATGTCCCATCATCTTGTCACTTTCCTATCAATATAAGACTTATCATCCTGATCAGCATTTACCAAGCACCCCATGAGTGGGGATGACACTCAAACCATCCACAAAGCCTTCCAGCGGGTACAGGGGCAGAGACATTTTAAGACGAAGTCACCATTACATACGACCCTGTGACGTCTATGTTCCCCACATAGTAGAAACGATCAAGTGTTGACTTCTCCTTCCCCAAGCAGGAATTACTTCCTCCATCAAAGTTCCTTCAGAGAGCCGAAATCTATATTCCTTAGCTGAGTTTTTATAATTTCAAACAATTTATAAAACCTCCTCTGGGGTAGAGTTTATTTCTCAAACTGTGGAAGCTCATTCCCCAACAGAGTTTATTTCTCTACATCGACAAAATCTTCCAACAAAGCATTATCTCTCTCCACAAAGTCAATCCCTGGAAGAATATCCTCAAACAAGAGGAAATCTCTGGAAAATCATATCCATTCATAATCCTCAGCAGAAACGAAGGATTCTGCTTCCCAATACTCTTCGGCAGCAGTCAGGGATTTATTTTCCCAGTCTAAGAAATATTGCAATATCATCCCATATTCATACATCATGGCATGCGCATACACATCGCATACAACATAATCTAATTTATTTTAAGAACAACATCACAATGCATTTCATACATCATGGCATGCACATACACATCGCATACAGCATAATCTCATTTATTTTGAGACCATCATCATAATACATTTCATACATCATGACATTGCATATGACTAACTCTTTACCTTTTTCAGGGAAAGATCAAATCAACAAACACCGCTGACTACTTACATGACCCGGTAATCTTCTCAAAAGCTACGTCTAACAAAGGGCTATTTCAGTATTTTCCTCAGAAATAGATTCTCAAAAGACCTTCGCTGGTTCAGTCAGATCGATACTAAGATCTTTTTTATTTCTATTCCGGTTAAAGATATTTCAAGACTTTTGTCTGGTTCAATTGAATCAATACTAAGATTCTTCTGATTTCCACTCCAGTCAAAGTTAAACCAAGACCTTCTCTGGTTCAGTTAGATCGACACTAAGATCTCTCTGATTTCTATTCCAGTTGAAGATATTCCAAGACTTTTGTTTGGTTCAGTTGAATCGATACTAAGATTCTTATGATTTCCATTCCAGTCAAAGTTAATTAAAGACCTTCTCTGGTTCAGTTAGATCGACACTAAGATCTCTCTGATTTCTATTCCAGTTGAAGATATTCCAAGGCTTTCATCTGGTTCAGTTAAATCGATACTAATATTTTTCTGATTTCCATTCCAGTCAAAATTAATTAAAGACCTTTCTCTGGTTCAGTTAAATTGACACTAAGATTTTTCTGATTTCTATTCCAGTTAAAGAAACTATGAAGCCTGGACCCGACCAGATAACAGTTAACATCATGGATGAAGCCCAGAATTCGATCGGATAGTAGTCAATCAACAGTTCAAGACGCTGAAGCATGGATTTCGACCAGATAATAGTTTAAGAAACTGCAAAGCTTGGAGTATGACCAAATAACAGTTTAATCTCATTTCCCTAATAAGTCGTTGTGAAGCCTGGAATACGACCAAATAGCAGTCAGCCTTATTATCCTCAACAAGTCACTGTGAAGCCTGGATCCCGACCAGATAGCAGTTCACTTCCGTCTCTTCAATCAAGATATGATTCCCCGGTAGAGTAATGGACAACTGAAGCTTCTAAACTCTATTCCCCAAAACAGAGACCAACATTCCTCAGCGGAGTCCTCCTAAATAACATGAACATGGATTCCCACAAAGGAGTATCTCATGAAATCAACATTTCTCGGGATGGCATCTCTAACCCATCTTTGATGACTCTCTGTCACATTCTCTAGATGACATCTCTAATCCCATCTCTGATGACTCTTCTGTTATCTTCTCTGAATGGCATCTATAAGCCCATTCCCGATATTATCTACATAGTCAAGTATCATTTCAGACGAGTGCAAATTTCTGGGCACTCTAGTGTTCAATCATCTTCCACCTTCAGATCACGAAAGGCAGACTAGCCAATCTAGATCCTCAAGTTTAAGAAGATTTAACAGGGCTAGATGTTATACCCCAAAATTTTCCCTCCCATTTTTACTCAAGACATGCCTCTAGAGGTCCTCAATTGCTCAAGGATAACCAAGAATGGACCAGACAAACTCTCCTCCTAAGGCAATGAACCTCAACTAGGGTTTCAATTTTAAGCAAGATGGGTGAGTCCCAAGGATCCCAAATGTTCTCCATTTTCCTAATATGTCCTCAAGATTATCCATGCCAAAATTCATGCCTTGAGCAACAAGTTTGCTCAGTCAACTGCTCAAATGCTTGGAAATCAAATGTATTAGGTCAAAAGTCAACTAAGGCCCAAATACAGTAAAACTTCAAGTATTTTGGTCAACATCAACAGTTTTAAGTGATATACATCATTTGATCAAGGGTTGATCATAATTCCTCAAGAAATGCTCCCAACTCATCAAAAGTCAAAAATGGCAAATTAGGGTTTATATAGGAAAAGTCAACCAAACTTTCACCAGGCATAACTTTCTCATACTTTATCAGAAATTTTTCCATCAAGGCTCATTTTAAAGAGAATCCAATTCCCTACAACTTCTCTTCAACCCTCAAGTTCAATAAATGCCTCAATCAAGAGATACAAGCTCATACATTATAGGTCCTTTCAAAAAGTCAACAAAAACACCTTTTGGGTCAAAGCTCCTTACATGAACATGAAAGACCCAATGGAAATAAAACAAAAAGTTTGTTTAGAGGACATCCTAAGCTCTCTAAAAAGTCCAAGAAAACCCTCTTAGGGTTAAAATTGAGAGAGATATGAATTGTTAAAGTTGACCAATTTTTGGAAAAATGCATGAAGCCAATATTGACCTAACTTGAATTTTTTCCAAATGGGCCCATGTTTTCATGCTTGAAACTTGTTCTTAACATGACCCATGACCTCTGAGCTCACTCATACATTATCTCAAAAAAATTTCTATTTATTTTGATTTTTATTCATTAAAATTCAAATTAAATAAATAAATAATGGAAATCATGTGAGATATGATTTGAGAAACTTTTTCTCACCAAATAAAGGATGAGATAGGCTGGCATGTCAAAGCAAAATGCACGGGACAAAGGAGAGAGAGATTTTCTTGAAATAGCGAGTTTTAATACAAATTAAAAACTCATATTCTTGCACTCAATGCCATGGATATTCTTCCACAAATGTTACCCTAATTTGATTTATTATATGTACACAACAAGTCTAAACCTAAGGCATACGCACATCAACCACAAAAGAAGCATACCAAAGTGAAAAATTTCACAAGAATCGCGAAGGTTGAAAGCATCAATTCCAGCCTCTGTTGATCTAAACAAAGGAGCCAATCTTCCTCTTGAGGTTCCCAGGAGCTTGTTTGAACCATTATTCAAGCCAGATCGTGGCAAGAAGCTTTCTTTCAAGCATCACCGGTTTGGTATATTTTCATGAATTCAAACTTTTGATCTTGCAATATAAATGAATTATTTGTACATACATGTGTTCATGCTAATATTTGTGACTGTCTAGAACCATTATATGTGAGATCTACCGCAAGGATGAAGGTTTGCCATTGTTAGGGCAAAGCTTCAGTGAAGCTTCGTTTTTAATTATACAGGAACTTTCAGAAAAAACAAACCCCACCATTGGAATCGCAAGGTCCTAATTATCCCAGTAGGGTTATTTTTATGCTTGTTTTCATTGAAATTCGCAGGTTTCAATTTTTATGCAATCGGAGGGGATGACCGGAGCCACCGTCTGGGATGGCGTGATCGGCGAAGACCATACGTGGCATATTAGGATGTAACAATTGGTCTATTGAAATTGATGGGGACCCACTTGGCACGCGTGTTTTTCACAGTCAACATTAGGACTGGATTTGTTTTATATATTTATTAATTTGATTATATGAACGGAAGTACAGTCGTCCCAACGGTAGAGACAGCACACTTAAGGCTTTGTATGTGTGCAAGGGCAGGGGTTCGTTCCCTGCCTCTTGCATATTATTTTTTTGAATATTTCTTGCAGATTCAGTGTCACGAAGGCAAGCGTGCGCACCATGCGTCCCATTCTCATCACCTTTGGATCCATCCAGTACTAGATCTAATGCTCAGTGACACTTCCCTATGGTGGACTTCCCAAGAATGCCCCTCACTGGATCTCACGCAAGCATGGGCCATCAGAGTTGGGCCTGGAAAAATTTCAGCAATACACCCCTCCAATTGGGTTTCACACCCCCCTCAGGCCCATCTTCTTTCCTTTATTTTATTTAATTTTTGTTAATTAGTTTATATTTTCTATTCATTCATTTTTTCAATAAAATCAAAAGAATCAAAAAAGTCATTAAAAAATAGGATTTAGAGTTTTTCTTAATAAAATTAATTTTTGCAAATTAATTTAATTAAACTTTAACCTTTTTTTCATTAATTAAAATTAATTGGAGAAATTAGGTAAACTTCTAATTTTTTTCTTAAAATACAAAAAATATTTTTAATGAGCAATTATATTTTTTAGGGTTTAGAACTTTTACCAGTCTTAACTTTTGCGCGTCATTACTTTTTTTCATATGATTATTTTTTATCATTTATGTAACTGCGCCCAGTTTGTAATAGCTAAATTAGGGTTTTTATTTCCGCACTTTACTTTTCGTCCATTATTTATGCATCTACACTAAAGCTTTGTAATAGCGTAGGAACTTTTATTTCTCGCTTTATATCTTCTTATATGCCTGCATGACAAGATTAAATCAAATAATCGTTAGGTCACTAATTGCAAGATAAATATAACTAAAAAAACACACTGTTGCACACTTGCACCCTTAGGGTACTCCTCACTTTGGTTGCCTCGGGAAAAAATGGCCATGTCCCTCGAATGTAGGTATATCTTAGCAAAGACCCTCAATCTAAAAGTCATCATAAATATCATGGTCCCTTAACATTCCTCGAGTTTCCTACAAGAAATGATCTTGTCCTTCGATGTTGCCTATATGATGACAGTCCCTTCGAAATGCTAAGGTGTCCTTACATGTTGCCTTCAATGACCATAATCGTCCTTTTCGATAGCCCCTCAACATCCGACGATAGGGCTACCTACTCACTAATAGTAGGATAGCACTATCTAAAGTGTATGGGAAAAGAACATCCTTTTTCGAGTAGGTAGATAACTGTTAGGTACTTTCTCAAACCTGATTCTCTTTTTCACACTTACACACTTTTCAAAATGCTTTTCAAAAAAACGCTCTAGCACACTCTTGAGGACTGATACAAGAGTTACCATAAAGCAAACAAAATCTTCCAAAACACACAAACACAAATAGTTTTAAAAAATGAGCAAGTACCTAAGAGCCCATGGAAAACCACAGATGGAAAGGGTGCTAACACCTTCCTTTTCCATAATCTACCCCCCTTAGAAAATCTCAAAAAAGGTCTTTTTCTGTTCTTTTCACCCTTTCCTTTGTTGGATAAAAGAAAAGTCGGTGGCAACTCTTGCTTACTGCAACATTTGCGAACAAAAAACATAAACCAGTATAACAGTCGACTCTGCCACCTTATCATATATATCTTACAGCAAACAGGCCATACATAGTTTTTACTGTTGGAGTTTGTGTTAGATATCAAGCAACACCCAAAATGAGTCACATCAATCAAGTCAAGAGAATTTTGAAGTATGCGAATGGTATATGCGTGTATAGAATATTGTATTCTCATAGCTCAAATTCAAAGCTTGTGGGATATTGTGATGCTGACTGGAATGGTAGTGCTGATGATAGGAAGTGCACCTCTGGTGGATGTTTCTTCTTTGGAAACAATTTGATTTTATGGTTCAGCAAGAAATAAAATTGTGTATCTCTATTTACAACTGAAGTTGAGTACATTGTTGTAGGAAGTAGTTGTTCTCAACTTGAATGGATTAAATAGATGTTATCTTAATACAGTGTCACACAAGATGTCATGACATTATTAAGTGACAACTTGAGTACTATTAATATTTTCAAAAATCTTATTCAGCATAGTAGAACTAAGCACATTGATATCAGGCATCATTTCGTTAGAGAGATTGTTGAAGACAAAGTCATAACTCTTGAGCATGTTAGCACTGGAAATTAGCTTGCTGATATTTTTACTAAAGCTCTAGATGCAGTTCAGTTTGAAAACTTGAGAAAGAGACTAGGGATTTGTATCTATGAGGAATTATAGCAATTAATGCTACATTTGTGAGTTAATAAAATTCTTCAATCATACCTGTGATATAGTGGCAGAACCGACTGTTAATACTAGTTTGCATTTTCTGTTCACAAATGTCGCGGTAAGCAAGAGTCGCCACTGACTTTTCTTTTATCCAATAAAGGAAAGGGTGAAAAGAACAGAAAAAGACCTTTTTCGAGATTTTTTGAGTAAGGTGGTAGATTATGGAAAAGGAAGGTGCTAGCACCCTTTCTATCCGTGGTTTTCCACGGGCTCTTAGGTACTTGCTCATTTTTCAAAACTATTTTCGTGTTTGTGTGTTTTGAAAATTGTTTTGAAAATGCCTTAGTGCGGAGATCCGCTTTGTGATAACTCTTATATCAGTCCTCAAGAGTGTTGACAAGGCGAATGTTTTTGAAAGTGTTTTAAAATGTTTTTGTGTAGGTGCAAAAATTTATTTTGAGCAAGCATCTAAGGACTTATCTACTTATACTCGAAAAGGTCGTTCATTTCTTCCTAACCTTTAGACAGTGTTATCCTACTATTAGTGAGTAGGTAACCCTATCGTTGGATGTTAAGGGACTATCGAAAGGGACGTTATGGTCATTGAAGGCAACATGTAGATATACCTTAGCAATTCGAAGGGACTGTCATCATATATTCGTAGGCAACATCGAGGGACAAGATCATTTCTCGTAGGCAACACGAGGGACAGTAAGGGAACATGATCTTTATGATGACTTTAACCGAGGGTCTTTGCTAAGGATATCCCTACGTTCGAGGGACATGGTCATTATTTTTCCGAAAGCAACAAGTGAGGTTACTCTAGAGATGTGAGTGTGCAATTAATTCAATTCGATTATTTATCTTGCAATTAAGGTTTTCTATCGTTCATTTTTATCTTTCCATACAATCCTATTAATCTAAGTATTGCATAAAATATAGTAGCAGAAGGTAAAGGCGAAAATGTAAACCTAAGCTATTACAGAGCTTTGGGGCAGTTACATAATAGTGAAGAGTGCGGAAAAGAAATCCTAAAACTATTACATCCCGGAAGTAATTATATGATAATGATAAAAAAAAGGGAAAAATAAAGCTACGTTATTACAGTTGAACGCGCCTTATACATTTTATCTAGAAAAATAGAAATAAGATGAAAATAGCTAAGAAAATATTTTGGTAATTTTTTATGAAAAAATGACTTATGATAATTAATTAAATAAATCTAAAAAACCTAATTAATTTTAATTAATAAAAAATGTTAATTTTGAAAAAAGTTAATTAAAATACCTAAAACCTAATTAATTTTAATTAATAAAAAAAAGGTTAATTTTGAAAAAAAAAAGGTTAATTAAAAAAACCTAAAACCTAATTAATTTTTATTAAAAAAAGGTTTTAAAAAAAGCTTATGTTTAATGATTAACAAAAAAGGATTAAGTTTGCCAAAAAAATAGATAGAGGAAGAAGCATCAATGGAAAATAGGGTTAGAAAATACAAATAATATAAATGTCAGGGGTGGGTGTTGAACCAAAAATTAATTTAAAATCTAAAATTAAATTTTTAAAAAAAAACCTAAAATTAAATTTTAAAAAACCTAAAATTAATTATTCGAGTTTATTATGAAAAATCAAAGATTTGTGAAAAATGTTAGATTTTATGAAAAAGGTTTTAAACAGAAAGAAAAATAGGTAAAAATAGAATGAAAGAAAACCAAAACCAATAGGGGTGGGTGTTGAACCCACGCCCTTAACCTCCTCAGGATGTCTGCCTTTCCATGTATTGGTGGTTATTATGATTCGACATCGGTGTTTTGTAATAACCCTGCATGGGACCATGTCTAAATCTGCAGCATTGAATCTCATAAACACATTAAATAAATTACTATATCGTGAAATACAAAGAAAGCAAATATATGAAATTTTGTAATGTTAAAACCGATATGGCATGTATGAATGTTTCTACACCCTTTTGATCATGGAGATCAAACCAGCCTTACCCTTACTGAAGAAGTAGTGCGATGGGGGTTTGTAACAAGGATGACTTGTTTGTAGTGAGATGGAGGTTTGTAACAAGGATGGCTTGTTTGTAGTAAGATGGGGGTTTGTAACAAGGATTTCAAGATTTTTAGGGTTATTGAAAGAATTTGATATTTTGACAGGGTTGTGGCAAAGGTTTTTTTTTTCGTTCTGTTTGTGTGAAAATAATGAGATTATATAATCTATATTAGAGCAAAGATATGGGCTTTGAATGTGCAATTGGGCCTCCAATAACCACAAGCAATAGTGTAGATTTTTATTCATTTGAGTTTGACACGTTCCAGGCTAAATTGCAGGGACTTAAGTGAAATTTTTGAAGTTGAAATGTGAGAATAAAATGTATCTGACATCTAAATCCTCTCCGAAAATGGGCTCAATCAGATAAACGGTAAATTAGTTATGAATTTTGGAAGTTTTGGCTCAGACAAACTTATTTTAGACTCTAGTGTCAACTCTGACACGTTCTTCAATAAAAAAACTGGTATTGATCGGAGCAGAAAACGGTCTCGACCTTTGTAGAAAAGTTACAAATATTTGAGTCAGTGACCTTGTGTAAGAATATGGGCCCGATCCGATAAAAATTGACCGAGTTATGAATTTTCGAAGTTTCGACCCAGATGAAATAATATTCAGCATTCAGGGTTTTCGGCGCGTCACGCACACTCTGGGAAAAAAACGAAGGCCTTTTAGATATCGTTCGAACTCGATACATCATGTGAAAATGTAGACAAATCAATTTGTGAAATGTTTGCACCAGAACCAGCTCGATACGATGAAAGTCGCCCAAGTTATGATTTTTTGAACATGACACAAATAAACTTCTGTCACAAATTTTCGATATGAAAATATTTGATAAATTCGCATTTTTGAAGACCTTCTGATTGAAATTAGCTTCCAGTCGTGAGAGATGAAAACCTAGATGACGTCAAGACGGAATTTTGACCACTGGGACGGGTTCAAAATGAGCCACGATATTCAAGTTATGAATTTTTTAGTGTGTAAAAACTGCACTTTCAGCACACTTTTTCACCATATTTCTTCGAGAAAAATCGCATATTCGGAGACCTTCTTTAAAGAATTGGATCTCGAGCCGAACCTTAATTTGAGAATATGTTATCAGGGATATCTTGGCGAAAGAACACCTGAATATGACGTACCGGGTTGGACTTGTGAATCTTTGAACCCCGAATCGTTGTGAAACGGCGAACCGGTCTTCAGCACAGAAAATACTCTGAGAACATCCATTGGCGAAATAAACGACACTTGTAAACTGACGAAGCTTTCTAAATATACCTTGATTACATAACCATAAAACCAATGATATGCATGTATGTAATAATGAAATGTAAGCCAAAAAGGTCGAAATAAAGAGGGTAAATTTTGGGGTAGAATAATACCATATACATCTTGGTATTTTATTGGCTATGTATAGTGTTAAGAATAGGAAATCTCCTTTATCTTTGCATTATAGTGTGTTTCGTGGAACACATGTTCCAGACTTTGTTGTGACATCTTCCCAGGTGAAGATCCTTTTGACAGAAGTAATGATGCTAGTGTTGTTGGTGAAATTATTGCATCTCCAGATGCTAATGCTGACAGAGAAGAAGAAGAGAATGAGATTGTTACTGATGAGGATGCATGATTATTTCTTTTGTAAATATTTTTGGTTTTTCTTTGTGTACTTGTTTTTATTTCTTTATGATTGTGTAAGGGTTAAATGCCCATGATATGTTTAGAATTTTGTGCTAATGTGTTGTTGTTGGTTAGTTACTCACCTTTGTCATATTATGGCTAAAAAGGGGGAGTAAATTTGTGTGTGATCTAACCATTATTTGATTGATGCTATTGAGGGGGAGAATTTTTTATTTTGTGAAGTGGTACTTGGCAGGTTTTGAAGGGGAGTTCTAGTTCTGGACTGCTGTGAAGAGTTGTTAAACATGATGCTTTGTCAGCTCTGCCTCTGATATTAATTAGTGTTTGATTTATTTTCAAACATGAGATGTTTTTGATGTTTTTGTGTGCAAGAAGTTTTAAGTTGTTTTAGCCAAAATAAGCCAAGGTGGGAGATTGTTAAGTCTCTATTTTGTGATTGGCATTATGTTTGGTAAAACTAACTTAGCAGAAACATGTTGAAATAAGATGTCCTATCAACTGAAGAAACATGTTGAATAAGATGTCATGTGCAGGATCATTCGATATTACGCATGTGTACAGCTAGACAATTGGATGTTTTAGTTTATTTCAGATGCATAATATTCTGGGAATATTATGTTATTCTATGTGGCACTCAGTTTAAGGATTAAGAGTTTCAAGCTGAATTCAAGGAATATTCTTAGTTTCTAATTATGGAGATAAATTAGAAAACTAATGATTGAAGTCCTATTTTTATGCAGAAGATTCTATAGGTTTTTAGAAGTTGATTTGCTATGTTTTTGAAGCTCAATCCAGTCCATAAGATTGTTCTAAATAAATTGTCATAAACCTAGTTTTTGTGTGGAACTTACGTGTATTTTTGTTATGGTTTGTGTGTGTTAATTGTGAGCCTCTCTAATATCATCTTGATAAAAGAGTAGGAGTGTTTGTTGAGTTCTAAGTTCTATTAGTCATTCTAAAGCTTTTAAGCAGTGAATGATTGTGTGTTTTTGAAGGTTGTCTTCATATTCTTTTGAACTGTGTTCTTGCCACTGTTTGTGACGGATTTGAGAAGGGTCTCATACGTAGGTGAGTCTTACGTAGAAGTTAAGAAAGGGTAGTGATTAAGTGAGTAGATTGTAAACTAGGTGAAAGTTTGTTATGGGTCTACAAATTGATAATATATAGTTGACTTCGTCCCTGACTTGGTAACCCCCAGAGTAGGTGTTGTTGTAAACCGAACCGGGTTAACAATTTAGTATGTTCTTTACTTTCCTACATTGTTTTATTGTGTTATATTTTTTATTGCATTGTTGTTCAGAGACCAGTGTCTCGACATCTCTTAGGACATATGAGATCTGACTACCAAAATTTCAACTAGAATCAACTCCCATTACAATAGGATGGCCCTTTCAATTCACTTTAAGTTTCCAACAGTCTTTATCCATTATTACTTGAAGTCTTTATATAAACATGAAGTCAGCAAAAAGAAGAGAGTCAATCAATCAATACTAGAATGGTTATGAGAAAGGGAGTTAATAATGCGAGTTGTAACTACTCTAGTAGGAAAGAAAAGAAAAGATCGCCCTTGTTGTATAGTGTGTTATTATCCGATATGCAATCCTTCATCTAATAACCTTTTTCATATCTCGTATTAGGGATACTGTGATACGGTGGCAGAACTGACTGTTTAATGCTGGTTTGCATTTTTTGTTTGCAAATGTCGCGGTAAGCAATAGTCGCCACCGGATTTTCTTTTATCCAACAAGGAAAGGGTGAAAAGAACAGAAAAAGACATTTTTTCGAGATTTCTAAGTAAGGGGGGTAGATTATGGAAAGGGAAGGTGTTAGCACACTTTCCATCCATGGTTTTCCATGGGCTCTTAGGTACTTGCTCATTTTTTGAAATTACTTGTGTTTGTATGTTTTGAAAAGCTTTGAAAATGCCTTAGTGCGGCGATTCACTTTATGGTAACTCTTGTATCAGTCCTCAAGAGTGTGATAAAGTGTTTTGAAAACTTTGTTTGAAAAGTGTTTGAAAATGTGTAAAAAGGATCATTTGAGCAAGTACCTAACAGTTATCTACCTAATCGAAAAAAGACTATTCTTTTCCTCTTATCCTTTAGACCGTGTTATCCTACTATTAGTGAGTAGGTAACCCTAGCCGTTAGATGTTGAGGGACTATCAAAAGAGACGTAATGGTCATTGAAGGCAACATGTAAGGATACCTTAGCATTTCGAAGCGACTATCAATCATAAGATCATTTCTCGTAGGCAACTCGAGGGACGTTCAGGGACTATGATCTTTATGATGACTTTAAACTGAGGGTCTTGGCTAAGAGTATCCTTACGTTCGAGGGACATGACCATTGTTTCCGACGCAACCAAGTGAGGTATACCCTAGGGGTACAAGTGTGCAATAGTGTTCTTCTTTCAGGTATTTTTATCTTTGATATTAGTGATCTAAGATTGATTGATTAAGCATACACGCCTAGGTTGCTAACAATTATATACAAGTATATACAAAATATAAAAGCGAGAAAATAGAGGTCCTATGTTATTACAAGGCTTTGGTGTAGGGACATAGGGGATTAACTGAAAGTAAAAATGCGGATATTAAAACCCTAATTAAGCTATTACAAACCGGACGCAATTACATAAAAATAATCATATAAAAAGGTAATGACGCGCAAAAAATTAAGACGGAAACAAGTTTTAAACCCTAAAAATCTAATTGCTCATTGAAAATGTTTTTTGATGTTTTATGAAAACAATTAGAAGTTGAACCTAATTTTTAACTAATATTAAATTTAAAAAAAAAAGGTTAAAGTTTAATCAAATTAATTTGCAAAATTAATTTTATTAAGAAAAATTCTAAATCCTAATTTTTATGATTTTTTCTGATTATTTATGATTTTATTGGAAAAAATGAATGAATATAAAATATAAACTAATTAACAAAAACTAAAATTAAATAAAATAAAGGGAAGAAAAATGGGCCCGGATCGAAGAGGCTTTGGTTACCCTTTGATCCAGGGGGTTGATCGAAGGTGCCTGCGAGACTGCACGCCTGGGGTATTCGATCTGGATATGGCATCCTTCGATCTAGAATTCTGCAAAGAATTTGTTAGAAAAAACACAAAATATATGACCTGGGTATCGAAGTCAGGTCCTTTTCGCTGCAGACACCTTCCTCACCAACCTGGTCGAAAGATATTTATTGGTAGAAACGAATCTGCAAGGTTACGTTAGAAGAAAAACACAATATTTAACTTAAATATCTAATTTGCGCACTCAGTGGCCCCCTATGGTGATAACCCATCGAAAACAAACTACAGTTGTACAAATCAAAGGTAAGCTCAGATCGTGCCCCAACAATGGCACGATCTCAATCCTGCCTTTTTGCTCACATGTAACACACTCAAACAAACATGAATATTAGCAGTAATATGTATATATGTTCAACATGAATTTAAATCACATCTAACAAGTTTGAGATGGAGGTTGCGTGCAAAACCGACTTTGAGTTTGACAATCTTTGGTAACTTTGTTGAATCTCGTGGGGCGGGCAGCGTTTTCTTCTAAGGCAGCCTCCGTGCGTTTTTTCTGTCCTTTTTTCTTTGTGAGCATGAGGTTTATATAGACAAAGGAATTTAGGTTAATATTTGTGTATCAAATCTTGGCCCATTATGATGAAGAGATTTGATTTGATTTCTTCATAAAGACTTTCTATATTTGATTCAATCACGTGCTAATCTGCTTTCATACATTACTGCCAGCCTGTTATGAGTTGTTTGGGCCTCCAACATGATGAAAATCGAAAGCTGACCTGCCCCTGCAGGTCCACTTCCCTTCGAATTTTCTTTCTTCAATGGCTTTAAAGTCCAATTTGAATTAATCCAGCTTCGATGTCACAGCCCCTTCGATTGAGACTCCTTCTGCTTCGATTGCATATTTGCAAGGACAACATGCCATTTTGAACTTGGGGTGAACCTGGACAGGTTAGGATATGTGTTTTTGCTTAGTCATGCTAGCCTACTTCATTTCTTCGAATTTTCCTTCTTTGCCAGCCGTTCGAGCCAATCAAGACTTTCCCTAGTAGAACCTTGTTCTCCTTAATGGTTCTGAGTCGAATTGTGCCAACTTTAATACTAGGGCTCCTTCGATTGAACCACCCTTTGCTTCGATTTCCTTTCCTTTTGAAGAAAATTCCCTATTAGGCAACTTCGACCAGCTCTTGGCCTTGTGATGAGTCTAAGTTTTGATTCGAAGTATTCAAAACTTCCTTCATCAAAGCATCTTAGATTAAGACAAACTCTGCACTGAAATTCCATTCGAAGGTCATTTCATTTGATGTTCTGATTGAGGTAAAGTCTAAAGTTCTAGTCGAAGGACCTTTTGGAATGCCAATCGAAGGGCCTTTGTCCATACCAATCGAAGGACCTTTGTTAAAATGTCAATCGAAGGATACTTGTTAACATGCCAATCGAAGGACAATGTTACAATGCCAATCGAAGGACATTGTTATAATGCCAATCGAAAGGTTCTTTTTTTTGGATGCCATTCGAAAGACATTATTAAAATGCCAATCGAAAGACATTGTTAACAGGCCAATCGAAGGACCTTTGTCCATGCCAATCGAAGAGTGCTATGCAGATGCTAATCAAAAGGAATTTTGGAGGTGCCAATCGAAAGGCGCTTTGGAGATGTCAATCGAAGGAAACTTAGAAACATCACTCACCAATTTTCCTTTTCTTTAGGAAAAAGTTTGTGGCCAACCATGTAGTGGGAAATCTTGGGAAACATGAGAGGGAAAATTTTGGGGTACAACAAATACCTTTTACGAGCATACATATTGTTGTACCCCAAAATTTTCCCTCTCATTTCTCAAGGCATTTCTCACAAAGGGCTCCCAAAAATTCAAGCTTACACAAATACATTTGGATTTTTCAGCATCAAGATTAAAGAGAAAATTGCTAAAAGAGACAAAATAGATGAAAATGCTCTTTTTGACAAAATTGAAGGAAAAACAAGTTCTCTTCGATTTTACATCCTTCGATTGGGCACTTTGGCTCTTTCGATGTAAGCTTTGGTTGCATCCTTCATTTGGGCGTTAGACTCCTTTTGGGCAAGTTCATTTTCTGCTTCGTTGGGGCATTGGACTTCATTTGAACGTTTTATTATCTTCGTGTAAATATTTCATTTGGCCATATAGCATCTTTCTTGCGTGCTAGTCAAGATTTGCAAGGCAGAATTCTTTACCACGCTAGCATGCACAAGACTAATGTCACCCTTTGAAACAACTTGTTACGAGCTTCAACAAGACAAAACTTATCTTGAACTAGCTTCAATTCACAAGGAAAAAAGCCTCCTGATGATGTCCTTCAATTCAGGAGGAAAAATCCTCTCTTGTGCTCTCTTTCGATTACACATCTTGCCTCCTGCAGACCTCCTTCCTTTGGGGCATATGGTCTTTCCAGTTTTTCAAGCTTCGATTGTGCCTTTCATCCTCTGTATGCATCCTTTGTTTAGGGTGTGTGAATCCTTCAGTACAAGTTTCTGGTCACACTTTTCGTTTGGGCATATGGTTCCCTGCATACAAGCCTTCGTTTGAGAAAGGATATCTTACATGTTTGCATGAAGTCACAAAGCAGGGACCTCCTATATACACCCTTTCGTTTGGCCATATGGCCCCTTGCAGGCAAGTTTGAGTGGGCAGTATCTCCCATGGAAATGGCTTACTTCAACATACAAATTCTACACTATGCCATTGTCTCATGCGAAAGACGTACCATGGTAGCAAATTTGAAGGACTTGCCAGATATGTCTGAATGCCCCAATCGAATGACATGTTTTGCTGACCCACCTCAGGAGCAGGTGTTTGGACCATTTGAAAGAACCCATGAAGGGCCTGGTCGAAAGACACTTATTTGGGCCCCTTCAAAGGATATCCGCATGAGCCATTCGAAGGACACTTCAATTTGAAAAAATAAATGATTATTGAAGAGTCTGGTCAAAAGACAGGGCTAGGGGGTCAAGACAAAAGGTTGATATGCCAAAGGTACTTGTTGACCAAGTCCCATGCGCTGCCAGGTTCAGGCCTGATACACTGCCCATAAAACTCCAAAACTGCTGCACAACAGTCCTGCAACACAACCTTATTCCTTACACTAAAATGGCATACAAACACTACCCCTCGAAAGCTATAAACACATCATTCCTTTTTGTTTAAATCTTTTGTTTTCCCTCCTAAAACATCATCCCAGGCCATCTATAAATATGATCCTCCACCACACATGTTAAGGGCGTCTGGAGAGTTGCAAGAGAACTCTTGTGAAAATTCCCCAAACTCTCAAACATCCATCCTACGCTTTTCTTTAAAAAATTCTCAACACTCATAAAAAACTCAAATCTCTTTGTACACAAAGGGAATCCTTCGATTCATCCCCCAAGTGACCATCTAACTAGCCTTCGACCCACTTCCCCAACTACAATACAATAACCATTTGATTCATTTTGTTTCTTGTTATAAAAAGAACCTTCGATCCACTCACACACCCTCCTTTGATTCAGTGACTGCTTACACAAAGTAGTAACTGGATTAGTCTTAGGAAGGCCCTAACGAAATTCCATTCACCACCAAGGAAGATAGTTATAATTTCCTTCGATTTAAGAACTTCAAGAGGTAAGTTCCCTTTGAACTTGAATCTATTTTATTTAAACATCATGTGCACATGCCAATAAAGAGAAATGTAGATATTTCATATAGGGAGCTTAACCATGTTTTAACCTTCGATTCTGACTGCCCATATGCTGAAAATCTCAACTCTGACTAGTTAGACTTTGGACTTTGAGACCCAATTATTTTGTGCTAACCCTTGGCCTGTAGTTACACTTGAATGTTACATTTTAAGAACTTAAGACAGGTTCATTGTACCTTCTGATTGACTAAGTGCTCAAGCCTTTCGAATCTCAACCTGAGAGCCTAGCATACTTACAATCGAAGGAGTCAGCCAGGAGCCTGTGGCAAAGAATGCACCTCACACTGACTTTGAGCCTCAAACTAAGGAAGTAACCAAAAAGGTGGCCTTGTTGACTTCCAACTCCCAGCCGAAGGACAAAACCTTGCTGACTCTAGGTCCAAATTGAAAGAGGTCAAAAAGTGCAGAACCGAAGGATGCTTCTGCCTGAATCGAAAGAGCTCATTTTTCTCCTTTTTATTTTATTTTGCCTTTATATTTTCTTACTATTTCAATATGGTTGTAATAGTGTAGGATTTATTTTTTGCATTTCTATTGTTTTTGTATAAATGTTAGTAATTAGGATGTATGGCAAGATAAAAACAACAAGTAGACAACCCTTAATCAAAGACTAAATGCATGAAAATCAAACACACTATCCACACATGCACCCTTAGGGTAATCCCACTTGTTTCCTCAAAAAAATAGTCATGTCCCTCGAATATGGGCGTTTTAGCAAAGACCATTGATAAAAGATCGTAGTCCCTCGATGGCCCTCAATGTTGCCTTCAGTAAATGATCTAGTCCCTAAACGACATTGCTAAAATGTCCCATAGGTTGACTTCTATGACTATACAAACGTCCCACGCCCGTCCCTTCACATCCAATGATGGGGTTTCTTACCAAATCAATGGTAAGATAGCAATATCTAAAGGAGGAGGAAAAGAACATTAGAACTTTTGAGTAGGTAGGATGCTCCTAGTTGCTCGTTTGATCACAACAAAAACATTTTATACACCCACATTTTCATTTTGAAATATTTTTTAAAAGACAAAGCTCTTTGTACGCGTTCTTATAGAGACGAGAATCATTATAAAGAAACTTTTCAAAATCACTTTCAAAAAAACATTCCACAAATACCTCTTTGAACTATTTTCAAAAACAACACTTTGTACGCGTTCTTATAGAAATGAGAGCCATTACAAAGAATATTTTTTTCAAAATACTTTCAAAAACCACACCACAAGCACCTTTCAAACAAAAGAAAGTGATCTAGCAAGAAACTAAGAGCCCGTAGATAACTACAGATGAGAAGGGTGCTAAAACCTTCCCTTTTCATAACCTACCCCCCGAACTCAAGAAAATAATCTCAAAGGTCTGTCCTGTTCTTTTCACCCTTTCCTTATTTGATAAAAGAAAAGTCGGTGGCGACTCTTGCTATCCGCAACAATTGCGATCAGACGAAAAATACCCAAGTCAGTTCTCCCACCGTGTTACATAACTGACGACTCTGCTGGGGAAATGCTTAAGAGTGGGGTTACCTTAGGTATAGATCACCTTTACTTGCTTCTCATTGTTTGATTTGTTTGCTTTATATTATGGTTCTTTGTTTGGGTTTGTTTTGATCCTCTACCCGGATCTGGGGCACCTTTTTAAGTAAGTAGCAATAAGTTGTGGAAACTGTACAGGGTATACTGTGATCGGTGGATCTGGAACTGACTGTTTAAAGCTGGTTTCGCGAAATGTCGCGGTAAGCAAGAGTCGCCACCGTCTTTTATTTTCTCCAACAAGGAAAGGACAAAAGCACAGAAAAATTCCTTATGAGATTAATTTCTCGGTTCGGGAGGTAGATTATAAAAAGGGAAGGTGTTAGCACCCTTTCTATCCATGGTTATCCATGGGCTCTTAGATACTTGCTCATTATGTTTTCAAAATGTTTGTTTGCTTTTCAAGGAGTGTGTGGGTTTGAAAAAGTTTCTTTTAAAGTTTCAGATCGACTCTTGTATCAGTCCTCAAGAGTGTTTGAAAAGTTGTTTTTGAAAGCTTTTGAAAGTGTAAGGTGTGAAAAGTATTTTGTTTGTTTTTGAAAAGAGCAAGTATCTATGAGTCATCTACTTACCCTAAGGAATTAAGCTGTGTAATTGTCCTTTAGATAGTGCCATCCTACCATTGAGAGGTAGGTAGCACCACCGTTGGAGGTGTTCGGGTCAATTCGAGTTTAGGGTCAGTGTGGTCACCAGGCAATAGTAAGACACCTTAGAAGCTACCCTTATGCCATTGATCTTTTTATTCCGAGGCAACCGTTCTGAGGCAACTTATTCAAGGCAACTAGATCAATGGAACATAAGGACTTACTAAGGCGTCCTGTACTCAACGACCACGTTTCGAGGGGCAAGGCAACAGGGTGATCACCAGAGCAACAATAGGATACCTTAGAAGCTACCCTTATGCCATTGATCTTTTTATTCCGAGGCAACCGTTCCGGGGCAACTTATTCGAGGCAACTAGATCAATGGAACATAAGGACTTACTAAGACGTCCTGTACTTGATGACCACCTTTCGAGGTAAGGCAACAGTGAGGCGTACCCTAGGGGTGGTGTGTGAATTGTGTGTGATTTTTCAGTTTATTGTTTGTCTTGTCATGCATTGGTGATCTACGCTTTGATTTTATTTTTGGGCATTCATTCTTTCATGTTATTGTTTAACAGTTAAAAGTGCGAAAATTTAAAGTGCGGAAAGGATAAAGGTCCTACGCTATTACAAGGGCGCGGGTCTACAACGCCAAATTAATCCAGACCCGATTTAAAATAAAGTGCGGAAAATAAATATCTAATAGCTATTACATGGCTTTGGAGCAATTACATTATATTTACAACAGAAATAAATAAAACGCGCGAAAAAAGGAAAATATGATCGAATGCGAGGGCGTTGGACCCTTTAAGGAATTAAAATAAAATTAATAGAATAATTAAATTAAATAAAAAGAAAGAACTTGTTTTTTATGTTTTTTTTTATATTTATGACATTAAATTAATTAAAAGTCAAATGATTAATTCTAATTCTAATTGTTTTTAATTTATTAAAGAAAATGCATTAAAGTTAAAACCTAGAATTAAAACTAAATTAATTATAAATTTTATTTACAAAGTTAATGGTTAATGATACTTATAATAAAAATATTTAATTAATTAAAAAAAGGTAAAAAGTGTTAAAGATCTATTTTTTTATTATTTTTGGTTTATTGTGAAATAGAATTAAATTATAACCTAAAATTAAATCTAAATTAATTAAGGGATTTATTTACAAAATTAATACTAAAATAAAATTATTATTTATTTTTTGTCTTTTCTGATTTTTTTGTGTTTTTGATTTTATGTTGATTAAAAAAAAGAAATAAAAATAGTCAAAATAAGTATAAGAAAAACGACGGAAACAGGCAGCAAATAAAAAAAGCATAATTCTGGAGGCCTGGGAAGCTTCGATCCAGAGAAGGTGTCTCCTTCGATCTGGGATGCTATACCTGCAAAAGTATGTTAGCAAAATAAACTCAGGGCCTGGTATCGAACCCCAGGCCCTTCGATCCTACGTGCGCTGAGTCTTTTCAGGATAAATCTGCAGCAAATGTTAGCAAACGAAGAACATGACCTGGGGCCAAACCCAGCCCCTTTGATCCTGTCTAGGATAGTAAATTGAAGGTAACAACAAGCACGAATGTGTAATGCAAATACAAGGTTGGACAGTTTACCCTCTCTTACCTGTAGATTGGACCTTCGATTTGGGCGCTTCCTGAATGTAGGCACCTTCGATCTGGGCTTCTGGGCTTGGCTACTTTTGCTGAAGGGTGGCTTTGCTTGGAAAATTCTGGCAACCTTTGATGGATTTTGTGGGCAGCCTCTCTCCAATGTTTCTTTCGTTCTCCTGTTGTGTGTTTTTTCGTCCGTTGTAATGTGCCACTGGCCCTTGTATTTATAGGAGTGTGAGAGTCTTGTAACGGTAAGAGACAGCCATTTAACCAGGCCTTTAATGCCATGAGACAAGAATCAGACACATTAAAAGTTTTCCTTTTTTGAAATATGCATGTCTCTTGAATGAACCTGGACACTTTCACTTGTACATGTCTTATGCAATGTGTATGAATGAAAATTATGGCCAATAATGCCTTGCATTGATGTTTAGGATTTGGCATAAACCACCATTATCACACTTTCCACTTTTGATTCAAATTTGAATTTTTGCCTTGTTTAAGCCTTAGCACGAAAAATGGTAGGCACATAATGATGCTTCAAGGTTAATCAAAGCAAAATATCCCTTTAAATTAATTTTTTTGAATTTCTTTTGATTTTAAAAGATTTAAAATTAATTAAATCCAATAAAATCAATAAAAATGAAAAAATTAATTAAAAAATCTGAAATAAAAGCTGGGACACGTGGGAAGCATGGCCAAGTCAATTCAAGTGGAAAAAGTGGGCCCCTTTTGTCAAAAATGAGATTTCAAGGATAAATGATTTTGGCCATTTCACAAAAATTTCCCAACTTCTCCAATGCATAACTTGCTCAATTTTTAAGCTTTGCTCATGTTCTTGGACATTTTAGAAAGGTCTTGAAGTCCTCTAAACAATGTCTTTGGTCCCATGTCATTTTGATTTACCAATATCAAGTTATGGCCTTTGACTTAAAGTCCTTTTTTGTTGACTTTTGAAAATGACCTATAATGTTGAAATTGATAACTTTTTGTGAGAGCATTTCTTGGACTTGGAGTGTGAAAATGAGTTGTAGGAAATGTCTCCCCCTTCAAGATGAGCATTGGATGGGATTTTTCTGATGAACCATGAAAAAGTTATGCCTTGGTCAATTTCAGTTGACTTTTTCAGCTGTCCAAATATAGAAACTTTTGCATCTTGATGATTTTTTAGCCAAGTTTTGAGAATCATGATCAAGCATTGATCAAATGATGTTTGTGGCTTCAAAATGAGATGTTGACCAAAAATTTGAACTTTTGACTGCCAAATGACCATTTTGCCCCTACAGTTGACTGTAGTGCAATTAGGGTTTTGACTGTGCAATTTTTGTGCTGAATGTCTTGAAACTTGATATGAGGATGCTTGACCATATTTGTAGGCATGTGAGACTTGATTAGACCCTTGGAAACTTCAACTCCTTGATCAGAACACAAACCCTAGTTTTGACTGCTTAGGAGGTTCTTGCACTGTGCAACCCTTGGGGAACTTTGAAGCTTGACTTGGCAATTTCTTGAAGAATATGGGAGGGCAAATTTTGGGGTACAACATATACCAACATGGTCTAAGCAATAGCTATGTTAGAGTGACACATTTGTTGGTACCGGTAGCCCTTGAGTAGTCAAGGAGAATACAGGGCCGCTGTGTGGTGTCATGAAGCACTAACTGACTTTAGAACCTTTACTTGAACAACTTGGCCATTAGAAAGTAGTGAGGTAGCCGACTTTGGTGCAGTCCGAAGTTGGTTGATACTCGATACTACGCTCATTGAGATCAGACTTTCGGGATATTTCGGTCGCCAATAAAGAGGTTTGTGCTGAAATAATGCATGGTGAAGAAATATCAATGATTTTGAGATTCCCTAGAACCCGTTTACTTTCTAGGACATGTTGAACCAGCTAAACTTCAAGAGGGTACTTACCTATAAATCTCATGCAAGCCTAAACCTAAGGACTTGTTTGATTAACTTGTGCATATGCTTGTACATAACATCATGTCATCATACCATAGCATTTTAGACTAACCATTTTAAGGATTTTGAGATTCATCTTTGTTCTATTTTAGAGGACATGACTCTCACTCGCATGAATATAATCCAAGTCAACCTTGTACGAGTACCTTTTCAGCTCAAAGAGTTAGCATCAAGGGTCCCTGAGGACTCTTCGTTCACCAAAAGACATGGACGACTTCTCAACTTGGTTACCTCCAGCTTTGATGAAGATATGATGAAGGTGCTTTTCTAGTTCTTAGACCCTTTGAACCATTGCTTTACCTTTCTCGATTACCAGCTTGTACCTACTATAGAAGAATTCTCTCAACTCTTGGGAATTCCCATTCTCAATTAATTACCTTTCAACAATATTGAAAGAGACCCAAGCCCTGAAGAGATTGCCCGAGCTTTACACTTGCAACAATCCGACGTCACGGCTAATTGGGAAACAAGAAGTGGTGTCAAAGGGTTCCTAGCCAAGTTCTGTTGGAAAAAGCTCAAGATTGTTGGAACACTTTGGACTTACAAGCTTTTGAAGAAATCTTGGCTCATCTCATCTACAGGATGGTACTATTTCCAAATCTTGACCAGCTTATAGATGTGAATGCTGTCAAAATCTTCATATCTCACAATCCAGTGCCTAGTTTGTTGGGAGATGTCTTGCATTCTCTCCACTCTCGCACCATAAAGAGAAGAGGAGCCCTCATGTGTTCTATTCCTATGTTGGCTAGGTGGTTTGTTTCGCATCTCCCCTGATCCTTTGTGAAGAACGAGAAAGGCTTGAGATGGTCCAATAGGTTGATGTCACTCAGACATTCGGATATCCACTAGTGTTCTTGATCCTTGGAAGACATTACTATCATCGACTGTTATGGGGAATTCCCTAATGTCCCTCTGCTTGGCATTAGGGGAGGTATCACTTATAACCCTTGCTTATCTTTGCGACAGTTTGGGTACGCACGAAGAGATGGTCCACATCATGCGCTCATCCAAGGTGTGGTGTTCGACTACGAGAGCAACAATCAAGGCTATTGTCGGAGGTTTATACGAGCTTGGAGGATGGTAAACAAAGTGGATAGTAAGACATTAGAATACAAAAATTCTATTCCCCTTGAGCCTTACCTTAGGTGAGTACGAGCTCGTGCCCAGAGTCTCGTAATGCCTTACCCCTCCATCCTACCTGTTATCATGGAGCCTGTTGCTGAAGGAGATGTCTCGTATACTGTCCTTTATCCCAACATACCTACCTCTATTGAAGGCTTGCAAAAGGATTGGATTCAGCTAAAGGAAGAGAGAGACACTTTCAAAGCCCAATTCTATGCCAGTGAAAAGAAAGTTCTGGAACTTACCAAGCAGCTTCATGAAGAGTGGAGTTTGAACGCCTACACCGCACCAAAGAGGATGCGTTCAAACTTTTTGTCTTAGGAGTTTTTGTATTATATTTCTTTCATTGTAAGCCCAAAGAGGCATGATGTACTCGAACTTGGATTTATTAATACAATGTGTGTTTCCTTTTGTCTAAACAAATTTAAATCTCTAATTTCCTTGGAATTATTTGTATATGCACTTTCATTCATCATAACACAAACAGGTTTCTTACAACAGGTCTCCTTATCTTTTTATTGTTTATTTCAGTGAGATGGATATTAAATAGACAGTAAAGGATCTTCAAGCGCAGAATGCTCAATTACAACAAACGTTCTTGACTTTGGCTAAAGGATAAGAGGACTTGAAGGCTCTGATGATCAAAGACAAGAAGAAGAAGGCGAAGAAACCAGTCGGTGTTTTGAATCTGGGAAGAAGGTTCAAAGGACCAGCCAGGCGAACTCTAGATTTCGCAACCTCGTCGGGTGAAGGAGATAATCAAGAAGGAAAAAATAAGGAAGTAAATGACCACCCAAAGTATGAAGAAGAGGAAGAAGTGGACTACTCTGAAGAACAGTATCCTCATGCTGATGATAAATACAAGCAGTTGGAGGATCGCATCAATGCTATGGAGATCCAGAGGGTACCCGGGCTGGATTTTGAAGAGCTAGGACTTGTCTCAGGGGTTGTCATCCCGCAGAAATTCAAGGTCCCCACTTTTGCTAAGTGTGATGGTGTCTCTTGTCCTAAGTTGCATTTAAGGTCATACATCAGGAAGATTCAACCCCATACTGCTGATAGGAACCTATGGGTACACTTCTTCCAAGAAAGTTTGTCAGGGACACAGTTGGATTGGTTCTATCAGTTGGAAGGAACCAATATTCGCAATTGGGAAGATTTGACTACCGCTTTTTACAAGCGATACCAGTATAATGCTGACCTAGCTCCAACTCGAACACAATTACAAGGCATGTCTATGGGTGCTGATGAAGGTTTCAAAATTTATGCCCAAAAATGGAGGGATCTCGCGGGAAGAGTCCAACCCCCTTTATCTGACAGAGAATTGGTGGATATGTTCTTAGGCACTTCGTCTGGTCCATTCTTCAACCATCTGATCAGAAACTCTTTGCTGGATTTACTGAACTAATCATGACTGGTGAACGGGTAGAAGCCGGTATTAAGAGCGGCAAAATTCAAAGGGATGTATCCTCGAACACGATGAAGAAACCCTTTACCAGAAAGAAGGAGGCCAGTGTTGCATATGACCACAGGAATCAAAGCAAAATTAAACGTCGCTTGATGGTAGGGGCTGTTATGATCTCCAATCCTATACCAAATCAACAGCAAAACTATCAACGCAGGCTAGAGGCGCCCATGAGACGATTCACCCGGATCAATATGACTTTGTCCCAAGTTTTCCCGCATCTTCTAAAGTCTAATCTTGTGACTCTAAAGGAAGCTCCCAAGAACCATGTTGCACCCCAAAATTTGCCCTCCCATATTTCTCAAAAAAATTTCAAGAAAGATCCTCAAATTGCTCAAGGAAGTCCAAGGGTTGGTCAGACAAACTCTCTCCTAAGGCAGTCTACCTCAAATTAGGGTTTCATGTTGCATCAAGATACTTGAGTACAAGTGGTCCCAAATTCTCAACACTTTCCTAATATGATTCTCAATATCATCCATGTCAAGTTTCAAGCCTTACAAAGGAAGTTTGCTCAGTCAATTGCTCAAAGGACCAAAAATCGACTATGCTAGGGCAAAAGTCAACTGTGACCCACATACAGTCAAACTTCAAGATTTTTGGTCAACATCCTCATTTTGAAGTATATTTCATCATTTGATAAAGGTTTGATCATGATTCATCAAGGATTGCTCATAATTCATCAAGACTCAAAAGTTGCTAAATTAGGGTTTTGTAGGAAAAGTCAACTCAACTTTGACCAAGCATACATTTCTCATAATTTATGAGAAATGACCCATACAAAGCTCATTTTGAAGAGGATACAATTCCCTACAATCCATCTTCAGCTCCCAAGTTCAAAATATGCACTCACAAGAAGTTATGAATTTGGACATTATAGGTCATTTTGAAAAGTCAACAAAAACACCTTTTTTGTCAAAGCTTCATACATGAGAATGGAATATAAAAATGATATGGGACCAAAAGGGTTGATTATAGGACATCTCAAGCTTTCTAAAAAGTCCAAGAACACCTCCAAAGAGTCAAAATTAAGGAAGTTATGCATTGGTGAAGTTGACCTTTTTTGCAAAATTGCCAAAAGTTAACTATGCCCAAAAATTCAAATTTTGCCAAAGGGGTCCAATCTTTTTCACTTGTTTTGAGTTGGCAACATAGCCCACGAGCTCTATCCTTTGCCACTTGTCCATATCTTATTTTTATTATTTATTTTGATTTTTACTTGAATTAATTCAATTTAAATCAAAACAAATCAAATCAAATCCAAAATATTGAAAGTAAGAGATTTTGTGCTTGTTTCAGGCTTTATTATACAGCTAGCAAACATTCAAACTCGTGCAAGACATTAGAGTGGAAAAAAGATTGAAAAAGCCATGTTTGGAAAGATCTTAAAGGTGAATCAAATCAAATCAAAAAAATCATTGATGGAGGAAGATTGGATGCAGTTATCAACCCTAATTCAGTTCTTGGTACATAAGGAGGCGAGGCAGACCTAAAAATAGGCTAGAGACAGGCATATGAGCAAGAACCAAAACTGAAAAAAAGCAAGAAAAGTGTGAGATCGAATTTTCATTTAGAGGCATCCTCAAGACTCTTTTCCTATCTCAATCGACTCCTGGGACTCTCAGCAAGCTAAAGCAATCAAGAACAAGTCCATTCCAGTCCCAAAACGCACTGTAAGTCCATCACGACATAACTCTATTCTTGAATTTGAATCTCATGATATAGGTATTGTTAACATGAATTGGTCATATATTCTTTATCTATGAGACATTTGCAAGCTTCCTGGATCATTTAATTTCATTTATATGGCATGTAGCAAAATTCACCATTGTTAGGGTTTTGGAGTTTGTTTTAGGATTTTTGATTACAGGGACAATTGGCCTTTGTAAGTGGTACCATCTTGTTCAGGAGGATGAGACGAACTCAACCATGGCGTTAGTTTCCATTTATATGGCCCATGGAGGATTTTTGAATGAACCAGGCTTATAGCTACAGACAAATGTCTGTAGGTAAAAGTCTGAGACTTTTACCCATGGAGAGAGGAAGGAGACGATGAGTTGTCACTCCCCTACTCGCCCGTTCAAATGATCAGCGCGCTTTTTTTTTTTAATTTTCCAATATTTCTTTGTTTCATATATTATTATTATTATTTTCCATTATATGTATAACAAAAGCAAAATAGCCCAGTGGTTGCCAGATAGACGCTTAAGGCATTGGAAGGCTGGAGGTCAGGGGTTCGACCCCTGCCTCCAGCATTTGTTATTTTCATATTTTCTTGCAGGCAATCCAATACGCGTACAAGCCTAATGCCCATCATACTCCCTCAAGATCTGGTATGCCAAGTGGCTGGATGGCCAAATCTGATGGCCATCCAGGAAGGAACACCATAAGCCAAGTCAAATGCATACGTACTGGAATCAAAAGTCAAACGGATCTCACAGTTATTGGGCCCAGGAAAATTGCTTTTTGCACCTCCCAGAATTGCTAATTCAGGCCCATCTCTTATTCCTTTCTTTTTTTATATTTTCAATTTATTTAGTTATTAATTATTTACTAACCAAAATTAATTTTCTTTTTTATCAAAAATCACAAAAAATATTATTTGTCACCAATTAGATTTAGGTATTATTTTTTAGCAATTAATTAATTAATTAAATTAGGTTTGATTAAATTAGATAACTTTAATTTATTTTGCACATAATTAAAATTAATTGGAATAAATAGGTTTTTATTACTAACTTAATTGTATTTTTTTTCCTAAAATAACCAAAAAAAAACAAAAATAGGTCTTGTAATTATTTTTACTAATTAATTTAATCACTAATTAATTTTCATATTTAATTTAGAAAATTTTAGTTCTTTTCTTTTAAAAATATTAAAAACAACAAAAACAATTTTCTTTTAAATTAGGATAGGAGGGTCAAAACCCTAGTTTTGCATTTGATCTAATTTTCATCGCACGCTTTATTATTTTTATCCAATTATTGTATCTGCTCACAGTTTGTAATAATTTTAATTAGGACTTTTACATTTACCGCTTTTAATTTTCAAAGGGTTTGTTTTTGGCTATGTAAATACCCGAAGCCTTGTAATAGCTTAGTTTAATTTCCGCACTTTAAAATTCCGCAAATTATTAACTGTTAGATGTATGAATAATTAGGGTTTGCATGACAAGAATGTATGACTAAATTTAAAACAGTTAGATCACCCTAAATGCGCAAAGATAAAATAACTGAAACTGAATCACTTGCACATGCGCACTCCTAGGGTACACTCCCACTTGGTTGCCTTCGGTAAACGGTTATTGAGTATAGGATGTTTTAATGGTCGTCCTTTTGTCCAAAGATCAAGTTGCCTCGGAAAGGTTGCCTCGGATAAATGATCTAGGACATTAGGGTTATTACTAAGACGTCCTAACATTGCTTTAGTGACCGTACGTCCCTTTCGAATTGACCCTCAAAACTCCAACGACGATGCTACCTACTCATTAATAGTGGGATAGCATTGTCTAAAGGAAACAAACATAGAATGATTCTTTTTTCGAGTAGGTAGATTAGTTCTTAGATACTTGCTCATCCAAAACAAACTTTTTTCACACTTACACTCCTTTACAAATAAAGTTTTCAAAAACACTTCATTACACTCTTGAAGACAGAAGCAAGAGTTAAATCGAAGTTAAAACAAAAACTTTTCAAAGCCCACAAACACAAAGAAAACAGTTTTGAAAATGATGAGCAAGTACCTAAGAGCCCGTAGATAACTTCGGATAGAAAGGGTGCTAATACCTTCCCTTTCTATAATCTACCCCCCGTACTCAGAAATATCTCAAAAAATGAATTTTTTTGTGCTTTTTTCCTTTCCTTGTTGGATAAAATAAAAGTCGGTGGCGACTCTTGCTTACCGCGACATTTTGCGGAAACAAAGCAAAACGCAAACCAGCAAAATTCCTTAACGAAATAGGGAAACCACGATCCCAGTTCGGGCCACCGTATCACAGAACTGGAGACTGTGCTGGGGAAATATAAATGGTTGTACCTTAGGAATAGTTCATCATATTGTTTTCAATTGTTTGATCTGTTTGCTTTATCTTTGTGGGCTTTGTATCGGAGTTACTATAGATCCTAACCCGGATCTGGGGATACCTTTTAGGTAAGTAGCAATAGACTGTGAGGGAACTGTAAGGCGTAGACCGATACGGTTGAAGTAGTAGCTACGTTGGTGTGACACTTTAGTTGGTACTGATATCCCTTGTGGAGGAACAAGGAGAGTATGGGGCTTCTAAGGGGTCATTAAGCATCAACTGACCTTAGAACCTATAATTGACCAACTTGGCCATAGAAAAGTAGCAGTATGCTACACTCATTGAGACCATACTCTCGCGATGATTCCGACCGCAAGAAAAGGTTGCTAAACTGGAATTATGAACGATCGAGGATGGTCAGTGATATTTAGATCCTCTAGAACCCGGTTACTATTACTAGGACAGGTTGAACCAACTAAACTGAAAGAGGGTAATACCTAAACTCCATGCCAGCCTGAAATTTAAGGGCTATTGTGTGACTTGTTTGCCCTTACCATGTTTGTTATCTTTGATACCTCTTGTGTGTTTCTATCATGACATCATGCATCATGACATTGCATGCATATTTCATTATACTAACCATTTCAAAGACCGAGGAGATTCATCTTTGTTCTATTTTGCAGATCATGGCATCTATGCGCAGAAATACTATTCGGATCAGCTTCGTGCAGATACCTGCTCAGCTTAGAGAGTTGGTTTCTAAGGTTCCTGATACCTCTTCCTTTGTCAGAAGACATGTTCATCTCCTCAGCCTGGTCACTTCCAAGTTGGATTAGCAAATGATGAGCGTCTTGTTCCAGTTCTTTGACCTGTTGCACCACTGTTTCACCTTCCCGGACTATCAGTTGGTCCCTACTTTGGAGGAGTTCTCTGATTTATTTGACATCTCTATTTTAGAGCAGACACCCTTTATAGGTTTGGAGATAGCTCCTAGGCCAGAAGATATTACTTCAGCCCTCCATCTAACAAAGGCTGATGTAGTGTCTAACTGGGACATTCGGAGTGGGGTTAAAGGCCTCCTGGCTAAGTTCTTGATTGATCAGGCTCAACAGTTCTGGGACAGTTTGGACTTTCAAGCATTCAAATACATCCTAGAATTCCTCATCTATGGCTTGGTTCTGTTCCCTAATTCAGATTCTTTTGTCGATGTGAACGCGATCAAGATCTTTATGTCCCGTAATCCAGTGCACACTCTCTTAGGTGACATTCTACATGCTCTGTATGCATGTACTGCTCGGAGAAGGGGAACCCTTATGTGTTGTGCACCGCTGTTGGCGAGGTGGTTTATTTCTCACCTCCCCAAATCTGTACTGAAAATCAAGAAGGTATGGGTTGGGCTTACAGGATCATGTCCCTTGCTTATACGGACATCATATGGAGTACTAAGGATATGGAAGAGGTAGTTGTCATTGACCGGTGCAAAGAATACCCCAATGTTCCATTACTTGGAATTAGAGGAGGGATAACCTATAATCCTTGTTTGGCCTTACGACAGTTTGGACGAGCTCGAAGGGACGGTCCTTATGAGCTGCTGCTTGCTAACATTGTCTTTGACTTCATGGGGGATGTTGAAGGACATCGCCGCAGGTTCATACGAGCTTGGGATAGGGTTAACAGGTCTTATTCACATGATCTAGGAATGAAGACTTCTCTCCCGGTGCAACCATATCTCCGGTGGGTTCGAGCCCGTGCTCAAAAGCTGGGGATGTCATACAAAGCTGTCTTACCGATGATTGTAGAGCATTCTGATGAAGAAGGCATTCCTAGTACGGTCCTCCATCCATACATGGCTACTGACATTGGGGCATTAAAGAGGTCTTGGATACAGCTAAGGGAGGAAAGGGATACTTACAGAGAGAAGTATCATGAGCAGGAGCAGAAGATCCTAAAGCTTACAAGGCAGCTGGAGACTGAGAAGATAATCAACGATTATGTCAGCACACAAGGAAAACGACCATGGGAGCGCTGATGTCTTTTGTTATTTCTAGTTTTGATTTACTTTTCAGTTTTTCTTTTGTAACTCCTTAAAGGCATTTGTTAAACATTGTTTCAAATTTTAATCTAATAAAGTGTGTTTCATTTTGGTTTACAAATTTGAATCTCCCTAAAGTCTTTAAAATCATTTCATACACATTCCATTCCCATGCACCTCATCACAAGTACCCTTACAGGTTTCTCATCTTCTTCGCTGTTTATTTCAACAATCATGTCTTCTGAAACATCTACTGATCAAGCCATCAAGGCTCTTCAAGCTCAGAATGCCCAGTTCCAGGAAATGTTCTTGAACCTGGCCAAGGGGCAGAAAGATTTGAAGACTCTTATCTTGAAGGACAAGAAGAGGAAGAAGAAGAAGACGGTCCTCCTGAATATGGGCCACAAATTTGGGAATAGGTTGCGAGAGGAAGTTTATTTGTCTCACTCATCTGGAGGGGGAGAGAATCAAGAATAAAGGAAGGGTCATAGCCCTATTGTTTCTGACAATGACACTGACTTTGATGAAGACCAGTATCCTCCTGCCGAGGATAGGTATAAGCAACTCGAAGACCGCCTAAGTGCAATGGAGATCCATAAGATACCTGGGTTGGACTTCGAAGATTTGGGTTTGGCATCTGGGGTGGTGATCCCCCATAAGTTTAAGGCTCCTGTCTTTGCTAAGTACGATGGGGTTTCCTGTCCAAAGTTACACCTCCGCTCGTATGTCAGAAAGATTCAACCATATACTGCTGATAGGAACCTCTGGGTTCATTTCTTTCAAGATAGTTTGTCAGGGACTCAACTTGAATGGTTCTATCAACTAGAAGGAGCTAACGTCCGTAACTGGGATGACCTTGCTGTTGCTTTTTACAAGCAGTACCAATACAACGCCGACCTTTCTCCCACGCGTACCCAACTTCAGGGTATGTCTATAGGTACGAGTGAAGGTTTTAAGGACTACGCTCAGAAATGGAGAGATCTGGCAGGAAGAGTACAACCCCCTCTAGCTGATAGGGAGTTAATGGATATGTTTCTTGGGACTTTGTCTGGTCCGTATTTCAAACATTTGATCGGAAGTTCTTCGTCTGGTTTCACTGAGTTAATTATGACTGGGGAGAGGGTTGAAGCCGGTATCAAGAGCGACAAGATACAGAAAGGTGCTTCTTCAAGTACAGAGAAGAAGCCTTTCAAGAAGGAGTCTAGTGCAGTTTACAGCTTGAGGAGCCAAAATCGACCTGAGCGCCGCCAAGCAGTTAATGCAGTGGTTATATCAAGACCTGTTGTGTCCCCACAATGCAACAATCAGCAAAGAGTAGAGAGACCGCAAAGATAGTTTACTCGGCTCAGTATGACTTTATCTCAAGTTCTTCCGCAATTGTTGAAGACCAACTTGGTGATTCCGAAGGAGGCTCCAAAGAATCCCAACACCACATCACCGCTGTATAATCCGAACGCCCGATGTGCTTATCACTCTGATAGCCCGGGGCATGATACCAATGACTGTTGGGCTTTGAAGAATAAAGTGCAAGATCTGATTGATGCTAAGGAGATCGAGTTTGAAGCGCTAGAAAAGCCTAATGTCATGACTGCTCCTATGCCCAAGCATGGAGTGAATGTTGTGGATGATGACTCGTTCGTGACTTCCGTGAAAGACGTTTCTACTCCATTGATGACAGTGAAGAAGAACTCATTATTGGCCAGTTTATTTCCGGGTTGTGGCGAAGGTTGCCAGCTATGTTCCATCCTACCTACTGGTTGCCATCTATTGAAGTCAGGTATCCAACGCCTGATGGATAATAAAGAAATCTTGTTCGAGAAAACTTTGGTTCCATTGATTCCTATTGAAGATGTTTCCATAATTACCATTTCCGCCAATTCTTCCAAGGCTTCCTCGAGAAAGCCTGTTAGAATTACATTTGTTCCGAGAGTTGCTCCATTGATCATTATTGTTCCTGGACCTATCCCTTACACGTCGGATAAGGCTGTCCCGTGGCACTATGGGGCCGATGTGTATTATCACGGGATTAAACAAGACTTGAAGGACGAAGAGGTTGATACTGATGTCAGCAATATTGTTGGATCTAGTAAAGTCACCCGAAGCGGAAGACTTTTCTCCCCTGAGATCTCCCCACCAATTATTCGAAAACCTGTTGCTATTACACCTGCCAGTACATCTACTACTGTCCCTATTCATGTTCCAATCATTACCCCTATTGCCGAGTCATCTGACACTCGGGGCAAAGGGATCATCGGTGAGCCTGCCCAGACAGAGGCACCGAAGAAGATTACTATTGAAGCCTCTATACAAGAGATGGAGGAAATTCTAAAGATCACCAAGAAAAGCAACTACAATATAGTCAAACAGTTGGGGCAAACCCCGTCAAAGATCTCTATGTTATCTTTATTGCTATGCTCAGAAGCCCATGCTAAGGCTCTGATTGCTTTCCTGAAAACTATGCACGTGCCCCAGGAAACATCTGCTGACCAGTTCAAAGACTGTGTGGCTAGTTTGACTGCTGATAACGGGTTAGGCTTCTCCGACGCAGATTTGACTGCCAAAGGAAAGAATCACAATGACACTTTGTATGTTTCAATCGAGTGCAGGGGCACTACTCTAGCTCACGTTTTGGTGGATACTGGGTTCTCGTTGAATGTTTTACCCAAGAAAGCGTTAGACCGGTTGGACTGTGAAGGGCAGGTGCTGAAGTCGAGTAACATTGTGGTCAGGGCCTTTGACGGGTCCAAGAGGATGGTACATGGAGAGGTGGATGTCTCTATTAAGGTTGGTTCCCAGACTTTTGCATCTACATTCTATGTGATGGACATTCGACCATCTTATTCTTGTTTGCTAGGTCGCCCGTGGATCCATAAAGTTGGGGCAGTAACTTCTACGCTCCACCAGATGCTGAAATACCCAGTGAAGGGGAAAATTGTTACAGTACGAGGATGTGATCGGTGGATCTGGAACTGACTGTTTAAAGCTGGTTCGCGAAATGTCGCGGAAGCAAGAGTCGCCACCGTCTTTTATTTTCTCCAACATGGACAGGACAAAAGCACAGCAAAATTCCTTATGAGATAGTTTCTCGGTTCGGGAGGTGGATTTATAGAAAGGGAAGGTGTTAGCACCCTTTCTATCCATGGTTATCCATGGGCTCTTAGATACTTGCTCATTTGTGTTTTCAAAATGTTTTCTTTTCAATTGTGAGTGGGTTTGAAAAAAGTTTCGTTTAAAGATTTCAGAATGACTCTTGTATCAGTCCTCAAGAGTGTTTGAAAAATTGTTTTGAAAGCTTTTTTGAAAGTGTCGGTGTGAAAAGAGTTTTGATTTGTTTTTTAGAGCAAGTATCTATGAGTCATCTACCTACCCTAAGGAATTAGGCTGTGTAAATGTCCTTAAGGTAGTGTCATCCCACCATTGAGAGGTAGGTAGCACCACCGTTGGAGGTGTTCGGGTCAATTCGTTTGTAGGGACAGTGTGGTCACCAGAGCAACAGTAGGACACCTTAGAAGCTACCCGTATGTCATTGATCCTTTTTAATTCGAGGTAACTTTTCTGAGGCAACTTGTTTTGAGGCACATGGATCAACGGACATAAGGACTTACTAAGACGTCCTATACTCGACGACCACGTTTTGAAGGCAAGGCAACAGTGAGGCGTACCCTAAGAGTGGTGTGTGAATTTGTGTGTTATTTTCAGTTATGTTTTATCTTGTACATGTATCATGGTGATCTACGCTTGTTTTTATTTTAGGCCATACATTCTTTCATGCAAAGTTTAGCAGTTTAAAAGTGCGGAAATTTAAATGACGGAAAAGTAAATCCTACGCTATTACAAGGCGCGAGTCTATACATCGCCAAATTAACAAAGACCCGTTTTGAATAAAAGTGCGGAAAGTAAATAAATTCCTAATTACTATTACATGGCTTGAGCAGTTACATAATATTCACAAAGGAAAATAAAATAACGTGCGAAAAGAATAAAAATAGAATGTTCGAGGGCGTTGGACCCTTTTGAAATTAAATTGAAATTAAAAAGCTAATTAATTATTAATTAAAAGAAAAGAAATGTTTTTTAGGTTATTTGTATTTATGAAATAAAGAAAAGAAAAATTAAAATTAAAAGAAACCCTAATTCTAAGTTGTTTTAATTATTAAGAAAACATTAAAGTTTAACCTAATTTACTAACTAATTAAAGTATATGTTTATTTATAAAATAAATTAGTAACTAATAATAATGATAATAAGAAAAAAAATTATTTATTAAGAAAAAGGATGAAAATGTTAAAAAACCCTAATTTCTACATATTTTAATTTGTTAAGAAAAAAATTTAAGTTTTAAAACCTAATTTACTAAATAATTAATGTACATTTATTTACAAAAAAAATATTTAATAAGTAAATTAATTAATATATTTTAGTTTCTGATTTTAGATTATGAAAATTAATTATTGGAATTTAAAGAAAACAATTAAAATAATTAAAAGAAAAGAAAAGGAAATTAAAAAAGAATACAAACAATGGGGGTGTCTGACCCAATTTGGAGGTGAGTTGAAGTGATTTTTGGCCCAAGAATGCAAGCCTTTTTTGACTTTCTATGCTTGCGTGTGGAGCAGTTGACCCAGGCGTATGGTGGTCTTCACGTTCTGACCTTCAGATTGATCCTCATGGCCATGTGGCAAGCTTGTGCTTGAGGATGTATGATGAGCCCTGGGACGTGCACTGCATGGAAGCATGTTATGGAAAAAATTATGAAATATGATAGGGGACCTGGGAATCGAACCCAGGTCCCAATGCTTACCAGACACCTCAGCAACCATCCAGGCTAGCGCGTTTCTTTGTAATATTAGTGGAACATAATCAATATAATAGAAAATAAGCGTTAGTGGTAGGAAGCAAAAAAACGCGCTGAATATTTGAATTGCCCAGTTATGCCTTGACACGCCAGCTTCGTCTTCTTCATCTGCCTGTAAATAGAAAACAGATGGCGGGGGTTTTAAACCCCCACTAAATAGAAACCATGAAAATAGCGATTAGAATATGAGCAAACATAAAAAGGGCGCGAGGTATGAGTCTGATTCGTCTTCCTGTCACGAATTCAATGGTACCAGTTTGGTTGTCCAATTTTTCCATATGTGTAAACCCCTAATTCAAAGCTTCTGAAACCCTAGAAAATGTCAATGGAAAATCTCGATACAGGCATTGTTAGGATAATTAAATGGTACCATTAGATTCAGAGCATCAATATTAGTAAGAATCAACCATTAAAACTCATGAATAATGCATGTAAATTGAAACACGATTATGGAAAATTTTATGAAAAGTGTGACTTTGTTCTACCAATTCTTGAGGTCTGGAGATATGTTCTTGATTGCAATACGTTCCTGGATGCCTTGGCAACGTTTTGGAATGCTTTTCAAGCCTTGAATCATCCTCTAGCTGGGATTTCAGTTTCCAACTTTTTATGAAAAAAATGCAATCTTGTTCTTGGTTTTCTGCGCAGCTTTTGTGTGTATGAGCATTAGGTTAGCTTGTGTATAAGTATCTGAATGCAATTAGGTCAAAACCAAGCCCAAAGATCCATTGATTTAATGATTCAATATTTGATTTTGTTCACATCTTTTTTCAATCTTTTTGCCATGGAAAAATTGACAAATTGGGATGATTTTGCCTCTTTTGATTGATGCACGAGATCTCTTACATGTGAGGAGGATATTTGCTGCATAAAAAGATTTAAAACCATTGATTTAGTATTTTTCTTATATTTAAATTTAATTAAATGAATTAATGATAATAAAAATTCAAATAATTAATTAAAAATGAGAAAATAACTCCCTTTGAGCTTAGTGGGTCGTGCATAGCCTTTGGGTAATGATTCATGAAAGAAATTGAGGCCCATTAGCATTTTTGAAGCCTTTTGTGCAAAGTTGACTTTTCAAAATTCCCAAAAATTTCCCAACTTCTACAAGGCATATCTTGCTCAAGTTTGAAGATATGATCATGTTCTTGGACATTTTGGAAAGGTCTTGAAGTCCTCTAACCAATGTCTTTGGTCCCATGTCATTTTTATTTACCAATCTCAAGTTATGGTCTTTGACTTAAAGTGCCTTTTTGTTGACTTTTGAAAATGACCTATAATGTTGCAATTGATAACTTTTTATGAGAGCATTCCTTGGACTTGAAGTGTGAAGATGAGTTGTAGGAAATGTCATCTTCTTCAAAATGAGCTTTGGATGGGATTTTTCTGATAAACCATGTGGAAGTTATGCCCTGGTCAATTTGCAGTTGACTTTTTCAACTGTCCAAAAATAGAAACTTTTGCATCTTGAGACTTTTTGAGCCATGCTTTGAGAATCATGATCAATAATTGATCAAATGATGTTTGTGGCTTCAAAATAAGATGTCGACCAAAAAATTTGACTTTTGACTGTCAAATGACCATTTTGCCCCTACAGTTGACTGTGAAGCATTTAGGGTTTTTGACTGTGCAATTTGATGCTGTGAGTCTTGAAACTTGGCATATGAATGCTTGACAATGTATATAGGTATGTGGGACTTGTTTGGACCCTTGAAAACCTCAACTTCTTTGCCAGAACCAAAACCCTAATTTTGGTTGTGTTAGGAAGCCATTGGACTGTGCAACCCTTGAGAGATTTTGAAGCTTGATCTTGACAAATCTTGAAGAATATGGGAGGGAAAATTTTGGGGTACAACAGTTGCCCCTATTCAATCTTCTTAGACCTGAGGATGTAGATTGGCTGGCGTGCCTTTCGTAATCCGAGCGTGGAAGATGATTGAACACTAGAGTGCCCAGAAATTTGCACTCACATAGTAGAGTGTCAACAGCATGATGCAGGGAATGGGCTTATAGATGCCATTTGGAGACTGTTGGTATGTGGATGGGCTTACAGGTGCCATCTAGGTGTCGATCGCATAAGATATTCCTTAGCGAGAACTTGCGTACCTGAGAAAGAAAATAATTACCTGGCCTGTTACAGGAGTTGACCTTCAAACTCTTTATGTAGATGTGCCCTGGCTGGATACATGTATCGAATCTGGTAATGTTAGTCGTCAATAGATACACCCTGGCAAGATACAGGAATCGGATCCTCAAACTCTTCAGACGTGCCCTGGCAGGATACAGGAATTGAGTCTGGTAATGTTAGTCGTCAACAGATACACCCTGGCAAGATACAGGAATCGGATCCTCAAACTCTTCAGACGTGCCCTGGCAGGATACAGGAATCGAGTCTGGTAATGTTAGTCGTCAACAGATACACCCTGGCAAGATACAGGAATCGGATCCTCAAACTCTTCAGACGTGCCCTGGCAGGATACAGGAATCGAGTCTGGTAATGTTAGTCTTCAACAGATACACCCTGGTAAGATACAGGAATCGGATCCTCAAACTCTTCAGACGTGCCCTGGCAGGATACAGGAATCGAGTCTGGTAATGTTAGTCATCAACAGATACACCCTGGCAAGATACAGGAATCGGATCCTCAAACTCTTCAGACGTGCCCTGGCAAGATACAGGAATCGAGTCTGGTAATGTTAGTCGTCAACAGATACACCCTGGCAAGATACAGGAATCGGATCCTCAAACTCTTCAGACGTGCCCTGGCAAGATACAGAAATCGAGTCTGGTAATGTTAGTCGTCAACAGATACACCCTGGCAAGATACAGGAATCGGATCCTCAAACTCTTCAGACGTGCCCTGGCAGGATACAGGAATCGAGTCTGGTAATGTTAGTCGTCAACAAATACACCCTGGCAAGATACAGGAATCGGATCCTCAAACTCTTCAGACGTGCCCTGGCAGGATACAGGAATCGAGTCTGGTAATGTTAGTCATCAACAGATACACCCTGGAAAGATACAGGAATCGGATCCTCAAACTCTTCAGACGTGCCCTGGCAGGATATAGGAATCGAGTCTGGTAATGTTAGTCGTCAACAGATACACCCTGGCGAGATACAGGAATCAGATCCTCAAACTCTTCAGACGTGCCCTGGAAGGATACAGGAATCGAGTCTGGTAATGTTAGTCGTCAACAGATACACCCTGGCGAGATACAGGAATCGGATCTTTAGTTGCGATAGTTGATAGTAATCATCTTTGTATTGGCCTCTGTCCTGAAAAGACAAAACGTTAGTTGTATGTGATGTCATGATGTATGCCATGCGTGATGTTCTCAGAATAAATGAGATTGTATGTTCATGATGCGTATATGCATGCTATGATGTATGAAAATTTGATGTTTATGAATGTGTTTTCTTCTAGGAAAATAAATCCTTGACGAGTGCCGGGAAGTTAAATCCTGGGCTTGATGTCGAAGGATAGTGCTTTGTTTCCGCTGGGGAAAGATGGTTGCAAGAATACCGGTAGGAGAAGATGACTCCGTTGGGGAATAAACTTGGCGAATAGATTACTCTGCGGGGAGTGAACTCTGTGGGGAAAGAGATACTTTGTTGAGATTGGTGATAACTCCGCTGGGGATACCATTGATAAGTTCCGTTGGAATATGAACTCCGTTGGGGATAGGAAGACTTCGCCGAGGACGATCTTTCCGTGGTTATTGGCTGAGGATAACCCAGTTATATCCTGGTGGGGAAATAACCTTTAAATAAAAACCGGGAGACGCGTTCGTGCTCTGCGGGGGATAAGCTTCCAGAATCTACTGGGGATAAGCTTCCTGCGGGGGAGATGGATTCCACCTTCCTGGGGAAACTTTGATTGGACTCTCCTGGGGAAATTTTGAGATATACTGGGGAAGTGGCTCCACTGAATGTCTGTATACCGCTGGGGAACAATCTTAGATCAAGACTGTTGGGGATGCTTGTTAAGAATGTTTGAATATTGTGCTGGGGAATGTTGAGATCTGCTGGGGATACCCAACTTCCTTAAGGCTGACAGTATAACTTTGCTTGGGGAGAGTATGTTGACTTGCTGGCTCACTCTTTGGGGAATTAAGATATATTGGTTATGTTCTTCAGCTGAACTTCCCTTGGTACCTTGGTGGATAGAGCAATTAGATCGCTTAGACAACTCATTATTGCCCCTGTTTCTAACGTCACCTGTAATTAATCCTTTGTTTCGTATGCAAATATTTATGAGTTAGCAATTAGTGTCAAATGCATATATCACAAATTGAACCTTGGACGTTCTTCGCAAAACAAAATAGAAAAAGGAAAAACAATTGGCAATTTGTCTGAAAAGAGAATTTGTATTGACTTTTGAATTTGCCTGTGAATAGGCGTTTTATGTACAAGAGACTGACGTCCTAGTAAGAGAACGCCGCCGAACAACAGAATTTATACAATTTTGTGAAAAGGGAAAACAAAACATCTATGTGAAAAGAATAATCCCACTGGGCTCCAACTCTGCTATCGCCTTTATATCTTCGAGCGTCTCATCACTTGGCTGCTCAATTGAAGATGAAGCTGATTGATCGATGTCGTTTGAACTTGATGTCTGATACCGGATTCTGGATGCAAGGTGATCCAATGAGACATAGTATTACGCTTTAATCCCTAACTTTTGCCTGGACCGCCCTTTCGGGTTTTCAGTCCACCGGGATACCCATTTTTGCCCAAGCCGCCTTTTCAGGTTTTCGGCTTGCCGGGTGTACAGATTTTTTTCATTTCATCCCTCATTTTGCCCGAACACTTTTGGTTCGCCGGGAAACCCTAATTTTTGCCTAGGTATGTCAACCTAGCGGGTCTTTTATCATGCGTAGTATCTTTTTACTATGTCGGCATTGGCGGGGTGAGGAAGGTCGTCACCATCCATGGTAGTTAGAATCATGGCTCCTCCTGAGAACACATGTTTAACCACAAATGGCCCTTCGTATGTGGGGGTCCATTTGCCCCTGGGATCACTCTGAGGAAGGATGATGCGTTTGATTACCAGTTCCCCAACTTGATACTCTTGTGGTCTGACCTTCTTGTTAAATGCCCTGATCATCCGTTTTTGATATGTCTGACCATGACAAATAGCAGTAAGTCTCTTTTCGTCAATTAGATTTAACTGATCAAGTCGTGTCTGGATCCAGTCATCTTCTCTCAGGTCTGCATCCTTCATTATCCGGAGAGAGGGTATCTGCACTTCAATCGGTAAGACTTCCTCCATACCATAGACCAAGGAAAAAGGAGTTGCCCCGGTTGACGTTCTTGCTGAGGTACGGTACCCGTGAAGAGCAAACGGTAACATCTCGTGCCAATCTTTATAGGTTATTGTCATCTTCTGCACAATCTTCTTGATATTCTTATTAGCTGCCTCTACAGCCCCATTCATCTTCGGCCGGTAAGGAGAAGAGTTGTGGTGTTGTATCTTGAATTGCTCGCAGAGCTCAGTGATCATCTTGTTATTGAGATTGGTACCATTGTCTGTAATGATCCTTTCTGGGACACCGTATCGACAGATTAGGTTGTGTCGAATGAACCGTGCCACAACATTCTTGGTTACTGTAGCGTAGGAAGATGCTTCAACCCACTTTGTGAAGTAATCAATCGCTACCAGGATGAAGCGATGCCCGTTGGATGCCGTAGGTCTGATCTCGCCGATCATATCAATGCCCCACATTGCAAAAGGCCAAGGTGCTGTCAAGACATTCAGAGGTACTGGAGGAACGTGCACCTTATCTGCATAAATCTGGCATTTGTGACATGTCCGAGAATGTTGGTAACAATCAGCTTCCATTGTGGACCAAAAATATCCTTCCCGAAGGATTTTCTTCGCCACGGTGTGTCCACTGGAATGTGTTCTGAAGGTACCTTCATGCAGCTCCGCCATGATTCTTTCTGCTTCAGTCTTATCCACACAACGCAGTAAGGTCGGATCATGGTTTCGCTTGTACAGAATGTCGTTACTAAGGAAGAACTTTGCAGCGAACCTTCTCAGAAACTTTTTGTCATTGACGGATGCGCCTTCAGAGTATTCTTGAGCTTCCAGATACCTCTTCACCTCATGATACCAGGGTTTTTCAGTCACTACCTCAGCCTCAAGATCACAACAGTATGCCGGTTCGTCCAGTTTCCAGATGATGATCCGGGGAGCCTCATTGTCCCACTTGACTTTGAACATGGAAGGCATCGTAGCTAACGCGTCCGCCAACTGATTCTCCTCTCTCGGGAAGTGTTCAAAAGTTATCTCTGTGAAATGGGGGATCAATGTCAACACACATTCTTTGTAAGGAATAAGATTCGGATGTTTCGTATCCCACTCGCCTTTGATCTGATTGATCACGAGAGCGGAATCTCCGAAGACACTCAGAAACTTGATCCTTAAGTCAATCGCAGCTTGAAGACCCATGATGCACGCCTCATACTCCGCCATGTTGTTGGTGTTGTTGAAACATAGGCGGGCGGTAAGTGGAGTATGAGTGCCTTGAGGGGATATGATCATAGCGCCGATACCGTTACCCAAAGCGTTAGAGGCTCCGTCAAAGTGCATAGACCATCGGGATCCTTCCTCAGGTCCTTCATCCGGTCCAGGTACTTCACAATCAGTCACTATCATGATGCTCTCGTCTGTAAACTCGAAGTTCATTGATTGGTAGTCATCTACTGCCTGGTATGCCAAATGATCTGCCAATACACTTCCTTTGATAGCTTTCTGAGTCGTGTACTGGATGTCGTATTCTGTCAAGATCATTTGCCATCTTGCTATTCTTCCGGACAGAGCAGGCTTTTCGAATATGTACTTTATTGGATCCATCTTTGAGATCAACAAGGTAGTATGAGTCAGCATATACTGTCTCAGCCGGCGAGCAGCCCATACCAAAGCGCAGCAAGTTTCCTCGAGTAGTGAGTATCGGGTCTCACAGTCGGTAAACTTTTTGCTAAGGTAATAAATGGCGTGCTCTTTTCGGCCAGACTCGTCATGCTGCCCCAGCACACACCCCATTGAGTTGTCAAGCACTGTCAGGTATAGTATCAGAGGTCTCCCTTCAACCGGTGGCATAAGGATGGGTGGTTCTTGGAGATACTCTTTGATTCTGTCAAAAGCGGCCTGACATTCCTCATTCCAACGTACTACCTGATCTTTCTTCAGCAGCTTGAAGATTGGTTCACAAGTAGCAGTTAGGTGCGAGATGAATCGGGCAATGTAATTCAGACGTCCTAGAAAGCCTCTGACTTCTTTCTCTGTCTTAGGAACTGGCATCTCTTGAATGGCTTTAACCTTGGCAGGGTCTACTTGAATACCCTTGTCACTTACGACGAAGCCTAACAATTTTCCAGATCTTACCCCGAAGGTGCACTTGTTTGGGTTTAACCTCAACTTGTATAACTTCAGACGGTCAAATAACTTTTGTAGATGGTCAAGGTGTTCCTCCTCAGTTTGGGACCTTGCAATCATGTCGTCGACATACACTTCAATCTCATGGTGGATCATGTCATGAAATAAAGCAACCATGGCACGTTGGTAGGTTGCCCCAGCATTTTTCAGTCCAAAAGGCATGACCTTGTAGCAGAAGGTGCCCCACTGAGTAACAAAGGTAGTCTTTTCCATATCTTCAGGAGCCATCTTGATCTGATTATAACCTGAAAACCCATCCATGAAGGAGAACACCTTGTGCTGAGCAGTATTGTCAACCAAGACGTCAATGTGAGGTAGGGGAGTCATCCTTGGGGCTGGCCCTGTTCAGATCCCTGTAATCAACACACATTCTGACCTTACCATCTTTCTTCGGTACTGGAACCACGTTGGCAACCCACTGAGGGTAAGAAGTCACTGCAAGAAAACCGGCGTCAAATTGCTTCATAACCTCAGCTTTGATCTTCTCGGACATCTCTGGACGCATACGGCGGACCTTTTGCTTAACCGGAGAGCAGTCTTCCTTGGTAGGCAGGTGATGGACCACAATGTCAGTATCTAACCCAGGCATGTCTTCGTAAGACCAGGCAAATATCTCCACATAATCATGCAACATCTGAATCAACCGTTGTTTCACACTGAGCTCCAGATTGGCACCAATCTTAACTTCCTTTCTGTCTGCCTCAGTACCCAGATTTATCGTTTCCACTGGCTCTTCATATGGCTGAATGACCCTCTCTTCCTGGAGTAACAGTCTTGCAAGCTCACCAGGCACTTCGTAATCATCTTCACCTTCGTCTTCGGCTAAGTTGATCGGATTTTCGAAGTCATAATTGGCAGTAGCAGAGTCGTTACCAGTGAGATCCAGAGTGGATTGAAACCTGTATGGGTGAGTGTGTGTAAATACAGTTGTTTTGCAATATAAGGAAAGAAGAAAAAAAAGAAAGGGAGCACAAGATTTGAAATGCGAAAAACGTCCAATGTCTTTATTCATGATATATGGAAATGACAAGTAATAAGCCCTCACAAATGAAGCCACGGTGCCCCGGGTAGGACACCGAGCCATAAAGTTTCAGTTTATTGTTTATTACAAATAAAAAACAAAGGAATTCATTACTGCATAACAAAAGTAACAGGTATGTGATCTTTTGCGGTCCAATTGTTCGGTCCACCATCAGTCGTCGGGTAGATCCAGTTATCGAACTCTGATTCCTCCGTGTCGCTCTCTATAGCATTCACTCCCGGGTTAGTGATGAACACGGGAGGTCTTCCGATCCTAGCTTTGCGTACAGCCCTCTGAGCCTCTGCAGTAAAACCCAGCCCAAACTTGTCAGTTTTAGGAGTAAAATCAGGGAGCCTTCCCCAGTTAGCACATTCACCTTTCTCAATTACAGCCCGGGCGTCCTTTAAGGAGGCCATCTTCAAAGGAGAACCCTCTTCAGTCACTGCTTCCGCTGCTGCCAATGTTTAAGGTACCTCTTCAAAATGTTGAAAGGGGGTTTCAATAAACTCCCCGTCCATCTCAATATATCGGAATGAATTCAGATGACTAACCATGTATTCTTCCTCCCCCTGCACAGTAACGATCTTCCCTTTGACAGGGTACTTGAGCTTCTGGTGTAGAGTGGAGGTCACTGCCCCAGCTTTGTGAATCCAAGGTCGACCCAGCAAACAGGAATAGGATGGACGAATGTCCATTACATAGAACGTTGAGTCGAAGACTTGAGAACCAACACGAATAGGAATGTCTACCTCACCATGAACCATCCTCTTCGACCCGTCAAAGGCTCGAACAATGATGTTACTAGGTTTCAACTCCAGACCCTCATAATCCAACCGGTCTAAGGCCTTCTTGGGCAATACATTCAGGGAAGAGCCGGTGTCCACCAACACGTGTGCGAGAGTAGTGCCCCTGCATTCAATGGAGACATGCAGGGCATCATTGAGGTTCTTTCCCTTGGCGGTAAGGTCAGCATCCGAGAAACCCAAACCATTGTCAGTTGTCAAATTGGCCACACAGTCAGTGAATTGATCTGCAGATGTCTCTTGTGGCACACGGGCCGTCTTCAGAAATGAAATCAGGGCCTTGGCATGGGCCTCTGAGCACAGCAGCAATGATAGCATAGAGATCTTGGAGGGGGTATGCCCCAACTGTTCAACGACGTTAAAGTCACTCTTCTTGATTATCTTAAGAATTTCCTCCATCTCTTGCTGGGAGGCTTCAACATTCACAGTCTTTGGTGCCTCCATCCGGGCAGGCTCATCATCAATCCCTTTGCCTCGAGTATTAGATGACTCGGCAGCAGGGGTAAAAACTGGATCAGAAGTGGAAACAGGCGCACTTGCAGGCGTAATTATGAGAGGTCTTCGGATAACTGGTGGCGCAATGTCAGGCGAGAAGAGCCTGCCACGGCGAGTAACTTTAGCTGGACCGGTGATATTTCTGATGCCGGTACCGGTGTTGAACTCCTGCTTCACTCCAAGTACATATACATCTGCCCCATAGTGCCATGGGACAGCCTTGTCAGATTCATAGGGGAGGGGCCCCGGAACAGTAATAATGATAGGTGCAACAGACATGATCTTGACTGGCTTCCTCGGGGGAGCCTTGGTAGGATTATTGAGAATTGTGACGACAGATACTTCTTCAATAGGAACAAAAGGAACAGCAGTCTTCTTGAACAAAATTTCCTTGCTATCCATCAGGCTTTGGATGCCTGACTTCAGCAACGGACAACCAGCAGGGGAAACGGCACACAGAAGGCAACCCTTGCTACAACCCGGAAATAAACCGGCCAGCAACAGGTTCCTCTTAATAGTCAACAAAGGGGTAGCAACATCCTCCACAGAAACGGCATACAAGTCTTCATCAACAGCATTTACTCCATGCTGGGGCATAGGAGCAGTCACAACATTTGGCCTCTCAGGTGCCTCAAACTGTATTTCCTTCGCATCAATAAGGTCCTGAACCTTATTTCTCAGGGCCCAGCAGTCATCAGTAGAATGCCCCGGGCTATCGGAGTGATAAGCACAGCGGGCATTTGGATTATACTTGGGGGATGCAGTATTCACAACCTTCGGAGCCTCTCTGACGGTTACCAAGTTGGTTGATAGCAGCTGCGGCAAGATCTGTGACAAGGTCATACTCAGCCGAGTGTATTCTCTTCTGGGTCTCTCAGCCCTTTGTTGGTTGGGTTGCCGAGGAGCGGTAACAGGCTTTCCAATAACCACCGCGTTGACAGCTTGGCGGCGTTCTGGTTTGTCTTGCCTCCTAGGTCCATACACAGCACTGGCCTCCTTCTTAAAAGGTTTCTTCTCAGCACTTAAGGACACACCTTTCTGAATCTTACCTGATTTCATACCAGCCCCTATCCTTTCCCCGGTCAGAATAAGGTATGTGAATCCTACAGATGAGTTGCCAATAAGATGATTGAAAAACGGCCCGGATAGGGTCCCCAAGAACATATCCACAAGTTCACGGTCGGTTAATGGTGGCTGCACCCTGCCAGCCAGGTCCCTCCATTTCTGCACATACTCTTTAAAACCTTCTCCCGATCCTAGCGACATACCCTAGAGTTGGGTACGTGTAGGAGCGAGGTCGGCATTATATTGATACTGCTTGTAAAAAGCAGTAGCCAACTCCTCCCAGTTACGAACCTTGGTTCCATCCAGCTGATAGAACCATTCGAGATGAGTCCCTGAAAGACTCTCCTGGAAGAAGTGGATCCACAAGTTCTTGTCCACAGTGTATGGCTGAATTTTCCGCACATAAGATCTGAGGTGTAGCTTAGGGCAGGACGCCCCGTCATACTTTACGAAAGATGGTGCTTTGAACTTATGTGGGATGACCACACCAGAAGATAGACCCAAGTCTCCGAAATCCAAACCAGGCACTTGTTGAATTTCCATGGCATTCAGACGGTCTTCCAACTGCTTGTACCTGTCTTCAGCTGGAGGATACTGCTCCTCATTAAAATCAGTCTCGTTGTCAGAGACCACCGGACTAGGAACTCTTCCCCCCTAGGAACTGCCTTTCCCCACAGAAGAACCAGCTTGATCAACCTCATTCTGCAGTGTGTTACCAAACCTCCAGCCCGTGTTGAATAGAACAGTTCTCTTCTTCTTCTTCTTCTTAACCAGCAAAGCCTTCAGTTCCTCCTGGCCTTGGGCCAAACTCATGATCAGCTCTTGGAATTGGGCATTCTGAGCCTGAAGGGCCTTGATAGACTGCTCGGTAGATGATTCAGGGTTCATGATACTTAAATAAATAGCGAAGAACATTAAGCAAACTGAAAAGAAAAAGTACCTGTTATGCACATGATGCATGATATGTGTTTATGCAATGCATTCAAGGGTTCGAAAGTTCAAATTTGTTGTAGACAAAAAGGAACACACGTTATCATTAAGAAATAATTGTTCAGTACATCAGGGCCTCATGGGCAAATATTACAAAGTAAATCAATCCCAGAAGACACTGCGCATCCTCTTTGGAGCTATGTAAGTGTTGAGATTCCTTTCCTCGTGCAGTAGGCGGGTGAGCTCCAAGACCTTCTTTTCACTAGCATGTAGACTGGACTCAAGAGAATTCCGTTCTTCCTTAAGCTGGATCCAACTCTTCTGCATTTCTTCCCAGGATGTAGGCATATCAGGATGTTGAATGGTGTAGGACACCTCTCCTTCCAATACTGGCTCTTTGATCACAGGGAGAACATGAGGATATGGCATTACTAACTTCTGGGAGCGGGCTCGTACCCACTTGAGATAAGGTTCCAACGGGATGGAGTTCCTATGCCCCAGTGTCTTGCTATCTATCTTGTTGGGCATCCTCCAAGCTCTGATAAATCTCTGGCGAAGTCCTTGGGCATCATTGTCGAAGTCAAAAACTATGTCAGGAATTAACATGTCATGAGGGTCGTCCCTCCGAGCATAACCAAACTGTCTCCAAGCCAGACACGGGTTGTAAGTAATACCTCCTCTGATTCCAAGTAAAGGAACATTAGGGTACTCCCTGCAACGATCAATTATAGTGACATCTTCTCGGGACCGAGAGCACCAATGTATATCTGCATGTGTAAGAGTCATCAATCATTGTGACCATCTCAAACCCCGCTCATTCTTCAAAACTGATTGTGGAAGGTGCGAAATAAACCACCTTCCCAGGAGAGGAGTGTAGCACATAAGAACACCTCTTTTTCTCATGGTTCGAGTGTAACATGAGTGAAGGATGTCTCCAAGCAATGTAGGTACAGGGTTCCTGGACATGAAGATCTGGACAGCACTGATATCTATAAGCTGATCGGGGTTCGGGAACAACACCAATCCATAGACAAGGAGGGCCACCACTTCTTCAAAGGCTTGTAGGTCAAGGGAGTTCCAACATTCTTGGGCCTTCTCAAACAGAAACCTGGCTAAGAACCCTTTGTTACCACTTCTAACTTCCCAATGTCCCTTGATGTCAGATGGTTGTAGGTGTAAGGCTTTAGCAATCTCTTCAAGCTTGGGTTCCTTTTCCGTACCGTTGTAGGGTAGTTGACTAAGGATAGGAATCTTCAGAAGCCGGGAGAACTCTTCCAATGTAGGCACCAGTTGATAATCCAGGAAAGTAAAACAGTGATGCAGAGGGTCAAAGAACTGGAAGAGGACCTTTATCATATCTTCCTCAATGTTGGTGTTGACCAAACTGATGAGTCTTCCATGCCTCTCACTGAAAGAAGAACTCTCGGGAATCCTGGATATAAGCTCCTTAAGCTGAGGAGGGATCCTTACAAGGCTGATCTGAATTGTCTTTTTGCGAACAGTTTCCATGTCCTACAAAACAAGAACAAAGATGAAGATTCGAACCCCTGAAATGGTTAGTGAATGCATATGATGCTGTATGATGTTATGATGCTATGATTAAACACACCACAAATATTCACAAAAAGCAAACATGATAAGGCACACAAGTCACACCACAGCCCTTAGAGTTTAGGCCAGCATGGGGTCTGGGTATTACCCTCTTGAAGTTGGTGGGCTCAACCTGTCCTATCAGAAGTAACCGGGTTCTAAGGGTCCCAATATCATTGGACTATTTTCATTGTTCATCGTTTCGATTTAGCCACTGAACTGGCGACCGAAATATTCCAAGAAAATAACCCTCAATTGAGTGTAATATCGAGTATCAACCAACCTCGGACTGCACCAAAGTCAGTTATCTCACTACCCTAAAGAGGCCAAGATGGTTCAATTAAGGTTCCTAAGGTCAGTTGATGCTTCACGACACCACGCGGAGGCCCCGTACTCTCCTTGACTGAACTCAAGGGTTACCGGTACACACCAAAGTGCCACATCAATGTAGCAGACTGCTTCAACCATGTTGGTATACCCCACACAGTTCCCTCACAACCTTGTTGCTACTTTCTAAGAAGGTATCCCCCAGATCCGGGTTAGGATCTATAGAACTCCCAAGACAGTACCCACAATAATAAAGCAATCAATTCAGACAATTGAAAACACAAGTGATCTTAGTCCTAAGGTACACCTCACTTTTAAAGATTGTTCCCCAACAGAGTCGCCAGTTCTGTGATCGGTGGATCTGGAACTGACTGTTTAAAGCTGGTTCGCGAAATGTCGCGGAAGCAAGAGTCGCCACCGTCTTTTATTTTCTCCAACATGGACAGGACAAAAGCACAACAAAATTCCTTATGAGATAGTTTCTCGGTTCGGGAGGTAGATTTATAGAAAGGGAAGGTGTTAGCACCCTTTCTATCCATGGTTATCCATGGGCTCTTAGATACTTGCTCATTTGTGTTTTCAAAATGTTTGCTTTTCAATTGTGAGTGGGTTTGAAAAAAGTTTCGTTTAAAGATTTCAGAATGACTCTTGTATCAGTCCTCAAGAGTGTTTGAAAAATTGTTTTGAAAGCTTTTTTGAAAGTGTCGGTGTGAAAAGAGTTTTGATTTGTTTTTTAGAGCAAGTATCTATGAGTCATCTACCTACCCTAAGGAATTAGGCTGTGTAAATGTCCTTAAGGTAGTGCCATCCCACCATTGAGAGGTAGGTAGCACCACCGTTGGAGGTGTTCGGGTCAATTCGTTTGTAGGGACAGTGTGGTCACCAGAGCAACAGTAGGACACCTTAGAAGCTACCCTTATGCCATTGATCCTTTTTAATTCGAGGTAACTTTTCTGAGGCAACTTGTTTTGAGGCACATGGATCAACGGACATAAGGACTTACTAAGACGTCCTATACTCTACGACCACGTTTCGAAGGCAAGGCAACCGTGAGGCGTACCCTAAGAGTGGTGTGTGAATTTGTGTGTTATTTTCAGTTATGTTTTATCTTGTACATGTATCATGGTGATCTACGCTTGTTTTTATTTTAGGCCATACATTCTTTCATGCAAAGTTTAGCAGTTTAAAAGTGCGGAAATTTAAATGACGGAAAAGTAAATCCTACGCTATTACAAGGCGCGGGTCTATACATCACCAAATTAACAAAGACCCGTTTTGAATAAAAGTGCGGAAAGTAAATAAATTCCTAATTACTATTACATGGCTTGAGCAGTTACATAATATTCACAAAGGAAAATAAAATAACGTGCGAAAAGAATAAAAATAGAATGTTCGAGGGCGTTGGACCCTTTTGAAATTAAATTGAAATTAAAAAGCTAATTAATTATTAATTAAAAGAAAAGAAATGTTTTTTAGGTTATTTGTATTTATGAAATAAAGAAAAGAAAAATTAAAATTAAAAGAAACCCTAATTCTAAGTTGTTTTAATTATTAAGAAAACATTAAAGTTTAACCTAATTTACTAACTAATTGAAGTATATGTTTATTTACAAAATAAATTAGTAACTAATAATAATGATAATAAGAAGAAAAAAAATTATTTATTAAGAAAAAGGATGAAAATGTTAAAAAACCTTAATTTCTACATATTTTAATTTGTTAAGAAAAAAATTTAAGTTTTAAAACCTAATTTACTAAATAATTAATGTACATTTATTTACAAAAAAAATATTTAATAAGTAAATTAATTAATATATTTTAGTTTCTGATTTTAGATTATGAAAATTAATTATTGGAATTTAAAGAAAACAATTAAAATAATTAAAATAAAAGAAAAGGAAATTAAAAAAGAATACAAACAATGGGGGTGTCTGACCCAATTTGGAGGTGAGTTGAAGTGATTTTTGGCCCAAGAATGCAAGCCTTTTTTGACTTTCTATGCTTGCGTGTGGAGCAGTTGACCCAGGCGTATGGTGGTCTTCACGTTCTGACCTTCAGATTGAGCCTCATGGCCATGTGGCAAGCTTGTGCTTGAGGATGTATGATGAGCCCTGGGACGTGCACTGCATGGAAGCATGTTATGGAAAAAATTATGAAATATGATAGGGGACCTGGGAATCGAACCCAGGTCCCAATGCTTACCAGACACCTCAGCAACCATCCAGGCTAGCGCGTTTCTTTGTAATATTAGTGGAACATAATCAATATAATAGAAAATAAGCGTTAGTGGTAGGAAGCAAAAAAACGCGTTGAATATTTGAATTGCCCAGTTATGCCTTGACACGCCAGCTTCGTCTTCTTCATCTGCCTGTAAATAGAAAATAGATAGCGGGGGTTTTAAACCCCCACTAAATAGAAACCATGAAAATAGCGATTAGAATATGAGCAAACATAAAAAGGGCGCGAGGTATGAGTCTGATTCGTCTTCCTGTCACGAATTCAATGGTACCAGTTTGGTTGTCCAATTTTTCCATATGTGTAAACCCCTAATTCAAAGCTTCTGAAACCCTAGAAAATGTCAATGGAAAATCTCGATACAGGCATTGTTAGGATAATTAAATGGTACCATTAGCTTCAGAGCATCAATATTAGTAAGAATCAACCATTAAAACTCATGAATAATGCATGTAAATTGAAACACGATTATGGAAAATTTTATGAAAAGTGTGACTTTGTTCTACCAATTCTTGAGGTCTGGAGATATGTTCTTGATTGCAATACGTTCCTGGATGCCTTGGCAACGTTTTGGAATGCTTTTCAAGCCTTGAATCGTCCTCTAGCTGGGATTTTAGTTTCCAACTTTTTGTGAAAAAAATGCAATCTTGTTCTTGGTTTTCTGCGCAGCTTTTGTGTGTATGAGCATTAGGTTAGCTTGTGTATAAGTATCTGAATGCAATTAGGTCAAAACCAAGCCCAAAGATCCATTGATTTAATGATTCAATATTTGATTTTGTTCACATCTTTTTTCAATCTTTTTGCCATGGAAAACTTGCCAAATTGGGATGATTTTGCCTCTTTTGATTGATGCACGAGATCTCTTACATGTGAGGAGGATATTTGCTGCATAAAAAGATTTAAAACCATTGATTTAGTATTTTTCTTATATTTAAATTTAATTAAATGAATTAATGATAATAAAAATTCAAATAATCAATTAAAAATGAGAAAATAACTCCCTTTGAGCTTAGTGGGTCGTGCATAGCCTTTAGGTAATGATTCATGAAAGAAATTGAGGCCCATTAGCATTTTTGAAGCCTTTTGTGCAAAGTTGGCTTTTCAAAATTCCCAAAAATTTCCCAACTTCTACAAGGCATATCTTGCTCAATTTTGAAGCTATGATCATGTTCTTGGACATTTTGGAAAGGTCTTGAAGTCCTCTAACCAATGTCTTTGGTCCCATGTCATTTTTATTTACCAATCTCAAGTTATGGTCTTTGACTTAAAGTGCCTTTTTGTTGACTTTTGAAAATGACCTATAATGTTGCAATTGATAACTTTTTATGAGAGCATTCCTTGGACTTGAAGTGTGAAGATGAGTTGTAGTAAATGTCATCTTCTTCAAAATGAGCTTTGGATGGGATTTTTCTGATAAACCATGTGGAAGTTATGCCCTGGTCAATTTGTAGTTGACTTTTTCAGCTGTCCAAAAATAGAAACCTTTGCATCTTGAGACTTTTTGAGCCATGCTTTGAGAATCATGATCAAGAATTGATCAAATGATGTTTGTGGCTTCAAAATAAGATGTTGACCAAAAATTTTGACTTTTGACTGTCAAATGACCATTTTGCCCCTACAGTTGACTGTGAAGCATTTAGGGTTTTTCACTGTGCAATTTGATGTTGTGAGTCTTGAAACTTGGCATATGAATGCTTGACAATGTATATAGGTATGTGGGACTTGTTTGGACCCTTGAAAACCTCAACTTCTTTGCCATAACCAAAACCCTAATTTTGGCTGTGTTAGGAAGCCATTAGACTGTGCAACCCTTGAGAGATTTTGAAGCTTGATCTTGACAAATCTTGAAGAATATGGGAGGGAAAATTTTAGGGTACAACAGAGGAGAAGAGGAGTACATGGTGAGCCACCTTAACTCTTTTCGGTATGTGGAGATGGATGGGGAGTTTATTGAAACCCCGTGTCAACACTTTGAAGAAGTCCCCCAGATGCTGGCATCGACTGAAACTGTTGCTGAAGATCCTCCAATGAAGATGGCTTCCCTCAAGGATGCCTGGGCTGTTATTGAGAAAGGTGGGTGTGCGAATTGGGGTCAACTCCCTGACTTTGCACACAAGACTGACAAGTTTGGCTTGGGTTTTACTATAGAAGCTCAAAGGGCTGTTTGGCGTGCGCGGATTGGAAGACCTCCCCTACGTATCACAAATCCTGAAGTGAATGCGATTGAAGATGATGATGAAGAGTCTGAGTTTGACAGCTGGATTTACCCGACTACCGACGGCGGATTAAGCAATTGGACGGCAAATGACTTCGTGCCAATTTCTTTTATTACACAGTAATAGACTTTTGTTTTGGATTTGTAACAGACGATTTTAAACTTTACGGCCCGGTGCCTTGCCCGAGACACCGTGGTTTTGTTTGAGGGTTTATTATGTGTCATTTCCATATATCATCAATAAAAGCATTGGACGTTTTATTGCATTACGAATTTTGCGCTCCTTGTTTTTCTTTTCTATCTTGCAAAATAGCTATTTGTCTTACACACACTCACATATACAGGTCTACATCCACTCTGGATCCCACTGATAACGACTCTACTACTGCCAGTTATAACTTCGAAAGTCCGATCAACCAAGCTGAGTACGAAGGTGAGGATGATTGCGAAGTGCCTGGGGAACTTGCTAGACTGTTACTTCAGGAAGAGAGGGCTATTCAGCTGCATGAAAGCCAGTGGAAACAGTAAATCTGGGTACATAAGAAGACAAGAAAGAGGTCAAGATCAGTGGAAATCTGGAGCCTAGTGTTAAGCAACGGTTGATACAGATGTTGCGTGATTATGTTGAGATCTTTGCCTAGTCTTATGAAGATATGCCTGGGTTGGATACCGATATTGTGGTTCGCCGCTTGCCAACTAAGAAAGACTGTCCTCCAGTGAAACAGAAAGTTCGCCGAATGCGCCCAGAGATGTATGAGAAAATCAAAGCTGAGGTTATGAAACAGTTTGATGTCGGTTTTCTAGCAGTTACTTCTTATCCGCAGTGGGTTGCCAACGTGGTTCTGGTGCCAAAAAAGGATGGTAAGGTTCGAATGTGTGTTGACTATAGGGATCTGAACAGGGCGAGCCCCAAGGATGATTTCCCTCTGCCTCATATCGACGTTCTGGTTGACAACACCGCACAACACAAGGTCTTCTCCTTTATGGATGGTTTCTCTGGTTACAATTAGATTAAAATGGCTTCCGAGGACATGGAGAAGACAACCTTCGTTATGCAATGGGGTACATTTTGCTACAAAGTCATGCCTTTCGGATTGAAGAATGCTGGGGCAACGTATCGGCGCACCATAGTCGCTCTGTTCCATGACATGATTCATCATGAGATTGAGGTATACGTTGACGACATGATTGCAAGGTCCCAGACTGAGGAGGAACACCTTGACCACCTTCAGAAGCTATTTGACAGGTTGAAGTTGTACAAGCTGAGGTTAAACCCGAACAAGTGCACCTTCGGAGTGAGGTCCGGTAAGATGTTGGGTTTCGTCGTTAGTGATAAAGGTATTCAAGTGGATCCTGCAAAGGTGAAGGATATACAGGAAATGCCAGCTCCCCGAACAGAAAAAGAAGTCAGAGGCTTCTTGGGACGGTTGAACTACATTTCCCGGTTCATTTCACACCTAACTGCTACTTGTGAGCCAATATTCAAGTTACTGAAGAAAGATCAAGTGGTAAGATGGAATGATGAATGTCAGGCCGCTTTCAAAGGATCAAAGAATATCTCCAAGAGCCACCTATTTTGATGCCTCCAGTTGAAGGGAGACCTTTGATCTTATACTTGACAGTACTCGACAACTCAATGGGGTACATGTTGGGGCCGCATGACAAGTCTGGCCGAAAAGAGCATGCTATTTATTACCTTAGCAAAAATTTTACCGACTGTGAGACCCGATACTCACTTCTTGAGAAAACTTGTTGCGCTTTGGCATGGGCTGCTCATCGATTGAGACAATATATGCTGACTCACACTACTCTATTGATATCAAAGATGGATCCTATCAAGTATATCTTCAAAAAGCTTGCCTTGTTCGGAAGAATAGCAAGATGGCAAATGATCTTGACTGAGTATGACATCCAATACACGACCCAGAAAGCAATCAAGGGAAGTGTGTTGGCAGATCATTTGGCACATCAGGCAGTGGATGATTACCAGTCTATGAACTTCGAATTTCTGGATGAGAACATCATGTTGGTGACTGACTATGAAACACCTGGACCGGATGAAGGACCTGAGGAGGGATCCCGATGGTCTATTTACTTTGATGGAGCTTCAAACGCTTTGGGTAATGGCATTGGCGCCGTGATCATATCTCCTGAAGGCTGTCATACTCCATTCACCGCCCGCTTATGTTTTAACTGCACCAACAACATGGCGGAGTATGAAGCGTGCATCATGGGCCTTCGAGCAGCAATTGGCCTAAGGATTAAGTTCTTAAGTGTATTCGGAGATTCTGCTCTCGTGATCAGTCAGATCAAAGGCGAGTGGGATACAAAACACCCAAATCTTATTCCCTATAAGGAGTATGTGTTGACTTTACTTCCATGCTTCGAGGAGATAACCTTTGAACATTTCCCCAGAGAGGAGAATCAGTTAGCGGACGCGCTAGCTACGATGTCTTCTATGTTCAAGGTCAGATGGGACAACGAGGCTCCCCAGATTACCATTGAGAGGTTGGACAAACCTGCACATTGTTGTAACATTGAGACTAAAGAGGTAACAGATAAACCCTGGTTTCATGAGGTGAAAAGGTATCTTGAAGCTCAGGAATACCCCGAGGGTGCATCTGTTAATGATAAAAAGTTTCTGAGAAGGTTCGCGGCGAAGTTCTTCATCAGTAATGGTATCCTTTACAAGCGTAACCATGATTCAACCTTGCTGCGATGTATGGATAAGAACGAGGCAAAAAGGATTATGGCGGAGTTACATGAAGGTACTTTCGGAACTCATTCAAGTGGGCACACCATGGCAAAGAAGATCCTACAGGCAGGATATTATTGGTCCACCATGGAAGTCGACTGTTATCAGCATTCTCGGACCTGTCATAAGTGCCAAGTCTATGCTGATAAAGTGCACATACCTCCAGTACCTCTAAACGTCTGGATAGCTCCTTGGCCTTTTGCAATGTGGGGCATCGACATGATCGGCGAGATCAGACCTACTGCGTCCAACGGGCATCGTTTCATTCGGGTAGCAATTGATTACTTTACAAAATGGGTTGAAGCAGCTTCTTTTGCTACTGTAACCAAGAACGTCGTGGCACGATTTATTCGGCACAACATGATATGTCGATACGGTGTACTAGAGAGGATCATTACGGACAATGGTACAAATCTCAACAATACCATGATCATCGAGCTCTGCAAGCAGTTCAAGATACAACATCACAACTCTTCTCCCTACCGGCCGAAGATGAATGGGGTTGTCGAAGAGGCTAATAAGAACATCAAGAAGATTGTGCAGAAGATGACAGTAACATACAAAGACTGGCACGAGATGTTACCATTTGCTCTTCATGGGTACCGTACCTCAGCGTGGACGTCAACAGGGGCAACACCCTATTCTTTGGTTTATGGCATGGAGGCCGTCTTTCCCATCGAAGTTCAGATACCCTCTCTTCGGATTATGAAGGATGCAGGTTTGAGCGAGGATGACTGGATCCAGACCCGGCTTGATCAGCTGAACTTAATCGACAAAAAAAGACTTACTGCTATTTGTCATGGTCAAACGTATCAAAAGCGGATGATCAAGGCATTTAACAAGAAAGTCAGACGACAAGAGTATCAAGTTGGGGATCTGGTGATTAAGCGCATCATACTGCCACAAGGTGATCCCAGGGGAAAATGGACCCCTACTTACGAATGTCCATTTGTGGTTAAGAACATTTTCTTAGGAGGAGCTATGATTCTAACCACCATGGATGGTGAGGACCTTCCTCACCCCGTCAATACAGACATAGTAAAAAAATACTATGCATAATCAAAGACCCGCTAGGTTGACTGACCTAGGCAAAAATAAGGGCTTCCTGGCGAACCAAAAGGGTTCGGGAAAAAATAAGGGATGAAAATAAAAAATATGTACACCCGGCAAGTCGAAAACCTGAAAAGGCGGCTTGGGAAAAAAAGGGTATCCCGGTTGACTGAAAACCCGAAAGGGAGGTCCAGGCAAAAATTAGGGATCAAAGCGTAACACTATGTCTCATTAGATCACCTTGCAACTAGACTTCGGTATCAACTATCAAGCTCGGATGGCACTAATCAATCTGATCTACCTTCAACCAAGTAGCGAAGTGATGAGATGCTCGAGGATATAAAGGCAATAGCAGAGTTGGAACCCAGGGGGATTATTCACATAACTGTTTTTCTTTGTTTCTCACAAATTGTATAAACTCTATTGCTCGGCGGCGTTCTCTTACTAGGACGTCAGCCTCTTGTACAAAAACGCCTATTTACATGCCAAAATTCAAAGTCAATACAATTCACTTTCACAAATAAATTTTTCTTTTTCTGTTTTGTTTTGCAAGAACGTCCAATGTTCATTTTTTTATATATGCATTTGACATTAATTGCTGCTCATGAATATTTACATACGAAACAAAAGACAATTACTCGTAATATCAGAGACCGGGGCAATTAAGAATTGCCCAGACCTAACAGTTGCTCTATCCACCAGGTACAGAGATAGATTTGGCTGAAGAATATGACTAAGGCATATTCACTCCCCGCAGAGTAATAAAAAGACAGTAATATTAACTCTCCCCAGCTGAGGCTCACAACCGCGAATGAGTCGGCAATATTCTCCCCAAGCAGAGTTTATCCATCATCAGCATTAGACAATTATCCCCAGCGGAGTTTGAAAAATTATCCCCAGCGGAATTTGAAAAATTATCCCCAGCGGAGTTTGAAAAATTATCCCCAGTGGACTTTGGAAGATTGTCCCCAGTAGATTCTAAAAGATTATCCCCGGTGAATTCGCAACTGGAAAATCATCCCCAGCAAAGTTCATTCTTTTCACAAACAGAAGTTCAATTCCCAACAGAGTTTCATTACCACCAGCAACAGTAATTCATCCCCAGCTGAATTTATCAGCGGAATTCTCAGCAGAGCATGTCCTCCCCACAGAGCCATTTCCTTATCAGTTTATTCCCCAGCAGAGTTATCCTCCCCTGCAGGTTTATTCTCACAATCATCTCCATTCTCTATCCCCAGTGGAAACGAAGAATTCAACTCTTTTCTCCAACAGCTATCCGGGATTTATTTTCCACAACTAAAAACATCACATTTCCATACATCATAACACATGCATATATGCATCATACAACACAATCTCATTTATTTTGAGAACATCATTGCTTGATACATATCATGAATTACATACAGCTAACATTTACTTTTCAGGAAGGATACGATTAAATTCTCACAAAATTCAAGCTATTGAAGCTTTTACCTCAGTTGAACGACGGACGAGCTCCTAAATGTCAGCAGAGATGTTTTCCTCAGTTGAATAACGGACGAGCTCCTAAATGTCAGCAGAGATGTTTTCCTCAGTTGAATAATGGATGAGATCCTAAATGTCAGTAGAGATGTTTTCCTCAGTTGAATAACGGACGAGTTCCTAAATGTCAGCAGAGATGTTTTCCTCAGTTGAATAACGGACGAGCTCCTAAATGTCAGCAGAGATGTTTTCCTCAGTTGAATAACGAACGAGTTCCTAAATGCCAGCAGAGATGTTTTCCTCAGTTGAATAACGGACGAGCTCCTAAATGTCAGCAGAGATGTTTTCCTCAGTTGAATAACGGACGAGTTCCTAAATGTCAGCAGAGATGCTTTCCTCAGTTGAATAACGGACGAGCTCCTAAATTTCAGCAGAGATGTTTTCCTCAGTTGAATAACGGACGAGCTCCTAAATGTCAGCAGAGATGTTTTCCTCAGTTGAATAACGGACGAGCTCCTAAATGTCAACAGAGATGTTTTCCTCAGTTGAATAACGAACGAGTTCCTAAATGTCAGCAAAGATGTTTTCCTCAGTTGAATAACGGACGAGCTCCTAAATGTCAGCAGAGATGTTTTCCTCAGTTGAATAACAAATGAGCTCTTAAATGTCAATAGAGATGTTTTCCTCAGTTGAATAATGGACGAGTTCCTAAATGTCAGCAGAGATGTTTTCCTCAGTTGAATAATGGACGAGCTCCTAAATGTCAGCATAGATGTTTTCCTCAGTTAAATAACGGACGAGCTCCTAAATGTCAGCTGAGATGTTTTCATCAGTTGAATAACGAGTGAGCTCCTAAATGTCAACAGATATGATCCCTCAGTAGAATACGGAAGATCGAAGTTCCTAAAATTCAACAGAGATATTTCCTCAGTAGAATACGGAAGGTCAAAATTCCTAAAATTCAAATAGAGATGATTCACCAGCAGAATAAAGGAGGACCGAAGCTCCTAAAATTCTACTTCTTTCAACAAAGATCAACCTTCCCCAGCAGAATCTTCCTCAACAATAGGTATACAAGCTCTCACTAAGGAATCCCTTATGCGATTGACACTCCTTCGGATGGCATCTCTAAGCCCATATCCCGTCATCAGTCTCCAAATGGCATCAATAAGCCCATTCCCGATATCACAAGACGATTACCGCTTCATGCAAGTGCAAATTTCTGGGCACTCTAGTGTTCAATCCTCTTCCACCTTCGGATCACGAAAGGCACGAGAGCCAATCTACATCCTCAGGTTTAAGAAGATTTAACAGGGGCAGCTGTTGTACCCCAAAATTTTCCCACCCATATTTCTCAAAATATTTCAAGAAAGATCCTCAAATTGCTCAAGGAAGTCCAAGGGTTGGTCAGACAAGCTCTCTCCTAAGGCAGTCTACCTCAAATTAGGGTTTCATGTTATATCAACATACTTGAGTCCAAGTGGTCCCAAATGCTCAACATTGTCCTAATATGATTCTCAAGATCATCCATGTCAAGTTTCAAGCCTTGCAGAGGAAGTTTGCTCAGTCAATTGCTCAAAGGACCAAAAATCGACTGTGCTAGGGCAAAAGTCAATTGTGACCCACATACAGTCAAACTTCAAGATTTTTGGTCAACATCCTCATTTTGAAGTATATTTCATCATTTGATCAAGGGTTGATCATGATTCATCAAGGATTTCTCATAATTCATCAAGACTCAAAAGTTGCTAAATTAGGGTTTTGTAGGAAAAGTCAACTCAACTTTGACCAAGCATAACTTTCTCATACTTTATGAGAAATGACCCATCCAAATCTCATTTTGAATAGGATGCAATTCCCTACAATCCATCTTCAGATCCCAAGTTCAAAATATGCACTCACAAGAAGTTATGAATTTGGACATTATAGGTCATTTTGAAAAGTCAACAAAAACACCTTTTTTGTCAAAGCTTCATACATGAGCATGGAATATCAAAATGAGATTAGACTAAAAGGGTTGATTAGAGGACATCTCAAGATTTATAAAAAGTCCAAGAACATCTCCAAATAGTCAAAATTGAGGAAGTTATGCATTGGTGAAGTTGACCTTTTTTGCAAAATTGCCAAAAGTCAACTATGCCCAAAACTTCAAATTTTACCAAAGGGGCCCAATCTTTTTCACTTGTTTTGAGTTAGAAACATATCCCACGATCTCTAGCCTTTTCCACTTGTCCATATCTTATTTTTATTATTTATTTTTATTTTTACTTGAATTAATTCAATTTAAATCAAAACAAATCAAATAAAATCCAAAATATTGAAAGTAAGAGATTTTGTGCTTGTTTCAGGCTTTATTATACAACTAGAAAACATTCAAATTCGTGCAAGGCATTAGAGTGGACAAAAAGATTGAAAATCCATGTTTGGAAAGATCTTAAAGGTGAATCAAATCAAATCAAAAATATCATTCGTGGGGGAAGATTGGATGCAGTTATCAACCCTAATTTAGTCCTTGGTACAAAAGGAGGCGAGGCAGACCTAAAAATAGGCTAGAGACAGGCATATGAGCAAGAACCAAAACTGAAAAAAAGCAAGAAAAGTGTGAGATCGAATTTGCATTTAGAGGCATCCTCAAGACTCTTTGCCTATCTCAATCGACTCCTGGGACTCTCAGCAAGCTAAAGCAATCAAGAACAAGTCCATTCCAGTCCCAAAACGCACTGTAAGTCCATCACGACATAACTCTGTTCTTGAATTCGAATCTCATGATATAGGCATGGTTAACATGAATTGGTCATATATTATTTATCTATGAGACAATTTCAAGCTTCCTGCATCATTTAATTTCATTTATATGGCTTGTAGCGAAATTCACCATTGTTAGGGTTTTAGAGTTTGTATTAGGGTTTTTGATTACAGGGACAATTAGCCTTCGTAAGTGGTACCATCTTGTTCAGGAGGATGAGACGAACTCAACCATGGCGTTAGTTTTCATTTATATGGACCATGGAGGATTTTTAAATGAACCAGGCTTATAGCTACTGACAAATGTCTGTATGTCCTTTGAATTCCACAATAAATACTAAATATTTATTCTGCTATCACATTAAATACTAACGATTTGTGTTCCTTCTTGGATGGCCATCAGATTTGGCCATCCAGCCACTTGGAATACCAGATCTTGAGGGAGTATGATGGGCATTAGGCTTGTACGCGCATTGGATTGCCTACAAGAAAATATGAAAATAACAAATGTTGGAGGCAGGGGTCGAACCCCTGACCTCCAGCCTTCCAATGCCTTAAGCGTCTATCTGGCAACCACTGGGCTATGGAGAGAGGAAAGAGACGATGAGTTGTCACTCCCCTACTGGCCCGTTCAAACGATCAGCGCGCGTTTTTTTTAATTTTCCAATATTTCTTTGTTTCATATATTATTATTATTTTCCATTATATGTATAACAAAAGCAAAATAGCCCAGTGGTTGCCAGATAGACGCTTAAGGCATTGGAAGGCTGGAGGTCAGGGGTTCGACCCCTACCACCAACATTTGTTATTTTCATATTTTCTTGCAGGCAATCCAATGCGCGTACAAGCCTAATGCCCATCATACTCCCTCAAGATCTGGTATGCCAAGTGGCTGGATGGCCAAATCTGATGGCCATCCAGGAAGGAACACCATAAGCCAAGTCAAACGCATACGCACTGGAATCAAAAGTCAAACGGATCTCACAGTTATTGGGCCCAGGAAAATTGCTTTTTGCACCTCCCATAATTGTTAATTCAGGCCCATCTCTTATTCCTTTCTTTTTTTATATTTTTAATTTATTTAGTTATTAATTATTTACTAACCAAAATTAATTTTCTTTTTTATCAAAAATCACAAAAAATATTATTTGTCACCAATTAGATTTAGGTATTATTTTTTAGCAATAAATAAATTAATTAAATTAGGTTTGATTAAATTAGATAATGTTAATTTATTTTGCACATAGTTAAAATTAATTAAAATAAATAGGTTTTTATTACTAACTTAATTGTATTTTATTTTTTCCTAAAATAACCAAAAAAAAACAAAAATAGGTCTTGTAATTATTTTTACTAATTAATTTAATCACTAATTAATTTTCATATTTAATTTAGAAAAACTTAGTTCTTTTATTTTAAAATTATTAAAAACAACAAAAACAATTTTCTTTTAAATTAGGATAGGAGGGTCAAAACCCTAGTTTCGCATTCGATCTAATTTTCATCGCGCGCTTTATTATTTTTATCCAATTATTGTATTTGCTCACAGTTTGTAATAATTTTAATTAGGACTTTTACATTTACCGCTTTTAATTTTCAAAGGGTTTGTTTTTGGATATGTAAATATCCGAAGCCTTGTAATAGCTTAGTTTAATTTCTGCACTTTAAAATTCCACAAATTATTAACTGTTAGATGTATGAATAATTAGGGTTTGCATGACAAGAATGTATGACTAAATTTAAAACAGTTAGATCACCCTAAATGCCCGAAGATAAAATAATTGAAACTGAATCACTTGCGCATGCGCACTCCTAGGGTACACTCCCACTTGGTTGCCTTCGGTAAACGGTCATTGAGTATAGGATGTTTTAGTGGTCGTCCTTTTGTCCAAAGATCAAGTTAACTCGGAAAGGTTGCCTCGGATATTGTTGCCTCGGATAAATGATCTAGGACATTAGGATTATTACTAAGACGTCCTAAAATTGCTTTAGTGACCATACGTCTCTTTCGAATTGACCCTCAAAACTCCAACGATGGTGCTACCTACTCATTAATAGTGGGATAGCATTGTCTAAAGGAAACAAACATAGAACGATTCTTTTTTCGAGTAGGTAGATTAGTTCTTAGATACTTGCTCATCCAAAACAAACTTTTCTCACACTTACACTCCTTTACAAATAAAGTTTTCAAAAACACTTCATTACACTCTTGAAGACAGAAGCAAGAGTTAAATTGAAGTTAAAACAAAAACTTTTTAAAGCCCACAAACACAAAGAAAACAATTTTGAAAATGATGAGCAAGTACCTAAGAGCCCGTAGATAACTACGGATAGAAAGGGTGCTAATACCTTCCCTTTCTATAATCTACCCCCGTACTCAGAAATATCTCAAAAAAGGAATTTTTTTGTGCTTTTTTCCTTTCCTTGTTGGATAAAATAAAAGTCGGTGGCGACTCTTGCTTACCGCGACATTTTGCAAAAACAAACGCAAAACGTAAACCAGCAAAATTCCTTAACGAAATAGGGAAACCACGATCCTGATTCTGGGCACCGTATCACAAACCCCAATAATGCTTCTCCCCGCTACAACCCGAATGCTCGATGTGCCTATCATTCTGAAAGTCCGGGGCATGATACAAACGATTGTTGGGCTTTGAAGAATAAGGTACAAGACCTTATCGAGGCGAAAGAGATTGAGTTTGACCCCCCAGAAACACCTAATGTAATAACGGCGCCAATTCCCAAACACGGTCAAGGTGTCACCGCTGTTGATAATTACTATTTTGTTTCCTCTGTGGATGATTTAACTACTCCCTTTTTGACTGTTAAACGGAATATATTCCAAGTCGGTCTGTTTTCGGGATATGATGAAAGCTGTTGCTTGTGTATGTCTCTTCCAAATGGTTGTTTGTTACTGAAGATGGGCATCCAGCATCTGATGGTTGAAAAAGAAATTATGTTCGAGAAAGTTCCTCTTGCCAGAAATTCTTGTGAAGATGTTTCAATAATCACCATTTCCGATAATCCTCCCAGGGTCTCCACCAAAAGAGCCGTCAGGATTACATCTGTTCCAAAGTCTGCTCCCCTAATCATCACCATGCCGGGGCTAATACCATATTCTTCGGATACTGTTCCCTGGAACTATGGGGATGACGTCTATTACCATGGCATCAAACAAGATCTATTGGCTATCAAAGACAAAATTTCTAAAGACATTGATCCTGACGTCAACAATATCGTTAGGACCAGTAAGATAACAAGAAGTGGAAGGGTTTTCTCCCCTGAGATCTCTCCAAAGACCATTGTTACTCCTGTAATTATTCCTGCTACCGCTCATACCAGCATTCCCAATGATACTCCCATTGATAGTTCTACTATTATCCCTTCTACCGAGACAAGGGGAAAAGAGGTATTGTTTGAGCCTGTCCAGAAAAAGGCACATCCAGAGGTTATTCTTGAAGCTTCTAGCAATGAGATGTAAGAGATACTAAAGATAACCAAGAAAAGTGACTACAACATCGTAGAGCAGTTAGGGTAGACCCCCTAAAAAATATCAATGTTGGCTTTGCTTTTATGCTTTGAGGCCCATGCTAAGGCCTTAGTAAAAATTTTGAAGACCTCCCACGTGCCCCAAGACACCTCCATTGATCAATTCGAGAATTGTGTGGCCAGTCTAACTGCTGATAATGGACTAGGTTTTTCTGACGCTGATTTAACTCCCAAAGGAAGGAAACGTAATGATGCCTTGCATGTCTCCATCGAGTACAGGGGCACTACATTAGCCCACGTTCTGGTGGATACAGGTTCATCGTTGAATATCTTACCCAAGAATGCTCTTGATTGGTTAGATTATGAAGGACTCACATTAAATCCCAACAACATTGTGGTGAGGGCCTTCGATGGTTCTAGAAGATTAGTGCACGGAGAAGTAGACATCCATATCAAAATCGGGACTCAGACTTTTGATTCAACCTTTTATGTGATAGATATCCTCCATTCCTATTCCTGTCTATTGGGTCGACCCTGGATCCATGGCGCTGGTGCCGTCACTTCTACCCTACATCAGATGTTGAAGTACCCAATCAAGGGAAAGATCATCACAGTCCATGGGGAGAAGGAATACATGGTTAGCCACCTGAACTCTTTCAAGTATGTTGAAATGGACAGTGAGTTCATTGAGACCCATGTCAGAATTTTGAGGAGGTCCCACAAACAGTTGTTGCAACCAAGACTACTACCAAGACTCCGAAGGTTACTAGACCTCCATTGAAAATGACCTCTCTAAAAGATGCTAGAGCAGTAGTTGAAGAAGGTGGATGTACCATCTGGGGTCAACTTCCGGATATTCCCTACAAATCCAACAAATTTGGTTTGGGTTTACTGCGGAGGCCCAAAGAGATATTCGATGTTCTCGCGCTGAGGTACCACCTTTACGCATCAGCAATCAGGGAGTCAATGCATTGGAAGACAATGATGGCAACAATGACATGGACTAGTGGATTTTTCCAACCATCGACGGTGGACTCAACAATTGGGAGGCCAAATAATTTGTTCATATTACTTTTACTCAATAGTAATTGTCTTTTAAATTTCTCAGACTTGTAATATCTAAACAATTTAGACTTTAAAACCTTGTGTCTTACCCAAAGCACAATGGTCCATCTGTGAGGGTTGTTACTTCATCTTCATATGTCATTAATAAATCATGGGACGTTTTTGCATGCAAATTTTACGCTCTTTGTTTTTATTTTTTCTACCTTCTATTTTATTAAAGATATCTATGCTCTTACACACACTCACATATTGAAATGCAGTTCCACATCCACTTAGGATCTCATGGGTAACGATTCTGCTATGGCCTATCATGACTTTGAAAATATGATCTACCAAGCCGAAGACGAAGGTGAGGAAGATTGTGAGGTTCCAGGGGAACTGGCTAGGTTATTACAACAGGAAGAAAGGACCATACAGGTCCACGAAGAGTCGGTTGAAACAGTTAACTTAGCTACTGAAGAGAACAAGAAAGAAGTCAAGGTAGGTGACAACCTGGAGCATAGTGTCAAGAAGCGCTTAACTCAGTTACTACATGACTATGTTGAGGTCTTTGCCTAGTCATACGAAGACATGTAAGGACTTGGCACTGATATCGTGGTCCATCGTCTGCCGACAAAACAAGACTGCCCTCCGGTGAAACAGAAGGTCTGTCGCATGCGGCCAGAAATGTCAATGAAAATCAAGATTTAAGTCATGAAACAGTTCAACACCGGATTCTTAGCTGTCACCTCCTATCCACAATGGGTCGCCAATGTTGTTCTGGTACCTAAAAAGGACGGTAAGGTGCGTATGTGTGTGGATTATAGAGACCTGAATAGGGCAAGCCCCAAGGATGACTTCCCGCTTCCCCACATCGATATTCTAGTTGACAACACCGCATATCATAAAGTATTCTCCTTCATGGACGTTTTCTCCGGATACAACCTGTTGTACCCCAAAATTTGCCCTCCCATATTCATCAAGATTTGTCAAGTCAAGGTCACAAAATTCCCCAAGGGTTGTGCAGCTCAACTGTCTCCTATACAGTCAAAACTAGGGTTTGTGTTCTGATCAAGAAATTGAAGGTTTCAGGAGCCCAATCAAGTCTCATATGCCTACAAAGATGGTCAAGCATCCTCATACCAAGTTTCAAGACATTCAGCTCAAAATTGCACAGTCAAAACCCTAGATTGCACTACAGTCAACTGTAGGGGCAAAATGGTCTTTTGACAGTCAAAAGTTCAAATTTTTTATCAACATATCATTTTGAAGCCACAAACATCATTTGATCAATGCTTGATCATGATTCTCAAAATTTGGCTCAGAAATCATCAAAGATGCAAAAGTTGCTATATTTGGACAGCTGAAAAAGTCAACTGAAATTGACCAGGGCATAACTTTCACATGGATTATCAGAAAAATTCCATCCAAAGCTCATTTTGAAGAGAAAGACATTTCCTACAACTCATCTTCATACTTCAAGTCCAAGAAATGCTCTCACAAAAAGTTATCAATTTCAACATTATAGGTCATTTTCAAAAGTCAACAAAAAGGGACTTTAAGTCAAAGGCCATAACTTGAGATTGGTAAATCAAAATGACATGGGACCAAAGGCATTGGTTAAAGGACTCAAAGACCTTTCCAAAATGTCAAATAACATGTGAAAAGCTTAAAAATTGAGCAAGTTATGCCTTGTGAAAGTTGGGAAATTTTTGGAAATTTTTGAAAGTCAACTTTACTTCAAATGATCTAAAAATGCAAATGGGCCCATTTTTCTTCCAAGTTTCTTCATGCCAAGCCTATGCACGACCATTAGGCCCAAAGGGAAGTATTTTCTCATTTTTTAATTATTTATTTGAATTTATATTAATATTAATTCATTTAAATTATTTTAATACATGAAAAATATAAAGCTTGACCTAAAAAATCTTTTTATGCACATTCTAGACTCAAGATTTCGTGCACATCTTAATTAGGCAAGTTTTGGTGTGATTTGAGCTGATTGAACAAAGAATACATGAAAAAGATTCAAAAAAAGATTTCATAAAATCAAATATGCAAAACAATGAATGCTTTGGATTTTGTCAAGTTTTGTTGACCTAATATGTTCACTATATGATCAGGAATGCAAACCTAATGCCTTGACACTCTAAGCTGCGCCCCAAGAACACTTTGCACATTGAAATTTTTTCCATAAAACACAAAACTGTTTTCAAGGTTAGGAGACGATTCAAGCCTCAACTTCCATTCCATTAGATTCCTGGGACAATTCTGAACGTGTGTCAATCCCTAACATCAACCCAAACGCAAAGAAGTGGTATCAAGAACTCAAACTGTACCTCGAAACTTTTGAAATCGCATATCTCAAATCATACATCTTTTTGCATTTTGATTGATGAATTCTTGTTCAGTAGGAAGTTTCCAAGCTAACCATACCAATTAATTTCATTTTTGTGCAATATAGGAGATTTTGCCATTGTTAAATGTTAGGGTTTGCAGGTTTCAGAATTGGGGTTTTCTACCCAAGGAAAAATTACGCCTCAAGACTATGGCCATTGGATTAAGCAGGTTGAGACGAAAGATAAGCACCACTCGCGCCCAATTTATTGGTCCTATAGCGCTAGTCGCTATTTTTCTAAAAGCTACTTTAACCCACGCGTGAAAACCGTTGCAATAGGATTTTGTTTCAGAAAAAAAAGAAGTACGTGAGGAAGACGATGTGCTGGCAACCACTGGGTGGTTCATTCAAACCAGCGCGCGCTTTTAGGGGCCACTAACCAATGTTTCTTTTTATTATTTATTTGTTGTAATATAATAACATGCGCGTGCTGGCTCAGGTGGTGAACGTGAATTACATTAACCCTCGTGACCTGGGTTCAAGTCCCAGGTCTGGCAAGTTTCAATATTATTTTCCAATATAAATTCTTATGCAGCGCGCCTATTGAGGACCACCATATTCCATCATCATCCCACCATACACGCGTCCAGTGGGAGCAGATCAAGGGTTAAAATTCAAAGAACACCATAAACGCAGTCAATATGCCATACAAGATCTGGAAAGGTCAACGAATTCAAAGTCAATTGGGCCAGAATTCTAAGGCCTGTACCTCCTAAATTGGGGCTACACCCCACTCTGGTTTGCAACTTCTTTCAATTTTTTACTTATTTTTATTTTATTGTTAATCATTATGTTATTTATTTTATTGCTTTAATTTAATTAAATATTTTTTTTACAATACATAAAAAATACAGAAAAATCAGAAAAAGATAAAAATTTGATAATTTATTTTATTTTAATTATTTTGCTAAATAAATTAATATGTAAATAAACTTAGTTTTAATTAGGTTATGATTTCATTCTTTTTAACAATTAAAAATCCAAAATATAGAATTAGGTTAATTAGCAATTTTGATTCCTTTTCATATTTTGCCCCTTTTTTCCACAGTAATAATTATTTATTTATTTATTTTTTATAATTAAATTTGTACATAAATAAATTAGATTTAAATTAGGTCAAATTTCAATATTTTTGCAATAAACTTAAAAAACATTAGAACTAGGGTTTAGCATCTCATTTTAATTTTAATTAATTTTTCTTTTTCTCCTTAAATCTTAAAAAACATAAAATACCAAAAAAAAACATTTAATCTTTAATTCCAATTAATTCATCAACTTTAATTTTTTGCAAAAGGGTCCAACGCCCATTGTTTTTAATTATTTTATTTCGCGCATTTATTTTATATCATTTATTATAATTTTGTATCTCTCCCAAAGCATTGTAATTTAAATTTCTCGCACTTTTATTTATCGCTTTACTTATTTTCCGCTAAATCGGGTCCGGTTTAATTTTGGCGATGTGGACCCGCGCCATTTGTAATAGTTTAGATTTATCTTCCTCGCAAATATTAACTGTTAATAAAGGCATGAAAGAATGTATGGACTTAAATAAAATCAAGCGTAGAACACAACAAACATGACAAGACAAATAACTGAAACATGACACACAATTCGCACACACCACCCCTAGGGTACGCCTCACTGTTGCCTTTCGAAAGGTGGTCGTCGAGTAGAGGACGTCTTAGTAAGTCCTCATGATCCGGGAACCTGGCATGAGGGTAGCTTCTAAGGTGTCTTCCTATTGCTCTGGTGATCACCACGTCCCTAAAACTCGAATTGACCCGAACACCTCCAACGGTGGTGCTACCTACCTCTCAATGGTGGGATGGCACTACTTTTAAGGACATCTACACAGACGAATTCCTTAGGGTAGGTAGGTTCTCAAGGATACTTGCTCTAATCTCAAAACAAACTCAAAAAGACTTTTCACACTGACACTTTTCAAAAGCTTTCAAAGCAAATTTTTCAAACACTCTGACGTACGAGTCGAACTAAAATTTTTTCAAAGAAACTTTTTAAAACCCACATTGAAAAGCAAACAAACATTTTTGGAAACACATTGAGCAAGTATCTAAGAGCCCATGGATAACCATGGATAGAAAGGGTGCTAACACCTTCCCTTTCTATAACCCACCTCCCGAACTGAGAGCAATCTCTTTAAGGAATTTTTCTGTGCTTTTGTCCTTTCCACTTGGAGAAAATAAAAGACGGTGGCGACTCTTGCTTCCGCGACATTTCGCGAACCAGCGTTAAACAGTCAGTTCCAGATCCACCGATCACAGAACTGGCGACTCTGCTGGGGATATCTTTATAAAGTGAGGTGTACCTTAGGACTAAGATCACTGTGTTTTCAATTGCTTTCTTTGCTTGCTTTAAATTGTGGGACTGTCTTGGGAGTTCTATAGATCCTAACCCGGATCTGGGGATACCTTCTTAGAAAGTAGCAACAAGGCTGTGAGGGAACTGTGCGGGGTATACCGACATGGTTGAAACAGTCTGCTACGTTGATGTGGCACTTTGGTGTGTACCGGTAACCCTTGAGTTCAGTCAAGGAGAGTACGGGGCCTCCGCGTGGTGTCGTGAAGCATCAACAGACCTTAGGAACCTTAATCGAACAATCTTGGCCTCTTTAGGGTAGTGAGATAACTGACTTTGGTGCAGTCCGAGGTTGGTTGATACTCGATACTACGCTCAATTGAGGGTTGCTTTCCTGGAATATTTCGGTCGCCAGTTCAGTGGCTAAATCGAAACGATGAACAATGAAAGCAATCCCGTGATATTGGGAACCTTAGAACCCGGTTACTTTGATTAGGACAGGTTGAACCCACCAACTTCAAGAGGGTACTACCCAGACCCCATGCTGGCCTTAAACCTTAAGGGCTTGTCTTGTGTGCCTTGTGTGCCCTACATGTTTGTCTTTGTAAATATCTGTGGTGTGTTTAATCATAGCATCATGACATCATCCTGCATCATATGCATTGACTAACCATTTCAGGGGTTCGAATTTTCATCTTTGTTCTTGTTTTGTAGGACATGGAAACTGTTCGTAGAAAGACAATTCAAGTCAATCTTGTAAGGGTACCTCCTCAGCTTAAGGAGCTCATATCCAGGATTCCCGAGAACTCTTCATTCAGTGACAGGCATGGAAGCCTCATCAGCTTGGTCAACACCAACATTGAGGAAGATATGATAAAGGTCTTGTTCCAGTTCTTTGATCCTCTGCATCACTGCTTTACCTTCTTGGACTATCAGTTGGTACCTACATTGGAGGAGTTCTCCCGGCTCCTGAAGATCCCTATCCTTGATCAGCTACCCTTCAACGGTACAGAAAAGGAACCTAAGCTTGAAGAGATTGCTAAAGCCTTGCACCTATAGTCATCTGACCTCAAGGGACATTGGGAAGTTAGAAGTGGTATTAAAGGGTTCTTAGCCAGGTTTCTGTTTGAAAAGGCCCTTGAATGTTGGAACTCCCTTGACTTGCAAGCTTTTGAAGAGGTTGTGGCCCTCCTTGTTTATGGTTTGGTGTTGTTCCCTAACCCAGATCAGCTCATTGATATCAGTGTCGTTCAGATCTTTATGTCCAGGAATCCCATACCTACGTTGCTGGGGGACATCCTTCACTCATGTTACACTCGAACCATGAGAAAAAGAGGTGTCCTTATGTGTTGCACTCCTCTCCTGGGAAGGTGGTTTATTTCGCACCTTCCGCAATCAGCCTTGAAGAATGAGCGGGGTTTGAGATGGTCACAACGGTTGATGACTCTTACACATGCAGATATACATTGGTGTCCTAGGTCCAGAGGAGATGTCACTATCAATGATCATTGCGGGGAGTACCCTAATGTTCCTTTACTTGGAATCAGAGGAGGTATTACTTATAGCCCATGCCTGGCTTGGAGACAGTTTGGTTATGCTCGGAGAGACGGTCCTCATGACATGTTAATTCCCGACATAGTTTTTGACTTCGACAATGATACTCAAGGACTTCGTCAGAGATTTATCAGAGCTTGGAGGATGCCCAGTAGGATAGACAGCAAGACACTGGGGCACAGGAACTCCATCCTATTGGAACCTTATCTCAAGTGGGTACGCGCCCGCTCCCAGAAGTTAGTGATGCCTTATCCTCACATGCTCCCGGTAATCAAAGAGCCTGTCTTGGAAGGGGAAGTGTCCTACACTATTCAGCACCCTGATATGCCCACATCCTGGGAAGAGATGCAGAAGAGCTGGATCCAGCTTAAGGAGGAACGGAATTCTCTTGAGACTAGTCTGCATGCCAGTGAAACGAAGGTCCTGGAGCTCACCCGTCTGTTGCATGAGGAGAGGAATCTCAACACCTACATAGCTCCGAAGAGGATGCGCAGTGTATTTTGGGATTGACTTGATTTTTGTACTTTTGCCCATGAGGCCTTGATGTATTAAACAATGATTTCTTTAATGATAACGTGTGTTCCTTTTTGTCTACAACAAATTTGAGCTTTCGAACCCTTGAATGCATTGCATACGCATTTCATACATCATGTGCATAGCAGGTTTTTCCCCTTTTTCAGGTTGCCTACAGTTCTTCGTTGTTTATTTCAGCATCATGAATCCCGGATCTGAATCAACTGAGACATCAATCAAGGCTCTTCAGGCGCAGAATGCGCAGTTTCAAGAACTAATCAAGGGGCTGGCTAAAGGCCAAGAAGAATTAAAGGCTATGCTCCTGAAGAAGGAGAAGAAGAAGAAGAGAAGAACTGTTCTATTCAACTTGGGCCGTAGGTTCGGCAATACTCTGCAACACGAAGAGGCTGGTTCTTCTGTTGGCAAGAGTCCTTCTCAGGCAGAAGTAAAGATTCCTACTCCAGTGGTCTCCGACAACGAGACAAATTTTGATGAGGAGCGGTACCCTCCTTCAGATGACAGGTACAAACAACTGGAGGACAGGTTGAAGGCTATGGAGGTGCAACAGGCACCTGGGCTGGATTTCGGAGATCTGGGTTTGTCGACTGGTGTGATTATCCCGCATAAATTCAAAGCACCATCCTTCTCGAAGTATGACGGGGCGTCTTGTCCCAAGCTGCACTTAAGGTCCTATGTTCGGAAGATTCAGCCGTACTCTGCGGATAAGAATCTATGGATCCACTTCTTCCAGGAGAGTCTTTCAGGGACTCATCTCGAATGGTTCTATCAGCTGGATGGGACCAAAGTTCGTAACTGGGAGGAGCTGGCTACTGCTTTCTACAAGCAGTATCAGTATAATGCCGACCTTGCCCCCACACGTACCCAACTCCAGGGTATGGCGTTAGGTGCAAGCGAAGGTTTTAAGGAGTACGCTCAGAAGTGGAGAGACCTGGCTGGCAGGGTGCAGCCACCATTGACTGATCGGGAGTTGGTTGACATGTTCTTGGGGACTCTATCTGGGCCATTCTTCAACCATCTCATTGGGAATTCTTCTGCTGGTTTCACTGATTTGATCTTGACTGGAGAGAGAATTGAAGCTGGGCTGAAGTCTGGGAAGATTGCAAAGGGTGCCTCATCTAGTTCAGAAAAGAAACCGTTTAAAAAGGAGTCTAGCGCCGTATATGGTTCTAGGAGATCAGAAAGAAATGAACACCGCCAATCTGTCAGTGCGGTCATGATTGCTAAGCCTGCTGCCGCTCCCCAGCCAAACAATACTCAGAAGGTGGAAAGACCCCGGAGAGAATTCTCCCGTTTAAACATGACCTTGTCGCAGATCCTGCCACAGTTGCTCGCAACTAATTTAGTGACTGTCAGGGAGGCGCCGAAGTTCCCAAATACTGCATCCCCCAAGTACAACCCGAATGCTCGTTGTGCTTACCACTCAGAAAGCCCGGGGCACTCTACTGATGACTGTTGGGCACTAAAGAACAAGCTGCAGGACCTCATTGACGCTAAGGAGGTACAGTTTGAGGCATCTGACAAGCCTAATGTGGTGATAGCTCCCCTGCCTGCTCATGGAGTTAATGCTATTGGTGATGAAGAGGAAGTTGATGAAGCTGAGTTCGATAGCTGGATTTACCCGGCAACTGATGGTGGACCCAACAATTGGAGCGCGAAGGACAATCTCTCTGTTTCTTTTGTCACTAAGTAATAAATTTCTTTGTTTTGATATTTTGTAATAAACAATGATAAACTCTATGGCCCGGTGTCTTACCCGAGGCACCGTGGTTCTATTTGTGAGGGCATACAAACTGTCATTTTATACATCATGAATGAAAGTCTTGGACGTTTTTCGCATTGCAAATATTGTGTTCCTTTTCTGTCTTTCCTTTTCCTTTACATAATTTTCAAAACAGCTGTATTTACACACACACTCACTCATACAGGTTCCAATCCACTCTGGATCTCACTGATAACAACTCTGCTACTGCCAATTATGACTTCGAAAATCCGATCAACTTAGCCGAAGACGAAGGTGAAGATGATTGCGAAGTGCCTGGCGAGCTTGCAAGACTATTGCTTCAGGAAGAGAGGGCAATTCAACCCCATGAAGAGCCAGTGGAAACAATAAACCTGGGTACTGAGGCAGATAGAAAAGAGGTAAAGATTGGTGCCAACCTAGAGCTCAGCGTGAAGCAACGGTTAACCAAGATGCTGCATGACTATATGGAGATCTTTGCCTGGTCCTACGAAGACATGCCAGGGTTGGATACAGATATTGTCGTCCATCATTTGCAGACTAGGGAAGACTGCCCTCCAGTTAAACAAAAGGTTCGTCGGATGCGTCCAGAGATGTCTGAGAAGATCAAAGCCGAGGTCATGAAACAGTTTGATGCCGGGTTCCTTGCAGTAACTTCTTACCCTCAGTGGGTTGCTAACGTGGTGCCGGTACCTAAGAAGGACGGTAAGGTCAGAATGTGTGTTGATTACAGGGATCTGAACAGGGCCAGTCCCAAGGATGACTTCCCCTTACCTCACATTGACGTCCTCGTTGATAATACAGCTCAGCACAAGGTATTCTCTTTCATGGATGGTTTTTCAGGCTACAATCAGATCAAGATGGCACCTGAAGACATGGAAAAGACTACATTTGTTACTCAGTGGGGCACCTTCTGTTACAAGGTCATGCCGTTCGGATTAAAGAATGCTGGGGCAACCTACCAACGTGCCATGGTTGCCTTATTTCATGACATGATCCATCACGAGATAGAAGTGTATGTGGACGACATGATCGCTAGGTCCCAGACTGAGGAAGAGCATCTATATCATCTACAGAAGTTGTTTGACCGGTTGAAACTGTACAAGCTGAGATTGAACCCGAACAAGTGCACCTTCGGGGTAAGATCTGGGAAGCTGCTAGGCTTCGTGGTCAGTGATAAAGGTATTCAAGTGGACCCTGCTAAGGTCAAAGCTATTCAAGAGATGCCAGTTCCTAAGACAGAGAAGGAAGTCAGAGGCTTTTTAGGACGCCTGAATTATATTGCTCGATTCATCTCTCATCTGACTGCTACCTGTGAGCCAATCTTCAAGCTACTGAAGAAAGATCAGGTAGTGCGTTGGAACGATGAATGTCAGGCTGCCTTCGACAGAATCAAAGAGTATCTCCAAGAACCACCTATCCTTATGCCACCAGTTGAAGGGAGACCTCTGATACTATACCTAACAGTGCTTGACAACTCAATGGGGTGTGTGCTGGGGCAGCATGACGAGTCTGGCCGAAAAGAGCATGCCATTTATTACCTTAGCAAAAAGTTTACCGACTGTGAGACCCGATACTCACTGCTCGAGAAAACTTGCTGCGCTTTGGTATGGGCTGCTCGCCGGCTGAGACAGTATATGCTGACTCACACTACCTTGTTGATCTCAAAGATGGATCCTATAAAGTACATATTCGAAAAGCCTGCTCTGTCTGGGAGAATTGCAAGATGGCAAATGATCTTGACGGAATACGACATTCAGTACACAACCCAGAAAGCCATCAAGGGGAGTGTACTGGCAGACCACTTAGCTCATCAAGCTGTAGATGACTATCAATCAATGAACTTCGAGTTTCCGGATGAAAGCATCATGATAGTAACTGACTGCGAAGTACCTGGACCGGATGAAGGACCTGAACCAGGATCCCGATGGTCTATGCACTTTGACGGAGCTTCCAATGCTTTGGGAAATGGTATCGGCGCCATCATCATATCTCCACAAGGTACTCATACTCCACTCACTGCCCGGCTGTGTTTCAACTGTACCAACAACATGGCAGAGTATGAGGCGTGTATCATGGGTCTTCAAGCTGCGATCGACCTAAGGATCAAATTTCTAAATGTCTTCGGAGATTCCGCTCTTGTGATCAATCAGATTAAAGGAGAGTGGGATACGAAACATCCAAACTTGATTCCTTACAGAGAATGTGTGTTGACCCTGATTCCCCACTTTACAGAGATAACCTTCGAGCACTTTCCAAGAGAAGAGAATCAGTTAGCGGACGCGTTAGCTACAATGTCTTCAATGTTCAAGGTCAAATGGGATAATGAGGCTCCCCGGATCACCATCTGGAAACTGGACGAACCGGTATACTGTTGTGATCTCGAAACTGAATTGGTGACCGAGAAGCCTTGGTACCACGAAGTGAAGAGATATCTGGAAGTTCAGGAATACCCCGAAGGTGCCTCTGTCAATGACAAGAAATTCTTGAGGAGGTTTGCAGCCAAGTTCTTCCTAAGCAACGGCATCTTGTACAAGCGAAACCATGATTCAACCTTGCTGCGTTGTGTGGATAAAATTGAAGCGGAAAGAATCATGGAAGAGCTACATGAAGGGACCTTTGGTACGCATTCCAGTGGACATACTATGGCTAAAAAGATCCTACGGGCAGGATATTATTGGTCCACAATGGAAGCTGACTGCTACCAACACTCCAGGACATGCCACAAGTGCCAGATCTATGCAGACAAGGTGCATGTTCCTCCGGTTCCCCTGAATGTTCTGACTGCGCCTTGGCCGTTTGCAATGTGGGGCATAGACATGATTGGCGAGATCAGACCTACGGCATCCAATGGACATCGCTTCATCCTTGTGGCGATTGATTATTTCACAAAGTGGGTTGAGGCAGCATCCTATGCTACAGTGACCAAGACTGTTGTGGCACGGTTTATTCGGCACAACCTGATCTGTCGGTATGGCGTTCCTGAGCGGATTATTACGGACAACGGTACCAATCTGAATAATAAGATGATCGCTGAGCTCTGCGAACAGTTCAGGATACAGCACCACAATTCTTCTCCTTACAGACCGAAGATGAATGGGGCTGTAGAAGCAGCAAATAAGAACATCAAAAAGATCGTGCAAAAAATGACAGTAACTTACAAAGATTGGCACGAGATGTTACCGTTCGCTCTGCATGGGTACCGTACCTCAGCTAGGACGTCAACCGGGGCAACTCCTTTCTCTCTGGTTTATGGCATGGAGGCAGTCTTGCCGATCGAAGTACAAATTCCCTCTCTCCGGATAATGAAGGATGCAAATCTGAACGAAGATGATTGGATCCAGACACGACTTGATCAACTCAATCTCATTGACGAAAAAAGACTTGCTGCTATCTGTCATGGTCAGACGTATCAGAAACGGATGATCAGGGCATTTAACAAAAAGGTCAGGCCGCAGGAATATCAAGTTGGGGATCTGGTTATCAAGAGAATCATCCTTCCTCAGAGTGATCCAAGGGGCAAATGGACCCCTACGTACGAAGGGCCATTTGTGGTTAAGCATGTGTTCTCAGGAGGAGCAATGATCTTAACCAACATGGATGGTGACGACCTTCCTCACCCCGCCAATGCGGACATAGTTAAAAAATACTACGCATGAAAAAAGACCCGCTAGGCTGACACGCCTAGGCAAAAATTAGGGCTTCCCGTCAAACCAAAAGGGTTCGGGCAAAATGAAGGGATGAAAATGGAAAAAATCTGTACACCCGGCAAGTCGAAAACCTGAAAAGGCGGCTTGGGCAAAAATGGGTATCCCGGTGGACTGAAAACCCGAAAGGGCGGTCCAGGCAAAAATTAGGGATAAAAGCGTAATACTATGTCTCATTGGATCACTTTGCATCCAGAATCCGGTATCTGCATCAAGCTCAAACGGCATCGATCAGTCAGCTTCACCTTCAACCAAGGTCATCAAGTGATGAGACGCTCAGAGTTATAAAGGCAATAGCAGAGTTGAAACCCAGTGGATCATTCATCTTTCACACAGCTGTTTTAGTTTCTTTTGTACAAAACTTGTATAAACCCTTTTGTTCGGCGACGTACCTCTTACTAGGACGTCAGCCTCTTGTACACAAAACGCCTATTTTCAGGCCATTCAAAAATCAATAAAAATATATCTTCAGTTAAACGTGCCAAGTGTTTTTCTTTTTTCTGCTTTGTTTTGCGAAGAACGTCCAAGGTTCAATTTGTGATGTATGCATTGACAATAATTTGCTAACTCATAAATATTTGCATACGAAACAAAGGAATTAATTGCAGGTGACATTTAGAAACAGGGGCAATAAAGAATTTGTCTGAGCAGTCTAATTGTTCTATCCTCCAAGGTACCAAGGTAGGTTCGGCTAAAGAACACAACCAGTACATATTAGTTCCCCAGAGAGCAAAACAGTACATTCTTCTCCAAGCAAAATTAACAAATATCAAGGAAATTGAGTGTCCTCCCGTAGATCTCAATACTTCCCCAGCAGCAATACATATATTCTTAACAAGCATCCCCGGCAGTCTTGGTCTAAAGATTGTTCCCCGGCAGCATACCAACATTCAAAAGAGTCACCTCCCCAGCATATCAAAACTCCCCAGAAGAGTCCAATCCAGCTTCACCAGCAAAGTTGGAATCCATATCCCCAAGCAGTAAGCTTATCCCCAGTAAATTCTGGAAGCTTATCCCCCGCAGAGCACGAACGCATCGTCCGGCTTTATTTAAAGAGTTATTTCCTTAACAGGATATAACTGGGTTATCCTCAGCCAAAAGCCACGGAAAGAGCGTCGTCGACGAAGCCTTCTTATCCCCAGCGAAGTCTATCTACACTTCCAATAACAAGGGTATCCTCAGCAAGTTATCAACAATTCAGCAAAACTTCTCTATCCCCACAGAGTATTGCTTCCCAGCATGGTCGTCAGAGTATCTTTTCTCCCCGCAGACTCTTCATTTGCCAAGTTTATTCCTCAACGGAGTTATCTTCTCCTACCGGTATTCTTGCAGTTATCATCCCCAGCGGAAGCAAAATCTATTCCTCAACATCAGCCCAGGATACAACTTCCCGGCACCCGTCAAGGATTCACTTTCCTAGACGAAAACATACATAAAACTTCACATACATCATCATAGCATGCATAACGCACTGCATCATACAAGTCTCATTTATGTTGAGAACATCATTGCTTGATCCATATCATGCATTGCATATGACTGACTTTTACCTTTCAGGAAAGATGCAGTTTAAATTCTCAATCACATTTCAAGACTTTGTCCGGTTCAGTTAAATCGACCCTAAGATTTTCCTGATGCTTATCCAGTCAAAGGCCTTCTCTGGTTCAGTCAGATCGACCCTAAGATCTCCCTGATGCTTATCCAGTTGAAGATATTTCAAGACCTCGACCGGTTCAGTTAAATCGACCCTAAGATTTTCCTGATGCTTATCCAGTCAAAGGCCTTCTCTTGGTTCAGTCAGATCGACCCTAAGATCTCCCTGATTCTTACCCAGTTGAAGATGTTTCAAGACCTAGACCGGTTCAGTTAAATCGACCCTAAGATCTTCCTGATGCTTATCCAGTCAAAGGCCTTCTCTGGTTCAGTCAGATCGACCCTAAGATCTCCCTGATGCTTATCCAGTTGAAGATATTCCAAGACCTAGACCGGTTCAGTTAAATCGACCCTAAGATTTTCCTGATGCTTATCCAGTCAAAGGCCTCTCTGGTTCAGTCAGATCGACCCTAAGATCTCCCTGATTCTTATTCCAGTAGAAGACACCCAAGATTTTTCTCAACAAGCGTTGTTGAAGTTAAAGACACCCAAGATTTTTCTCAACGAGCGTTGTCGAAGTTAAAGTCGCCCAAGGTTCCCTTACCATCCATGCTAAGGCAGTAACCATCCCTGGTTCATTCATCAGCGTTTGAAGCTCCAGACTCAGCTCCTGTAACCAGTCAGGACGCATCTATACCAAGCATCCAAAATCAGCTCCTGCAACGTGTCAGGTACTCATTTTTTCTGTTTTGTAGGTATACAGGTTCTCGCTAAGGAATCTCCTACGCGATCAACGTCCAGATGGAATCTATAAGCCCATAACCCTATCCAGCAATCTCCAAATGGCATCTATAAGCCCATTCCCCCATCACTGCTACTATGTGAGCGCAAATTTCTGGGCACTCTAGTGTCCAATCATCTTCTACCCTCGGATTACGAAAGGCACATCAGCCAATCTGCATCCTCAGGCCTAAAAAGATTGAACAGGGGCAACTGTTGTACCCCAAAATTTGCCCTCCCATATTCATCAAGATTTGTCAAGTCAAGGTCACAAAATTCCCCAAGGGTTGTGCAGCTCAACTGTCTCCTATACAGTCAAAACTAGGGTTTGTGTTCTGATCATGAAATTGAAGGTTTCAGGAGCCCAATCAAGTCTCATATGCCTACAAAGATGGTCAAGCATCCTCATACCAAGTTTCAAGACATTCAGCTCAAAATTGCACAGTCAAAACCCTAGATTGCACTACAGTCAACTGTAGGGGCAAAATGGTCTTTTGACAGTCAAAAGTTCAAATTTTTGATCAACATATCATTTTGAAGCCACAAACATCATTTGATCAATGCTTGATCATGATTCTCAAAATTTGGCTCAGAAATCATCAAAGATGCAAAAGTTGCTATATTTGGACAGCTGAAAAAGTCAACTGAAATTGACCAGGGCATAACTTTCACATGGATTATCAGAAAAATTCCATCCAAAGCTCATTTTGAAGAGAAAGACATTTCCTACAACTCATCTTCATACTTAAAGTCCAAGAAATGCTCTCACCAAAAGTTATCAATTTCAACATTATAGGTCATTTTCAAAAGTCAACAAAAAGGGACTTTAAGTCAAAGGCCATAACTTGAGATTGGTAAATCAAAATGACATGGGACCAAAGGCATTGGTTAAAGGACTCAAAGACCTTTCCAAAATGTCCAAGAACATGTGAAAAGCTTAAAAATTGAGCAAGTTATGCCTTGTGAAAGTTGGGAAATTTTTGGAAATTTTTGAAAGTCAACTTTACTTCAAATGATCTAAAAATGCAAATGGGCCCATTTTTCTTCCAAGTTTCTTCATGCCAAGCCTATGCACGACCATTAGGCCCAAAGGGAAGTATTTTCTCATTTTTTAATTATTTATTTGAATTTATATTAATATTAATTCATTTAAATTATTTTAATACATGAAAAATATAAAGCTTGACCTAAAAAATCTTTTTATGCACATTCTAGACTCAAGATTTCGTGCACATCTTAATTAGGCAAGTTTTGGTGTGATTTGAGCTGATTGAACAAAGAATACATGAAAAAGATTCAAAAAAAGATTTCATAAAATCAAATATGCAAAACAATGAATGCTTTGGATTTTGTCAAGTTTTGTTGACCTAATATGTTCACTATATGATCAGGAATGCAAACCTAATGCCTTGACACTCTAAGCTGCGCCCCAAGAACACTTTGCACATTGAAATTTTTTCCATAAAACACAAAACTGTTTTCAAGGTTAGGAGACGATTCAAGCCTCAACTTCCATTCCATTAGATTCCTGGGACAATTCTGAACGTGTGCCAATCCCTAACATCAACCCAAACGCAAAGAAGTGGTATCAAGAACTCAGACTGTACCTCGAAACTTTTGAAATCGCATATCTCAAATCATACATCTTTTTGCATTTTGATTGATGAATTCTTGTTCAGTAGGAAGTTTCCAAGCTAACCATACCAATTAATTTCATTTTTGTGCAATATAGGCGATTTTGCCATTGTTAAATGTTAGGGTTTGCAGGTTTCAGAATTGGGGTTTTCTACCCAAGGAAAAATTACGCCTCAAGACTATGGCCATTGGATTAAGCAGGTTGAGACGAAAGATAAGCACCACTCGCGCCCAATTTATTGGTCCTATAGCGCTAGTCGCTATTTTTCTAAAAGCTACTTTAACCCACGCGTGAAAACCGTTGCAATAGGATTTTGTTTCAGAAAAAAAAGAAGTACGTGAGGAAGACGATGTGCTGGCAACCACTGGGTGGTTCATTCAAACCAGCGCGCGCTTTTAGGGGCCACTAACCAATGTTTCTTTTTATTATTTATTTGTTGTAATATAATAACATGTGCGTGCTGGCTCAGGTGGTGAACGTGAATTACATTAACCCTCGTGACCTGGGTTCAAGTCCCAGGTCTGGCAAGTTTCAATATTATTTTCCAATATAAATTCTTATGCAGCGCGCCTATTGAGGACCACCATATTCCATCATCATCCCACCATACACGCGTCCAGTGGGAGCAGATCAAGGGTTAAAATTCAAAGAACACCATAAACGCAGTCAATATGCCATACAAGATCTGGAAAGGTCAACGAATTCAAAGTCAATTGGGCCAGAATTCTAAGGCCTGTACCTCCTAAATTGGGGCTACACCCCACTCTGGTTTGCAACTTCTTTCAATTTTTTACTTATTTTTATTTTATTGTTAATCATTATGTTATTTATTTTATTGCTTTAATTTAATTAAATATTTTTTTTACAATACATAAAAAATACAGAAAAATCAGAAAAAGATAAAAATTTGATAATTTATTTTATTTTAATTATTTTGCTAAATAAATTAATATGTAAATAAACTTAGTTTTAATTAGGTTATGATTTCATTCTTTTTAACAATTAAAAATCCAAAATATAGAATTAGGTTAATTAGCAATTTTGATTCCTTTTCATATTTTGCCCCTTTTTTCCACAGTAATAATTATTTATTTATTTATTTTTTATAATTAAATTTGTACATAAATAAATTAGATTTAAATTAGGTCAAATTTCAATATTTTTGCAATAAACTTAAAAAACATTAGAACTAGGGTTTAGCATCTCATTTTAATTTTAATTAATTTTTCTTTTTCTCCTTAAATCTTAAAAAACATAAAATACCAAAAAAAAAACATTTAATCTTTAATTCCAATTAATTCATCAACTTTAATTTTTTGCAAAAGGGTCCAACGCCCATTGTTTTTAATTATTTTATTTCGCGCATTTATTTTATGTCATTTATTATAATTTTGTATCTCTCCCAAAGCATTGTAATTTAAATTTCTCGCACTTTTATTTATCGCTTTACTTATTTTCCGCTAAATCGGGTCCGGTTTAATTTTGGCGATGTGGACCCGCGCCATTTGTAATAGTTTAGATTTATCTTCCTCGCAAATATTAACTGTTAATAAAGGCATGAAAGAATGTATGGACTTAAATAAAATCAAGCGTAGAACACAACAAACATGACAAGACAAATAACTGAAACATGACACACAATTCGCACACACCACCCCTAGGGTACGCCTCACTGTTGCCTTTCGAAAGGTGGTCGTCGAGTAGAGGACGTCTTAGTAAGTCCTCATGATCCGGGAACCTGGCATGAGGGTAGCTTCTAAGGTGTCTTCCTATTGCTCTGGTGATCACCACGTCCCTAAAACTCGAATTGACCCGAACACCTCCAACGGTGGTGCTACCTACCTCTCAATGGTGGGATGGAACTACTTTTAAGGACATCTACACAGACGAATTCCTTAGGGTAGGTAGGTTCTCAAGGATACTTGCTCTAATCTCAAAACAAACTCAAAAAGACTTTTCACACTGACACTTTTCAAAAGCTTTCAAAGCAAATTTTTCAAACACTCTGACGTACGAGTCGAACTGAAATTTTTTCAAAGAAACTTTTTAAAACCCACATTGAAAAGCAAACAAACATTTTTGGAAACACATTGAGCAAGTATCTAAGAGCCCATGGATAACCATGGATAGAAAGGGTGCTAACACCTTCCCTTTCTATAACCCACCTCCCGAACTGAGAGCAATCTCTTTAAGGAATTTTTCTGTGCTTTTGTCCTTTCCACTTGGAGAAAATAAAAGACGGTGGCGACTCTTGCTTCCGCGACATTTCGCGAACCAGCGTTAAACAGTCAGTTCCAGATCCACCGATCACACAACCAGATTAAAATGGCACCTGAAGACATGGAGAAAACGACCTTCGTCACATAATGGGGCACTTTCTGTTACAAAGTTATGCCATTTGGGCTGAAGAACGTCGGGGCAACCTATTAGCACACCATGGTAGCTTTGTTCCATGATATGATCCATCATGAAATAGAGGTCTACGTGGATGACATGATAGCCAGATCTCAAACTGAAGAGGAACACCTTGACCATCTGCAAAAACTATTTGAAAGACTGAAGAAATAAAAATTAAGGCTGAACCCGAATAAATGCACTTTTAGAGTGAGGTTCGGTAAGCTCTTAGGCTTCGTGGTCAGCGGTAAAGGTATTGAAGTGGACCCTACAAAGGTAAAAGCAATACAAGAAATTCCTGCTCCTCGCACTAAGAAGGAAGTTAGGGGATTCTTAGGACGGCTAAACTACATCGCCAGATTTATTTCCCATCTGACCGTTACTTGTGAACCAATCTTCAAATTACTGAAGAAAGATCAAGTGGTGGATGGAATGACGACTGCCGAGCTGCCTTTGATAGGATCAAAGAGTACCTTCAAAAACCTCCCGTTTTGATGTCTCCAATTGAGGGAAGACCTCTGATCATGTACCTAACAGTCTTAGAAAATTCAATGGGGTGTGTGTTGGGGAAGCATGACGAGACTGGCTGAAAAGAGCATGCAATATACTACTTGAACAAAAAGTTTGCCGACTGTAAAACCAGATATTCACTGCTTGAGAAAACTTGTTGCGCTCTGGCATGGGCTGCTCATCGGCTAAGACAGTATATGCTGACTCACACTACCTTATTGATATCCAAGATGGATCCAATTAAATACATATTCGAGAAGCCCGCCCTCTCTAGAAGAATAGCAAGATGGAAGATGGTCCTGACCGAATATGATATTCAGTACACTACCCAGAAAGCAATAAAGGGAAGTGTGCTAGCTGATCACCTGGCTCATTAGGTTGTGGATGACTAAATCCATGAATTTTGAATTCCCGGACAAAGACATCATGTTGGTAAATGATTGTGAAGAACTCGGACCATATGATGGACCTGAACAAGGATCCCGATGGACCATGGTTTTTGACGGAGCTTCCAACGCATTCGGCAATAACATCGGCGCTGTAATCATATCCCATAAAGGCTGTCATACTCCCTTCACTGCTAGGATGTGTTTCAACTGTACCAATAATATGGCAGAATATGAAGCGTGTATTATGGGTCTCAAAGCTGCCATAGATTTGGGAATCAAGTCCTTAAGTGTATTTGGAGACTCAGCCTTTGTCATCAGTCAGATCAAAGGAGAATGAGACACAAAGCATCCTAATCTCATCCCTTACAAAGAACTTGTGTTGACATTGATCCCACATTTTGAGGAAATTGCCTTTGAGCATTTTCCACGAGAGGAAAATCAACTAGCGGACGCGCTAGCCACTATGTCATCCATGTTCAAAATCAAGTGGGATAATGAGGCTCCTCAGATCACTATTGAGAGGATGGAGGAACCAACTTACTGTCACGAGATTGATACTGAAGAAGTAGTGGAAAAACCTTGGTTCCATGAAATTAAGAGATATCTCGAGGCCCAAGAATATCCGGAGGGAGCTTCAGTCAATGATAAGAAATTCCTGAGAAGATTCTCTGCTAAGTTCTTCCTCAGTAATGGAGTCCTCTATAAGCGCAACCACGACTCTACTTTGCTTCGGTGCATAGACAAGAGTGAGGAAGATAAGATCATGGCTGATTTACACAAAGGCACCTTTGGCACCCATTCTAGTGGGCACACGGTGGCAAAAAAGATCCTACGGGCAGGATACTATTGGTCCACCATGGAAGCAAATTGTTATCAGCATTCACGAACTTGTCACAAGTGCCAGATCTATGCTGACAAAGTAAATGTGCCTCCGGTTCCTCTAAACGTCCTGACTGCTCCTTAGCCATTCGCAATGTGGGGCATTGACATGATTGGAGAGATCAAACCTATAGCTTCTAATGGACACCGCTTCATCTTGGTTGCCATTGATTACTTCATGAAGTGGGTCGAGGCAACTTCATTCGCTTCTGTTACCAAGAATGTTGTGGCCCGATTCATCAAACAGAATCTTATCTATCGATATGGTATTCTGGAGAGAATCATTACAGATAATGGCACCAATCTCAACAATACTATGATCATCGGACTATGCGCACAATTCAAAATCCAGCATCATAACTCTTCTTCTTACCGACCAAAGATGAATGGAACTGTAGAAGCCATAATAAAAACATCAAGAAGATCATACAAAAGATGACAGTGACCTATAAGGACTGGTGTGATCGGTGGATCTGGAACTGACTGTTCAACGCTGGTTCGCGAAATGTCGTGGAAGCAAGAGTCGCCACCGTCTTTTATTTTCTCCAAATGGAAAGGACAAAAGCACAGAAAAATTCCTTATAGAGATTGCTCTCGGTTCAGGAGGTAGATTTATAGAAAGGGAAGGTGTTAGCACCCTTTCTATCCATGGTTATCCATGGGCTCTTAGATACTTGCTCACTTGTGTTTTAAAAATTGTTTGTTTGCTTTTCAACTGTGGGTTTAAAAAGTTTCTTTGAAAATTTAAGTTCGACTCTTGTATCGGTCCTCAAGAGTGTTTGAAAAGTTGCTTCCAAAAGCTTTTTGAAAGGTGTCAGTGTGAAAAGTATTTTTTGATTTGTTTTGAAATTAGAGCAAGTATCTACGAGTTGTCTACTTACCCTAAGGAATTTGTCTGTGTAAATGTCCTTAAAGTAGTGTCATCCCACCATTGAGAGATAGGTAGCACCACCGTTGGAGGTGTTCGGGTCAATTCGAGGGTTCGGGACATGGTGATCATCGGAGTAATAGGAAGACACCTTAGAAGCTACCCTCATGCCATGTTCATGGACATGAGGACTTACTAAAACATCCTCTACTCGACGACCACCTTTCGAGGGGCAAGGCAACAGTGAGACGTACCCTAGGGGTGGTGTGTGATTTGTGTGTCATGTTCATTTATGTTTATCTTGTCATGTATTGTTGATCTACGCGTTGCTTTTATTTTTGGCATTCATTCTTTCATGCAAATTAATAACAGTTAAAAAGATGCGGAATTAAAAGTCCTACACTATTACAAAGGCGCGGGTCTACATCGCCAAATTAGTCCAAGACCCGATTTGAATAAAATAAAGTGCGAAAAAATAAATATCCTAATTAATCTATTACATGGCTTTGGGATAATTACATGGAAAAAAAAAGGAAATAGAATAAGCGCGCGAAATAGAATTAAGATCGAATGCGAGGGCGTTGGACCCTTTTAAGGAAATTAAATTACAATTAATAAATTAATTAAGTTAAATAAAAGAAAGAAATTGTTTTTTGGAGTTTTTTGTATTTATGGATTTTAGTAAGAAAATTAAATGAAATTAAAACCCTAATTCTAAACTATTTTTAATTTATTAAAAAATGTTTAAATTTAACCTAATTTTAACCTAATTATTTAATGGCAAATTTATTTACAAAATAAATAATTAATTATTAAATATGGTGAAAAGAAAAGAAAAAGGATAAAAATATTTAAAACCCTAATTCTACATTTTTTTGGTTTATTAAGAAAAATATTAGAATTAAACCTAGAATTAAAAAACTAAATTAATTAATAAAGTTTATTTACAAAAAACATTTAAATAAAATATATTTATATTTTTTGTCTTTCTGATTTTTTGTTATTTTTTTATGTTATTATTAAAACTAATTTTAAGGAATTAAAATAAAACAATTAAATTGAAACAAGTAAATAAAAAAAAAAGAAAAGGGATAGATATGCAAACAAGAGGGTGTTCCATAGACTTTAGATCCTGGCCATTGAGTGGATCTTCAAGGACATGTGGCGAGCTCAAGCATAGGCGTCCATGGTGGTCTTCAGATAAAGCGCTGCATGGGAAGATATTAGGAAAAATAATATTGAAGGAATGGGGGGACCTGGGAATCGAACCCAGGTCCCAGAGTTTACCAAATCAATGCCTTGCCACCTGAGCCATTTACGCGCTTTGTACATAATATGACAAATAAACAACATAATGTAAAACAATGGTTAGTGGTGTTTTTCGCGCGAAATTCAAACGCGCCTGTGAGCCATGGACACGTACTCCATCTTCTTCATGTTGCCTGCAAAATAAAAAGAGATAGCGGGGGTTTTAAACCCCCACTAAGTGGTAAACGTGAAAATAACGAATAGGCCCTGGTTGCTCATAAATTGAGCGCGACATGTGTAATGGATTTGTATGAAGGTCGTGAATTCAGTGGCCCAGGTCTTGTTGGCCAATTTTTCCCCAAGCGCAAAGCCCTAATTTCACAGCTCTGAAACCCTAGCAAACTTCAATGGTGGATTCATATATAGGGCACGAAAACTCAATTGAATGGCATAGTTAGCTTCAGAATGATTCAATTAGTGTAAATCAATAGAAAAAATGCAATGAGGATGCGTATAAATTGAAACACGAATTTTACAAATGTTAAGAACAGGACGGCATCATGTTACCAATTCTTTGCGTTAGAAGCGTGGAAAAGGATTCCGTTAGGTTCAGTGATGCCTCAGAAAGCTTTTTGAATTGGTTAGAAGCTTTGAATCATGCTCTATGTGTGAAATCAGTTTTGGAACTTTTGACAAAAATTGCAAAGTTTGTTCTTAGGTTTGGGCGCAGCTTCAAGGTTGTGAGCATTAGGGTTATCATCTCCTTATGTATGCCAATGGATTAGGGTAGAAATTTGATCCAAGAGATCAATGTTTTGATGAATCAAATATTTGATTTTTAATGAAATATTTTCAAATCTTTTCCATGTCTTTTTGATACCAATCATGGCCAAACCTTTCCAAATTGGGTGTGCACGAATCTTGAGTAACCAATGAGAGCATATGCTGCATAAAAAGATTCAAACACATTTGTTTAGTATTTTTTTCATGTTTTATTTAATTAAATGAATTAATGGTGATTAAAAATTCAAATAAATAATAAAAATGATGAAATAAATCCCCTTTGGGTCAAATGGTCGTGCATAGCCTTTGGATAATGATTCTTGGAAGAAAATGTGGCCCATTAGCAATTTTGAAGCATTTGAAGTAAAGTTGACTTTTCAAAATTCCCAAAAATTTCCCAACTTCCACAAGGCATATCTTGCTCAATTTTTAAGCTTTGATCATGTTCTTGGACATTTTGGAAAGGTCTTGAAGTCCTCTAATCAATGCCTTTGGTCCCATGTCATTTTGATTTACCAATCTCAAGTTATGGTCTTTGACTTAAAGTCCCTTTTTGTTGACTTTTGAAAATGACCTATAATGTTGAAATTGATAACTTTTTGTGAGAGCATTTCTTGGACTTGAAGTGTGAAGAGGAGTTGTAGGAAATGTCTTTCTCTTCAAAATGAGCTTTGGATGGAATTTTTCTGATAAACCATGTGGAAGTTATGCCTTGTTCAAGTTACAGTTGACTTTTTCAACTGTCCAAATATGGAAACTTTTGCATCTTGAGACTTTTTGAGCCATGCCTTGAAAATCATGATCAAGAATTGATCAAATGATGTTTGTGGCTTCAAAATAAGATGTTGACCAAAAATTTGAACTTTTGACTGTCAAATGACCATTTTGCGCCTACAGTTGACTGTAGGGCAATTAGGGTTTTTGACTGTGCAATTTTGTGCTGTAAGTCTTGAAACTTGGCATGAGGATGCTTAATAATGTTTGTAGGCATATGGGACTTGTTTGGACCCTTGGAAATTTCAATTTCTTTGCCAGAACCAAAACCCTAATTTTTTATTGTTAGGAGGCCCTTGAACTGTGCAACCCTTGGGAGATTTTGAAGCATGCTCTTTGCAAATCTTGAAGAATATGGGAGGGAAAATTTTGGGGTACAATAGTTGCCCCTGTTCAATCTTCTTAGACCTGAGGATGTAGATTGGCTGACGTGCCTTTCGTGATCCGAAGGTGGAAGATGATTGAACACTAGAGTGCCCAGAAATTTGCGCTCGCATGGTAGTGTGATGGTGGGAATGGGCTTATAGATGCCATTTGGAGATTGATGGATAGGATGATGGGCTTATAGATGCCATGCTAAGAGATGATGGATATATGGATGGGCTTATAGATGCCATCTGGGTGTCGATCGCGTAAGAGATTCCTTAGCGAGAGCTTGCGTACCTGAAAAAGAAAATGATTACCTGGCCTGTTACAGGAGCTGGTCTTCAAACTCTTTGTGTGGATGTGCCCTGACTGGTTACAGGAATTGAATCTGGAGCTTCAAAAGGTAATGAATGAACCAGGGATGGTTACTACCTCAATGGGACGGTGAGAGAACCTTGGACGATTACCTCCTCAACAGGAACGCTGAGAGAATCTTGGGGCGATTACTACCTCAACAGGAATGCTGAGAGAATCTTGGATGTCTTCTACTGGGATAAGAATTAGGGAGATCTTAGGGTCGATCAGACTGAACCAGAGAAGGCCTTGGAATCTTCAACTGGATAAGAATCAGGGAGATCTTAGGGTCGATCTGACTGAACCAGACAAGGTCTTGGAATCTTCAACTGGATAAGAATCAGGGAGATCTTAGGGTTGATCTGACTGAACCGGACAAGGTCTTGGAATCTTCAACTGGATAAGAATCAGGGAGATCTTAGGGTCGATCTGATTGAACCAGAGAAGGCCTTTGACTGGATAAGAATCAGGAAAATCTTAGAATCGATTTAACTGAACCGGACAAGGTCTTGAAATCTTCAACTGGATAAGAATCAGGGAGATCTTAGGGTCGATCTGACTGAACCAGAGAAGGCCTTTGACTGGATAAGAATCAGGAAAATCTTAGGGTCGATTTAACTGAACCGGACAAGGTCTTGGAATCTTCAACTGGATAAGAATCAGGGAGATCTTAGGGTCAATCTGACTGAACCAGAGAAGGCCTTTGACTGGATAAGAATCAGGAAAATCTTAGCGTCAATTTAACTGAACCGGACAAGGTCTTGGAATCTTCAACTGGATAAGAATCAGGGAGATCTTAGGGTCGATCTGACTGAACCAGAGAAGGCCTTTGACTGGATAAGAATCAGGAAAATCTTAGAATTGATTTAACTGAACCAGACTAAAGTCTTGAAATATAGTTGAGAACTTAACTGGATCTTTCCTGAAAGGTAAAGGTCAGTCATATGTCATGCATGATATGAATCAAGCGATGATGTTCTCAACATAAATGAGATTTGTAAGATATGATGCGTATATGCATGCTATACTGTATGGAAATGTGATGTTTATGAACGTATGTTTTTCGTCTAGGAAAATAAATCCTTGACGGGTGCCGGGAAGTCACTCCTGGGCTGATGTTGAAGAATAGATCTTTGCTTCCGTTGGGGATGATAGTTGCAAGAATACCGGTAGGAGAAGATAACTCCGTTGGGGAATAAACTTGGCGAATAGATTACTCTGCGGGGAGAAAAGTACTCTAACGATCTTGCTGGGAAACAATACTCTGTGGGGAGAGAGGTACTTTGTTGAGATGTTGATAGTAACTTCGCTGGAGATACCATTGTTATGTTGGAAGTGTTAATAGACTTCGTTGGGGATAAGAAGACTTCGCCGAGGACGACCTTTCCGTGGCTTTTGGCTGAGGATAACTCAGTTATATCCTGGTAGGGAAACAACTCTTTGAATAAAGCCGGGAGACGCGTTCGTGCTCTACGGGGATAAGCTTCCAGAATCTACTGGGGATAAGCTTACTGCTGGGGAGATGGATTCCAACTTTCCTGGGGAAACTGGATTGGACTCTCCTGGGGAAATTTTGAACTATATTGGGGAAGTGACTCCATTGAATGTTTGATATACCGTCGGGGAACAATCTTTAGACCAAGACTGCCGGGGATGCTTGTTAAGAATGCATGTATATTGCTGGGGAATGTTGAGATCTGTGGGAGGACGCCCAACTTCCTTAAGGCTGATAATAGCTTTGCTTGGGGAGAGTGCATTGACTTGCTGACGTGCTCTCTGGGGAATTAAGATATGCTGGTTATGTTCTTCAGCTGAACCTACCTTGATACCTTGGAGGACAAAACAATTAGATTGCTTAGACAACTCTTTATTGCCCCTGTTTCTACTGTTACCTGTAATTAATCCTTTGTTTCGTATGCAAATATTCATGAGTGAGCAAATTATTGTCAATGCATATATCACAAATTGAACCTTGGACGTTCTTCGCAAAACAAAACAGAAAAGGAAAAACAATTGGCAATTTTAACTGAAAAGTGATTTTTGTATTGATTTTTGAATTTGCCTGTAAATAGGCGTTTTATGTACAAGAGGCTGACGTCCTAGTAAGAGAACACCGCCGAAGAAAAGAGTTTATACAAATTTGTACAAAGGAATATAAAACAGCTGTGTGAAATGAATGATCCCACTGGGTTCCAACTCTGTTATCGCCTTTATATCTTCGAGCGTCTCATCACTTGATGACCTAGTTGAAGATGAAGCTGATCGATCGATGCCGTCTGAACTTGATGTAGATACCGGATTCTGGATGCAAAGTGATCCAATGAGACATAGTATTACGCTTTATCCCTAACTTTTGCCTGGACCGCCCTTTCGGGTTTTCAGTCCACCGGGATACCCATTTTTGCCCAAGCCGCCTTTTCAGGTTTTCGACTTGCCGGGTGTACAGATTCTTTTCATTTCATCCCTTCATTTTGCCCGAACCCTTTTGGTTCACCGGGAGCCCTAATTTTTGCCTAGGTATGTCAACCTAGCGGGTCTTTATTATGCATAGTATCTTTTTACTATGTCTGCATTGGCGGGGTGCGGAAGGTCGTCACCATCCATGTTGGTTAGAATCATGGCTCCTCCTGAGAACACATGTTTAACCACAAATGGCCCTTCGTACGTAGGGGTCCATTTTCCCCTTGGATCACTCTGAGGAAGGATGATATGCTTGATTACCAGATCCCCAACTCGATATTCTTGTGGTCTGACCTTTTTGTTAAATGCCCTGATCATCCGTTTCTGATATGTCTGACCATGACAAATAGCAGCAAGTCTCTTTTCATCAATAAGGTTTAGCTGATCAAGTCGTGTCTGGATCCAATCATCTTCGTTCAGATCTGCATCCTTCATTATCCGGAGAGAGGGTATTTGCACTTCGATCGGTAAGACTGCCTCCATACCGTAGACCAAGGAGAAAGGAGTTGCCCCGGTTGACGTCCTGGCTGAGGTACGGTACCCATGTAGAGCAAACGGTAACATCTCGTGCCAATCTTTATAAGTCACTGTCATCTTCTGCACAATTTTCTTAATGTTTTTATTCGCTGCTTCTACAGCCTCATTCATCTTCGGCTGATAAGGAGAAGAGTTGTGGTGTTGTATCTTAAACTGCTCGCAGAGCTCAGTGATCATCTTGTTATTGAGATTGGTACCGTTGTCTGTAATGATTCTTTCAGGGACACCGTATCGACAGATCAGATTGTGCCGAATGAACCGTGCCACAACAGTCTTGGTTACTGTAGCGTAGGAAGTTGCTTCAACCCACTTCGTGAAATAATCAATCGCCACTAGGATGAAGCGATGCCCATTGGACGCTGTAGGTTTAATCTCACCGATCATATCTATGCCCCACATCGCAAATGGCCAAGGCGCAGTCAGAACATTCAGAGGAACTGGAGGAACATGCACCTTGTCTGCATATATCTGGCATTTATGGCATGTCCGAGAATGTTGGTAGCAGTCAGCTTCCATTGTGGACCAGAAATACCCTGCCCGAAGGATTTTCTTTGCCATAGTGTGTCCACTGGAATGTGTTCCGAATGTCCCTTCGTGTAGCTCTTCCATGATCCTTTCTGCTTCAGTTTTATCCACACAACGCAGTAATGTCGAATCATGGTTTCGCTTATATAGAATGTTGTTGCTAAGGAAGAACTTTGATGCGAACCTTCTCAGAAACTTCTTATCGTTGGCAGATGCACCTTCAGGGTATTCCTGAGCTTCCAAGTATCTCTTCACCTCATGGTACCAAGGCTTCTCAGTTACCAATTCAGTCTCGAGATCACAACAGTATGCCGGTTCGTCCAGTTTCCAAATAATGATCCGGGGAGCCTCATTGTCCCATTTGACCTTGAACATAGAAGACATCGTAGCTAACGTGTCCGCCAACTGATTCTCCTCTCTCGGGAAGTGTTCAAAGGTTATCTCTGTGAAGTGGGGGATCAACGTCAACACACATTCTCAGTAAGGAATAAGATTCGGATGTTTCGTATCCCACTCTCCTTTGATCTGATTGATCACGAGAGCGGAATCTCCGAAGACACTCAGAAACTTGATCCTTAAGTCAATCGCAGCTTGGAGACCCATGATGCATGCCTCATACTCCGCCATGTTGTTGGTGCAGTTGAAACATAGCCGGGCAGTAAGTGGAGTATGAGTGCCTTGAGGGGATATGATCACATCGCCGATACCGTTACCCAAAGCGTTGGAAGCTCCATCAAAGTGCATAGACCATCGGGATCCTTCCTCAGGTCCTTCATCCGGTCCAGGTATTTCACAATCAGTCACTATCATGATACTCTCGTCAGGAAATTCAAAGTTCATTAACTGATAGTCATCTACTGCCTGATGTGCCAAGTGGTCTGCCAATACACTTCCTTTGATGGCTTTCTGGGTCGTGTACTGGATGTCATATTCTGTCAAGATCATTTGCCATCTTGCTATTCTCCCGGACAGAGCAGGCTTTTCAAATATGTACTTTATAGGATCCATCTTTGAGATCAACAAGGTGGTATGAGTCAGCATATACTGTCTCAGCCGGCGAGCAGCCCATACCAAAGCGCAACAAGTTTTCTCGAGCAGTGAGTATCGGGTCTCACAGTCGGTAAACTTTTTGCTAAGGTAATAAATGGCATGCTCTTTTCGGCCAGACTCGTCATGCTGCCCCAGCACACACCCCATTGAGTTGTCGAGGACTGTCAGGTATAGTATCAGAGGTCTCCCTTCAACCGGTGGCATAAGGATGGGTGGTTCTTGGAGATACTCCTTGATTCTGTCAAAAGCAGCCTGACATTCATCATTCCAACGTACTACCTGATCTTTCTTCAGCAGCTTGAAGATTGGTTCACAGGTGGCAGTTAGATGTGAGATGAATCGAGCAATGTAATTCAGGCGTCCTAAAAAGCCTCTGACCTCATTTTCTGTCTTAGGAACTGGCATCTCTTGAATGGCTTTAACCTTGGCAGGGTCCACTTGAATACCTTTATCACTTACAACGAAGCCTAGCAACTTTCCAGATCTAACCCCGAAGGTGCATTTGTTCGGGTTCAACCCCAGCTTGTACAATTTCAACCGGTCAAACAGTTTCTGCAGATGATCAAGGTGTTCTTCCTCAGTTTGGGACCTTGCAATCATGTCATCAACATACACTTCTATCTCATGATGGATCATGTCATGAAATAAAGTAACCATGGCACGTTGGTAGGTTGCCCCAGCATTTTTCAACCCGAATGGCATGACCTTGTAACAAAAGGTTCCCCACTGAGTGACAAAGGTAGTCTTCTCCATGTCTTCAGGAGCCATCTTGATCTGATTATACCCTGAAAAACCATCCATGAAAGAGAACACCTTATGTTGAGCAGTATTGTCAACCAGAACATCAATGTGAGGTAGGGGAAGTCATCTTTGGGGCTGGCCCTATTCAGATCCCTGTAACCAACACACATTCTGACCTTAACATCCTTCTTTGGTACCGGCACCACATTGGCAACCCACTGAGGGTAAGAGGCCACTACAAGAAACCCGGCATCAAACTGTTTCATAACCTCGGCTTTGATCTTCTCATACATCTCTGGACGTATATGGTGGACCTTTTGCTTAACCGGAGGGCAGTCTTCCTTGGTAGGCAAGTGATGGACCACAATGTCGGTATCCAACCCGGGCATGTCTTCGTAGGACCAAGCAAAGATCTCCATGTAATTATGTAGCATCTGAGTCAACCGTTTCTTCACGCTGAGCTCTAGGTTGGCACCAATCTTTACTTCTTTCCTGTCCGTCTCAGTACCCAGATTTATCGTTTCCACCGGCTCTTCGTGTGGTTGAATTGCCCTCTCTTCCTGGAGTAACAGTCTTGCAAGCTCGCCAGGCACTTCACAATCATCTTCACCTTCGTCTTCGGCTAAGTTGATCGGATTTTCGAAGTCATAACTGGCAGTAGCAGAGTCGTTACCAGTGAGATCCAGAGTGGATTGAAACCTGTATGAGTGAGTGTGTGTAAATACAGCTATTTTGCAATATAAAGAAAGGAAAGAAAGAAAAGGAGCATAAGAGTTGAAATGCGAGAAAACGTCCAAGGTCTTTATTCATGATATATGAAATGACAATTAATATACCCTCACAAATGAAGCCACGGTGCCCCGGGTAAGACATCGGGCCATAGAATTTCAAATCATTGTTTATTACAAATGACAAAACAAAAGAATTCATTACTCAGTAACAAGAGAAACAAGTAGGTTGTCCTTTGCAATCCAATTTCTAGGTTCACTGTCGGTTGCCGGGTAAATCCAGCTGTCGAACTCAGCTTCATCCACTTCATCATCCTCCCTGATAGCATTCACTCCATGGTTAGGCATGGGAGCAGTCACCACATTGGGCTTCTCTGGTGCCTCAAACTGTACCTCCTTGGCATCAATAAGATCCTGCACTTTGTTTCTTAAGGCCCAGCAGTCATCAGTGGAATGCCCCGGGCTATCGGAGTGATAAGCACAGCGGGCATTTGGATTGTACTTGGGAGAAGCCGTATTCACAACCTTCGGGGCCTCTCTAACAGTCACCAAATTGGTGGATAGCAACTGCGGCAAGATTTGCGATAAGGTCATACTTAGACGGGTAAACTCTCTTCGGGGTCTTTCACCCCTTTGTGGATTGGTTTGCCGAGGAGCGGCAGCAGGTTTAGCAATCATCACCACGTTGACAGATTGGCGGCGCTCTGGTTTCTCTTGTCTTCTAGACCCATATACAGCACTGGCCTCCTTCTTAAAGGGTTTTTTCTCAGAACTTGAAGATGCACCCTTCTGAATTTTGTCGGACTTCATTCCATCCTCTATTCTCTCTCCAGTCAGAATAAGATCAGTGAACCCTGTAGATGAGTTACCGATAAGATGATTGAAAAATGGCCCAGATAGGGTCCCCAAGAACATATCCACCAGCTCACGGTCTGTTAACGGAGGCTGCGCCCTGCCAGCCAGATCCCTCCACTTCTGTGCATACTCCTTAAAACCTTTGCTTGACCCTAGCGACATACCCTGGAGTTGGGTACGTGTAGGAGCAAGGTCGGCATTATATTGATACTGCTTGTAAAAAGCAGTAGCCAACTCCTCCCAGTTACGAACTTTGGTCCCATCCAGCTGATAGAACCATTCGAGATGAGTCCCTGAAAGACTCTCCTGGAAGAAGTGGATCCACAAGTTCTTGTCCACTGAGTACGGTTGAATCTTCCGCACATAAGATCTGAGGTGTAGCTTGGGACAAGACGCCCTGTCATACTTGGTGAAAGATGGTGCCTTAAACTTGTGAGGAATAATCACACCAGTAGATAAGCCCAAGTCTCCGAAATCCAGCCCAGGCACTTGTTGGATCTCCATTGCATTCAGTCTGTCCTCCAACTGCTTATACCGGTCTTCAGCAGGAGGATACTGTTCCTCATTAAAGTCAGTCTCGTTGTCAGAGACTACTGGACTAGGACCTTTTCCCCCTTGGGGACTGCTCTTGCCTATAGAAGAACCAGCCTCTTCATTCTGCAGAGTGTTGCCGAACCTTCGGCCCGAGTTAAAAAGAACAGTTCTCTTCTTCTTCTTCTTCTCCTTCTTCAGGAGTAAAGCCTTCAGCTCTTCTTGGCCTTGAGCCAAACCCATGATCAGTTCCTGAAATTGCGTGTTCTGCGCCTGAAGAGCCTTGATAGACATCTCGGTTGATGATGAGTCAGGGTTCATGATGCTGAAATAAACAGCGAAGAACAGTAAGAAACCTGAAAAGAAGAAAACCTGCTATGCATATGATGAATGGAATGCGTATGATTTATGTTTTCAAAGACAATCGGGGATCAACTTTGTAAATAAAAAGGAACACACTTCATTAGATTCAACTTTGAAACTTTAAATTGTTCAACAGATTGCCCTTAGGCGTTACATAAAAGGGAAATACTGAAAAGGGAAATGAAACTGTAAAAGAACATCCAGAGCTCCTTATTGATCCCATGGTCTCCTCTTCTCAGTACGGATGTAATCATTCAGAGCTCGCTCATTCTCCAGCTGCTTTGTCAGCTTCTGGATCTTCAATTCCTGCTCGTTGAACTTTTCCCGGTAAGAATCCCGCTCTTCTCGCAGTTGCGACCAAGACCTCTTTAATGTCTCATAATCAGTAGGTATTTGAGGAGGGAGAACAGTTGGAGGAGCCCCATCTTTGTCAGGATGCTCAAGAATGATGGGTCTGACAGCTTCATATGGCATACCTAACTTCTGAGCACGGATGCGAACCCATTTGTAGTAGGCTTCCATAGGTAGATAAGTTTTTGGCCCCAACTCTTGTAGGTCAGCTTTATGAACTTTGTCCCAAGCCTTGATGAACCTACGACGCAGCTCGTCACTATCCACCTAAAACTCAAAACTGATGTGAGGCACCAACATCTCATGAGGCCCTGCTCTTCTGGCCTTCCAAACTGACGGAGCGCTAGACATGGATTGTAGGAGATCCCTCCTTGAGTACCAATCAAAGGAACATTAGGGTATTCTCCACAACGATCAATAACAGCTACCTCATCCAAACCTCTGAAAGTCCAAATGATGTCTTTATCAGTGAGAGACATTAACCTATGAGCCCAACCTCTTCCTTCTTGGTTCTTCAGTACGAACTCAGGGAGGTGCGAAATAAACCACCTCACCAACAAAGGGATACAACACCACAGGGTTCCTCGTCTTCGGGCAGTACGAGCATAAAGTTGTTGCAGGATGTCACCCAAGAGAGTGGGCACAGGGTTCTGAGACATAAAGATCCTTATGGCAGTGACATTGATGAAGTTGTCAGGATTAGGAAACAAGACTAGCCCATAGATTAAGAGAGCCAAGATATCTTCATATGCCCTAAAATCCAAGTCGTTCCAGAAATTGTTAGCTTTACCAACCAGAAACTTGGCCAAGAAACCCTTAACCCCGCTTCTAGTCACCCAGTTGTCCATTACTTCTTGATGGGTCAAAGGAAGAGCTGCAGCAACCTCCTCAAGCCTGAGGGTCTTTTCCCAACCAGTGTAAGGAGTCTGATCCAAGATAGGGATACCAAGCAAATCAGAGAACTCTTCCAGGGTAGGGACCAGCTGGAAGTCTTGAAAGGTGAAACACTGGTACAGAGGGCCATAGAACTGGGTCAGGACACTCATCAACTGTTGATCCCGCTTTGCAATGACTAAACTGAGAAGAGAACCATGCCTCTGGATGAAGGAAGTGGTGTTTGGAATCCTGCTAACCAACTCTTCAAGCAACTCAGGTGGGTGAACAAAGTTGAACCGGATGGTATTCCTTCGCATAGGCATCATGATGTCCTACAAAACAGAGCAAAGGTGAAACCCTCTTGTCTTTGAAATGGTTAGCCCTTATGCAGGATGCATGCAATGCTCATGATGTTATGATGTTATGATAAAGCACACCACAAATATTTACAAAGGCGCACATGTAAGGCACACAAGTTACACAAGACAAGCCCTTAAAGTTTAGGCCAGCATGAGGTCTAGGTATTACCCTCTTTCAGTTTGTTGGTTCATACCTGTCCTATCAAAGTAACCGGGTTCTTAGAGGATCCCAATATCATTGACTACCCTCAATCGGTCATAACTCCAGCATCGCAATCTTTTCTTGCGGCCAGAACCATCACGAGAGTTTAGCCTCAATGGGCGTAGCATACTGCTACTGTTCTAATGGCCAAGTTGTGTCATTTAAGGTTCTAAGTTCTGTTGGTGCTTAATGACTCCTCAGAAGACCCATATTCTCCTCGTTGCAACACAAGGGATATCGGTACAGACCAAGGTGCCACACCAACGTAGCCACTGCTTCACCCGTGTTGGTCTACGCCGGACAGGTCCCTCACAGCTTATGCTACCTAAACAGGGTATCCCCAGATCCGGGTTAGGATCTATGTAACTCCCATGCAACCCACAATTTTAAAGCAAACAAGTCAATACAATTGAAAACACAGTTATGAACTATCCTAAGGTACACCTCACTTTAAAAGATTATTCCCCAGCAGAGTCGCCAGCTCTGTGATCGGTGGATCTGGAACTGACTGTTTAACGCTGGTTCGCGAAATGTCGTGGAAGCAAGAGTCGCCACCGTCTTTTATTTTCTCCAAATGGAAAGGACAAAAGCACAGAAAAATTCCTTATAGAGATTGCTCTCGGTTCGGGAGGTAGATTTATAGAAAGGGAAGGTGTTAGCACCCTTTCTATCCATGGTTATCCATGGGCTCTTAGATACTTGCTCACTTGTGTTTCCAAAATTGTTTGTTTGCTTTTCAAGTGTGGGTTTAAAAAGTTTCTTTGAAAATTTCAGTTCGACTCTTGTATCGGTCCTCAAGAGTGTTTGAAAAGTTGCTTCCGAAAGCTTTTTGAAAGGTGTCGGTGTGAAAAGTATTTTTTTGATTTGTTTTGAAATTAGAGCAAGTATCTACGAGTTGTCTACTTACCCTAAGGAATTCGTCTGTGTAAATGTCCTTAAAGTAGTGCCATCCCACCATTGAGAGATAGGTAGCACCACCGTTGGAGGTGTTCGGGTCAATTCGAGGGTTCGGGACATGGTGATCACCGGAGTAATAGGAAGACACCTTAGAAGCTACCCTCATGCCATGTTCATGGACATGAGGACTTACTAAAACATCCTCTACTCGAAGACCACCTTTCGAGGGGCAAGGCAACAGTGAGATGTACCCTAGGGGTGGTGTGTGATTTGTGTGTCATGTTCATTTATGTTTATCTTGTCATGTATTGGTGATCTACGCGTTGCTTTTATTTTTGGCATTCATTCTTTCATACAAATTAATAACAGTTAAAAAGATGCGGAATTAAAAGTCCTACACTATTACAAAGGCGCGGGTCTACATCGCCAAATTAGTCCAAGACCCGATTTGAATAAAATAAAGTGCGAAAAAATAAATATCCTAATTAATCTATTACATGGCTTTGGGATAATTACATGGAAAAAAAAGGAAATAGAATAAGCGCGCGAAATAGAATTAAGATCGAATGCGAGGGCGTTGGACCCTTTTAAGGAAATTAAATTACAATTAATAAATTAATTAAGTTAAATAAAAGAAAGAAATTGTTTTTTGGAGTTTTTTGTATTTATGGATTTTAGTAAGAAAATTAAATGAAATTAAAACCCTAATTCTAAACTATTTTTAATTTATTAAAAAATGTTTAAATTTAACCTAGTTTTAACCTAATTATTTAATGGCAAATTTATTTACAAAATGAATAATTAATTATTAAATATGGTGAAAATAAAAGAAAAAGGATAAAAATATTTAAAACCCTAATTCTACATTTTTTTGGTTTATTAAGAAAAATATTAGAATTAAACCTAGAATTAAAAAACTAAATTAATTAATAAAGTTTATTTACAAAAAACATAAGTAAATAAAAAAAAAGAAAAGGGATAGATATGCAAACAAGAGGGTGTTCCATAGACTTTAGATCCTAGCCATTGAGTGGATCTTCAAGGACATGTGGCGAGCTCAAGCATAGGCGTCCATGGTGGTCTTCAGATAAAGCGCTGCATGGGAAGATATTAGGAAAAATAATATTGAAGGAATGAGGGGACCTGGGAATCGAACCCAGGTCCCAGAGTTTACCAAATCAATGCCTTGCCACCTGAGCCATTTACGCGCTTTGTACATAATATGACAAATAAACAACATAATGTAAAACAATGGTTAGTGGTGTTTTTCGCGCGAAATTCAAACGCGCCTGTGAGCCATGGACACGTACTCCATCTTCTTCATGCTGCCTGCAAAATAAAAAGAGATAGCGGGGGTTTTAAACCCCCACTAAGTGGTAAACGTGAAAATAGTGAATAGGCCCTGGTTGCTCATAAATTGAGCGCGACATGTGTAATGGATTTGTATGAAGGTCGTGAATTCAGTGGTCCAGGTCTTGTTGGCCAATTTTTCCCCAAGCGCAAAGCCCTAATTTCACAGCTCTGAAACCCTAGCAAACTTCAATGGTGGATTCATATATAGGGCACGAAAACTCAATTGAATGGCATAGTTAGCTTCAGAATGATTCAATTAGTGTAAATCAATAGAAAAAATGCAATGAGGATGCGTATAAATTGAAACACGAATTTGACAAATGTTAAGAACGGGACGGCATCATGTTACCAATTCTTTGCGTTAGAAGCGTGGAAAAGGATTCAGTTAGGTTCAGTGATGCCTCAGAAAGCTTTTTGAATTGGTTAGAAGCTTTGAATCACGCTCTATGTGTGAAATCAGTTTTGGAACTTTTGACAAAAATTGCAAAGTTTGTTCTTAGGTTTGGGCGCAGCTTCAAGGTTGTGAGCATTAGGGTTATCATCTCCTTATGTATGCCAATGGATTAGGGTAGAAATTTGAGCCAAGAGATCAATGTTTTGATGAATCAAATATTTGGTTTTTAATGAAATATTTTCAAATCTGTTCCATGTGTTTTTGATACCAATCATGGCCAAACCTTTCCAAATTTGGTGTGCACGAATCTTGAGTAACCAATGAGAGCATATGCTGCATAAAAAGATTCAAACACATTTGTTTAGTATTTTTTTCATGTTTTATTTAATTAAATGAATTAATGGTGATTAAAAATTCAAATAAATAATAAAAATAATGAAATAAATCCCCTTTGGGTCAAATGGTCGTGCATAGCCTTTGGATAATGATTCTTGGAAGAAAATGTGGCCCATTAGCAATTTTGAAGCATTTGAAGTAAAGTTGACTTTTCAAAATTCCCAAAAATTTCCCAACTTCCACAAGGCATATCTTGCTCAATTTTTAAGCTTTGATCATGTTCACGGACATTTTGGAAAGGTCTTGAAGTCCTCTAACCAATGCCTTTGGTCCCATGTCATTTTGATTTACCAATCTCAAGTTATGGTCTTTGACTTAAAGTCCCTTTTTGTTGACTTTTGAAAATGACCTATAATGTTGAAATTGATAACTTTTTGTGAGAGTATTTCTTGGACTTGAAGTGTGAAGAGGAGTTGTAGGAAATGTCTTTCTCTTCAAAATGAGCTTTGGATGGAATTTTTCTGATAAACCATGTGGAAGTTATGCCTTGGTCAAGTTACAGTTGACTTTTTCAACTGTCCAAATATGGAAACTTTTGCATCTTGAGACTTTTTGAGCCATGCCTTGAAAATCATGATCAAGAATTGATCAAATGATGTTTGTGGCTTCAAAATAAGATGTTGACCAAAAATTTGAACTTTTGACTGTCAAATGACCATTTATCCCCTGCAGTTGACTATAGGGCAATTAGGGTTTTTGACTGTGCAATTTTGTGTTGTAAGTCTTGAAACTTGGCATGAGGATGCTTGACAATGTTTGTAGGCATATGGGACTTGTTTGGACCCTTGGAAATTTCAATTTCTTTGCCAGAACCAAAACCCTAATTTTTGATTGTTAGAAGGCCCTTGAACTGTGCAACCCTTGGGAGATTTTGAAGCATGCTCTTTGCAAATCTTGAAGAATATGGGAGGGAAAATTTTGGGGTACAACAACTGGCATAAGATGTTACCATTTTCTCTCCTTGGTTACTGTACTACGGTGCACACATCAACAGGGGAAACTCCTTTCTCTTTGGTATACGGCATGGAAGTTGTCCTACCAATTGAAGTCCAAATACCTTCTTTGAGAATCATGAGGGATGTAGAGTTGAACGAAGATGTATGGATTCAAACACGACTTGACCAGTTGGATTTGATTGATGAGAAGAGGCTTACGACTGTCTGCCATGGCCAGATGTACCAAAAACGTATGATTAAAGCTTTTAAAAAGAAGGTAAGACGTCAGGTATATCAAGTTGGTGAATTGGTAATCAAGCGCATCATACTGCCGCAAGGTGATCCCAGGGGAAAAAGGACTCCTACATACGAAGGACCATTTGTGATAAAAAACATGTTTTCTGGTGAGGCAATGATCTTAACCACTATGGACGGAGACGATCTTCCGCACCATGTAAACACGGACATAGTTAAAAGATACTACGCATGAAAAAGACCCGCTAGGTTGACTAGCCTAGGCAAAAATTAGGGATAAAACACACAAAAATTTGTACACCCGGAAAGCTGAAAACCTGAAAAGGCGGCTTGGGCAAAAAAGGGTATCCCGATGGACTGAAAACCCGAAAGGGCGGTCCAGGCAAAAGTTATGGATTTAAAGTGTATGACTATGTCCCGTTGGATCACCTTACAGACAACCTTCAGTATCAACTGACAAACTCAAACGGTACTAATCAATCCAATCAGCTTCAGACAAAGCAGCAAATGGATGAGATGCTCAGAGACATAAAGGCTATAGCAGAATGGGAACCCCATGGGATTATTTCACATAGTTTCATTTCTTTTGTATTAGTTTTCATTATTATGACGACATTCTCTTACTAGGATGTTCGTCTCTTTGTACAAAAATACTTACTCAAGTTAATACAAAGTTATTCCTTTAAAAGTGCAAAACTATCTGCTTTTCTTTTACATTCCTGTTTGTTTGCAAAAAACGTCCAGTGATTATTTTTGAACATATGCATCTGAACATAATTACTATTTACAAATGAGCGCATAAAAAAAGGGGGAATAGAAAACAGAAAGTCAATTACTAATGGCTTTAAGAAATAGGATAATATTTGTAGGTCATTCCGTAAAATCCCCACATGTACTTTCTCTAACGGAGCAGAAGCAAGGACATCCTGCTACAGGATCACTGTCATATCTTCAGTATGCATCCTAATGGTATCAGGTGCTCTCATATCCCTAACGGAGCGAAATTTCTAACTACCGCTCCAAAGATTCCCCAGTGAAAGTCACCCAGCTGCTCAGGATTCCCCAGTAGGATTTCATCAAGTCCACAAGTAATGCATGGCATTTCCCTTCCCCAACAGAGTTTACTTCTCTAATGACGGAAACCCATCTATCAACACTTCAATTTCAACAAAATATGAAGGCTTACACTCCACACTCCCAGCAGCAACTAGGGATTTATTTCCCCAATCTAAATAACACTGCAGCAAAACAATTAATATGTGCATACATTGCATTCATACATCATAACATCGATAACACAAATGCATATATCAATCTCATTTATTTTGAGAAACATCATCACGCCATGCATTCCATACATCATGGCATTGTATACAACTAACTCCTTACCTTTTCAGGAAAGATCAATCAACAGAAAATTATCATCAACAAATTTTCGACATGACAAGACAACTATCTGTGAACAAATCAATTGTAGATCAATTCCCGAAACAGGACAGGGTGACTATCTACATGATGAATACTTCCTTCAGACCTCTACTGGTTCAGTTTAAATCGATCAATGGTTTATCCTGATTCTTCTTCGGTAGACACTTTCTCTAGTTCAGATAAATCGCTCCAAAGATTTATCCCGATTCTTCCCAGTTAAAGATAATTCAAGACCTCTGCTGGTTCAGTTCAAATCGACCAATGGTTTATCCTGATTCTTCTCTGGTAGACACTTTCTCTGGTTCAGATAAATCACTCCAAAGATTTATGCTAATTCTTTCCACTTAAAGATTATTCACGACTTCTGTTGGTTCAGTTTAAATCGATCAATGGTTTATCCTGATTCCTTTACAGTAGACACTTTTTCTGGTTCAGACAAATTGCTCCAAGATTTGTTCTGATTCTTTCCAGACCTCTGTTGGTTCAGTTTAAATCTCTCAATAGTTTATCCTGATTCTTTCCCGTAGACATTTTCTCTGGTTCAGATAAATCGCTCCAAGATTTATTCTGATTCTTTCCAGTTAAAGAATATTCAAGACCTCTGGTGGTTCAGTTTAAATCTCTCAATGGTTTATCCTGATTCTTTCCCAGTAGACACTTTCACTGGTTCAGATAAATCGCTCCAAATATTTATCCTGATTCTTTCCAGTTAAAGATTATTCAAGACTTCTGCTGGTTTAGTTTAAATCGACCAAAGGTTTATTCTGATTCTTTTCCAGTTGAAGTCAAGCTTAGACTTAGTCTAATTTCTGTCAACAATAACCTTTGGATGGCATCTATAAGCCCATCTTTGACAACTCTCCATCATTTCTCTAAATGGCATCTTTAAGCATATTCCTTACACCTCAACCACAATATCATCAAGTGCAAATTTTTGGGCACTCTAGTGTTCAATCATCTTCCACCTTCAAGTCACAAATGGCAGATTCACCAATCTAACTCTTCAGGTTTAAGAAGATTAAACAGGGGCAGCTGTTGTACCCAAAAATTTGCCCTCTCATTTCTCAAGGAATTTCTCACAAAGGGCTCCCAAAAATTCAAGCTTACACAAATACATTTGGATTTTTCAGCATCAAGATTAAAGAGGAAATTGCTAAAAGAGACAAAACATATGAAAATGCTATTTTTGACAAAATTGAAGGAAAAACGAGTTCTATTCGATTTTACATCCTTCGATTGGGCACTTTGGCTCCTTCGACATAGGCTTTGGTTGCATCCTTCGTTTGGGTGTTGGGCTCCTTTTGGGAAAGTTCATTTCCTGCTTCGTTGGCGCATTGGACTTCGTTTGAACATTTTCTTCTCTTTGTGCAAATCTTTCATTTGGCCATATAGCATCTTTCTTGCGTGCTAGCCAAGATTTGTAAGGCATAATTCTTTACCACGCTAGCATGCACAAGACCAAAGTCACCCTTTGAAACAACTTGTTACGAGCTTCGACAGGACAAAACTTATCTTCAACTAGCTTCAATTTACAAGGCAAAAAGCCTCCTGATGATGTCCTTCGATTCAGGAGGCAAAATCCTCTCTTCTGCTCTCTTTCAATTACACATCTTGCCTCCTGTAGACCTCCTTCATTTGGGGCATATGGCCTTCCCAGTGTTGCAAGCTTCGATTGTGCCTTTTATCCTCTGTATGCATCCTTCGTTTAGGGTATGTGAATCCTTTAGTACAAGTTTTTGGTCACACTTTTCGTTTGGGCATATGGTTCCCTTCATACAAGCCTTCATTTGAGCAAGGATATCTTGCATGCTTGCATGAAGTCACAAAGCAGGGACCTCCTATATACACCCTTTCGTTTGGCCATATGGACCCTTGCAGGCAAGTTTGAGTGGGCAATATCTCCCTTGGAAATGGCTTACTTCAACATACAAATTCTACATTATGCCATTGTCTCATGCGAAAGAAGTACCATGGTAGAACATTCGAAGGACTTGCCAGACATGTATGAATGTCCCAATCGAATGACATGTTTTGATGACCCACCTCAGGAGCAGGTGTTTGGACCATTCGAAAGAACCCATGAAGGGCCTGGTCGAAAGACACTTATTTGGGCCCCTTCAAAGGATATCCACATGATCCATTCGAAGGACACTTCAATTTGAAAAAAGAAATGATTGTTGAAGAGTCTGGTCGAAAGACAGGGCTAGGGGGTCAAGACAAAAGGTTGAGATGCCAAAGGTACTTGTTGACCAAGTCCCATGCGCTGCCAGGTTCAGGCCTGATACACTGGCCATAAAACTCCAAAACTGTTGCACAACAGTCTTGCAACACTGCCTTATTCCTTGCACCAAAATGGCATATAAACACTACCCCTCGAAAGCTACAAACACAACATGACTTTTTTGTTTAAATCTTTTTTTCCCTCCTAAAACATCAGCCTAGGCCATCTATAAATATGAGCCTCCACGACACATGTTAAGGGCGCCTAGAGAGTTGCAAGAGAACTCTTGTGAAAATTCCCCAAACTCTCAAACATCCATCCTTCAATTCATCCCCCAAGTGACCATCTAACTAGCCTTCGACCCATTTCCCCAACTACAATAAAATAACCCTTTGATTCATTCTGTTGCTTGTTATAAAAAGAACCTTTGATCCAATCACACACCCTCCTTAGATTCAGTGACTGCTTGCACAAAGTAGTAACTGGATTAGTCTCAGGAAGGCCCCAACGAACTTCCATTCACCACCAAGGAAGATACTTGCAGTTTCCTTCGATTTAAGAACTTCAAGAGGTAAGTTCCCTTTGAACTTGAATCTATTTTATTTAAACATCATGTGCACATGCCAATAAAGATAAATGTAGATATTTCATATAGGGAGCTTAACCATGTTTTAACCTTCGATTCTGACTGCCCATATGCTAAAAATCTCAACTCTGACTAGTTAGGCTTTGGACTTTGAGACCCAATGATTTTGTGCTAACCCTTGGCATGTAGTTACACTTGAATGTTACATTTTAAGAACTTAAGACAGGTCCATTATACCTTTTAATTGACTAAATGCTCAAGCCTTTCGAATCTCAACCTGAGGGCCTAACATACTTACAGTCAAAGGAGTCAGCGAGGAGCCTGTGGCAAAGAATGCACCTCACACTGACTCCAGGCCTCAAATGAAGGAAGTAACCAGAAAGGTGGCCTTGTTGACTTCCAACTCCCAGTCGAAGGATAGAACCTTGCTGACTTCCAACTCCCAGTCGAAGGATAGAACCTTGCTGACTTCCAACTCCCAATCGAAGGACAGGACCTTGCTGACTCCAGGTCCAAATCGAAAGAGGTCAAAAAGTGCAGAATCGAAGGATGCTTCTGCCTGAATCGAAAGAAATCATTTTTCTCCTTTTATTTTATTTTGTCTTTATATTTTCTTGCTATTTCAATATGGTTGTAATAGTGTAGGATTTATTTTTTGCATTTTTATTGTTTTTTTTATAAATGTTAGTAATTAGGATGTATGGAAAGATAAAAACAACAAGTAGACAACCCCTAATCAAAGACTAAATGCATGAAAATAAAACACACTATCTACACATGCATCCTTAGGGTAATCCCACTTGTTGCCTCAGAAAAATAGTCATGTCCCTCGAATATGGACGTTTTAGCAATGGTAAGATAGTAATATCTAAAGGAGGAGGAAAAGAACATTAGACCTTTTGAGTAGGTAGGATGTTCCTAGTTGTTCGCTTGCTCACAACAAAAACATTTTATACACCCACATTTTCATTTTGAAACATTTTTCAAAAGACAAAGCTCTTTGTACATGTTCTTATAGAGACGAGAATCATTACAAAGACACTTTTCAAAATCACTTTCAAAAACACATTCCACAAACACCTCTTTGAACTATTTTCAAAAACAACACTTTATATGCATTCTTATAGAAACGAGAGCCATTACAAAGAATGTTTTTTTCAAAATACTTTCAAAAACCACACCACAAGCACCTTTCAAACAAAAGCAAGTGATCTAGCAAGCAACTAAAAGGCCGTAGATAACTACGAATGAGAAGGGTGCTAACACCTTCCCTTTTCATAACCTACCCCCCAAACTCAAGAAAATAATCTCAAAGGGCTTTCCTATTCTTTTCACCCTTTCCTTATTGGATAAAAGAAAAGTCGGTGGCGACTCTTGCTATCCGCAACAATTGCGATCAAACGCAAAATACCCAAGTCAGTTCTCCCACTGTGTTACACATATGATCTTCGTTCAATTCTTCATGAAAAAAATCACATATCTCGTATTAGGATACCTTTTGCGAGAATATTTAAGAACATGCCATATTTCATTCATATTCGAGAAATAATCCTACATGCAAGGAAGGTGGTTATACGGATGTATTATATAATGCAAATAATCAAGAAAACATAACCAAGAGAGCTCGCCATCACATATTCTCTATATACTTATAGTCAGATCAACCACTTTTTGAGGGATGGATGTTCTTACTTCTGAGCTGACCTGTTAGAAAAATCATGTTGATTTCCATTACTATGCTTATTCCTTAGTCATGCTGGAGTGTTTGATATATTCTCTTTGCTCCTTCGAGGTTGGAATTGATGGTGACCGGTTCTCCTGACAAATTATGGTATTTGAGCTTAAGATGCACCGAAGAGGCTACACATCTAAGGTGGCAGTAAAGGGTCTTACCAGGATGCAATTGTAGACACTCCTGTAAAGAACCAATAGGAATTGCAAACTGACAAACCAATCATTTTTCCCTCTGCCTACTGATATCATCAACTCGATGTACCCCTATGGGATGGTGGTCATACCATTGAATGTCTGCAGGTCTAAAGCATCATCTTTCCAGACCCATATTCTCGAACAACTCATAATACATGATATCGCACAAGTTGTCGTCATCGATTAAATTTCAAGAGAAATCAAACTACCTGATTGTAGTTGTGATCATCATGGAGAAGATTTCGTTTGGAGTTCCTCCCATATTTTCATTGTATCAGAACCGTAATATAGGTTAGTTGACAAATTTCATCGACACTTTTCCATCCTTTTTATGGACAACCAACATCTTGAGGATCTTTCTCTTCATGATCTCTTTAGATATGAGGTTTGCTCGGGGTACTCCTCCAGTAATGGAAGTAATATAATAGGGCTTTCTCTTATTGGCCTCTTTTTCTTTGTGGAATATTGTTTTGTAGGTGCTATGCTTTTAACAAAGACATCTACTTTTGATGATGACAACTATTTTGACATTTATGATGAAAACTAATGTACTATGATAAGTCAAGCTAAACGATTAAGCGAATAAAGATGCAAACCTTATTTTTGTGGTTTAATGGACTATACTATTCGATGATGCCAATCAAATAGAATACAACTAAAGTCTTATCCCAAGCTACTCAAGCATGTGTCAATGAAAAAAGAAGTATCCGACAAAGTCTTGAAGTAATATGGGTAACTTCTAATTTAGTAGTGAATGAACAATTGTGAAGTAAAAAGACATTTTCGTAAAAGCGCATGGCTAAAACACACAAACACACACAAACACTAATTTTTTTCAAATTGTTTTATCAAAGAAAACATATTCAAAAATGTCTTAAAATTGTGCCAGATGACTTAGGAACTGTTAGAATAGCTAGAGGGAAAATTTTGGCTTATCTAATCGATTAGGTCCCTTGTCTAATCGATTAACTTAGTTCAAACTTACGCACTAAGCAATTGAGACATCACTTTAATGATGTGCAACGACTATATATCTTTTATTTCCTTTTTGAGAACTTACAAACGATTATTTTAGCTATCTAATCGATTATGAATATGCTCTAATCAATTAGATAACAGTAAAAAAAACATTAGTTTCAAACTCCATTTTGAGGTTGCTTTTGTAATTACGGGAAGGGTAAAATTATAAATTCACCAAGGGAATCTTTTGTATACACCTTGATTGAAGATTATTCTTTTAGGCATTTATTTGGGTTAGAAGCCAAGCATGTTAAAAGCTTTAGTTTGAGATTGTGTGATTCAGCCCTAGGTTAGGTTAGAGATCAAACCATGTTAAAATTTCCTAGGTTCTTGGTAAGTCCGATATTAAAACCAAGATAGATTGAAGTCTAGCCCGATATTAAAAGCTTCACATGTTTGAGATCAACCCAGTGTTAAAATCTCACAGGTCATTGGTTATCCCGTTTAAAACCAAGGATTTGAACTCAAGGTTCATATTTGTGGAAAGAAGACTAATTGTTTTAATCCACTTTTAGGAAGGAAGATTGACCACTTCACTCTTGAGTTATTTTAAAGAAAAGATGCAAATACCCATATCTACTGTACGTCTTGTATTATTTGGTTGAAGATTAAACATCATATCCTTGTATAAGGGGGTTCATGAGTCTTTCCTACTAAAAGCTCTCAACATTTATTGAAAACTCTCAAGATCAATTCTTGGGGGGATAAGACTAAGTTGTTTTAGACTGAACATGTATAATTCTTGGTGATCTTCTTTTTCCCTTAACTCATTTTATTTCCTCAATTTAGTTTCCGCTGGTAGGATTTTTTTTGTGTTCTTATTCTTCCATTAACTCCTTTTATTTTTCGTAATTTATTTTCTGCATTTTATTTTTTGTTGCTAAGTTTTCAAATTGATTTTAAACTCTAATTTTATTTCACAATATTTTTCAAAACCACGTTTTTTCAAACCATGCTATTCACCCCCTTCTTGTGTGTGAAGTCTCAAGTCCAATCGTCTTCACCATTGGTCCCCACTACTACAACTTTCAGGGGAGATTTATTCTTGAGAGACTCCTCTCTATCCCTCCTCTCTCTCTCTATCTCTCTCTCTCTCTCTCCCATTTCACGTACTCAAACAATCAGTCTCTATTTATTAACTCCTCAATAACATCCTTTAGCTAGATGCAGCTGACAGTGTTATGGCCAAGACCTTTATAAAAGCAACAATATTTGTTCTTTTTTGTTCTAGACAACTCTCAGATTGGAAAATGGGCTTTGATTCCTCCATTTAGGAAATTTATGTTAGCATAATCTTAGAATATATTTTCGCACGACACATTCAATATAGTGTACTTGTCTTACCAACCATGCATTCCCTGATCGGACTCATCCTTCCGCCCGTGGGACTCCTTTCCCGACGAGAGGATAAACTCTGTGTGTGCGGAAGTGGGGTTGTCAAATAAGGTGTTTAAATTTTATTCCAAGATCATGTAAAGACTGAGCCATGCTTAACACTTCATATGTGGTTCGTGCTCCTTTTCTCCCAAACTTCAATATGAAGGGATGATCTTGCAAAAGCTCATTCTCGAAGATTTATCACTTAAGGCCTTTTATATCTCCTTCTACATCTACGACTTCATGTGTAAATCAGTTAATGTAAGGTCGTAGACTCTCATTCTTCCCTTGGATGATCTCGCTCAAAGTAACTACCATCATAGTCTGCCTTTTTTTCTGGTCGGTAAAGTGATTAGTGCATAATTCACTGAAATTTGTCCATGATTTAATACTTCTGTCTGACAGACCATTGAACCATTGCTTGACCGGTCCAACAAGAGTTAGTGCAAACAATTTGCATTCAAAAACTTCATTAACATTAAAGTAGTTAAGTCAACTTTATACTGGTACTGATGGTAGAAAGCGGTAGCTAAGTCTTCCCAAGTATTTATGCGGGAACCATCCAACTGGTAGAACCACTCTAGTTGCGTCCCGACCAAGATTTCTTGGAAAAAGTGAACCCAGAGTTTCTTATCAGCAGTGTGCGGCTGTATCTTGCGCACATAAGATTTCATGTGAAGTTTTGGACAAGAAACCCCATCGTACTTTGCAAAGAATGGTATTTTGAATTTGTGGGGAATAAAATCCCAGAGATCAAACCCAAATCATCAAAATCTAAACCGGGGACGGCTTGGATCTCGACGACCTTCAATCTATCTTCTAACTGCTTATACTTGACGTCGGCGGGTGGATAATGCTCGTCAAAATAATCATCATCAGACGCTTGATCATTAACACAGTCAGCATGGGTACTCTTAACCTCACCAATCTGGTTCTCGTCTTCTTCAAATGATTCTTCCACTACCGGGATCCGACAGACTTGCTCTTTGAACCTTTTGCCCATGTTGACCAGGGCTCTCTTCTTGGGTTTCTTCTTAACTTCCAGCAATGCCATCATATCTTGCTGCCCCTTGGCTAGGGCCAGTAGAGTCTCTTGGAATTGAGAGTTTTGTGCCTGAAGATCCTTCACAGTTTTCTCTAGATCCATCTTGTTGAAATAAACAGCAGAAAGATAAGGAAACCTGTTGTATGAAAACCTGTCATCTTATGATGCATGGAATGTATATGCAAATGATTTCAAGGATTTCTAAAATTTAAATTTATATAGACAAAGGAATGAACAAACATCAATTTTCATTAATCAGTTCAAAATGATTACATCATGTCTATTGGACTTACAAAATAACTCTCTAAGATAAAAAGACTGAACGCATCCTCTTCGGTGCAAGGTAGGCATTCACACTTTGCTCTTCTTGTAGCTTCTTTGTAAGCTCCAAGACCCTCTTCTCACTAGCATAGAATTGAGCTTCGAAGGCATCTCATTCCTCCTTTAGCTGAATCTAAATCTTTTGCAAGTCTTCAAGAGAAGTAGGCATATCAGGATGGAGGACAGTGTATGGGACATCTGCTTCAACCACAGGCTCCATGATAACTGGTAAGATGGAGGAATAAGGCATCACAAGTTTCTGAGCACGAGTTCGTACCCACTTAAGGCAAGGCTCGAGGGGAATGGAGTTCTTGTGTCCCAACGTCTTGCTATCCACCTTGTTTACCATCCTCCAAGCTCGTATAAACCTCTGACGGTAACCTTTATCGTCACTCTCGTAGTCGAATACCACTCCTAGGATGAGCATCTCATGTAGACCATCCCTTCGGGCGTATCCAAACTGGCGTAAGGCTAAGCAAGGGTTATAAGTGATACCTCCTCTAATTCCAAGCAAAGGGACATTAGGGAAATCCTCACAATGTTCGATGATAGTAACATTCTCCAAGGATCGGGAACACCAATGAACATCTAAATGTCTGAGCATCATCAGCCTATAGGACCATCTCAAACCTTGCTCGTTCTTCAACACAGATCGGGGAAGATGCAAAATAAACCATCTGGCCAAGAGAGGAGTGCAACACATGAGGGATCCTCTCTTCCTTATAGTGCAAGTGTGGAGAGAATGTAGGATATCTCCCAACAAGGTAGGCACCGGATTGCGAGACATGAAGATTTTGACAGCATTGACATCTATGAGTTGATCAGGGTTTGGGAACAAAACCATCCCATAGATGAGAAGGGCCAAGATTTCCTCAAAATCTTGTAAGTCTAAAGAGTTCCAACAGTCTTGAGCTTTCTCAAACAAGAACTTGGCTAAGAAACCTTTGACACCACCCCTTGTTTCCCAATTAGTTGTGATATCAGATTGTTGCAAGTGTAGTGCTCAGGAAATCTCTTTAGGTCTTGGATCTCTTTCTGTACCGTTGAAAGGTAGTTGATTGAGAATAGGAATCCTCAAGAGTTAAGAGAATTCCTCTATAGTAGGCACGAGTTGATAGTCGGGAAAGGTGAAGCAATGGTGTAGAGGGTCAAAGAACTGGAATAACACCTTTATCATATCTTCATTTGTGCTAGAGGTAACTAAGTTTAGGAGGCAACCATGTCTTTCGGTGAATGAAGAATTCTCAGGGACTCTTGATGCTAGCTCTTTGAGTTGAGAAGGTATTCTTACGATATTTACTTGAATGTTTTTCCTGCTAATAGAAGCCATGTCCTATAAAACAGAACAAAGATAAATCCCAAAAATCCTTGAAATGGTTAGTGAGAATGAGTATAATGTTATGATGTTTATGATGTTATGCACAAGTAAGTATATACAAACAAGACAAACAAGTCCTTAGGTTTAGGCTTTCATGGAGTCTCATAGGTAAGTACCCTTTTGAACTTTAGTTGGCTCAAAACCTATCCTAGAAATAGTAACTGGGTTCTAAGGGACCTCAAATCACTGACCTTTCTTGTTGGGCATGGTTTCAGCGTGAGCCTCTCTAATGGCGACCTAAATATCCTAAGAAGTCCGGTCTCAATGAGTGTAGTATCGAGTATCAACCAACTTCGGACTGCACCAAAACCGGTTATCTCACTACTTCCTAATGGCCAAAGTTGGTCAAGTAAAGGTTCTAAAGTAAGTTAGTGCTTCATGACACCACTCACCGGCCCCGTATTCTCCTTTACTGTTCAAGGGCTACCGATACCCACAAACGTGTCACACTAATGTAGCTATTGCTTAGACCATGTCGGTATACCATGCACAGTTTCCACAACGTATTGCTACTTACCTATAAGGTATCCCAAATCCGAGTAGAGGATTTAAAACAAGCCCAAACAAGGAACCAAAATGTAAAGCAAACAAATCAAACAATGAAAGCAAGTAAAGGTGATATAGCCCTAAGGTAACCCCACTTTTAAGTTTCCCCAACAGAGTTTCCAGTTCTGTGATACGGTGGGAGAACTGACTTGGATGTTTTCCGTTTTATCGCAAATGTTGCGGTTAGCAAGAGTCACCACCGACTTTTATTTTATCCAAAAGGAAAGGCTGAAAAGAACAGGAAATACCTTTGAGATTGTTTCTTGAGTTCGGGGGGGTATATTATGAAAAGGGAAGGTATTAACACCCTTGTGATACGGTGGGAGAACTGACTTGGGTGTTTTGCTTTTTATCGCAAATGTTGCGGTTAGCAAGAGTCGCCACCAACTTTTATTTTATCCAAAAGGAAAGGCTGAAAAGAACAGGAAAGACCTTTGAGATTATTTCTTGAGTTCGGGGGGTAGATTATGAAAAGGGAAGGTATTAGCACCCTTTTCATCCATAGTTATCTATGGGCTCTTAGTTGCTTGCTAGATCATTTGCTTTTGTTTGAAAATGTGCTTTGTGTGGTTTTTTTGAAAGTATTTTGAAAAGGCGCCATCGTTTAGGCCAACTTTGTAATAGTTCTTGTTCGTAAGAACGTATACAAAGTGTTGAGCTTTTGAAAATGTTTCAAGTTTGGAAAGTGTTTTGAAAGTGTTTTTTAAAGTGTTGGTGTTGGTTTTGAAAATAAGCAAGGGGTTTGATTTAAAAATGAACAAGCAACTAGGAATAATCTACCTACTCAAAAGTCTTAGTTCATTTCTTCCTTTCCTTTGATATTGCTATCTTACCATTGATTTGGTAAGAAGCCTTATCTTTGGATGTAAAGGGACGTGCATGAGTCATCGTATAGCCATGATAGCAATGTTGTGAGATATCTTAGCATTTCTCTTTGAGGGACTAAGATTATTTTTGGAAGGCAACATTGATAGCGTCATCGAGGGACTATGATCTTGTATTTGTGATTACTTTTGCTAAGATATCTCACATGCATAACATGGCCATTTTTTATAAGGAAACAAAGTGGAATTACCCTAAGGGTGCAAGTGATTTACATGGTTGTTTATCTTGGATTAGAGTTTGTTAACTTGTTGATTTTAATCTTTCCATACAAACCCTAATTTACTAGCATTTATATTAAGCGATAAATTGCGGAAAATAAAAATACTAAACTATTACATCATTAGGGGAGGGGGTATACAAATTTACAAATGGGGATTTGCAAGAAAATCAAACCTAATTAACTATTACAATCATATTGAATAAATGTACAAGAATTAAATAAACAATAATATACAAATGCAAATGAAAAAAGAAAATGATTTTTGTTTGGATTTTTTATGAAATGTGTTTTAACCTAATTAAGAGAGATGATTAATTAAAAATTAAACAAAACTAAGTTTAAACTAATTAAGAAAGAAATTAAGTTAAAAATGATTTTTAAGATTTTTTATGAAATTTTTTTAATTAATAATAATAATGTGAAAATTGAAAATTAAAAGAAACCTAAATTCTAAGTTGATTTTAATTTAAAAGAAAATAATATAATAAATAAACCTAAGTCTAAATATTAATTATTAAAAAAATAAATTAAATTTACTAAGAAAATATTTTTAGTCTTTTTGTTTTATAGAGAAAAATAAAATGTATAAGCATTTTTAAATATGCAAATAAATAAATAAAATATTTTTGGATTTTTTGTTAATAAAAATAATAATAATAATGATAATAATAGTAATAATAAAAATAATAAAGGAAATACGAAATAAAAAATAAAAATAAAGGGAAAATAAATAAAATGGAAAATAAAATAATGGGCCAGGGGTGTAAACATAGTCAGGGGGTTAGAAGAATAAAAAAAATGAAAATCCCAACCAAAAGGTCCAGGCGCTGCAGCTGAACAAAAAAGGAGTGAAAAATATGAAAAATGAACAAAAAGATATTACTGGGCTCGAACCCAGGTCCCAAAGGTTAACAGGCGCGCGCTTTACCACTGGGGTGGCTATACATCCGTTGATATAAACAAAACAATAAATACATAACATAAGTTAAGTCCTGAATGAACTTCATCTTCAACCTCCAGCCAGAGAAACTGTAACTCATTCATTTCTCATCCATTCACGAAACTTCCAACATCAAACTTGTCAGAAATTTCCTCATGATTCTGAATATGTAAATAACTTAAGCTAATTCTCAAAGATGAGCATGAATTTCTAACAGCACCAAATTCTGACCTAAATATTTTCAGAGGTTCAAACTCCAAATTCTCCATACTCAAGCAACATAAATGAAATCTATGGACATGTATAGTTTCAGGGAAATGATGTCTACATTTTATCTTCACAAATGTAAGCCTAACAATGCCTAAATGAGAAGATAGAAGTTCAAGAAAAATACCTCAAAATTGGAAATCGTGAAATGAGTTTGAGCTTGATTCAAGGTGTTGTAATGATCAGGTTAGCTTCCTTGAGTCTCTAGGAAGCTAATGCAATGCTTAGCTTGAGTTGAGAGTGACTGAAATGGCTTGGAGAAGTCAAGTTGCAGACCCCTGTTTTTGAACTTGGACAATGGTGAAAATGGTGTTACAATTCTGGAAATAGGATGGGGATAAGTTGTATTTGAAGTAAGGAAGCTTTTGAGATGGTTTGGAGAGGAAACACACGAGTGGTTTGAGAGATAGAAGTGTTTGGTCAGGTCCTGCACAACAATGGAGTTTTTGTGAAATCTGAGTTTTAAGGGAGTTTGAGAGTGTTTTCAAATCGTGCCCTTGCTTGCAATAGACTTGTGTGTATATGTGTGGAAAAGGTTTTAGATCAAATGCACTAAAGACTTCTGAGTTTTAGTCTTTTGGCTCTATAACTTGCTTTTGAAGAAAAGTGAAAAGATAAATCTCCAAGTATTGTACAAGTATGTTATGAATTCCAAGAGGCCTTAGACACATTGCTTTTGGTTTATAGGGGTTATGTGTGCAGAAAGAACAAGTTAGAAGCTCAAGACAAGTTGACTTTGTGATTAAAGCAACTTTTCAAGAATGGAATGGTAACTTTGTGCCATAAATGGAAATGCAACTTGGATAATGGCTCAAATGCTTGGACAATGGATCTATAAGTTGTGTAAGCATTTAATTATGGAGTGGAAAACAAGTTTGACGCCTGCAAAGCAAATATTATGCAGCCTAAAATGGATCTGGTCATGTGTTTATCAAGAAATGGCTTGTAATTCAAGTTTGAAAATCCTAACTTCTTGCCTTCGATTCTCCTTGCTCAAGTATGATCTCAATGAGTTCTTAGACATTTTGGAAAGCTTGTAACACCATCTACAAACCCTATGTTGGACATTTTTTAAAACTCATCTTAGAACTATGTGAAAAATTGTCACGAAGTTAGGACAAAATCCTGCCTAAACTAGGGCAAAATTTAACTAAGTTTCCAAGTTACATGAACATGTATTCACAAAATCATAACTTGAAACCCATGCATTTATAGGAGAAGTTGTGTTCTACAATATTCTAGATATTATTGAGATCTACAACTTTCATGTTGGAAGTTTCCTTTGAATCATCTTGCATCATGGTGGAAATTTGGCTCAAAGTTATGAAAAAATATGAAATTTTCAACAGTTAGAAAAATTTCTAAGTTTAGAAATTTTGACTTTTCAAAATGAAATCTTGACTTTTTGTTTTATTCATTAACATGTTTCATATTTTTGACATGTTTTAATGAATTGTGATCTTTGGGACTTGATTTTAACTAAAAAGTCAAAGTTTGACTTTTCAATGTACAATTGACTTTTCATCAGTTGACTGAAAATCAACTATCAATCAATTGATCTTGAGGAGTGTTTTGAGTCATGTCATTAGGTCAAAATGATGAATTTGAATCCTTGAGATCATAACTTAAACCAATCAATCATTTGCTAGGTCAAAAATCATAAATTGCACATTCTCAATCAAAACCCTAATTTTGACCATTTTGCCTTTTTGGCGATCTGATCAAATTTCTTGAGGAATTATGGTCCAAACCTGATAAAATGACATATATGAGTTCATGGTGTTTATATGGATAAATAATTATGAAGTTTTACTGTAAATTGACCATAGTTGACTTTTTTCCCAATACAACTGATTTTAGGTCAACTGATCAATTGACTGAGCAAAAATGTGATCCAAGACTTGAAACTTGACATGAGAAATCTTGAGAGTACAAAATGATCCATGAAAGTCATATGGGGAATTAAAAGTCCATTTGTCCTTGTGCAATCTCAAATCCTAATTTTCAGTGATTAGTGCTTGAGGGGAGGTGTCTTGAGCTGATCAACCCTAGTGCAGTCTTGAACCAAAGGAGATCTTGTGAGAGATTATTTGATAAATGAGAGGGCAAATTTTGTGGTACAACAACCCTTTTCATCCATGGTTATCTATGGGCTCTTAGTTGCTTGCTAGATCACTTGCTTTTGTTTAAAAATGTGCTTTGTGTGTTTTTTTTAAAAGTATTTTGAAAAGGCGCCTTCGTTTAGGAAAACTTTGTAATAGTTCTCGTTCGTAAGAATGTATACAAAGTGTTAGACTTTTGAAAATGTTTCATGTTTGGAAAATGTTTTGAAAGTGTTTTTTGAAAGTTTTTGGTGTTTGTTTTGAAAATAAGCAAGGATGTTTGATTTTAAAATGAGCAAGCAACTAGGAACAATCTACCTACTCAAAAGTCTTAGTTCATTTCTTCCTTTCCTTTGATATTTCTATCTTACCATTGATTTGATAAGAAGCCTTATCTTTGGATGTAAAGGAACGGGTGTGGGTCATTGTATAGCCATGATAACAATGTTGTGAAATATCTTAACATTTCTCTTTGAGGGACTAAGATCATTTTTGAAAGGGCAACATTGATAGCGTCATCGAGGGACTATGATCTTGTATTTTTTATTGCTTTTTGCTAAGATATCCTACATGCATAACATGACCATTTTTGTAAGGCAAAAAAGTGGAATTACCCTAAGGGTGTAAGTGTGCAAATGTGTTGGATTTACATGCTTGTTTATCTTGAATTAGGGTTTGCTAACTTGTTGATTTTCGTCTTTCCATGCAAACCCTAACTACTAGCATTTATATAAAGAAATAAATTGCGGAAAGTAAAAATACTAAGCTATTAAATCATTAAGGGAGGGGGTGCACAAATTTACAAATGAGGATTTTGCAAGAAAATTAAACCTAATTATCTATTACAACCATATTAAATATTGTACAAAATTGAAAATAAAAATACAAGAATATAAATGAAAAAAGAAATAATTTTTGTTTGGTTTTTTTATGAAAGGGTTTTAACCTAATAAAGAGAATGATTAATTAAAATAAACCAAAATTAAGTTTAAACTAATTAAGAAAGAGATTAAGTTAAAAAAACATTTTTATGGTTTTTTTACGAAAAAGGTTTTAAGTTAATAAAATAAAGATGAAAATTAATTAATTAAAATAAATCTAAGTTCTAAATTAATTTTAATTTAAAATAAAAATAATAATTAAACTAAATCTAAATATTAATTAATTAAGAAAAAATAAATTAATTTGTTAAGAAAATGTTTTTAGTCTTTTTTTGTTTTATAAAGAAAAATAAAATGTATAAGTGTAAATATTAAATAAAAATATTTTTATAGTTTTTAATAATAATAATAATAATAATAATAATAATAATAATAATAATAATAATAATAATAATAATAATAATAATAATAAATAATAAAATAAAATAGAAATAAAATAAAATGAGAAAAGAAATAAATGAAAATGAAATAAATAAAACACTGCAAAAGTAAACAGGGGGTTAGAAAAAGCAAAAAAATGGAAAGGCCCAAACGGGGAGGCCCAATGCTGCTTGCTGAAACAAAAAGAGAAGGGGAATGTGAAAAATGAACAAAATGTAGTGCGCTGGGTGTTGAATCCATGACCTTCTATACATATGCGCGCTACCTTTGCCACTGGGGTGGCTGTACATCCGTTAATTTAACTGAAATAATAAATACATAATACAAAACAAGTTTCAGAAATGAACTTCATCTTCAACCTCAAGCCATGGATCATGTAACTTCACCATTTCTCAACAAAAATGAAATATGCAAACATGAAAGTTGCTCCATTTTTCCATACGAATCTAACCATATAAATATCATAAGCTATAAATCAAAGATGAATGAGAATTTCTAAAAATACCAAATTCTGACCTAATTATTTCGGGAAGTTCAAACTCAAAATTCTCACTACTCAAGCAATATAAATGAAATCTATGGACATGTATAGTTTCAGGGCAATGGTGTCTACATTTTATCTTCACAAATGCAAGCCTAACAATGCCTAAATAGTGAGATGAAAAGTCAGAAAATGTACCTCAAAAATGGAAATCGTGAAATGAGTTTGAGCTTGATTCAAGGTGTTGCAATGATCAGGTTAGCTTCCTTGAGTCTCTAAGAAGCTAATGCAAAGCTTAGCTTGAGTTGAGAGTGGCTGAAATGGCCTGGAGAAGTCAAGTTGCGGACTCTGTTTTTTGGTTATGGAGGTTATGGTAAATGGTGTCACAGTTCTGGAACAAGGATGGGGATTAGTTGTATTTGCTATGTAGGAGCTTTTGGAAGTGAAAGGCCAAGAAATGCACGAGGGAAATGGAAGTTTGATATGTAAAGTCAGAACTTGCACAACAATGATGTTTTGAGGCAATTTCTGGATAGAGGGAGTTTGGGAGTGTTTTGGGGTGTTAATGCTCGTGTCCTAGCTCACAAATAGTGACTCTATTTATAAGCGACAAGTTTGGAGACTTGTTGTTGATCAGAATTCAAAAACAAATGTTTAAACTCAACATGTGATTTTTGAGAAATCCAAGTTTCAAAGTCTTGTGTACTTGCTAATGTAGAGTGGTTATGCTTTAAACAAACTTTCTTCTGACTTTGTAGATGGAGTGTGATCAGAGGGAACAAGTTAGAGGCTCAAGAATTGACTTTGTGCATAAAGCTTGCTTTTCAAGAATGAGATTCTTCACTTTCTTCCCAAAATGACAATATGAATTGGATAAAGCTTAAACCACTTGGATTATAGCTCAAAAGTTTGTGTAATCCATTAATGATGGATAGATACACAAGTTAGAAGGTATGCAAAGTAAGATTATGCAGCCTAACATTGAAATTGCATTATGTGTTCATCAAGAAATGACTTGTAATTCAAGAATGAAACCCTAACTTCTTGCCTTCGATTCTCCTTGATCAAATATGATCTCAATGAGTTATTGGACATTTTGGAAAGATTGTAACATCCTATACAACCTCTATGTTGGACATTTTTGAAAATTCATCTTGGAACTATGTGAATAATTGCCATGAAGTTAGGTCAAAATCCTGCCTAAACTAGGGAAAAATTTCGCTAAGTTTCCAAGTTTCATGAACATGTCTTCACAAAATCATAACTTGAAATCCATGCATTTATAGAAGAAGTTGTGTTCTATAATATTTTAGATCTCATTGAGATATACAACTTTAATGTTGAAAGTTTCCTTTGAATCATCTTTCATCATGGTGAAAATTTGGCTCAAAGTTATGAAAAAATATGAATTTTCCAACACTTAGAAAAATTTCTAAGTTTAGAAATTTTGACTTTTCCAAATGAAATCTTGACTTTTTGATTTCTTGATGAACAAGTTTCACATTTTGACATGTTTTGATAAATTGTGATCCTTTGAATCATACTTGATTTTGATCAAAAAGTCAAAGTTTGACTTTTTAGTGTACAGTTGACTTTTTCATCAATTGACTGAAATTCAATTGTCAATCAATTGAAATTGAGGAATATTTTGAGCCATGCCATTAGGTAAAAATGAAGCATTTGAATCCTTGAGATCATGCCTCAAACCAACAAGTAATTTGCTAGGTCAAAAATCAGAAATTGCACCTTCTCAGTCAAAACCCTAATTTTGACCATTTTACCCTTTCGATGATCTGATCAAATTTCTTGAGGAATTGTGATCCAAACTTGATCAAATGACATATATGGGTTCATGAGGTTGATATGGATAAAAAATTATGAAGTTTGACTGTAAATTGACCACAGTTGAATTTTCCCCAATACAACTGATTTTTAGGTCAACTGATCAATTCACTGAGCAAAAATGTGATCCAAGACTTGAAACTTATCATGAGAAATATTGAGGGTCCAAAATGATCCATGAAAGTCATATGGGGCATTAAAAGTTCATTTGTCCTTGTGCAATCTCAAACCCTAATTTTCAGTCATCAGTGCTTAAGGAGGTGTCTTGAGCTGATCAAACCTTGTATAGTCTTGAACCAAGGGAGATCTTGTGAGAGATTACTTGATAAATGAGAGGACAAATTTTGGGGTACAACACACGCAAACACTAATTTTTTTTCAAATTGTTTTATCAAAGAAAACATATTCAAAAATGTCTTAAAATTGTGCCAGATGACTTAGGAACTATTAGAATAGCTAGAGGGAAAATTTTGGCTTATCTAATCGATTAGGTCCCTTGTCTAATTGATTAACTTAGTTCAAAATTACGCCCTAAGAAATTGAGACATCACTTTAATGATGTGCAACGACTATATATCTTTTATTTCCTTTTTGAGAACTTACAAACGCTTATTTTAGCTATCTAATTGATCATGAATATGCTCTAATCAATTAGATAACAGTAAAAAAAATTAGTTTCAAACTCCATTTTGAGGTTGCTTTTGTAATTACGGGAAGGGTAAAATTATAAATTCACCAAGGGAATCTTTTGTATACACCTTGGTTGAAGATTATTCTTTTAGGCATTTATTTGGGTTAGAAGCCAAGCATGTTAAAAGCTTTAGTTTGAGATTGTGTGATTCAGCCCTAGGTTAGGTTAAAGATCAAACCATGTTAAAATCTCCTAGGTTCTTGGTAATTGCAATATTAAAACCAAGATAGATTGAAGTCTATCCCGATATTAAAAGATTCACATGTTTGAGATCAACCCAGTGTTAAAATCTCATAGGTCATTGGTTATCCCGTTTAAAACCAAGGATTTGAACTCAAGGTTCATATTTGTGGAAAGAAGACTAATTGTTTCAATCCACTGTTGGGAAGGAAGATTGACCACTTCACTCTTGAGTTATTTTAAAGGAAAGATGCAAACACTCATATTTATTGTACGTCTTGTATTATTTGGTTGAAGATCAACTATCATATTCTTGTATAAGGGGGTTCATGAGTCTTTCCTACTAAAAGCGCTCAACATTTATTAAAAACTCTCAAGATCAATTCTTGGGGGACAAGACTAAGTCTTTTTAAACTGAACCTGTATAATTCTTGGTGATCTTCTTTTTCTCTTAACTCCTTTTATTTCCTCAATTTAGTTTCCGCTGGTAGGTTTTTTTTTGTGTTCTTATTCTCCCCTTAACTCCTTTTATTTTTCGTAATTTATTTTCTGCATTTTATTTTTTGTTGCTAAGTTTTCAAATTTATTTTAAACTCTGATTTTATTTCACAATATTTTTCAAAACCACGTTTTTTCAAACCACACAATTCACCCCCTTCTTGTGTGTGAAGTCTCAAGTCCAACAGTCTTCACCATTGGTCCCCACTACTACAACTTTCGAGGGAGATTTATTCTTGAGCGACTCCTCTCTCTCCCTCCTCCTCTCTCTCTCCCCCCTCTCTCTCCCTCTCTCTCTCTCTCTCACGTACTCAAACAATCAGTATTTGTTTATTAACTCCTCAATAACATCCTTTAGCTAGATGCAACTGGCAATGTTATGGCTAAGACCTTTATAAAAGCAACAATACTTGTTCTTGTTTGTTCTAGACAACTCTCAGATGGGAAAATGGGCTTTGATTCCTCCCTTTCGGAACTCTATGTTAGCATAATCTTAGAATATATTTTCGCATGACACATTTAATATAGTGTACTTGTATTACCGACCATGCATTCCCTGATCGGACTCATCCTTCTGCCCGTGGGACTCCTTTCCTGATGGGAGGATAAAGTTTGTGTGTGCGGAAGCGGGGTTGTCAAACAAGGTATTCAACTTTTATTCCAAGATCATGTAAAGACCGAGCCATGATCAACACTTTATATGTGGTTTGTGCTCCTTTTCTCCCAAACTTCAATATGAAGGGATGATCGTGCAAAAGGTCATTCTCGAAGATCCATCACTTAAGACCTTCTATATCTCCTTCTACATCCACGACTTTATATGTAAATCAGTTAATATAAGGTCGTAGACTCTCATTCTTCCCTTGGATGATCCCGCTCAAAGTAACTACCATCATAGTCTACCTTTTTCTGGGCGGTAAAGTGAGTAGTGAATAATTCGCTGAAATTTGTCCATGATTTAATACTTCTGTCTGACAGACCGTTGAACCATTATTTGACCGGTCCAACAAGAGTTAGTGCAAACAATTTGCATTCAGAAGCTTCATTAACATTAAAGTAGTTTAATATAATTGACAAGTTTCACATGCTCGTTCAGAACTCCCTTTCTGTTGTACTCGTTCAACTTGGGAGGTTTCTCTATGGACTTCAGTATTCTGGTATCTAGAATGAAGGTATATAGAGGATGCTTCTGTTGATTCTTCATTGGTTGATTTTCTTCCTAATCCTTCGAGATTTCGGGGAGGGCTTTGGTGCTTCCTACTCCTTTGATGATTCTTTGACTTTGGAGCTTTAATTCTTATGGAGGCAGTCGACTCCGGAGAGACAACCCGAATTCTTGTGGACATAGCCTCTTGAGTAGTGTCTCCTCGCGGAGGTGTGTTGTGCAGGCTTTCCTTGATGCAAAATAACCTTTATTCTAGATTGTGAATTATGATGCCAAAAGATGTTGTACATACTGCTCAATAACTCATTGGCACCTTACATCCTGAGGTTGGCATGCAATAGTTAGAAACGCGGTAAAGCTTCAGATTATGGAGTTGGATGTTGTACTAGAAGTCTGATTAAAGGTGTTGGAATAAATTCAATGATTGGAGGAGCTTAGAGTATATCTCGATGTAGTGGAGTCAATGTTACATTATTCGTAACACCTTGCAGAGGAGGAGGAGGAGGTGGAACAATCGTTGCTAGAGCGGCAACGACGGGGACAACAACTTCACGTGTTGTGGTGGAGCGAGTAGCTTTAGATCCAGGCATTATTGAGAAGTATGGAAATCGAGGATATGAAAATTCAGGAAATTAAAGTCGATACGATGCTTATTGGAACGAGCACAACGAATCTTCGTGTTCGATTTTGAGAGCTCTTGATTCGATGTCCTAAAAAGGCTTCAGACTATCAAATCTAAGAGCGAACCTGAGATCATGAAAAACATGAAAATTAGAAGTCGATTCCCATAAACGATGTCAATATTTCGTACTAGAACCAAAATTGAAGTGAAAATCAGAGAGAATAGTGGATTTGAGCTTTCCATATGACGAAGATGGAGCTTACCTGCAAAGTTAACACTTTAAAGCTCAAGTTAGCATATAAAGGAGAAGTGTGAATTGCAGAGAACCATTAAATATATCAGAAGTTTAATTATCCTATACTTATATGTAGAGTAGCTTTCATGCGCCAATAAAATTTTGGAAGACCGACAATGATCAATATAGTTTGCCTAAAACAGCTAACAAAATGTATTATAATAATATATTTAATTAATTAATTAAAGAAATATAATATAAATTTAAAAAAATAGTATAAATTAACCAACACGAATAATAGAAGTTTGTTTTTATAAAATAACTAAACACTTTCAACCTAATTGAATAACATGAGTATGATAATAATGATTTAGTTTTGAATTTTGATACTTAATGTCATATTTTTTATATTTATTAAAGATACCCAAAATATAATTCTGCGCCTTTTGGGGTTTACGGGTCCAAACTTGCCCCAGCAGAAAAGTATTTAAAAGTGATTAATTTACCTACCGGTTTTGACTTATTTAAAAGCGATTAATTACCCAACAACGCGAGTCGCAATTAAGAAGCTTGGTTTGCTTTGTGTTCGGTAACCAACCACCACAAGTCGTCGACGCGAAAAAATGGCAGTGACACCGAAAATTGCTCCTTCAATGCTCTCATCCGACTTCGCAAATTTGGCTTCCGAAGCTCATCGGATGGTCAATTGCGGCGCTGATTGGCTTCATATGGACATCATGGTACCACCCCCTTTCCCTATGATTGAAAATGTTTAGTTTCATAACATGGTTACTGACATGTCTCATTTTTGTTCATTTTCAGGATGGGTAAGGAATCGATCACTGTGTTGGTTTTTGCACTTTTGCCATTAAATTATTGAACATGTTTCTTTTTTTCATCTATTTTGTGTAGGCACTTTGTCCCGAATTTAACTATGGGCGCTCCAATCATTGAAAGTTTGAGAAAGCACACAGAGTAACAATCTTTCTTCTTCGCTGATTTAAATTCTTTTGTGCATAATATACAGTGAATTTGTTGAGTCAATAGTGGTTAACCCTTGTAGGGCATATTTGGATTGTCACCTGATGGTTACAAATCCTCTTGATTATGTTGAACCTTTGGGAAAAGCTGGTGCTTCTGGCTTTACATTTCATATAGAGACATCAAAAGGTTTGTGGTCTTGATACTTTTCCTTTGTGTTATTAATTTTTTCGTATGCGGTTTTCTTCCTCCTGCCTTTATATATGTGATTTCTTTTTCTGCTTTCTTAAAAGTGTTTCTTGTTGGCAGACAACTGGAAAGAACTTATCCGAAGTATTAAGTCACAAGGCATGAAGCCTGGTGTAGCCATAAAGCCTGGGACGTTGGTTGAAGAGGTTTTTCCTCTGGTATGCGTTTCTAATCGCTCTTGTTCTTGTCTGGTCATAGCTGCATAGCTGCATTTTTGTGTATAAACTTGAGATCAGATACATCTTTGACTGAGATTTTTGCCTTTAGAAGGTCTTTCTCTCTTCATCTTAGTTCTTTTCACAGGTTGAATCTGAAAATCCTGTGGAAATGGTTCTTGTCATGACTGTAGAGCCTGGATTTGGAGGACAAAAATTCATGCCAGAGATGATGGAAAAGGTATTATATTACTTTCTTAAATTTTGTCTTTCGGCTGACAACATTCTTATCAATCGCGGATTACGGAAAATAGTGGTTTTGCCAAGTTCTGGTACACTACAGTGCTATAGTTGCCATAAGTCTATAACCACTATTTGACGACACTTTGTTCTAAAACGCCATATAGCACTATTATATCCGCTATCTGACAACACTAGCTGACAACTCTTGTGTATGCCACATCTTTATGTATGATGTAGTTAATTTTCCCCTCTTTTCAAACCAGGTTCAAATACTGAGGAAGAAGTACCCATTACTTGACATAGAGGTATCTCTGCCTATTATCTTGTTTGTAACTTCTTTCTTGTCAAAATAGATGCGTATTTTCTTCATGGTTGTAAACTCACAAATGTGTCGAGATTTTTCACATTATGAATTCTTGAACTTGTTTAGTCCTTTACATTTTACACTTTGTAAATGTTCTCCCTATTTGTCCAATAACAGGGGCAGTGACAGTGATCTTTTATTTACTTCTTGTTGCCTCTGCAGTTTTTGCTTTTTATTTTTTATATAAGATCTTGCCCAAAACAAAACTTTCTATTTTATTTTTCAGTCCAATCATTGTATTCATGGAGGTGATGGAATGCTTGTGTTAGAGCATGCTCGTATGCACGGCTAGTGATAATAGTATCTGTACTGACCAAGACATGTCCAATTTTGATTGCAGGTTGATGGTGGATTAGGGCCTTCAACCATAGACACAGCTGCATCAGCAGGAGCGAATTGCATTGTTGCTGGAAGTTCAGTGTTTGGAGCCCCTGAGCCAGCTCAAGTTATATCCTTACTGAGGAATTCTCTAGAGAAAGCACAGCAAACAAAGTAAAGATCTGTCATTTATATTGCGGTACACGTCACAACTTCATATAGTCAATATGCTTGGTGTGCTAACATTTTCAAGTCAAATAAGAGATCAAGTTTACATCTCTCTGTTTATTGTGCAATTAAGAAATACTGTAAATGCATAAAAGGAATGACACAACGCTGTCACCTAAATCCTTTGTTGAATATTTTGAAGTTTACATTGAAATTTTGATCTATTATTAGTACTTTACATTATTTGTAAACAAGACACGGACACATTCATAGTAATTGAGATTTTAAATGCATCCTATAGATCAACAAGGTCTGGCACGGTTTACCTATGTAGTATCGATAACACAAGTTCATATAATAGAGTCATGTTTTTTGGGGTAAATGCATAAGAAAAGCTGTGACCTTGTGTTATCGAATATTAATGTGAGCCACAATTCCAAAGAGTTTGTCTCTATTTTGGTTTTCATTGTGTCATCATTACATTCCATTCCTTTTGTGCTGCGCATTTTTATTTTTATTTTTAATAAAAGCTTTTGTAATGCATTCTCATAACTAAATCAAATATATTGTTATTGTGCTCAAATTGACATCACGTAATGATACAACATTACTTTTACAAAATAAACTTTAGCCAAAGTAGATTGGGCTAGGAGAAGGTGAACAAGGTGTTTTAGGAGGTGAACTAGAGTGATTAAGGAGATTCAGGTGGACCTTTGGGAGGTGGATTGGGATTCAAGAGATATTAGGAATGCCTAGAATGCGTGGAATATTTAGAATTCCTGGGATTTCAGGTATATCTTGAATCCCATGTATGAAAAAACCAAAACTTGCACCATTATTATTTTGCTTGATTTCAGGTATATCTTGAATCCCATGCTTTGAAGAACTCTCAACTCTAGGAAATTCAGAAGCTGGACGATGCTTTTTGGGAGGTGGGCTGGGCATCTGGGGACGCTTGGAATTGTAGGGATGCTTGGAATGGGTGGGATTCTAGGTATCTCTGGAATTTTGGGGATGCTTGGAATGGGTGGGATTCTAGGTATCTCTGGAATTTTGGGGATGCTTGGAATTTTAGGGATTCTAGGTATCTTTGGAATTTTAGGGATGTTTGGAATGGGTGGGATTTTAGACATGTCTGGAATTTTAGGGATGTTTGGAATGGTTGGGATTTTAGATATATGTGAAGTCCTAGATATGAAAGAATTAAAATTTGCACCATTATTTTGCTTTATACAAACCTCAAACAAATTACTAGTACCATCACTATTTTGCTTTATAGCAACCTCACACAAGTTGATAGCATCATAATTATTTTGCTTTGTAGCAACCTCAAACAAGCGTCTAGCTTTCTCCATAAAAGAGATTAAAACAACCGTGATCAATAATAAGCCTTGGACGAGCAAGGCTAGTTTAGACCGCATTTTTATAGAGTAAAGTACTAGAAGTTCGCTATGATCTTCTGTGGTTGCTCTTGAATGTCGGTTGAAATATTACTTGTAGTTGTATTCCCTTTTAGTAATAGTAAGTAGTAATAAATTAATTTTTGATAGAAGTGCAAGTTATTGTTTCGAAATTGTTCCAATTATGTTTGTTTTCTCCATACATGGGGTCACATGTAATTTTGCATATATTGATTAAATGGATGCTTATTTCAATATTTAGCTCCAACTTTGATGTATTCCAATCCTTTGGACGGTTATAAGTTGAAACAAATCTAGTCGGATTTTCTTTGTTGGGAATCTATATTCCTAGACACTAAAAATTAGAAATATTGTTAGGAGTGGGTTTGGTCTCCTACTGCTCCCAAAATCAACTTAAATTTCTGCCTACCACAAAAAGTGGGAAGCATATAAAGAAGTAAAATGCAGAATCGCTTGAAAGAATAAAGGAAATGAAGAAAAATCATAAAATGAATAGAGTAAAAATACTTAGATTAAAAGTGGGATGCAAGTTCATAAAATTTTCACAAATTTTTGTATCTATATAACTTGGATGTTTGAATTCTATAAAGAACAATAATGAACAAATGTGAATCCTCATTATAGAGATGAAATCTATTTATATACTATGTACATCAATAATTGTTGACAACAATCAACTCTTTGACATTCAACACATACACTATTACGTGGACTTTTGTCGTATGCTTTGCATCTACATGTCTTCAGTTCTTGAACTGTTTTAAAACTGCTACTACTGTCGAAAAACACCTTCAAGTCTTCCAACTACCTCTGTTGAGAATAATTTACTTACTATCGAATTTTTGTGATTTTGGCATCGAAAACATGATTTAGCTACCCGCGCTTAGCCTGTATATTTATCCCACATCCCCACTCTTGTTGAATATGCTTGAGTAAAAAAAATCTCAAACTAATAGATGAGTCAAAAATCTCAGGCTAACAATGTCCCACAAAAATGCCACTTTCAATCATATTTGCAATATGAAAAAAAGTGATGTTTTTAGTAAATTCATGACACTTTTCAAAGTAGTCAATATACATCATCGTCATCATGACCAATTTCACCTAGCTCTCACGTCAAGAAACGTGCGCGCAACTGCCATCATGGTTCCGATTTTCAAGGCCATCGTGGACCTCAAGAATTAACTGCATTAAAAAAAAGAAAATTATTAATTAACAACTTTAATTTAAAAAATTAAAGCGCCACTTATTTTGATTTTAGAGGGAAACTTCTCTTTTTTGAACCCTAAGAATTTTAGTTGTTTCAAATTCCATTATCACTATTTCTTTTACTCAAGTTCAAAAATTATGGTTTCCTTTTCTGGCGCTGGCAAGCAGACTCAAGTCCCTTGTGTTGCTGACATTCATGGGCATGTCTTTATTAAAAATCGTAGCTATGTTCCAAAACCTCTAATGGAAATGGAAAAATTTTCCATTTGAGTTTTTTAAGTATTGATTCCCTTTTCTCTTGCAGATAGTGTTCATGCATTTTTAGATCCTTTACCCAAATCATCTAGGAAACCAAGAAAACTTAAAGAGTTTTTCCTCTACTCACCTTCATGTAAACCCCACGCGTTTAAAGACAAAACTTTTGAATTGAGATTTATGTAACAACTCAATCGTGTGTTTTGTTCTTCCCCTACTAGCACCAACGATTCCTATCTCAGTTAGTTGCACAGAATACAAAAGAAGAAAGAACATGTTTGGATCATATCCCGAAATCTAGTTTAAAGTGTGAAGTTTCTCTCACACATTTATACATATAATAGCTCGAGAATCTAAGAAATGTTATACTTCAAACAGTCTATGAAAAACTACAACACCAATCCTTGAGTCTAGTGTGGGTCTTGGTCTAATTATCACATTGCATTCCTCAAGCCGAATCTAATACGATGTTAAGTGTGCTTTGATCTCATCCCAAAAATTAGTTAAAAAGGCGAGATTGTTATCACACATTTATAGATCTAATAACCTAGAAACTTAAGTAATGTGAGATTCCAAACAAACTACAAACAACCTAGTTTGAGTTTGGATTCAATTTCCGAATTGTATTCTTTTTATATCATATTAAATGTTTTTTTGATAATTTGACTCTAATACCATGTTAAGTGAGTTTGGATCTCATCCCAAAAGTCATCTCAAAGAATGAGGTTAGTCTCACATATTTACTCATCCAACAACCCGTAAACCTAATTAATGCGAGACTCTAAAAAAATTACAATCAACTTCGATACCCATCCTCACTCTTAGTGTGGGTCGAAATCCAATTCCTACATTAGAGTCTTTAATCGGACTCTGATACCATATTAAATGTGTTTTAGAAAAATTATTAAAGTTGTTTGGAGTCTCACATTACCTAGATTTTCGGACTATTGAATATATAAATATGTGAAGACAACTTGATTCTTTAAGAAGACTATTGAATATATAAATATGTGAAGGCAACTTGATTCTTTAACTAATTAGTTTCAAGGACGAGATCCAAACACATTTAAGATGGACAACATATTTATTTGGCTAAGTTCATAAACCTACTTGACTTATCTTGAGGTTCGGATGAATAATTAGTCATGATAAACGAGAGTTGTACGGTAGTTTCTTTCAAAATTAAAGAGTTATTCTCAACCACTTAAAATATTTCCTTAAGAGATTTCCTAAAATCTATCGTATAGTTTAGATGAGTCTTATTATTGACCTTCACTATCGAACTCATATTATTATACTTCCTCAACATAATTATCAAATCCTATCTGTTGTACCCCAAAATTTGCCCTCCCATTTCATCAACATTTTCTCATCACAAGACTCTTGGAACTCAAGATCAAGTTAGGGTTTGCTCTGCTCAAGACCCCTCCTTGCACTGTTGACCCAAATTAGGGTTTGAGTTTGCACAAAGATGTTTTGACCTAAAATGCCCAAAATGACTTTCATGCTTCATATTGGACTCACAAGTAAATCCATACCAAGTTTCAAGCCTTGATTTCAATCTTTGCCCAGTCAATTGGACAATTGACCTATAAATCAGCTGTATTGGGAAAAGTCAGCTATGGCCAATTGACAGTCAAACTTCATAAAATTTGACCCACATCAACATTATGAACTCATATGAATCATTTGATCAAGTTTGGATCAAAATTCCACAAGAAATTTGATCAGATCACCAAAAGGGCAAAATAGTTATTTTTAGGGTTTTGACTGCACAAAGGCAATTTTTGACTGTTTGACCTAACCAATGGAAAACCAAACTCACATATGGACTCAAGGACTCAATGGCATTGTCTTGATCCATTCAACAAGTTCAAAAGATCTCAAATGCACAGGATTGACAAATGAATTTTCCAGTCAACTGATCAAAATTTGACTGTATACTGAAAAGTCAAACTTTGACTTTTTGGTCAAAATCAAGTGCCAAGATTCATTTTTCATCAAGACATGTCAAATTATGAAACTTGTTCATCAATAAACCCAAATTTTCAAATTAGGGTTGAAAATGAGAAAATTTCATAACTTAGAATTTTTCTAAGTTATGAAACTTCCTTATTTTTTCCTAACTTTGTCCCATTTTTTTCACCAAGATGCAAATGGATTCAAACAAAACTCAAAACATGAAAGTTGTATTCCATTGCAAAATCTACAACTTTTATTCACAAAGTTTCCTCAAAAGAAGCTTGTAGCTCAAGTTATGATTTTTGGAACAAGGGTGCAAAACATTTTTAACTTAGAGAGATTTTGACCTATTCTAGGCAGGATTTTTGTCCAACTTCTTGGCCATTTTTCACATGCTTCCACTTGGAGTTTAAATTTTAATTACAAAGATGGATTATATTACACATTCCAAGCTTTCCAAATTGTCCAAGAACTTCTCAAACACCCTTGTGGTTAGGGAGAATCGAATTTGCAAAGTTGGGCAAAATTCACTTTTGTTCTTGACCAAAGCATGTTCATAACATTGGCATTTTTCAAATAAGCTTGTACAAAGCTAGATTGCAGGCCTCAAAACCAGTTTTACACACCTTAATTAAATGCCAAACCATTGTATTATTGCATTATTTCATCCATTTGGACATTACATGCTAAACTAATCCTTAATTAGAAAAAGCAAGTTTGCCATTTTGGAAAAGAAATGCTTTATGTCAAATTCTGAATCTTTGAAGTACAAGCCAAATCTTTGAGGAAAAGTTGGGTAGACAAATCCCACTGATCAAGAGCAAAGTGTGTAACATGCTTGAGGACATTGGACAGGCCTATATCACAAGTTGACATTTCCTTGCTTACAAGAGAAGAAAGCTTGCAAAAACTCTCCAACTCTCACTTCCTGTAAACACCAGCCAAAACAAAGTTTGCAAACATTTTCCATACATCAAACCAAGCTTGAAACACGACTCAATCATCCCTAATCCCTCCTCATACAGAAGATCACATTTTTTTCTGCAAAACAGGGCACCTGTTGCAGTTTGACTTCCACAATCCATTTCACTCGTGCGTTTTGGCCAAAGCTTGTTCAAACACATTTCCTACCATCCACTGAAACTATCTCAAGCCCTAAACTCAACCTGTAACACCCCTAACCACGTTTGCCATTTTCACTTTCAAGCTGTGCAGGTGGACTTCCATAGCACGATTCAGAGAGTATCAAAGCAAGCTAGGTGTTGGAGAAGCATCCTTGGACTTCAGGCAAGCTGTACCAAAGCTCAAACTCCATTGAAGATACCTACATTGCTCTGTTCAAGTCAAGCTGAAACAGGTAAAAACATGAACTTCTATCTCTCAATCTAGGAAGAGTTAGGCTTAGGTTTGTGAATGAAACATGCTCTACTCATAGCCCTGAAGCCATACATATGATTACTTTTCATTTATATTAAGTATGCTGTGAGAATTTTTGCCATGAACATGAGGAAAAAATTAGGTTAAAATTTAGGGCCAGAGAAATTCTCTCTGGCCTTTGAGAGTTAATCCAAGTTTTTTACATATTTGAAATCGTGGCTTGATGCTCTACAATGTTTGTGTTATGAGTTTTGCAAAATAATCAAGGAATCAAGAGTTAGTGTTGAACAAGGAAGGGCGCGCGTTTTCTGTTTCAAATGGCTGGAGGTTGAAGACAGAGTTGACTTGGGCTGGGCCTGAGTCAACTTGCTGTTTGCACCCCTTTTTTAGTTTTGCACCCCCTTGGCCCATTGTGTGAAACCTTTATCATTTTTGACTTTTTATTTTTTATTCTGATTTCATATTTTTTGCTTAAACATAAAAAATCCGAAAAATATTTTTCACATTATTTTATATTTATTTGGCATTTATTTGTTTTATTAAACATGTATATGTAAATAAATATATATACTTTCTATTTAAAACCCTAAAAATAATACAAAAAAATATTTATTTTCAGTCATTATTTTTTATTTATATTTTTGAAAACATTTTCTTAAAAAAATACACATTTTTGTAAATAATTAATATTTTATTTTTGTACATATTTAGCTTATTAAATATATATAAATATACTTATACATATTTTATTAAATATTTAGGACAAAAATATGAAAATAATACATTTTTATTTTTATTAATATTTGACATCAAAAATACTTTTTTGCAATATACTTTTTATTTTTGTATATAATTAACAAATATTGTATATAATTAATAAATAAATACTATTTATTCAAAAATTAGGGTTTTGCCCTAAATGACAAAAATACTCAAAATTTGACCTTTTTATTTTTGTTTATATTTTACATTGAAAAATAATTTCACATACATAAAAAATCATTTTGTGCATAATACATTTTGCATATTTGTTGTATTTATTTAATTATTGTCGATTAAATATTTGTATATTCGATATGGATGTAATAGTTTAGATTTAATTTCTTGTCAAATATCCCCCCATTCAAACATTTGTACCTCCACCCCCATAATCATGTTGTAATAATTTAGGACTTTAAATTTCCCCATTTAAAAGCTTTCAAATTATGCCATGATAGACCTAGGGTTTATATGCAAATCAAGTAACAAATAGCTTGACTAATACAAAGACAAAAAAACATGAAAATGGACAACACAATGCACACTTGCACCCTTAGGGTTACTCCACTTGTTGCCTTCAAAAATGGGTCATGTTGCATGTTGAGTGTCTTTGGCAAAACAAAAACAAATCAAATGATCATAGTCCCTCGATGACGCTATCAAGTTGCCTAAACAAAAATGATCAAGTCCCTCAAGAAAAAATGCCAAAGATACTTGACACTATTGCATTCATGGTCTATACGATGACCCGCGCCTGTCCCGTTAACATCCTAACACAAGGTTGTTCACCAAATACAATGGTGAAACAACACTGTTAAAAGGGTTAAAACATAGGAATGGTCTTTGAGAAATTTAGGGGTAGACAACTCTTAGTTACTTGATCAAACTTGCAAAACACACTTGCCTACTTTCAAAACACACTCCACAACACAACTTCAAAACAACTTTAAAAAAAACATTGAAACATCTTTTCAAAAAGACGAACACCTTTGTAAAACATTCGAGTAAAGAATTGTTACAATGATTGCCTAGACAAGGCATCTTTTTCAAAACATTTTCAAAAACCACACACACAAAGCACCATTTCAAACAATTGAAAAGCAAAGGCAAGTGATCTAAGCAAGTAACTAAGAGCCCATGGATAACCATGGATAGAAAGGGTGCTAATACCTTCCCTTTCTATAATCTACTCCCCGAACCCACGAAAACATCTCAAAGGTTTTTCCTGTGCTTTTTAACCTTTCCTTAGGATAAAATAAAAAGTCGGTGGCGACTCTTGCTAAACCGAAACATTTGCGAAAACAAACGCAAAACCTCAAGTCAGTTCTCCCACCGTATCACAGAACTGGAGACTCTGCTGAGGAGTAAATTTAAAGTGGAGTAACCTTAGGGCCTAGATCACCCTTTTGCATGACTAATTGTTTGTTTTGATTGCTTTATATTTTGGTTCTCTTGTTTGGGCTTGAAATCCTACACCCGGATTTGGGAAACATTCATAGATAGCAATACGTTGTGGATCAAGGAGAGTACGGGGCCGCTGAGTGATGTCACTAAGCACTAATGACCTAGAACCTTACTTGACCATCTTGGCCTTTTATTAGGGGTAGTGAGATGACCGGCTTTGGTGCAGTCCGAAGTTGGTAGATACTCGATACTGCACTCATTGAGGGTTGTTTTCTTGGAATATTTTGGTCGCTAGTTAAGTGGCTAAACCAAAAAAATGAACATAGAAAACAATCCAATGATATTGAGCTCCTTAGAACCCGGTTACTATTTATAGGACAGGTTTTTAAGCCAACTACACTCAAGAGGGTACTTACCCATGAAACCCCATGCAAGCTTGAAACTAGGGTTTTGTGTGACTTGCTTGTACATATGTTTGTGCATACATCATGAACATCATAAAGCATCATATGCATCCACTAACCATTTCAAGGGTTTGGATCTTCATCTTTGTTCTTGTTTTGTAGGTCATGGAAATTCTTCGCAGGAAAACTATCCAAGTCAATCTTGTGAGAATCCCTTCGCAACTCAAGGAGCTTACATCCAGAATTCCAGAAAGATCTCTCTTCAGTGAAAGACATGGTAGACTGCTTAGCCTAGTTAACACCAACATTAAAGAAGACATGGTGAAAATGTTGTTCCAATTCTTTGACCCCCTTCACCACTGTTTCACATTCCCCGACTACCAATTGGTGCCGACTTTGGAGGAATTTTCTCAACTCCTGAGAATTCCTATTCTTAATCAACTACCCTACAACGGTACGGAAAAAGAACCAAAGCCTGAAGATGTTGCTCAAGCACTACACTTGCAACCATCTGACATCAAGGGGCATTGGGAGACTAGAAGTGGTGTCAAAGGCTTCTTGGCAAAATTCTTGTTTGAGAAGGCACAAGAGTGTTGGAATTCTTTGGATCTGCAAGCCTTTGAAGAAATTGTGGCACTCCTCATTTATGGGTTGGTCTTGTTCCCAAATCCTGACCAACTTATAGATATCAATGCTGTCAAGATCTTCATATCCAGGAATCCCATACCTACATTGCTTGGGGACATCCTCCACTCATTTTACACACGAACAATGAGGAAGAGAGGTGTTCTCATGTGCTGTACTCCTCTCCTTGCAAGGTGGTTTATTTCGCACCTTCCACAATCTGTTTTGAAGAATGAACAAGGCTTAAGGTGGTCACAACGATTGATGACCCTCACACATTGTGATGTGCATTGGTGTTCTCGGTCCAGAGAAAATGTCATCATCATCGATCGTTGTGGTGAGTTCCCTAATGTCCCATTACTTGGTATTAGGGGAGGCATTACCTACAACCCTTGTCTAGCTTTGAGACAATTTGGATATGCACGGAGGGATGGCCCTCATGAAATGCTGATTCCTGACCTAGTTTTTGACTTTGACAATGATGCGCAAGGACTTCGCCAAAGATTCATCAGAGCTTGGAGGATGCCTAACAAGGTAGATAGCAAGACACTGGGGCACAAAAACTCTATCCCTCTTGAGCCTTACCTCAAGTGGGTACGAACCCGAGCCCAGAGTCTTATGATGCCTTACCCTCATGTTCTCCCTTTGATTAAAGAGCCTGTTAAAGAAGGAGAGGTTCCATACACCATCCTACATCCTGACATGCCAACATCATGGGAGGAGATGCAGAAGAGTTGGATCCAACTCAAGGAAGAACGAAATACTTTTGAAGCCAGCTTCTACGCCAGTGAGGAGAAGGTTTTTGAGCTTACCCGCTGACTTCACGAGGAGGAGACTCTCAACACTTACATCGCACCAAAGAGGATGCGCAACGTCTTTTTGCCTTAAGAAGTTTTTGTAATATTTGGCCCATGGGGCATTTATGTACTGACAAAATTTCTTCTTATTAATATGACGTGTGTTCTTTTTGTTTGCAACAATTTTGAATTTCTAAATCCTTGAATGCATTGCATGAATAAACATATCATTCATCATATGCATAAACAGGTCTTCACACCAGGTTTCCTTATCTTTCTGCTGTTTATTTCAGTAAGATAGATCTTGAACAGACGGTCAAAGATCTGCAGTCACAAAACTCTCAGTTTCAACAGCTCCTTATGACCTTGGCAAAGGGTCAGGAGGATCTAAAAGCACTTTGGGGAACAAAGAGCAATAAAAAGGAAAAAAGAAGAAGAAAAGAGTTTGGGTAGCTACACTGGGAAGAAGATTTGAGAATGAAGCAAGGAGAGTTCTTGAATTCCCCTCCACATCTGATGAGGGGACCGGTAAGGGAAAAGGAGACGCATTACCTTCTGAGTCCGAGGCTGAAGAGGAAGAGGTTGAGGAAGATGAAGACTACTCAGAGCAGCAATACCCACCAGCGGATGACAAATACAAAAACTTGGAGGATAGACTGGCAGCTATGGAGCTGCAAAGGGTTCCCGGGTTAGATTTTGAAGAATTGGGATTGATTGCTGGGATTGTGATCCCTCCAAAGTTTAAGGTGCCAGTTTTTGCAAAATATGACGGGCTGTCTTGCCCGAAGATGCACCTGAGGTCATACGTCAGAAGAATTCAACCTCATACATCCGACAGAAATCTTTGGGTACACTTTTTTCAGGACAGCTTGTCCGATACACAACTAGACTAGTTTTATCAGCTTGAAAGGTCAGAGGTGCATAGTTGGGAGGATTTGGCAGCTGCCTTTTATCGCCAGTATCAATATAACGCTGACTTGGCGCCAACCTGTACTCAGTTACAAAGTATGGGGATGGCCTCAAATGAGGGATTCAAAGAATACGCCCAGAAATGGCGCGACTTGGCCGGAAGAGTGCAGCCACCTCTTTCAGATAGGGAACTAGTTGATATGTTCTTGGGGACCCTATCTGGCCCTTTCTTCAACCATTTGATCGGGAGCTCTTCCGCAGGGTTTACTAAACTGATTATGACTGGAGAACGGGTGCAAGCTGGTATTAAGAGTGGGAAGATTCAAAGGGATGCCTCTGCCTCCACAACTGTTAAGAAACCATTCTCGGCCAAGAAGGAAGCAGCTGTTATATACTCTCAGAAAGGATTGATAAGAACTAAGCGCCGACCGACTGTGGGGGCCGTGATGATTCAAAATTCATCAAATGATCAGCCTTGTAACAATCAGTCTAGACCTAACCAGCAACGGGTAGAGCGGCCACAATGGTAGTTCACCCGCATCAACATGACGCTTGCACAAGTTCTTCCCAATTTGTTGAAGTTGAATCTGACTGGTTTAAAGGAGGCACCGGAAAACCCTAACACCGCATCTCCATACTATCATGCCAATGCTAAATGTGCCTATCATTCTGACAGCGCCGGGCATGACACCAACAATTGCTGGGCGTTAAAGAATAAAATTCAAGATTTGATAGATGCAAAAGAGGTTGAGTTTGATGCCCCTGAGAAACCGAACGTAATATCCGCTCCGATGCCAAAGCATGGTCACAATGTCCATGCTGTTGAAGAGGATCTGTTTGTTTCTGCTGTTGATGATCTGATGACCCCATGGTTGACAATCAAGTTGAATCTGTTGAAGGCTGGGATTTTCCCAGGTTGTAAAGAAGATTGCTACCTTTGTCATTCCCTACCAATCGATTGTCCATTGCTGAAGATAGGCATCCAACGCCTAATGGACAACCAACAAATTCTTTTTGAAAAGACTCCTGTTACTCCAACTCCTATCAATGAAGTTTCAATAATAACCATTTCCGCCAATCTTTCCAAGGTCCCCAAAAAGCCTGTTAAGATTACATCCGATCCGAAGATTGTTCCCTTGAAGATAACCATGCCTGGGTCTGTCCCCTACAAATCTGACAAATCAATACCGTGGAATTATGGTGGAGAGATCTACTACCACGGTGTTAAGAAAATTGAGATAACTGAAGAGAGCTCTGACGAAGAAACTACCGACATTGGAAATATTGCCGGTACGAGCAAGATTACCCGAAGTGGGAGAATTTTCTCTCCAGAGATTTCCCCTCCAAAGGCAATCTTTGGACCCTCAGCTGTTCCCAAGGTTACCCCTGCACCGATAAAACTTTCTGCAAGAACTCCGTTGATTGAAGAAGCTGCTACTCCTGTGGTTGTCCCTCCTACTTATGCTGATAAAGGGAAAGGGATCCAAGAAGAGCTCGTCAGGACGAGGGCTCAGCCGTTGGTCATCCCTGAAACCTCTAAGAAAGAAATGGAGGAGATTCTGAAGATAACTAAGAAGAGTGATTACGATGTGGTAGAGCAACTGGGACAAACCCCCTCGAAGATCTCCATGTTAGCTTTGTTTCTTTGTTCGGAGGCTCATGCCAAAGCCTTGATAAGGTTTCTGAAGACAGCCCATGTACCCCAGGAAACCTCAGCCGATCAATTCCAGGATTGTGTAGCCAGCCTTACTGCCGACAACGGCCTGGGTTTCTCTGATGCTGACCTGACTCCTAAGGGAAGAAAGCACAATGACGCATTGCATGTGTCCGTCGAATGCCAAGGAACTACTCTCTCCCATGTCTTGGTCGAAACTGGTTCTTCTCTAAACGTGCTGCCTAAGAAAGCTCTGGACCGGTTGGATTGTGAAGGCTTAGAGCTGAAACTAAGTAATATCATTGTCAGGGCCTTTGACGGATCTAAGAGAATGGTGCATGGGGAGGTCGATATCCCTATCAAGGTAGGCACTGAAGTGTTCCCCTCAACATTCTATGTGATGGACATCCGCCCATCCTACTCTTGCTTGCTAGGAAGACCTTGGATTCATAATGCTGGGGCAGTCACTTCCTCCCTACATCAGATGCTGAAATACCATGTTAAGGGAAAAATCATAACTGTACACAGTGAAGAGGAGTACATGATCAGTCATCTGAACTCCTTTAGGTATGTGGAAGTGGAGGGCGAATTCATCGAAACACCGTTCCAACACTTCGAGGAAATTGCTCCCGAGGTTGCTGTAGCAAAGGTAGTAGCTGAGGCACCCAAGCAGGTAGCCAGGATGGCATCTCTGAAAGACTCCAAGGCTGCAATGAAGGAGGGAAAGAGCTCAACGTGGGGTCAGTTGCCTGACTTTCCCCACAAGACAGACAAGTTTGGGTTAGGATTCACCGCTGCAGGGCAAAAAGCTATGCGTTGCTCAAAAATTGAAAGGACACCCATCAAGATTTCTCCTCATGGAATCAATGCTTTGGAAGACGAAGATGAAGAGGGTAACATTGAAGATTGGATCTTCCCAACCATCGAAGGGGGACTACACAACTGGGAGGCGAAAGACTTTGTTCCCATTACTTTCATCAATCAGTAATTTATCTTTCGAACATTTTCTGTTGGTCTGTAATAATTACTCTTAAACAATCTGCACACTACTTTTTCACCTCATGCCTTGCCCGGGGCATGTAGGTCCATTTGTAAGGGTTTGGATTCTCTTCATATTCATATGCCATGTTTAATGAATCATTGGACGTTTTTCATTTATAAACTGCTGTGTTCATTTTCTTTCCTTTTGCATTTTTGTTTGTTTAAGGATGGCTATCCCTTACACACACCCACACTCACAAATGCAGGTACCCATCCACTATGGATTCTATGGGTGACTATTCTGTCGTATCCTTCAATAACTCTGAAGATTTGGTCAATCAGGCTGAGTATGAAGATGACGAAGATTGTGGAGTACCAGGAGAGCTAGCCAGACTTCTATAACAAGAAGAGAGGGCCATCTTACCTCATGAAGATTTGTTGGAAACAGTCAACTTAGGAACAGAGGAAGACAGAAAAGAAGTACAAGTGGGTGCCAATCTGGAACCAAGTGTCAAAGGGCGTTTAATACAGATGCTAAATGAATACGTTGAAATCTTCGCCTGGTCTTATGAAGACATGCCGAGTTTAGACACAGATATCGTGGTTCACCGTCTCCCTACAAGAGAGGACTGTCCACCGATCAAGCAAAAAGTCCGCCGAATGAGGCCCGACATGTCTGAGAAGATTAAAGCAGAAGTAATGAAGCAATTCAACGCTGGCTTTCAGGCTGTTACATCCTATCCATAATGGGTTGCTAACATTGTGCCAGTACCTAAAAAAGACGGCAAGGTCAGGATGTGTGTGGACTACCGGGATTTGAACAGGGCTAGCCCTAAAGATGATTTTCCGCTACCGCATATCGAAATTTTGATTGACAACACAACTCAGCACAAGGTGTTTTCCTTCATGGACGGATTCTCGGGCTACAACCAAATCAAAATGGCCCCCGAGGACATGGAGAAAACAACCTTTGTTACACAATGGGGTACCTTCTGCTACAAGGTGATGCCGTTCGGACTGAAGAACGCAGGGGCAACTTATCAACGCGCCATGGTAGCTTTGTTTCATGATATGATACATCATGAGATCGAAGTTTACGTAGACGACATGATAGCTCGATCACAAACAGAGGAGGAACACCTTGAACATTTGCAAAAGCTGTTTTCCAGGTTGAAGGAGTACAAACTCAGGCTGAATCCAAGTAAGTGTACTTTTGGAGTTAGGTCTGGTAAACTTCTAGGATTTTATTGTCAGCAACAAAGGCATTGAGGTCGATCCAGCAAAAGTGAAAGCAATACAAGAAATGCCTGCTCCCCATACTGAAAAGGAGGTTAGAGGGTTCTTGGGGCGCTTGAACTATATTGCCAGATTCATCTCTCATCTGACGTCTACCCGTGAGCCAATTTTCAAACTATTAAAGAAAGATCAGGTAGTCGAATGGAACGATGATTGTCAAACTGCTTTTGATAAAATCAAGGAGTATTTGCTAGAGCCTCCTATTCTGATGCCACCCGTCGAAGGAAGACCGTTGATCATGTATCTGACCGTCTTGGATAACTTAATGGGGTGCGTACTGCGCCAGCATGACGAGTCTGGTCGAAAAGAGCATGCCATTTATTACCTTAGCAAAAAGTTTACCGACTGTGAGACTCGCTACTCACTGCTCGAGAAAACTTGCTGCGCTTTGGTATGGGCTGCTCGCCGACTAAGGCAGTATATGCTGACTCATACCACTCTGCTGATTTCCAAAATGGATCCTATCAAGTATATCTTCGAGAAGCCTGCTTTATCTGGAAGAATCGCTAGATGGCAGATGATCCTGACTGAGTATGACATCCAGTATACTACCCAAAAAGCTATAAAAGGGAGTGTACTAGCTGACCATCTAGCTCATCAAGCTATCAAAGATTATCAACCCATGAGATTCGACTTCCCGGACGAGGACATCATGACTCTGGACAACATTGAAGGTAACGAACCGTATGACGGACCTGAACAAGGATCCCGATGGACCCTGTACTTTGACGGTGCTTTAAATGCACTTGGAAACGGTATCGGTGCGGTACTCATTTCCCCGGAAGGTTGCCACACACCTTTCACGGCCCGACTTTGCTTCAGCTGTACCAATAACATGGCTGAATATGAAGCTTGCATCTTTGGTCTCAAGGCTGCTATAGACTTGGGGATCAAGTCATTGATCGTATTTGGGGACTCGGCTTTGGTTATCAGTCAAATCAAAGGAGATTGGGACACCAAAAATCCTAATCTCATCCCATACAAGGAACATGTCCTGACATTGCTGCCTCATTTCGAGCAGATCACCTTCGAGCACTTCCCGCGAGAAGAAAATCAGCTTGCAGATGCTCTGGCAACAATGTCCTCCATGTTTAAACTCGACTGGGATAACGAGGCTCCCCAAATCACCATCGAGCGAATGGATGAACCTGCACATTGTCATGAGATTAATACCAAAGAAGTAGTGGAACAACCCTGGTTCCATGAAATCAAAAGGTATCTCCAGACTAGAGAATATCCCGAAGGAGCTTCCATAAATGACAAGAAGTTCTTGAGGAGATTTACTGCCAAGTTCTTCCTGAACAATGGCATCCTTTACAAGCGCAGCCATTATTGTGTTTTACTCCGATGTGTAGACAAAGCTGAAGCAGAGTTGATCATGACCGAGATACACAGCGGCACATTTGGCACTCACTTGAGCGGGCATACGATGGCTAAGAAGATTCTAAGGGCAGGCTATTACTGGTCTACCATGGAAGCTGACTGCCATCAACATTCCCGTACTTGCCACAAATGTCAAGTCTACGCTGACAAGATTCATATTCCACCCGTTCCTCTCAACGTTCTGACAGCTCCTTTGCCATTCGCAATGTGGGGCATTGACATGATTGGAGAGATCAAGCCCACGACATCCAATGGACATCGCTTCATCCTGGTCGCCATTGACTATTTCACCAAGTGGGTCGAAGCAGCTTCCTTTGCCTCTGTTACTAAAAATGTGGTTGCCCGCTTCATCAAGCAGAACCTCATATGCCGGTATGGTGTCCCCGACAGGATCATCACAGACAACAGTACAAATCTGAACAATACTATGATCACCGCTCTATGCGAACAGTTCAAGATTTATCATCACAATTCATCTCCCTATCGGCCGAAGATGAACGGTGCTGTTGAAGCTGCGAACAAAAACATCAAGAAGATCATTCAGAAAATGACAGTCACCTACAAGGACTGGCATGCGATGTTACCGTTTGCTCTGCATGGATACCGTACCACAACACGTACTTCGACAGGGGCAACCCCATTCTCTTTAGTATATGGCATGGAAGTTGTCCTACCCATGGAAGTTCAGATTCCTTCTTTAAGGATTATGAAGGACGCTGGTTTGAATAAAGACGATTGGATTCAGACCCAACTTGATAAACTCAATTTGATCGACGAGAAGCGACTCACTGCTGTTTGCCATGGTCAGACGTACCAAAAACGGATGATCAAGGCTTTCAACAAGAAAGTTAGACGTCAAGTATATCAAGTCGGAGATCTCGTAATCAAGCGGATTATCTTGCCGCAAAGTGATCCCAGGGGAAAATAGACTCCTACTTACGAAGGACCATTTTTAATCAAGAGCATCTTTTCTGGTGGTTCAATGATTCTGACCACCATGGACGGCGACGATTTTCCGTACCCTGCAAACGTAGACATAGTCAAAAGATACTACGCATGAAATAACCCGACAAGTTGAAAACCCGAAAGGGCGACTTGGGCAAAAATGGGCATCCCGGTGGACCGAAAACCTGAAAGGGCGGTTCAGGCAAAAATTAGGGATAAAACAAAAAAAATCTGTACACCCGGCAAGTCGAAAACCCGAAAGGGCGGCTTGGGCAAAAAAGGGTTTCCCGGTGGATTGAAAACCCGAAAGGGCGATCCGGGCAAAAATTAGGGAATTAAAGCGTATGACTATGTCCCGTCAGATCACTTTAAAGAACAATCTCTTCATCAACAAGCTCCGAGCTTCTGATCAATCCAATCATCGGCAGACGAAGCATTGAATGGACAAGATATTCAGAGTTGTGAAGGCTATAACAGAATGGAATCCCATGGAATTGTTGCACATAGCCATCTTTCTTTTGTATAAAATTTTCAATTTTTTACGACAACATCCTCTTACTAGGATGCCTGTCTCCTGTGTACAAAGATACTCATAAAAGATTAATACAAATACTTTTCCAAATACAGAAGTTTGCTTTGTCTTCCTTTTGCTTTTTACACTTATCTTTTATTTGAGAAACGTCCAATGTTTTGTTAAATAGGCATATGCATTTGAACATAATCAGTCTCTTACAAACCAAGGAAGATGATTGTTGATAGGTTGAAGGTACGGATAAATATCTCGATGCCCTTTCAGAAGAAATCCCTAGCGGAATTACACTCCAAATTCCCCAAGCAGAATTAGGCTTCAGGATCCTCAGCAGAACAAAAGCTTTCTCAAAACTGATTTCCCCAGCTAAGAGAGCCTTCCAGAACTTAATTCCCCTCAGAGCTAAGTTTCAGTATTCCCAGTGGAGCCCTAAAATCTGAAAATCCTATCCCCAGTGAAGTCAAAGCTGTTAAACTCCAGCGGAGCTAAAACATCCAACTATCAATCCCCAGCGGAACCAGATTAATGAATATTCTCCCACAGAGATACTTCCCAGCAGATTGAAGATTCTCAGTCTTACTACTCCAACATGAGTCTCCCAGGTTCTGGACTCCCCAGTAGAGATCATCAGTTTCTCATTTTCCACAGGTCACCAAGGATTTTCAATCCCCAACAGTGGTCCTAAAATCCCTCAACAGCTGGAGATCTTGCTCCCTAAGCAATCAGCAGTCAACAAGGATTTTTCACCCTCAGTAACCAAAGGATTTTTCCATCCCCAGCTTCGGTTATGGGTTTATTTCCCCAACATTTGTCAAGGATTTATTCTCCAAAACAAATTACATTTCATATTGATCGATCGTTCAAAAGTTCCTTCATCACCTGTTAGAAGTTACGGTCGTCAAAGATCAAATTCTCACAAAGTTCAAGTTATGAAGCCCGGATTTGACCGAATAGTATCTTGATCTCTACAGCATATTGTGAAGCCCGGAGTACGACCGGATAACAATGTCAGACTACCGCCAAGCCTGGATTACGACCAGATAGTGGTATCCCCTAAAAGCAAGCTATGAAGCCCGGATTCGACCGGATAATAGTTTAATCCCCAACAAATTTCTGTGAAGCCTGGATTACGACCAGACACCAGTCAAGAATACTACGAAGCCTGGAGTCGACCAGATAGTGGTATATCTTCAACACAAGTCGTGAAGCCAGGATTTGACCGGATAACAACTTAGCAAGCTATTGTGAAGCCTGGATTACGACCAGATGACAATACAAGTTTCTGTGAAGCTTGGATTACGACCAGACAGCAGTCAAGAATACTACGAAGCCTGGAGTCGACCAGATAGTGGTATATCTTCAACACAAGCCGTGAATCCCGGATTTGACCGGATAACAGCTTAGTAAGCTATTGTGAAGCCTGGATTACGACCAGATGACAATACAAGTTTCTGTGAAGCCTGGGTTACGACCAGACAGCAGTCAAGAATACTACGAAGCCTGGAGTCGACCAGATAGTGGTATATCTTCAACACAAGCCGTGAAGCCCGAATTTGACCGGATAACAGCTTAGAAGGCTATTGTGAAACCTGGATTACGACCAGATGGCAATACAAGTTTCTGTGAAAGCCTGGAGATCGACCAGATAACAGTTAACCTTTAACAGAATGAAGACTCTCGTCCTGGAATCCTCAGTAGATTGGCATACAACTCAAGCTCCGGATTCCCCAACAGTGGTCCTAGGACTTCTCATTTTCAACGATCAAAGGATTTTCAATCCCCTGCAGCAGTCAAGGATTTACTTTCCCCCAACAGCAGTCAAAGATTTCATTATCCAGGATCCGTCTTCCTCAGTAAGACAGTTCATCAACTTACATGCGCATTCATTACATTCATATCATAAACATTGATATAATATACATTGCATCATACATTTCATGCAACATAACTTTGGGTTTCATCTAATAGTTTACCCTTTTCAGGATAAGATTAATAAGCTCCAACTTTTGAAAATAGTTTACGAACGCTTCCCAACATGGATGCTGCTCTATTGCTTATTCAACTTCAAGACTTCTGAAAACAGTTTACGGATTCTCCAGACACGGATGTTAACCTATCGCTTGTTCAGATACTTCAACTTCTGAAAACAGTTTACGGATTCTCCAAACACGGATGTTAATCTATCGCTTGTTCAGACTCAACCTTTGAAAACAGTTTATGGACGCTTCCCAACATGGATACTGATCTATTGCTTATTCAACTTCAAGACCTCTAAAAATAGTTCACGGGTTCTCCAGACATGGATGTTAACCTATCGCTTGTTCAGATTCCAAGACTTATGAAAACAGTTTATGGATTCTCCGAACACGGATATCAATCCATTGCTTATTCAAGATCCCCAGTTCACAGATATTCCAAACATGGAAACCTTTCTGATACTCTTTTCTTTCACCTACAACATACATTCTAGATGGCATCTTTAAGCCCATCCCCGACAAGATTCTGAAACCCCTCCAGATGGCATCTTTAAGCCCATCTCCAAATGGCATCTCTAAGCCCATTCCCGCACCTATGTTTTGACGAGTGCAAATTTAAGGGCACTCTAGTGTCCAATCTCCTTTTACCTTCGAGACGCGAAAGGCAAACTTGCCAATCTAACTCTTCAAGTTCAAGAAGATTGAACAGGGGCAACTGTTGTACCCCAAAATTTTCCCTCCCATTTCATCAACATTTTCTCATCACAAGACTCTTGGAACTCAAGATCAAGTTAGGGTTTGCTCTGCTCAAGACCCCTCATTGCACTGTTGACCAAAATTAGGGTTTGAGTTTGCACAAAGATGTTTTGACCTAAAATGCCCAAAATGACTTTCATGCTTCATATTGGACTCACAAGTTTATCCATGCCAAGTTTCAAGCCTTGATTTCAATCTTTGCCCAGTCAATTGGATAGTTGACCTAGAAATCAGCTGTATTGGGGAAAAGTCAACTATGGCCAATTGACAGTCAAACTTCATGAAATTTGACCCACGTCAAAATTATGAACTCATATGAATCATTTGATCAAGTTTGTATCACAATTCCACAAGAAATTTGATCAGATCACCAAAAGGGCAAAATGGTCATTTTTAGGGTTTTGACTGCACAAAGGCAATTTTTGACTGTTTGACCTAACCAATGGCAAACCAAGCTCACATATGGACTCAAGGACTCAATGGAATTGTCTTGATCCATTCAACAAGTTCAAAAGATCTCAAATGCACAGGATTGACAGATGAATTTTCCAGTCAACTGATCAAAATTTGACTGTATACTGAAAAGTCAAACTTTGACTTTTTGGTCAAAATCAAGTGCCAAGATTCATTTTTCATCAAGACATGTCAAATTATGAAACTTGTTCATCAAGAAACCCAAATTTGCAAATTAGGGTTTAAAATGAGAAAATTTTATAACTTAGAATTTTTCTAAGTTATGAAACTTCCTTATTTTTTCCTAACTTTGTCCCATTTTTTTCACCAATATGCAAATGGATTCAAACAAAACTCAAAACATGAAAGTTGTAGTCCATTGCAAAATATAAAACTTTTATTCACAAAGTTTCCTCAAAAGAAGCTTTTAGCTCAAGTTATGATTTTTGGAACAAGGGTGCAAAACATTTTTAACTTAGAGAAATTTTGACCTATTCTAGGCAAGATTTTTGTCCAACTTCTTGGCCATTTTTCACATGCTTCCACTTTGAGTTTCAATTTGAATTACAAAGATGGATTGTAGTACACATTCCAAGCTTTCCAAATTGTCCAAGAACTTCTCAAACACCCTTGTGTTTAGGGAGAATCGAATTTGCAAAGTTGGGCAAAATTCACTTTTGTTCTTGACCAAAGCATGTTCATAACATTGGCATTTTTTAAATCAGCTTGTACAAAGCTAGCTTGCAGGCCTCAAAACCAGTTTTACACACCTTAATTAAATGCCAAACCATTGTATTATTGCATTATTTCATCCATTTGGACATTACATGCTAAACTAATCCTTAATTAGAAAAAGCAAGTTTGCCATTTTGGAAAAGAAATGCTTTATGTCAAATTCTGAATCTTTGAAGTACAAGCCAAATCTTTGAGGCAAAGTTGGGTAGACAAATCCCACTGATCAAGAGCAAAGTGTGTAGCATGCTTGAGGACATTGGACAGGCCTATATCACAAGTTGACATTTCCTTGCTTACAAGAGAAGAAATCTTGCAAAAACTCTCCAACTCTCACTTCCTGTAAACACCAGCCAAAACAAAGTTTGCAAAAATTTTCCATACATCAAACCAAGCTTGAAACACGACTCAATCATCCCTAATCCCTCCTCATACATAAGATCACATTTTTTCTGCAAAACAGGGCACCTGTTGCAGTTTTACTTCCACAATCCATTCCACTCGTGCATTTTGGCCAAAGCTTGTTCAAACACATTCCCTACCATCCACTGAAACTATCTCAAGCCCTAAACTCAACCTGTAACTCCCCTAACCATGTTTGCCATTTTTACTTTCATGCTGTGTAGGTGGACTTCCATAGCACGATTCAGAGAGTATCAAAGCAAGCTAGGTATTGGAGAAGCATCCTTGGACTTCAGGCAAGTTGTACCAAAGCTCAAACTCCATTGAAGATACCTACATTGCTCTGTTCAAGTCAAGCTGAAACAGGTAAAAACATGAACTTCTATCTCTCAATCTAGGAAGAGTTAGGCTTAGGTTTGTGAATGAAACATGCTCTACTCATAGCCCTGAAGCCATACATATGATTACTTTTCATTTATATTAAGTATGCTGTGAGAATTTTAGCCATGAACAAGAGGAAAAAATTAGGTTAAAATTTAGGGCCAGAGAAATTCTCTCTGGCCTTTGAGAGTTAATCCAAGTTTTTTACATATTTGAAATCGTGGCTTGATGCTCTATAATGTTTGTGTTATGAGTTTTGCAAAATAATCATGGAATCAGGAATTAGCGCGCGTTTTCTGTTTCAAATGGCTGGAGGTTGAAGACAGAGTTGACTTGGGCTGGGCCTGAGTCAACTTGCTGTTTGCACCCCTTTTTTAGTTTTGCACCCCCCTGGCCCATTGTGTGAAATCTTTATCATTTTTGACTTTTTATTTTTTATTCTGATTTCATATTTTTTGCTTAAACATAAAAAATCCCAAAAATATTTTTTCACATTATTTTACATTTATTTGGCATTTATTTGCTTTATTAAACATGTATATGTAAATAAATATATATACTTTCTATTTAAAACCCTAAAAATAATACAAAAAAATATTTATTTTCAGTCATTATTTTTTATTTATATTTTTGAAAACATTTTCTAAAAAAATACACATTTTTTAAAATAATTAATATTTTATTTTTGTACATATTTAGCTTATTAAATATATATAAATATACTTATACATATTTTATTAAATATTTAGGACAAAAATATGAAAATAATACATTTTTATTTTTATTAATATTTGACATCAAAAATACTTTTTTGCAATATACTTTTTATTTTTGTATATAATTAACAAATATTGTATATAATTAATAAATAAATACTATTTATTCAAAAATTAGGGTTTTGCCCTAAATGACAAAAATACTCAAAATTTGACCTTTTTATTTTTGTTTATATTTTACATTGAAAAATAATTTCACATACATAAAAAATCATTTTGTGCATAATACATTTTGCATATTTGTTGTATTTATTTAATTATTGTACGATTAAATATTTGTATATTCGATATGGATGTAATAGTTTAGATTTAATTTCTTGTCAAATATCTCCCCATTCAAACATTTGTACCCCCATCCCCATAATCATGTTGTAATAATTTAGGACTTTAAATTTCCGCATTTAAAAGCTTTCAAATTATGCCATGATAGACCTAGGGTTTGTATGCAAATCAAGTAACAAATAGCTTGACTAATACAAAGACAAAAAAGCATAAAAATGGACAACACAATGCACACTTGCACCCTTAGGGTTACTCCACTTGTTGCCTTCAAAAATGGGCCATGTTGCATGTTGAGTGTCTTTGGCAAAACAAAAACAAATCAAATGATCATAGTCCCTCGATGACGCTATCAAGTTGCCTAAACAAAAATGATCAAGTCCCTCAAGAAAAAATGCCAAAGATACTTGACACTATTGCATTCATGGTCTATACGATGACCCGCGCCTGTCCCGTTAACATCCTAACACAAGGTTGTTCACCAAATACAATGGTGAAACAACACTGTTAAAAGGGTTAAAACATAGGAATGATCTTTGAGAAATTTAGGGGTAGACAACTCTTAGTTACTTGATCAAACTTGCAAAACACACTTGCCTACTTTCAAAACACACTCCACAACACAACTTCAAAACAACTTTAAAAAAAAAACATTGAAACATCTTTTCAAAAAGACGAACACCTTTGTAAAACATTCGAGTAAAGAATTGTTACAATGATTGCCTAGACAAGGCATCTTTTTCAAACATTTTCAAAAACCACATGTGATCGGTGGAAATAGAACTGACTGTTTAAAGCTGGTTCGCGAAATGTCGCGGTAAGCAAGAGTCACCACCGTCTTTTATGTTCTCCAACATGGAAAGGACAAAAGCACAGCAAAATTCCTTCTTTGAGATTTCTCGGTTCGGGAGGTAGATTTATAGAAAGGGAAGGTGTTAGCACCCTTTCTATCCATGGTTATCCATGGGCTCTTAGGTACTTGCTCACTATGATTTAAAAAATTGTTTGCTTTTATTGTGTTTGTGGGTTTTGAAAAAGTTTAGTTTGAAAAATTTCTAAGTAACTCTTGTATCTGTCCTCAAGAGTGTATGAAGAATTTGTTTGAAAACTTTTGAAAGTGTCAGTGTGAAAAGATGTTTTTGTTTTTTTTTAAAAGAGCAAGTACCCACGAGATCTACCTACTCTAAGGAATTAGGCTGTGTAAGAGTCCTTTAGATAGTGTTATCCCACCATTGAGAGGTAGGTAGCACCATCGTTGGAGGTGTTCGGGTCAATTCGATTATTAGGGACAGTGTGGTCACTGAAGCAATAGTAGGACACCTTAGAAGTAACCCTAATGTCCTAGATCCTTTTATCCGAGGCAACCATTTCGAGGTAACTGGATCTTTAGACAGGAGGGCGACCCCTAAAACACCCTATACTTGACGACCACTTTCGAGGCAACGAGTGAGGCATACCCTAAGAGTGGCATGTGCTTGTATGTTGTTTTTCAGTTAATGTTTATCTTTGAACATGTTATTTGGTGATCTACGAGTTGTTTTTATTTGGCATTCAGTCTTGCAGGCATAATTAACAGTTAAGAGTGCGGAAAAATAAAATGCGGAAAGGTAAATCTACGCTATTACAAGGCGCGGGTCTATACATCGCCAAAAACAAAAACCCGTTTTGAAATAAAGTGCGGAATGTAAAGAAAGCGGTAAATCCTAATTACTATTACATCCTTTGAGCAGATACATAATAATCAGAAATAAGAACGAAAATGCGAAAGAAAATTAAATCAGGACGTTCTAGGGTTTTTGACCCTTTTGAGAAATAAAGAAATTTTAGTCCCTTTTTTGCAATTAAATCAAATATTAAACCTAGTACTAATTAATTACTTAATTATTTAAGAGAAAAAGAATATTTTTGTGGTTTTATGTTTTTATAAAAATAAAAATAAAAGGAATTAAAAAGTTAAAAGAAAAACCCTAATTCTAAACTAATTTTATTTATTGTGAAAAAGAAATTAAAATTACCTAATTAAACTAATTTATTTGTTAGTATTTTATTTACCAAAATAATAATTAGTGAATTTAATAAATAATAAAAAATATTTACAATTTTTATATTATCTGAATTTATTATGAAAAATTAGTTTATTAGTTAATAATAATAATAATAATAATTAGTCAAAAGAATTAAAAAGAGAAAGAAAATAAATAATAAAAAAAATAGTAAACCAGGGGGGGTTTGATGGCCCAAGGGAGGTGTTGTTCTGGAATTCAGGCCCAATACCACAAAGCCCTTGTTGACTTCTGGAATCATGTGCGTGCTCATTGACTTGGAACATGGTGTGGAGCCATCCCTGGCCTTTGGATTGAGCTTCAGGGCCACTTGGCAGGCTGATGCGTGAGGTTGCATGGTAGAATATTCTTGTGAAGCTGCAGAGGAATTTGTTAGAAAAAATAATATTGAGGTTTGGGTGGACTTGGGAATCGAACCCAGGTCCCAACAATTTCCAGACACGTCCCTTTCCACTAAGCCAAGCGCATGCTTTTGTTAGTATAATACACAACAAATATATTATTAAAAACAAATTAACATGTTGCATCAAACAAAATCACGCGCGTAAGTTTGAATAGACCAACCACATGTTGCCAGCACGTCATCTTCTTTGTTGGCCTGTAAGAAAAACAAACAAATAGCGGGGGTTTTAAACCCCCACAAAACAAAACTGCCAATAATAGCGATTAGATCTACATGTAATATAAAAAGGGCGCGATGGTTGGGTTGAATTCGTCTGGCCTTGACGAATTCAACCATGTGCGTTATGAGGTCCAATTTTGCTGTATGTGAAAAGCCCTAATCTGAGAGCTCTGAAACCCTAGCATTCAACAATGGTGTCTTTTGATTCGTGGCTCTATAACTCAATTCACCTGTACCATCAGCTTCAGAAAGGTCATAGCAATGCAAAGCAACAATTATATCATGTCAAATATGCAAGAATTATGAGTTTCGATTTTGGAAAAGAATACTAAACCGTGTGGCTGAAGTGAGTGATTCTTTGAGTGTTAGAGCTCGTTCTTGATTGCAATGTGTTCCTGAGTGTCCCAACAAGGTGTTTGAATCAAGAAATCTCCTTGAAAGGGCCTGAAAAGGGGAATTCAGTTTCAAGCTTTCTTGGAATTTTTTCAATGTGGTAAAGGTTCTTGCAGCAGCTTTTGCATGTTTTTTGCATTAAGGTTAGACTCAGTACTTATGAGGGAAGGGAATTAGGTTAACTTCTGGGCCTTAATCCATGCACATGAGAGAATTAGGTTTAGGTTTTTCATCATTAACCAACTTTCCTTTTTTCAAGCAAAACCAAAACTTTGTGTACAACATAGCCCTAGCATGAGTTTGTGAGCTGGCACATGATGTATGAAAGCTATTCAAATCCAAAAGATACTATTCCATTGATTTTTAGATTTTATTTGAATTATTAAAGATTTAAAATGAATTAAATCAATTAAAATTAAATAAAATAGAAAAATAAATGTTTGATCTTGAAATTAATCATGGTACACGTGTGTGGCATGACAAGGCTGAATCAAATGGAAGAAAGTGGGCCCTTTTGTCAAAAATTGAAGTTTCAAGGATAGTTGACTTTTGCCATTTCACAAAAATATCCCAACTTCTTCAATGCATATCTTGCTCAATTTTGATCATATGAACATGTTCTTGGACATTTGGGAAAGGTCTTGAAGTCCTCTAACCAATGCCTTTGGTCCCATGTCATTTGGATTTACCAATCTCAAGTTATGGTCTTTGACTTAAAATGCCTTTTTGTTGACTTTTAAAAATGACCTATAATGTAGAAATTGATAACTTTTTGTGAGAGTATTTCTTGGACTTGGAATGTGAAGATGAGTTGTAGGAAATGTCATCCCCTTCAAAATGAGCATTGGATGGGATTTTTCTGATGAACCATGAAAAAGTTATGTCTTGGTCAAGTTACAGTTGACTTTTCAACTGTCCAAAAATAGAAACTTTTGCATCTTGATGATTTTTAAGCCATACTTGTGGAATCATGATCAAGACTTGATCAAATGATGATTGTGGCTTCAAAATAAGATGTTGACCAAATTTTTTGACTTTTGACTGCAAAATGACCATTTTACCCCTACAGTTGACTGTTTGAGCAAATAGGGCTTTTGACTATGCAATTTGATGCTGTGAGCCTTGAAAGTTGACATGGAGATGCTTGATAATGTATATAGGCATATTGGACTTTATTGAGCCATTGAAAACCTCAAATTCCTTGAGAGAACCAAAACCCTAATTTGACTGGCTTAGGAGGATGTTTGACTGTGCAACCCCTTGAGTAATCTTGAACCAATTGAAGACTGATCTTGACAAATCTTGAGGAATATGGGAGGGCAAATTTTGGGGTACAACACCCCACACACAAAGCACCATTTCAAACAATTGAAAAGCAAAGGCAAGTGATCTAAGCAAGTAACTAAGAGCCCATGGATAACCATGGATAGAAAGGGTGCTAATACCTTCCCTTTCTATAATCTACTCCCCGAACCCACGAAAACATCTCAAAGGTTTTTCCTGTGCTTTTTAACCTTTTCTTAGGATAAAATAAAAAGTCGGTGGCGACTCTTGCTAAACCAAAACATTTGCAAAAACAAACGCAAAACCTCAAGTCAGTTCTCCCACCGTATCACACTATCTATCATCATCATGATAGGCACAATAAATTGAGTTTTTACATGTGCCATATTTTAGTTATATTCTGTGTTCTTCTGATATACTGAAGTTATAAAGGTAGGTTCTAATTCTTCAAAAATAAAAAATATGACAATAAAAACTTCAGTAGTTGTTTTAATCTATTGAAAAAACAACAATATCACCTACATATGCTCTTTAACATTGTCTCTCTATGCTGTGAGACTTCTACCTCATTTTTGATACCTCAACATTTAAAGAAACCAAAGAAAATGGGACACTGTTGTACCCCAAAATTTGCCCTCCCATATTCTTCAAAGAATTGCCAAGTCAAAGCTTCAAAGTCTCCCCAAGGGTTGCACAGTTCAAGGGCCTCCCAACAGTCAAAATTAGGGTTTTGGTTCTGACAAAGAAAATGAAGTTTCCAAGGGTCTAATCAAGTCCCACATGCCTACAAATATGGTCAAGCATCCTCATACCAAGTTTCAAGACTTACAGTACAAAATTGCACAGTCAAAAACCCTAATTGCACTACAGTCAACTGTAGGGGCAAAATGGTCATTTGACAGTCAAAAGTTCAAATTTTTGGTCAACATCTCATTTTGAAGCCACAAACATCATTTGATCAATGCTTGATCATGATTCTCAAAGCTTGGCTCAAAAATCATCAAGATGCAAAAGTTTTCATATTTGGACAGTTGAAAAAGTCAACTGTAAATTGACCAGGGCATAACTTTCACATGGATTATCAGAAAAATTCCATCCAAATCTCATTTTGAAGAGAATTACATTTACTACAACTCCTCTTCATACTTCAAGTCCAAGAAATGCTCTCAAAAAAAGTTATCAATTTCAACATTATAGGTCATTTTCAAAAGTCAACAAAAAGGGACTTTAAGTCAAAGGCCATAACTTGAGATTGGTAAATCAAAATGACATGGGACCAAAGGCATTGGTTAGAGGACTCAAAGACCTTTCTAAAATGTCCAAGAACATGAGCAAATCTTAAAAATTGAGCAAGTTATGCCTTGTGGAAGTTGGGAAATTTTTGGATATTTTGAAAAGTCAACATTGCTTCAAATGACCTAAAATTGCTAATGGGCCTCTTTTTCTTCCACAATTCATCATCCAAGACATGTGCACGACCATTTGGCCCAAAGGTAAGTTTTTTATCATTTTTATTTATTTATTTGGATTTTTTATTATTAATAATTCATTTAATTAAATAAAATACATGAAAAATACCAAACCTAATGTTTTGAATCTTTTTGTGCATAGAATAGGATCAATATTTCGTGTACAATCAAATATGGAAGGAATTATGGTGATTGGATATGATTGAGACCAAATATGTTTGAAAAAGATTGGAAAAATTATGGCTTGAAAATCAAATATCCTTTTCATCAATTCATGGATTTTCTGATCAAATTCTTTGACCTAATCATTCACCTATACATACTAATGCAAACCCTACTCCTCAAAAGGTCCCAGCTGCGCCATACATAGAAAACCACACTTGAGTTTTTGCTTAAAAAATTGAAAACTGAAAACAGGGATACAAGGCATTTCAAGGCAAAGTAATCAGTCCATTGCCTTCCTGAGACATCAGTGAAACTTCCTGGATCAAAAGCACGACCTCTAACGCCCAGAATTGGTGAATAGGATTCACACTTTTTCATTTTTTTTCCATAATCGTGTTTTAAGATTTAAGCATTTTCATGGCATTTTGTTTGTGGATTCACACTAATTACTTGATTCTGAAGCTAACCACATTATTTGATTGAGTTTTTATGGGCTATACACGAATCTGCCATTGTTGTCATCTAGGGTTACCAAGCTTTCAATTTAGGCGTTTCTTCATACTGTAAAATTGGAAGCTCTCAATGCCATGACCATACTCAGCGCGCTTGGACGAACAGAACAGGACCCTCGCGCCTAATTTATGTGGCCATATGGCCTAATCGTTATTTTCTAGAATGATGCTTTTGGGGACGGTTCAAAACCGTTGCCCCTTCTTTTTTTGTTTCAGGAAAAAAAGCAAAACGGGGAAGACGATGAAGTGTCAAGGCGTAATTGGTTCGTTCAAATTTTCGCGCGGAAAAGAAAGCATTAACGTTTGTTTATTTTATTATGTTTATTGATTGTATAAAATACAAAGAAGTAAAGCAGCACGTTTGGCAAGGCATAGCATTGGTATTCATCAAGACCTGGGTTCGAGCCCCAGGTCCCCACCCCTTTCATATTATTTTTCATTTAACGCTTATATGCAGCTTCAACGCTAAAGCACACCATGCATCCATGTTATCAAGCCGTCCACGCGTCCCACTGCACTCAATCATACCAATCCAAGGGACTAGATCTGAAGAACATGGTAAACTGCAGTCAAAGATGCCACATTTTAGCGCCAGAGTCAATGAGGCCCAAGGCTAAGTGGGCCAGAATTGCTACAATAAACCCTCCACTTGGGGACAACACCCCCTAGAGTTTGTTTCTTTTACTCTTTTTATATTTTTCTTTTCTTTATCTTAATTAATTTCTTTTAATTCTTTATAATAATTATTTTCACAATAATATAAAAAACACAAAAAAAATCAGAAAGGACAAAATTAAAATATATTTATTTAATTAGTATTTTTTGTAAATAAAATTCATTAATTAACTTAGTTTTAAATCTAGGATTAATCTTAACATTTTTCAATAAAACCTAAAATTAGTAGAATTAGGGTTTCTATCATTTTTCATCCTTTTTTTTTATTTTACTATATTAATTATTAATTCTTAATTAGTTATTTTTACAAATCAAGTTGCAATTAATTAATTAGGCTTAATTTTAGATAATTGTCATATTTTCTTGATAAATAAAAAATTGTAGAACTTGGTTTTTAATTTCATTAAATTCTCATAAATACAAAAAACCAAAAAATAATTTCTTTTTCTTTAATTTAATTAATTTGCTAATAATTTAATTTCATTAAAAAGGGTCCAACGCCCTCGTTTCTAATTTTAATTTAATTCGCGTATTTATTTCTTTTTCTTTTAATTATTTATGTACCTCTCCCAAAGCCGTGTAAATTTAATTTCTCGCACTTTATTTATTTATTTTCTGTCAAATCGGGTCCTGGAAATTTTGGCGATGTGGACCCGCGCCTTTTGTAATAGTTTAGAATTTTACCTTTCCGCACTTTCTTAAACTGTTAAATAAATGCATGCAAGAATGAATGTCTAAATAAAAACAAACGCGTAGATCACCATAACATGAAAAGACAAAAATATCTGAAAAGACACACAAATCACACACCACCCCTAGGGTACGCCTCACTGTTGCCTTGCCTCGAAAGGTGATCGTCGAGTAGAGGATGTCTTAGTAAGTCCTCATGATCCGGGAACCTGGCATGAGGGTAGCTTCTAAGGTGTCTTCCCATTGCTCCGGTGATCACCATGTCCCGAACCTCGAATTGACCCGAATACCTCCAACGGTGGTGCTACCTACCTCTCAATGGTGGGATGGCACTACTTTAAAGGACATTTACACAGACGAATTCCTTAGGGTAGGTAGACGACTCTAGATACTTGCTCTAAATTTCAAAACAAATCAAAAATACTTTTCACACCGACACCTTTTCAAAAAGCTTTCGAAAGCAATTTTTCAAACACTCTTGAGGACCGATACAAGAGTCGAACTGGAATTTTCAAAGAAACTTTTTTAAAACCCACAGTTAAAAAGCAAACAAACCATTTTTGAAAACACAATGAGCAAGTATCTAAGAGCCCATGGATAACCATGGATAGAAAGGGTGCTAACACCTTCCCTCTCTATAATCTACCTCCCGAACCGAGAGCAATCTCTTTAAGGAATTTTTCTGTGCTTTTGTCCTTTCCATTTGGAGAAAATAAAAGACGGTGGCGACTCTTGCTTCCGCGACATTTCGCGAACCAACGTTAAACAGTCAGCTCCAGATCCACCGATCACAGAACTGGCGACTCTGCTGGGGACTTAACTTAAAGTGAGGTGTACCTTAGGGTTAGTTCATAACTGTGTTTTCAATTGTATTGACTTGTCTGCTTTAAATTTGTGGGTTGCCTGGGAGTTACATAGATCCTAACCCGGATCTGGGGATACCCTGTTTAGGTAGCATAAGCTGTGAGGGACCTGTCCGGCGTAGACCGACACAGGTGAAGCAGTGGCTACGTTGGTGTGGCACCTTGGTCTGTACCGATATCCCTTGTGTTGCAACGAGGAGAATATGGGTCTTCTAAGGAGTCATTAAGCACCAACAACCTTAGAACCTTAAATGACATAACTTGGCCATTAGAACAGTAGCAGTATGCTACGCCCATTGAGGCTAAACTCTCGTGATGGTTCTGGCCGCAAGAAAAGATTGCGATGCTGGAGTTATGACCGATTGAGGGTAGTCAATGACATGAGGATCCTCTAAGAACCCGGTTACTTTGATAGGACAGGTATGAACCAACAAACTGAAAGAGGGTAGTACCTAGGCCTCATGCTAGCCTTAAACCCTAAGGATTTCTCTTGTGTGACTTGTGTGCCTTCGTACTTGACTAATTGCATGCTTGTTATCTGACACTTGAGTTTCTTGCAGGTTTTGTTTATAGTCCTTAATAGGGACTCATAACAGGGTATACTAAGTTTCTTACAGGTTTTGGTTTGCAGTCCTTAATTAGGACTCATAATAGGGTTTACCGAGTTTCTTGCAGGTTTTGTTTTTTAGTCCTTAATTGGGACTCATGACAGGTTTTACTTGAGTTTCTGGCAGGTTTTGGTTTGCAGTCCTTAATCGGGACTCATAACAGGGTTTACCTACATTACCCCATGCATAACATAACATCATACCATTGCATGCATCCTACATAAGGACTAACCCATTTCAAGGATCTCAAAGGCTTGTGATGCAGGTCATGATGAATCAAACATCTAGCAAGAGGCAAAGAGGATTTATTTTCCTCTAGCCAAAGTTGTCAGAGGCTATGACCCACTTGATATGGTGAGCTTTGACTCCTGAAGAAGGTTCCCCTAGCCAAGGTTGTTTGGAAAGCAAAATAAGGTTGATGACTTGAGTCAGGGGCTATGACCCACTTGATATGGTGAGCCTTTGACCCTTGGAAGAAAGACTCTCAACAAATATGAAGTTTCTTTCAATCAAGCTACCGGATCCAAATGCTAACAAATTTTCTTGTTTACCCCGCGAGGTCCTTGAAAACATTACATGCATGTCATACTCATCCTTGCATAACAGGTACCCTTGTTGCAGGTCACTTACCTTTCTCGCTGTTTATTTCAGCAATGGCTTCCCAACCAGATAACCAGAGACCTTATGCTCAAGAGACTCAGTTCAAAGAGATCTTCCTAAGCCTATCCAAGGGGCAAGAAGAGCTGAGAACACTCCTCACGGGGACTTTGGTCAGGAACAATGCTGAGGACGACAAGGACGAACGGCTGAAACGTCTACAAGCTGAGGTAGACACATTGAAAACCCAGATGCTGGGGCAAAGGACTCTCATCCAAAGTTTAGCTCAGGAGCAAGGAGAGCTGAGGGCCATGATCAGTCAGCTTCATCGAGACATGAAGCAACCAGCCCAAGTCAGGGACCCAGTCATTAATCAACTTCCAAGAAGTCAAAGGTTTGGGCCTCTCCAAGCTGCTAGTACTTCACAGGTCCAACAACGACCTCGCCAAGAACAACGGACTGGTCAGAGCAAACCAGACAGGCCTAAAAGACAGTTCACCAAGCTCAACGTGTCACCGTCTCAAGCTTTACAACAATTGTTGAGGTTGAATCTGGTGACGTTAAGGGACCCTCCTAAGAATCTCAACACAGCCTCTCCAAAATACAAGTCTAAGGAAAGATGTGCATACCACTCTGGCAGTCCAGGCCATGACACCGACGACTGCTGGGCTCTGAAGAATAAGATCCAAGACCTGATTGAGGAAGGAGCTGTGGATTTCACTCAGATGGGCCAGGCTGAATGCTCCTGCCATCCCTATCGAATGCATCATTTGAAGTAACAGGCCCTGAGATGAAAAGACTGTTGTTCATTAGGATTTCCAAGTTGCAATTTTCTTTTGTTCAAACATTTACTCATGTTAGAACGTTGTTATTTCATTAATGCATCACATATGTCTGTTCTGAAACAATATATTCGTATTCACTAAATGCAAATTATTTTCATATTTTTTCTGATGTCAACTCTTGATCTAAAATTCTAAGCCTCTTGAGGGAGGATGACGAAAACGATACCACAATCTACAGTATGCTTTTGAACAGACCCCGCTGATGAAGTACAGGCATTGTTTCAACCCCTAAACACTGGAGTTATAAGGAAGATAATCCCTCGTCAACCCCTCTGAGCCAAAGAAGTAGGAGTTTTTTTTTCTTTTCAAAAATTAAAACCCTTTATCATAACCCGGGGCAGGGTAGTTCTCTCAGTTGATCTAAGTGCATAACGAATGGCACCAAAGAGGTCCTTACAAAAAAAAAGAAGACAGTGATGGTTCCGAATAATCAATAAAGAAAGACAGTCATTATCTCAAAAAATAAAAAAACCCATTAAGTCAAAACCCATGAAGGAGACTTACAAAACTGGGGCATCCCGCTGACTGTAATTCCGAAAAAGGAAACAGTTCAGGCAAAAAAGAAAGGGATAACAAAAAAATCAAAAAAAGAAAGAGGTCCTACAAACCCTCAACAAAAAAAAAAGGAAATGACTGCCTATTCCAAATAAATCATCAATATCCGAATCATCACCGGAAAATCAGAGCAAAGACTCAAAACAAGGTCTAACGTATGATCAACTGAGTTTAGGATTGAAGAACATCACGAAGAGCGGGTGGGTACAAATAATTTGAGCCTTTATCCTTTGTTTCTTAAACCGTGAACCCGGCCACGTTATAACCCTTAAAAGTCCTAGCTGAAGCATGGGTTAGTTTGAAAGCATACTGTTACGAAAGGTATCCTGACTCCTTAAGGCTTGCGATAAGATACGGAGTTGACATCACGTTTTACAAACATTCATTTGTTTTATGAAAAAAGAATGCATTTTCAAAATCTTCAAGGCAGACATAGGCTTTGCATTTTTAACATAACTTTGTTTGCATATGACTTTTTGTTTGAACATCATAGAAGTTCGCACGACGAATGCCTAATGAACAGAAGTACCTCCAATCAAGGGGCAGACATGACCATGGTCCATTATCTGGGGCAGTCCAATCAAGATTCGGAGAATCTCTCAAAGGCCAAATAGCCTGGGGAAAATCTCCACCTGAGTCACTTGGGGCATTCCAACAACGAATCTTGCCCGGTCAGACATCTTCTGGTGACATGACAAAACACTTCTAACAGGGGCAACTCCCTACATTCTGAGAACGCGGACATAGTCGAGAAAATACTGCGCAAAATCAAAGACCCGCTAGGTTGACATACCTAGGCAAAAATAAGGGCTTCCCGGCGAACCAAAAAGGTTCGGGCAAAATGAAGGGATGAAATGAAAAAATCTATACACCCGGCAAGTCGAAAACCTGGAAAGGCGGCTTGGGCAAAAAATGGGTATCCCGGTGGACTGAAAACCCGAAAGGGCGGTCTAGGCAAAAATTAGGGATCAAAGCGTACGACTATGTCCCGGCATCTTGTCACTTGCCTACCAGAAGAAGGTTTGTCCATCAACCACTATCAGCGCCTCACAGGTCTTCCTCTCCCACCTCAGAAACAGGGGCAATAAAGAGTTGTCTAAAAGCAATCTAATTGTTCTGTCCTCCAGGGTACCAAGGTAAGTTCAGCTAAAGAACATAACCAGTACATCCCAATTCCCCAGAGAGTGAGCCAGCAAGTCAGTACACTCTCCCCGAGTAAAGTTACAATCAACCTTAAAGAAGTTGGGTATCCTCCAGCAGATCTCAACATTCCCCAGCAGCATATGTACGTTCTTAAACAAGCATCCCCGGCAATCTTGGTCTAAAGATAGTTCCCCGGCGGTTTATCAAACATTCATTGGAGTCACTTCCCCGTACAATTCAAAACTTCCCCAAGAGAGTCCAATCTAGTTCCCAAGGGAAATTGAATCCATTTCCCCAAGCAGTAAGCTTATCCCCAGTAGATTCTGGAAGCTTATCCTCGCAGAGCACGAACGCGTCGCCCGGCTTTATTCAAAGAGTTATTTCTCTACCAGGATATAATTGGGTTATCCTCAGCCAAAAGCCACGGAAAGAGCGTCCTCGACGAAGTCTTCTCATCCCCAGCGAAGTCTGTTAACACTTCCAACATAACAAGGGTATCCCCAGCAAGTTATTATCAACACTCAGCAAAGTACCTCTCTTCCCACAGAGTATTGCTCCCCAGCAAGATCACTAGAGTACTTTTCTCCCCGCAGAGTAATCCATTCGCCAAGTTTATTCCTCAACGAAGTTATTTTCTCCTACCGGTTCTTGCAACTATCACCCAGCGGAGGCAAAAGTCTATTCTTTCAAACATCAGCCCAGGAGCGACTTCTCGGCACCCGTCAAGGATTTATTTTCCTAAGACGAAACATAACATTCATAAACATCTTCATACATTATAGCATGCATATACGCATCATATCTTACGAATCTCATTTATGTTGAGAACATCATTGCTTGATCCATATCACGCATTGCATATGACTGACCTTTACCTTTCAGGAAATATTCAGTTAAGTTCCCAATCATATTTCAAGACCTAGACCGGTTCAGTTAAATCGACTCCAAAGATTTTCTGTTTCTTATCCAGTCCAAGGCCTTCTCTAGTCCAGTTAAATCGACCCCAAACAGATTTTCCTGATGAAGACTCAGTAGAAGACATCCAAGATTCTCTCAATGATTGCTATTGAGGTTGTAATCGCCTATGGTTCTCTCCCCGATACTGCGGAGGTGGTAATCCCAAGATTCTCTCAATGATTGCTATTGAGGTTGTAGTCGCCTATGGTTCTCTCCCCGATACTGCGGAGGTGGTAATCCCAAGATTCGCTCAACGATTGTTGTTGAAGTCGAAGTTATCCAAGATTCTCTCAATGATTGCTATTGAGGTTGTAGTCGCCTATGGTTCTCTCCCCGATACTGCGGAGGTGGTAATCCCAAGATTCGCTCAACGATTGTTGTTGAAGTCGAAGTTATCCAAGATTCTCTCAATGATTGCTATTGAGGTTGTAGTCGCCTATGGTTCTCTCCCCGATACTGCGGAGGTGGTAATCCCAAGATTCGCTCAACGATTGCTGTTGAAGTTGAAGTTATCCAAGATTCTCTCAATGATTGCTATTGAGGTTGTAGTCGCCTATGGTTCTCTCCCCGATACTGCGAAGGTGGTAATCCCAAGATTCGCTCAACGATTGCTGTTGAAGTCGAAGTTATCCAAGATTCTCTCAATGATTGCTATTGAGGTTGTAGTCGCCTATGGTTCTCTCCCCGATACTGCGGAGGTGGTAATCCCAAGATTCGCTCAACGATTGCTGTTGAAGTCGAAGTTATCCAAGATTCTCTCAATGATTGCTATTGAGGTTGTAGTCGCCTATGGTTCTCTCCCCGATACTGCGGAGGTGGTAATCCCAAGATTCGCTCAATGATTACTGTTGAAGTTGAAGTTATCCAAGATTCTCTCAATGATTGCTATTGAGGTTGTAGTCGCCTATGGTTCTCTCCCCGATACTGCGGAGGTGGTAATCCCAAGATTCGCTCAACGATTGCTATTGAAGTCGAAGTTATCCAAGATTCTCTCAATGATTGCTATTGAGGTTGTAGTCGCCTATGGTTCTCTCCCCGATACTGCGGAGGTGGTAATCCCAAGATTCGCTCAACGATTGCTGTTGAAGTCGAAGTTATCCAAGATTCTCTCAATGATTGCTATTGAGGTTGTAGTCGCCGATGGTTCTCTCCCCGATCCTACGGAGGTAGTAATCGTCCCCAGATTCTCTCAGCGTCCCTGTTGAGGTTGTAATCATCCAAGGTTCTCTCACCGTTCCTGTTGAGGTAGTAACCATCCCTGGTTCATTCATCGCCTTTTGAAGCTCCAGATCCAGCTCCTGTAACCAGTCAGGACACATCTATCTGAAGACAAGTTCCTGTAATAGGTCAGGTAATCATTTTTCTTTTGCAGGTACGCAAGTTCTCGCTAAGGAATCTCTTATGCGATTGACATCCATATGGCATCTATAAGCCCATCCACCTATCCATCATCTCTTAGCATGGCATCTATAAGCCCATCCACCTATCCATCATCTCTTAGCATGGCATCTATAAGCCCATCATCCTATCCATCAGTCTCCAAATGGCATCTATAAGCCCATTCCCACCATCACACTACTATGTGAGCGCAAATTTCTGGGCACTCTAGTGTTCAATCATCTTCCACCTTCGGATCACGAAAGGCACGCAAGCCAATCTACATCCTCAGGTTTAAGAAGATTGAACAGGGGCAACTGTTGTACCCCAAAATTTGCCCTCCCATATTCTTCAAAGAATTGCCAAGTCAAAGCTTCAAAGTCTCCCCAAGGGTTGCACAGTTCAAGGGCCTCCCAACAGTCAAAATTAGGGTTTTGGTTCTGACAAAGAAAATGAAGTTTCCAAGGGTCTAATCAAGTCCCACATGCCTACAAATATGGTCAAGCATCCTCATACCAAGTTTCAAGACTTACAGTACAAAATTGCACAGTCAAAAACCCTAATTGCACTACAGTCAACTGTAGGGGCAAAATGGTCATTTGACAGTCAAAAGTTCAAATTTTTGGTCAACATCTCATTTTGAAGCCACAAACATCATTTGATCAATGCTTGATCATGATTCTCAAAGCTTGGCTCAAAAATCATCAAGATGCAAAAGTTTTCATATTTGGACAGCTGAAAAAGTCAACTGTAAATTGACCAGGGCATAACTTTCACATGGATTATCAGAAAAATTCCATCCAAATCTCATTTTGAAGAGAATTACATTTACTACAACTCCTCTTCATACTTCAAGTCCAAGAAATGCTCTCAAAAAAAGTTATCAATTTCAACATTATAGGTCATTTTCAAAAGTCAACAAAAAGGGACTTTAAGTCAAAGGCCATAACTTGAGATTGGTAAATCAAAATGACATGGGACCAAAGGCATTGGTTAGAGGACTAAAAGTCCTTTCTAAAATGTCCAAGAACATGAGCAAAGCTTAAAAATTGAGCAAGTTATGCCTTGTGGAAGTTGGGAAATTTTTGGATATTTTGAAAAGTCAACATTGCTTCAAATGACCTAAAATTGCTAATGGGCCTCTTTTTCTTCCACAATTCATCATCCAAGACATGTGAACGACCATTTGGCCCAAAGGGAAGTTTTTTATCATTTTTATTTATTTATTTGGATTTTTTATTATTAATAATTCATTTAATTAAATAAAATACATGAAAAATACCAAACCTAATGTTTTGAATCTTTTTGTGCATAGAATAGGATCAATATTTCGTGTACAATCAAATATGGAAGGAATTATGGTGATTGGATATGATTGAGACCAAATATGTTTGAAAAAGATTGGAAAAATTATGGCTTGAAAATCAAATATCCTTTTCATCAATTCATGGATTTTCTGATCAAATTCTTTGACCTAATCATTCACCTATACATACTAATGCAAACCCTACTCCTCAAAAGGTCCCAGCTGCGCCATACATAGAAAACCACACTTGAGTTTTTGCTTAAAAAATTGAAAACTGAAAACAGGGATACAAGGCATTTCAAGGCAAAGTAATCAGTCCATTGCCTTCCTGAGACATCAGTGAAACTTCCTGGATCAAAAGCACGACCTCTAACGCCCAGAATTGGTGAATAGGATTCACACTTTTTCATTTTTTTTTCCATAATCGTGTTTTAAGATTTAAGCATTTTCATGGCATTTTGTTTGTGGATTCACACTAATTACTTGATTCTGAAGCTAACCACATTATTTGATTGAGTTTTTATGGGCTATACACGAATCTGCCATTGTTGTCATCTAGGGTTACCAAGCTTTCAATTTAGGCATTTCTTCATACTGTAAAATTGGAAGCTCTCAATGCCATGACCATACTCAGCGCGCTTGGACGAACAGAACAGGACCCTCGCGCCTAATTTATGTGGCCATATGGCCTAATCGTTATTTTCTAGAATGATGCTTTTGGGGACGGTTCAAAACCGTTGCCCCTTCTTTTTTTGTTTCAGGAAAAAAAGCAAAACGGGGAAGACGATGAAGTGTCAAGGCGTAATTAGTTCGTTCAAATTTTCGCGCGGAAAAGAAAGCATTAACGTTTGTTTATTTTATTATGTTTATTGATTGTATAAAATACAAAGAAGTAAAGCAACGCGTTTGGCAAGGCATATCATTGGTATTCATCAAGACCTGGGTTCGAGCCCCAGGTCCCCACCCCTTTCATATTATTTTTCATTTAACGCTTATATGCAGCTTCAACGCTAAAGCACACCATGCATCCACGTTATCAAGCCGTCCACGCGTCCCACTGCACTCAATCATACCAATCCAAGGGACTAGATCTGAAGAACATGGTAAACTGCAGTCAAAGATGCCACATGTTAGCGCCAGAGTCAATGAGGCCCAAGGCTAAGTGGGCCAGAATTGCTACAATAAACCCTCCACTTGGGGACAGCACCCCCTAGAGTTTGTTTCTTTTACTCTTTTTATATTTTTCTTTTCTTTATCTTAATTAATTTCTTTTAATTCTTTATAATAATTATTTTCACAATAATATAAAAAACACAAAAAAAATCAGAAAGGACAAAATTAAAATATATTTATTTAATTAATATTTTTTGTAAATAAAATTCATTAATTAACTTAGTTTTAAATCTAGGATTAATCTTAACATTTTTCAATAAAACCTAAAATTAGTAGAATTAGGGTTTCTATCATTTTTCATCCTTTTTTTTATTTTACTATATTAATTATTAATTCTTAATTAGTTATTTTTACAAATCAAGTTGCAATTAATTAATTAGGCTTAATTTTAGATAATTGTCATATTTTCTTGATAAATAAAAAATTGTAGAACTAGGTTTTTAATTTCATTAAATTCTCATAAATACAAAAAACCAAAAAATAATTTCTTTTTCTTTAATTTAATTAATTTGCTAATAATTTAATTTCATTAAAAAGGGTCCAACGCCCTCGTTTCTAATTTTAATTTAATTCGCGTATTTATTTCTTTTTCTTTTAATTATTTATGTACCTCTCCCAAAGCCGTGTAAATTTAATTTCTCGCACTTTATTTATTTATTTTCTGTCAAATCGGGTCCTGGAAATTTTGGCGATGTGGACCCGCGCCTTTTGTAATAGTTTAGAATTTTACCTTTCCGCACTTTCTTAAACTGTTAAATAAATGCATGCAAGAATGAATGTCTAAATAAAAACAAACGCGTAGATCACCATAACATGAAAAGACAAAAATATCTGAAAAGACACACAAATCACACACCACCCCTAGGGTACGCCTCACTGTTGCCTTGCCTCGAAAGGTGATCGTCGAGTAGAGGATGTCTTAGTAAGTCCTCATGATCCGGGAACCTGGAATGAGGGTAGCTTCTAAGGTGTCTTCCCATTGCTCCGGTGATCACCATGTCCCGAACCTCGAATTGACCCGAATACCTCCAACGGTGGTGCTACCTACCTCTCAATGGTGGGATGGCACTACTTTAAAGGACATTTACACAGACGAATTCCTTAGGGTAGGTAGACGACTCTAGATACTTGCTCTAAATTTCAAAACAAATCAAAAATACTTTTCACACCGACACCTTTTCAAAAAGCTTTCGAAAGCAATTTTTCAAACACTCTTGAGGACCGATACAAGAGTCGAACTGGAATTTTCAAAGAAACTTTTTTAAAACCCACAATTGAAAAGCAAACAAACCATTTTTGAAAACACAATGAGCAAGTATCTAAGAGCCCATGGATAACCATGGATAGAAAGGGTGCTAACACCTTCCCTCTCTATAATCTACCTCCCGAACCGAGAGCAATCTCTTTAAAGGAATTTTTCTGTGCTTTTGTCCTTTCCATTTGGAGAAAATAAAAGACGGTGGCGACTCTTGCTTCCGTGACATTTCGCGAACCAGCGTTAAACAGTTAGTTCCAGATCCACCGATCACAGACACATTTAAAAAATAACAACAATCAAAGAGCTTTTAAGGAATATGCAGTATTCCATAGTTAATTTTCTAGTTTCTATGAACATGTGGCTCAATTAGAGTCCCAACAAGTATGATTTATATAGAAGAATGAAAAGAAAAAAGAAAAAAGAAAAAAGAAAGGTGTTCTGGATTGGGCCGGGCTGGCCCAAGAGCAAGGATGAAGACCCAATCCAAACGGCTTTGCAGAGGGTCGCGCCAACCAAGAAGCTACAGTCGTGTCCGCCACCGTCCGCGAGCGCGACATCCTCGACTCCATGTAGTCTAGCTCGACCTCAGCTCCAGCACCCCTCGTAGGGCAGACTATGACCATTACACCATCACCTGGATTCCGAAAAGACCGCGTCCTAGTCCTTCCGTACTTCTCGCAGAACACCCAGGAAGGAGACCACGTGCGGGTCCCCACTACACACGTAGAACCTGACAGTTCCTTCATTGGGCCAAACTTGCCCGACCCAATGAAGGGACCTTGGCCCAGTGCTGGGGGCTATAAATACCCTCTGTTCCCAGAGGGTCAGGTATTCAATTCTTTTACCATACACACACTTTCTTGCCTGCTCGTACTGCCACTTACTTTAGCATCAGAGTGCCTTGCAGGTACCCCCCCATCTCGTTCAACTTCAGCTCGAAGCCAGTTGTGACGGTCCAGGTCTGATCCGGTAAGATCAGTGGCGCCGTCTGTGGGAAATAGCTTCCCCGTCTTTCAAAAACTCAAAGACCAAAGCTCAACTCAACTATCACCGTCATGGCTGACCAAGTTCGTGATGAACAAAATGTCAGCGCCGTCGACACCAACAACAGCCTCGCGGATAAAAATGGACACCTTGATAACGCCGGTAACCCCGGTCACAACACCATCCCTGTGTCAACGGCCCCAGGGCCTTCAATCCACCGAGACGGAGCTACCGCTTCATCCTCCTCGGTCCCTCCGCCACTCAAAGAAGACGATGCAGCTCTCGTGAACTATCGAGCTGCTCAGTTCCAGGAAGTCCCCGTCCCCGCCGGGGCAGATGCCACAACCCGAGCGCTGTTCGCGGCAATCAATCAGACGGATTACCTCATCTTCGCCCAAGGGGAAAGATTGAGGGCACTTGAAGACGATCGAAGACCCCCCGAGGAGGCACCGGAGGCCCCAGACTCCACCTCCTCGAGTGACTGAAGTTCATTCCCCGTATCCCCCACGGAGACATTACAGAGATACCTCTCGAAGCCCGTCACCCCGCCCATCGAGGAAATGGCCCCCTTTGGAGAGGCAACCCATCATCTAAGATGGAGGACGCGACCGCGCCCCCGCGAGACAGGAAAGAAGACACTCCGGAGACGGGCGTGGAAGAATCAACCAAGGAGCACCACGCTCGAGAGATGCCCAGCACGACCAGGACCGTCGTGCCCGACAGTATTACAGGTCCCCATCTCTGTCCCCGGAATGAAGCGACGAGGACGACCCCCGCGGTCCCCTGTCGCAAGCTATCATGGAGGCGTCCATCCCCCCGGGCATGGAGAAGCCTCCACACTTGAAGGAATACAATGGAGTCGCGGACCCGGTCGACCACATAGACGGGTTCGAGGCTATGCTGCACTATCACAGCGTCGGGGGGCCCATCAAATACCGGCTGTTCCCCACGACCCTCAGGAAGGAGGCAATGGACTAGTACAAAGGACTCGCCCCGGGGTCAATCACCTCGTGGCGGAACCTGAAGAACCAGTTCATCAGTTCATTCATAACTTCTCGGCGACACCCAAAGACCGATGCGGCTCTCGAGGCCATCATCCAGAGACAGGATGAAACCTTGAGAGAGTTCATCAATCGCTTCAACCGTGAAGCCATACAGGTCCCCTGCGCGGACCACATGAAGAGATATCTGCTGGAGAAGGGGCTCCTCCCCGGCACGGAATTCAGAAAGGCCGTGGGCATCGAGCCACCTATAACATTCGATGCCCTCCTCGAAAAGGCCCGGGCGTACATGGATTATGAGGAGAGAGAAGCAGCCAACAGAGCCCGAGACCCCAGGACTCGCGGGTCCAACAGCAACCCGCGCCAGGAAGCTCCTCCTCCTCGGCGAACTGGGGAGAAAAGAAGACAGACCCCGGGAAGTCCGAGAGCAAAGGGGACCCTCGGGGCGTTTTACCGAGTACACTCCGCTCACAGCTTCCCGCGAGCGCATTTTGGCGGAGTGTGCCAGCACGGACTTCAAGGACGGCGGCGTCAAACGTCCCCGACCTACTCCCGCCAAGCCCGGAGCAGACAAGAACAAGTATTGTCAGTACCATAGGAGCCATGGTCATCTGACTGAAGATTGCGTCCACCTCAAGGAAGCCATCGAAACCCTCATCAAGGGAGGAAGGCTCGCACAATACCGGCGAAACGACGCTCCTTGTCGTGACGCCCGGGAGACAAGAGAGCCGGAGGAAGACGCCCGACCATCTGACGAGTCGGTCCCCATCCAGACCGCCTTCTCCGTGACCAGACCCGAGGACTTCGACGTCCCTAAACACCTGTGGGAGCCGCTCACAACACACAGCAGGTGGGAATATTTCCCCTCCGCCATGGTCATCAACGATGGAGGATTCAACGACTTGACCATTAATTCGTCTAAGAGGAAGCTGGATGAGCTGGTCGACGCGGCACCCCCGCAAACAGTGACATTTGAAAGGGTGAAGGGCAGGTCATAACCCATCACCTTCTACCTAGAAGAGCTCCCCGGGGGAGCCCCCAACGCGGTCATCCCCTTGCTAATAAGGGCAAGAATGGTCAACTTTGATGTGCATCGCATCCTCGTCGACGAAAGAAGTTCCGTCGATGTAATGTACAACCAATTGTTCTAAACTCTGCAGCTGGACGACTCACATCTCTCGCCATATGTAGGGTCGGACTTACAGGGTTTCAACGGCTCGACCTCCAAACCTTGGGGATATGTCGAGCTCCTGGTTACATTCGACGAGGGAACAACGACAAGACATTTCAAAGTATGCTTCCTCGTCATCGACTGCCCGTCCCTCTACAACTGCATCCTGGGAAGACCAACACTGGCAGAACTGACAGCGGTGCCCTCCACCGTCCACCTGAAGATGAAATTCTACACCAAAAGGGCACGGGTAGCTACTATCCAGGGAGACCTAGCCGCTGCTCGGAGATGTTTCAACGCTGCATCTAAGGGACGCGACACTGTCGACGTAGGGACAAGGCCCGCCAAAAGACCAGCAATGACGTGACAGTAGCCCGACAAACAAGAGTCCTCCAAGGAAGAAGTCCAGAAAGCTCCACCAAAGGTCGACTCTATAGCTCTGGACGCTCGTTTCGATCAGGACGAACCTCCCAACGGCGAGCAAATTCCACTCCGACCAATACCGAATGCGGATTTTGAGCTCGTCCCCCTCGGCACAGACCCGAGCAAAGGAGTAAAGATTGGCAAGGATCTCCCCGACCTGGAAAGGAAGCAAATCAAAGCCTGCTTGCGCGAGAATGGTGACCTGTTCGCCTGGAGCGCCGCGGAGATGCCCGAACTCGACCCGGAGGTCGCCTGTCACCACCTCGCCATAGATCCTGCCGCTAGGGCCGTAGTACAACGTAGGTGTAGGCAGTCTCCATAGAAAACGGAGGCTGCTGAAAAAGCTGTAAAAGACCTCCTAGAGGCGAATTTTATTTCTGAAGCCCGGTATTCCACCTGGCTGTCGAACGTTGTACTTGTTAAAAAGAATAATGGAAAATGGAGGATGTGTGTTGACTATACCGATCTCAACCGGGCTTGCCCGAAAGATGCTTTCCCTTTACCGAACATAGACATGCTGGTCGACAACTCGGCCGGCTATAAAATGTTGTCGTTCATGGATGCTTACTCGGGCTATAACCAAATCCCGATGGCCGTGGGCGACAAACACTGCACAACTTTCATGACCAGCTCGGGCAACTATTACTACAACGTAATGCCCTTTGGACTAAAAAACACCGGGGCAACTTACCAACGCATGATGAACAGGGTTTCCCATAAGCAGATTGGGGACATGCTCGAGGTTTACATGGACGACATGATCGTCAAATCCCGAGAAGACACCGACCATGCAACACATCTCAAGGCAGTCTTTGCCCAAGCAAGACAAAGTAAAATGAGATTCAACCCCGAGAAATGCACGTTCGGAGTCAAGGCAGGAAAGTTCCTCAGATTCTACCTAACAGAACGAGGAATCGAAGCCAACCCCGACAAGTGTCGAGCGTTCTCCGACCTCTCGACACCGACGTCGAAGAAGTCAATACAAATCATGAACGGCATGCTCACATCATTGTCCCGCTTCGTCGCGAGGTCCGCTCAGCACGCCCTCCCCTTCTTCAAACTCCTTCGTAAAGAAGCAACCTTCAAATGGAACGAGGAGTGTGAACAGGCACTGCGCCACCTAAAGCAAAGTCTATCTCAACCACCCGTATTATCTCGACCGTCCGACGGGGAGCCACTGTTCCTATACTTGGCCGTCTCAAACGAAGCCATCAGCGCGGCTCTCATCCGCGAGACCACTGACGGACAGAAACCTGTCTACTTCACGAGCAAAGCCCTACAAGGACCCGAAAGCAGGTACCAACAGATAGAAAAGGTAGCTCTAGCCCTCGTCAACGTGGCGAGGAGACTCAGACACTATTTTCTGGCCCACACAATCATCGTGCGAACCGACCAACCAGTGAGGCAACTCCTGGGTCGGCCCGACATGGCGGGCAGAATGTTGAAATGGTCCTTGGAGCTCTCCGAATTCGACATTCATTATGAGAGTAGGAAAGCCCTGAAAGCACAAGCCCTGGCCGACTTTGTCGCGGAAATGACCGCTCGTGACCCACCCGCTGGGAAGGAACACAAATGGACCATCTTCGTCGATGGAGCCTCCAGCTCGTCCGGAAGTGGCGCGGGAATCCTCCTAGAGAACGAGGAAGGCGTAGTGGTCGAACACTCGTCAGCTCTCTCCTTCCCGACGTCGAACAACCAAGCAGAGTACGAGGCCCTGCTCGCAGGACTGAGGCTAGCCGAGGACCTGGGAGCTCGCGAAATACAAATCTTCACAGACTCCCAACTCGTTGCCTCCCAAGTCCAGGGAAGTTACCAAGCCAAGAACGACAACCTCGTCGAATACTTAAACTTAGTCAAAAAATACATGAAAAAGTTTGAACGAGCAGAGATTTCACATGTCCCCCGCGAGCAAAACACAAGGGCAGACATATTGTCTAAACTCGCGAGCACGAGAAAGAAGGGCGGAAACAAATCCGTCATACAAGAATCCCTAGCACGCCCAAGCATCGAAAGATCCTCGACATTAGTCGAAGTCCACGCCATAGGAGATGCCTCGTCCTGGATGACCCCAGTGTACAATTTCCTGACGAAAGGCGAACTCCCCTCGAACCAGACGGACGCGACCACCACAAAGCGACGAGCATGCTCCTACGTGGTGCTCGGGCACAAACTATACCGCAGGGGATTCTCCATCCCCCTCATGAAGTGCATCGATGAATCCACAGTCCCCGAGGTACTGCGGGAGATACACAAAGGGATCAACGCCCAGCACATGGGCGGTAAGTCCCTGGCGAGGAAAGCCCTTCAAGCGGGGTATTATTGACCAACGATGCAGCAGGACGCCAAGGAACACGTCAAGAGGTGCGACAAGTGTCAGAGGCACGGTGACATGCACCTCGCCCCCCCTCACGAACTGAGCATACTGTCGTCTCCGTGGTCGTTCGCATGGTGGGGTATGGATATCCTCGGTCCCTTCGTGCAAGGGACTTACCAAAATAAATTCCTCATCGTGGCCGTGGATTACTTCACGAAATGGATAGAAGCCGGGACTCTCGCGAAGATCACCTCACACAACATCCTCCGTTTCTACAAGAGAAACATCCTCGCCAGATTTGGAATCCCGAGGGCACTGGTGACCGACAACGGCACCCAATTCACCGACCACGGCTTCCAGGACTTCGTCACCAAACTAGGAACAAAACAACACTTCACCTCGGTCGAGCACCCTCAAACCAACGGGCAAGCCGAAGCCGCGAACAAAGTCATTCTCCGGGGACTCAAACGCCGACTCGGCGAAGCAAAGATGGGTTGGGTCGAGGAGCTGCACAGTGTCTTGTGGGTATACCTCACCACGCCCCACTCGACGACGGGCGAGACCCCCTTCCGACTAACATACGGCACCGAGGCCGTCATCCCGGTAGAAATCAGGGAACCCTCCAGACGGACAGAGAATCCCCTCGACGAAGAAATGAATGACGAGGCACTCAGGGACGAGCTCGACTTAGTCGAGGAAATCCGATCGGGGGCGGCCCTACGCGAAGCCACCTTAAAACAACGAGTGGATCTGCGCCACAACGACAAGGTCATCAAACGCAAGTTCGAAATCGGCAGCCTGGTGTTACGAAGGAACCAGAAAGACTCCCGCAAAGGGAAATTGGCCGCGAACTGGGAAGGGCCTTACCGCGTCCACGGCACCACTGGTACCGGGGCATATTACCTCGAGCAATTAGACGGAGAACCACTACCACGACCCTAGAACGCTGCTAAACTAAAGCAGTACTATAGTTAAAAACCCTTAACACCGAGGACTCTCGCCGTCGACACCCACGTCCGGCCAGCGAGGAAAAACGTCCAACCCCGTAGAAAGGCCAAGGTACAGGCCCAACCTACGCCCAAATGGCATAGCGTCGTTCAGCAGACGAGCATGAACGGTAGTGCCCGACGTGGACACCTCAATCGAGCTCCACCGTCGAAGTACCTGTAGCGCAGAACACCCAGCTCGCGATGGGCAGTTCACGCCACGGGTGAACAACCCCGATCCGGGCCATACGCCCGAACAAGCGGCTTCGCTCCGCACGCCCGACAAATCTCGAAGAACGTAGGACCATCCAAAGGGTCAAAAAAGAATCTCTCCTCGAGGTCGTTACTTAGGCGAATTTCGCCACCGAATAGAAAGCCGAGCACAAGCATGTCCCGAACAAAAGACTTAGGCAAATTTGCCAACAAAGTCACAACCACACACGGGCAAAACTCGGGGCCATAACTTAGGCAAGTTCTATCGCAAAAATATCAAAACATAAACACGGGCAAACAATCAAAGTCGAAACAAACATTCATTCAAAAAGCTCGTGGGCAACAAAACAAATAGAAATAAACCGACCAAGAAGGCCGACGATGTTCGGAAAGTACAAGAGCGGGCACGCAGGCCCAAAAAGTAAAACATGCACGGGCACGCAGGCCCCAAAAACAACCATCCAATAAAAGAAAAGGCGCACATGCCCGACTAAGATCTCGCAACTAGACTTCCCCGGGGCTATCACCGCCGACAACAGGAGACTCGGGCGGGGGCACAACCTGGCCGTCGATGATCTGAGACATGTAGCCCACTCCTTCAGTATTCAGACCGGAATTCAACAGAGCGAGCTGGCTAACCGCGGCTTCAAAGCCATCTGCCAAAGCACCGACACAATCCGCCTCGAGGAGTTGAATATGAGCAACCAGTTCCGACCGACTCTACAAAGGAGCTGTCTCCTCCGACTCATCCTCGGTAGGGAGCATGGCGGCCTTTAGTTCCTCGACCTCTTTGGCGAGGCGCCCGTTGTCAGCTTCCAAGCGTTCCCGGTCCTCACGGAAGTACTCCCTCTCCTCGGCAATCTTCCCCGAGTTCTCTTTCTCCGCAGCCAGCAGCTCGACTTGCTCGCGGAACATCTCCTCGGAGCGCTCCAGGGCAGCCTTCAACTTTCGTGAGCTCGCAGTAAGGGCAGCTTTCTCCTGTTCCAGCTCCTTGATGTGATCAGAATCTGCCCCCTCCTCAGCCAGGACAACGGCCATCTCGGCCATTTTGACCATCCCGACCATGTTGGCAGCCAGATGCTTTCTCCGATTTTCCTTGCTCAGCCGCCTAATGGTATCAGCTTTGTCAGCGCTTACGGACAAGGGAAACCCCTCGAAGAAACCCTCCTCTTTAAAATAGGGGGGCAACCCGAAGGACCTCACCGCACCAGATTCCTCGCCGACCTCCAGTTGGCTCTCCACCCGGTTCCTCTTCCTCGGTATCAGGTCGGTATGCGGCTCAACATCCTGAGCATCCGGGGACCCTCCAGAAGCATCGCCCGGGCTAGATGGCGGGCCCATCCTCATCGCCTGAGGAGCTCGCACCACTCTCTTGTTGACTTTCTTATCCTGTGTCAGGTTCAGGAGCCTCTCCTTTCGTCCAGCCATGCGACCTGCATAAAAGAATCACGGGTTAGTGACGAGCAAATAACAAGCGAAGATATTCAAACAAGGCAAAAAAATAATGACCTAGCAGGTTCGCGGCCTGCCCGAAGGACTGGCACTCCACGAGCGCCTTCGTATCGATAGGCCGGGCCTCAAAGGTCGGATAACCATCTTCGTCGAGAATATCCTTTCCCTCCCTCGTGGCCCACCGGGCAGGGAAGAAACTATCGACATATCTGCAGAGGGTACCATAGGCCTCCTCATCTTCGGTACTCATCCCGCCCGCGGGCGTATGGTAGTGCCCGGTGCCATGCTCGTAGTGACGCGAGGTCCAATGCAAAGGAAACTTGGCCACACGCCCCAACACCGGGCGTCCCTCATTGTCTAGAAGAGCCTCCCCGTGATCATCGGTCACCACCGTTTCTTCCTCGTATACAGACTCCAGACCAGTTTTGGTAACCGTCCGCACGATGTACCATTTGTCCTTGAACCCCCAGACAGAATCCATATACATCCTGAACAGTCTCTTCGACTGTTTCAGGGAAACCCAACTGTGCCTACCTCCCCGAGTCTGGCGCTGTAAATGGATGACTCTGAAGAAGAGAGGTATGGTCGCCCCAATCCTTAAAAAGCGACACGTCAGCTCGAACGCCCGGAGGAAAGCAATCGAGTTGGGGTGAAGCTGCGACGGGGCCAGCTCCAGATGACTAAAGACCCCGACCTGAAAATCACTAAAGGGGAGCTGTAGTCCAAGATCCTTGAAAGCGATCTCATACATGGGAAACCCATACTCGGGGAACTCCGAGCAGATCTGCGCGGTAAGAGTCGGTCTGGTGACAACGAAGTTTTTCTTAAAGCCGGGCTGACTACCGCCCTGCTCGGCGATAGTATACGCACTCTGATTGCGCCGACTATAGGCAGAAGCAATCCCTCTGAGCTCGGCGCCCACCCACTCCAGCAGAGGATCGTCGATGGTATCGACCCGATTCACATTCTCCTCGGCGCTTTGATCTTCCACCTCATTGCGCCCCGAGGAACACGGTTCATCCGCCATTGTAACCTGCAAAGCACAGGAAACCGGTCAATTGGGGAGCAAATCCACACGCTCGCCATAACTGACGGGAAGAAGGGCACGACAAACCGAGTCACACTCCACACACGATTAAAAAGTTGAAGTTTCGAACAAAAGAGTGGAGCCACCTCCCCGACGCCAAGATACCGCGACAAGTCTTCCTACAGATTGCCTAAACGGGCCAACATCCCGGCCAGTCACGAATATGTCGACCTAGGCTACGGACATGGCGAGCGATATCATAAATCCTAAAACTAGAACTATGAATTTACCGGGCACTATCACGAATTAGGCGCCCTGAATCATGAAGATCCCGGGCAGCATTGCGAGTCAAATACCTAAACTATGCATTTACCGGGCACAAAACATGCGTTTGCCGGGCATAAACGTGGATTTGCCGAGCGAAAATACGAATCTACCGGGGCTAATCCCAGACGTACAGTCTCTAACGCATAAAACAATGGAAAATATCATATGCCACAGAGGAAAAGAAAAAGGGACAAGACGCTTACTTGAAATCAGGAAAGAGGTACAGCGGCGGAGAAGAGAATCAGCGGCGGAGAGCACACGATCCTATGAAAATCTGGAAAGAACAGCAGCAGCAGAGGCAGATGAAGGAGGAGAAGCGCGAAGAGGAAAAACATGTTCTGGGGCCCAAGGACCCTATTTATAGTGATGACGTGGAATACAAAACGTCACCCCGGGGAACCACGAACTTTCCTCATCGACGCATAGCTCCCCTAGGCAATGATGACCCTATCTTCAATAGGGTAGCGGCACGGTTCCCAAGAGATGCCTCGTGTGCTCAACGAACACAGCCCGTCGAGAGTCCCCCGAGCACTCTTCGAAAGGAATTATCTCACGAGCGCGACACAGGGGAAACTCCTCGAGTGACCACGGGGAACTAAATCTCTTGTCCGAGCACGGGACCTCGTGACGGAGGCGAACTAAGATCAAGTCATGGCTCCTACTCCAGGAACCACGACTTGGGGGGCTCCTGTTCTGGACTGGATCGGGCTGGCCCAAGAGCAAGGATGAAGGCCCAATCCAAACGGCTTTGCAGAGGGTCGCGCCGACCAAGAAGCTACAGTCGTGTCCGCCACCGTCCGCGAGTGCGACATCCTCGACTCCATGCAGTCCAGCTCGACCTCAGCTCGAGCACCCCTCGTAGGGCAGACTATGACCATTACACCATCACCTGGATTCCGAAAAGACCGCGTCCTCGTCCGTCCGTACTTCTCGCAGAACACCCAGGAAGGAGACCACGCGCGGGTCCCCACTACACACGTAGAACCTGACAGTTCCTTCATTGGGCCAAACCTGCCCGGCCCAATGAAGGGACCTTGGCCCAGCGCTGGGGGCTATAAATACTCTCTGTTCCCAGAGGGTCAAGTATTCAATTCTTTTACCATACACACACTTTCTTGTCTGCTCGTACTGCCACTTACTTTAGCATCGGAGTGCCTTGCAGGTACCCCCCATCTCCTTCAACTTCAGCTCGGAGCAAGTCGTGACGGTCCAGATCTGATCCGGTAAGATCAAAAGGCATTTATTTGAAGTATGGATAACAATTAAATTCATTAAGATATTAAGATAAAATTTATTTAATATTAAAAAATTTATCCATTTCATTCATAAAAAAAGAAGAAGCAATTAATAGATTAAATTAAATCTATTTATTTATATATACGGATGAATTCGATCCATCCAACACATTTTTATAATCCAATTAATTATTTTTAGATTATTTTTTTAATTCAATAAAATCTATTTTTTAAAAATTAATAAAATATTAATTATTTTCGAAAATAAAAAAATTATTGTTATTCAGAATTTCGAAAAATCGAGTTTTTTCTAATAGTTGGATTTTTTTTTTGGAAAACCGAGTTTTTTAGGATAATCGAAAAAATCAATTTTTTTCCGAAATATCGAGTTTTTCGAAAAATCGATTTTTTTTCGAAAAGTTAAGTTTTTTTCCTTCGGAAAATCAAGTTTTTTCCAAAAATCGAGTTTGTTCGAAAAATCGTTTTTTTTTTGGAAATTCGAAAAATCGAGGTTTTTTCCTGTCATATCGAGTTTTTTTTGAAAAATTGAGTTTTTTTAGAAAAATCAAAGAATTGAGTTTTTTTTCTTCGGAAAATCGAAAATCGAGATTTGTTTTCTTCAGAAAATCAATTTTTTTTGGAAAATCGAGTTTTTTTAGGAAAATGGAAAAATCGAGTTTTTTCGAAAAATCAGTTTTTTTTCACAAAATCGAAAAAAATCGAGTTTTTTTTAGGAAAATCAATGAATCAAGGATTTTCTGAAAATTGAAAAGTTTAGTTTTTTCAGAAAAATGAAAAGTAGAGTTTTTCGGATAAACGAAAAATCGAGTTTTTATTGAAAAATTTAAAAGTCGAGTCATTTTTGATAAATTGTAAAATCGAGTTTATTAGGAAAATCGATTTTTTTTCGGATAATCGAAAAAATTAAGTTTTTTTTAGAAAATAAAAAAAACGAGTTTTTTTGAGAAAATAAAAAAATTTCAAAAAATACATAAAAATCGAAAAATAGAGTTTTTTCGAAAAATCAAAAAATTGAGTTTTTTTGAAAACACAAAAATATTGAGTTTATTCGAAAATACAAAATATATTTTCTTAAATAAATAAATAAATATATTTAAATTAATTTTTTTGAATGAATGGATATTCATCTATTAAATATTGTTAATAGATGAATTGAATTGAATATTTAAAAAAAAAATTAGTGAATCATTAATAAATTAATAAATTGTTTTGATCCATTCATTAACAATTCAATACATATTCTTTAGATCTATCTGTTTTATTATCCTAATGAGGAGACTCCTCTCCTTTATTTATCTTTTTGATAATTCTAAGACTAAAAAGAAGATTTTAGAACGGCTGAACACTAAGAGTTTATAAAAAAAAGTTTCCCTGAGAAGATCTCTAGACAAAAAAGTAATTAAAAAGGAGAATCATGCAAAAAAGAAAGCAAATTATAGTGTCTCTTATCTCGAACACTCATACTACTTTTGACTGCACTGAATCCAAGCCTAGGTAAAAAGCTGGTACAAAAAAATAATGGTTCTGAGAATCTGACCCAAAAGCCCACCAGATTTTCAGTAGTAGTAAGTACTTTATTGCAGGTAAAGTACCAATCACAGTTAATTGCAACAAACATGGCCGAAATCATCTGCTCACTATCACTATGTCATTGCGGTATAATGCTATTGCAGAAACTACCACATTAATAATATTGATGTAGTCTTCAATTTAAAATTAGACTTAGATGAACCAGATCATACTTATAGATAAAAATATTGTCATTCAAACAAACATCTAACTTATAAAATATCCTAATATTTTTGAGTTGTAATTATGATACACAAACATGGCTTGGCATGGTTGGTGGCTGTTTTTTTCTTTCTATGGTAATGCTTTTTGTCAACTTAGGATATCAATGTTCTCAATGGTAGCCTTTCTTTTGTGCCTTAACTTTACCATACATATTTGTCTCATTTTCATATATAACCCTATATTTTCCATTTCTTCCATCATTTCTATCCACACTCCTTTTCCATATATCTTGAATTCACATCTTCATTATATCCTTTGGAAATTCCATAGATCTCTTTGCTTTTACATGTAAAAGAGTTTCACGTGTACATACTTTCGCATTCACGACCGACCATACTTTATGATAATTGTTTAGCGTGTCAGACATTAAATATGAACATTTCTCTCTCGTTTCGTTACGTTGTACATGACGGGCGTTACACCACAATATCAATATTGCAGGGGCATTAGATGATCTGATCTGCAATTTTTAACGACCGTCCAAATAACATTTTTGTATAAGTAGATCCATGTAAAGGAGTCAAAATATGCAAAATAAACTTTGTTATTCCCAATAGTCCTATCTCAGACTTGAAAAAAATTCTTTTATCTTCCACATGCTTCTCTTTTGTATGGATCCAAATATTTGAAGTCTCCAATATAAAGAGAGAGAATAAAAAGGGTTCTATTTTAATAGGACACTCCATGTTAGAGATAGTTGAGTGGTTATGGACAGGTTAGAAATGATGATTACATTCCACATGAGAGTTTTGTTCTTTTTCCTTTGGATCTTTCTCTCTTCATTTGGTAAAAGCCTGTTAACCTGTGAAACAACATCACCACATGATTCTAGCTACCGTTGTAATGAAAATGAGTTACAAAATCATCATTGTGAAACATTTGCACTCTTTTTCACAAACTCTCACTTTTCCTCCCTCTCCAACCTCACCCTATACTTAGGACTCAACAGGTTTTCCATAGCAGAAACCAATGGCTTCTCTGCACAAACTGAGTACCTTCCTCAAAATCATCCTCTTCTTATACCAATTGATTGCAAGTGCAAAAAAGGTGGTTATTTTCAAGCTGAATTAACAAAATCTACCATCAAAGGTGAGAGTTTTTATGACATTTCTCAATCACTTGAAGGCTTAACTACTTGCAAGGCTATTAAAGACAACAACCTTGGTGTCTCACCTTGGAACCTTGATGCTAAACACAAATTGATCATCCCTTTGAAATGTGCTTGCCCTTTTTCTTCTTTTGTCATACCAAAACCAAAACTTCTTCTTTCTTATCCTATAAGTGAAAATGATACTATTTCAAATTTGGCCTTAAAGTTCCATATTACAAAAGAAGCTATTCTTATTGCCAATAACTTTTCATCATCATCATCTCAAGTTCTTAGAACTAGAAGCTTAGAGCCTTTTACCTCTATTCTAATTCCATTGAATGGTAACCCTTTCTTTGAGCCTTTAACTAAACCAAAACAACCCAACTCAGATTTCCCAAGAACCAACAATATTACAGGAACTAGGCCACATAAGAAGTCAAAAATGAAAAAGAGTGAGCTTTTTATTGGCCTAATTGGTGTTGCAATTGGAGTTTCCTTTGCTTTAATAGTAACCTTTTTCTTCATTTGGTTGAAGAAAACAAAGGTGGAAGAAAAGTCATGCAAAGAAAGAGATATGGAGCTACAACATTTGAATCAAAGTGTGAGAACCACAAGTGATAAGAAAGTTTCGTTTGAGGGGTCACAGGACACTCTTGATAGTAAAATCATCGATGCAATGCCACGTAAGATGTTGTTGGAGACATACACAATTGAAGATTTGAGAAAAGTAACAGAAGACTTCAGTTCAAATTTTCATATTGAAGGGTCAGTTTTCCATGGTTGTTTAAATGGTAAGAACATGGCAATCAAAAGAGTAAAAACCGAAATGCTGTCAAAACTAGAACTTGGCCTTTTCCATGATTCACTTCATCATCATCCAAACATATTGAACCTTCTTGGTTTAAGTATATCAGAAGAGTCAACAGAGTCAGAATCTTTTTTAGTTTTTGAGTATGCTAAAAATGGTTCATTGAAAGATTGGCTTCATGGTGGCTTGGCCATCAAGAATCAGTTCATTGCTTCTTGCTATTGTTTTTTAAATTGGAACCAAAGGCTTAGAATTTGTGTTGATGTAGCTAGTGCTTTGGATTACATGCACAATGTTATGAGTCCAAGTTATGTGCATAGAAATGTGAAGAGTAGGAACATCTTTTTAGATGAAGAGTTTGGTGCTAAGTTAGGAAATTTTGGGATGGCAAGTTTTGTTGTGAATGAAACTGAGGACCCTCAATTTTATTCAAGTAATTATGCTTCTTGGAGTATTGGTTATTTAGCACCTGAATATGTTCACCAAGGTGTAGTTTCAACAAGCATTGATATCTTTGCTTTTGGTGTGGTTTTGTTAGAAGTTTTATCTGGTCAAACACCTATAAATGGATCAAGTGATAGAGGGGAAGGAAGTGTTTGGCTTAGTGACAAAATAAAGAGTACTTTGAAGACAGAGGAGAATAATGTGAATGAATTACTAAGAGAGTGGATAGACAGTGCATTAGGTGAGAATTACTCATTTGATGCAGCTTTGAAAGTTGCTAATATTGCAAAAGCTTGTGTGGAGGAAGATGCATGTTTGAGGCCTAATGCAAGAGAAATTGTTGAGAAGCTATCAACATTGTTGGAGGAATTACCAAATGAGGAAAATCAAATTTTGATGACTGAAAATTCTTGCAAACCTCTTGTGGATATGTGAAATTAATCAATAATCCATTAAGTGCTCAAAGTTTCTTGTTCTTAAGTCCAATCCATTATATAATCATGTAAATTCTATATAATATAATAGTATATTAAAATAGACTCCTATTCTCATTGTTTTACATCTCATGAATGCCATGTCACAAATATTCCTAGGTGGCATCCATAAAATTCTTCATTTATTTTCTAGCTTTATGTTAAAATCTATTCAAACCCCGCTCTCACTCCTTGATAAATCATGAATATAATTAATTTAATTCCCACCTTTATCTTCCTTATATTTTGTGCATATGTGTTCATTTACATTCTTACAATTCAAAACAATATAGTTTACATCTCAAATTACATGTCGATTTATCTGTGTATACTTCTTACTTATTACTTATTATTTAGATGGATAACATGATGATTTTTAAACGATAATAATCAATGTTTAGTATTGACAAATTTTTCTTTATAATTTTTTTTATAAATTTAAATAATATGTTGGTGTATTTTGTATTTAGTTTCTAGTTTGTATATTTTTTTAAATAGTATCTGAATGTAAATTTTTGTTTTGTTTTAGTCTTTAAATTCAAAATCGGCAAGAAAATAGGTATATTTTCTGCGGATTTAAAATTTATTGGTTTTCTGCGGATTTTAACTTTAAAAACTAAAACAAAACAAAAAAATTTAACATTCAAGGACTATTTTAAAAAATAGATTAGAGACTATACAGAAATCAACATACTACAATTTATTGGAACCAACATACTATTTAAGAAAAAAAAACTTTATAAAAAGATGTAATGATAAATTTTAATCAATTGTTAAAGTTATCTTCTAAAGAAATATGAGAATAAAGAATATATATTGACAATGTAAAATAATTTTACACTGTCAATAAATCACAATTATGTTAAGTGTCAAATCATACTGTTATTTTTAGATAAATTATATAACATAGCTAAATGATAAATTTTTATTAGATGACAGTATAAAACTATTTTACACGGTCAATGCATTATCTTTTAACTCAAGAAATATATGTTACAAAATAAATTATTATATAAAAAAATCTTTACTACAATTTAATCTTATTTTTTTCAAGATTTTGGCTACCTCTTCGCTATTCTTCAAGTTTCATTATTGCACTGCGTTAAGACTATTGCTGTTAGCATCAGAATTTTGCTTAACATTTTGACATATATGTGGGGTCATATTTTCGAACTCAAGTCACAAACTCAATGTAAGTAACTTTTTCGAAAGATGTGATTAGAAGACTTGAAGACGTTTTCGATAAGTAGTGCGATTTGAAGCAGTTCAAGAGCCAAAGATACGTGGAAACGATTCAGAAGACGATAACACATGTAGCTGTATACATGTCAAATTTTTAAAAATAACCATTGTTGGCAGTTAATAGTGTACCTAGTATATAAGTAAATTTTGACTCTGTAATCAGGGTTCACATTTCATTTTGTTCTCTTTAGAACTCATACATTTGATTCATTGAGATAACGAGTTTGTGAAAAATGTATGAACTCGTGTTCTATTTTTAATTCAAGCATTTCATTTGCTTTATTTATATTTTATTTCTTTGCCTATTTTTGTGAATTCAAACGATTTTACTTTATTTCTTGTGTTATTTACATTAGAAATTCTTCCAACACTGTCACGTTCTCTCAATACGTTTTACACAAAGTATTGTGTAGGATTTTCGAGTTTGATCCTACAAGTGAATTAAAACACGAGATTGTTTACTAAAAATACTAATAAATAAATTGGCACGTCTAGTCGGACTACTTTTGTGCAAAATAAAACTTTTGCAAAAGAGTGTATGTGCTTTTATTTTTGTTTTATGTTCTTCACACATGCAAATGGTTTCAACCATTGAGTGTTTATGCGTCTGAGGAGTGGAAAAATTGTTAAGATGTCTTGTCAATCATAAAATGATTTACCCCTTCCCCAAAACGACACTCCAAATGCAAAAGAACATCCAATCGGAGCAGCGTTGAATTTACCATCCAACCAACTAGGTAGGAAAGCGAAGTCGATGATGATGTCTAAGTCCGATGCCTTACAGCGAATTTCGGCTTATGTAGTCAAAAATAGATTGAGATCAGACTTAGAGGCTAAAGTCCAACATATGGCTATCGAAGCCAATGAAGTAGAGATCTTCTATGTGGAGTAGAGAATAAAGATTAAGCCAAAACCACCCGACAAGCTGTGGTTAGCAGGAATGGAAGATAGTGGCAAAAAAGGCCAAAAACTCGATTACATTTATGGCGATAAGCCTTTGGGGTTCGAGAAGGATCCAATCACATTTGCAATAAGGATGCAACCCCAAGATCCCTTGGAAGAGATCAATTTAGGCGAAGGAACCGATAGAAGGCTGACATACATCAGTGCCAACATCGATCCCATCCTAATCAAGGTAATAAAGTTACTTAGAGAGTATAATGATTGTTTTGCTTGAGATTATAATAAAATTCTAGGTTTAAGCAGATATTTGGTCGAATTGAAGATGCCATTAAAGCCTGGGAAAAAGTCAATCAAGCAAATGCCAAGACAGTTTGCACTAGAGATAATGTCTAAAATAAAATAGGAGATCAAAAGACTCCTAAAAAGCAAGTTCATAAGGACAACAAGGTATGCTGAGTGGCTTGAGAATATAGTTCCAAGGATTAAAAAGAATGGAACATTGAGGGTTTGCCTAAATTTCAGAGATCTTAATGTTGCAACCCCAAAAAACAAACACCCTATTGTCTGTCACTGAAATGTTGGCTGACTTAGTAGTGGGTTTTGACTATCTTAGTATGCTCGATGATTACTCTGGCTATAACCAAATATTTATTGCAGATGAAGATGTTATGAAAACAGAATTTCGATGCCCAAGAGCCTTAGGCACCTATGAATGAGTGGTGATGCCATTTGGTTTAAAGAGTACCGAGGCAACTTACCAAAGGATAATGAATTCAATTTTCCATGACTATATCAAAACTTTTATGCAAATATATATTGATGATATAGTTATTAAGTTTTCATCGGAACATGGTCATCTAGACCATCTTCGACAATCGTTTGAAAGAATTAGAAAGTACGGACTAAAAATGAGTCCCCTTAAGTGCACTTTTTGTATGCAGGCTGTAGAATTCCTTGTTTTTGTTGTTCACAAAAAGGGCATCAAGGTAAACCAAAATAAGACAAAAGAAATTATGGAAATGAATCCTCCTTCGACCAAGAAAGAGCTTCAAACCTTAGTGAAATGACTCAAGCATTCTCGACATTGCTTTGTTTGAAAAAAGATGGTTTTCAGTGGCAACAAGAGCACCAAAAGGCCTTTGATGAAATCAAGAAATACTTAATGCAACCTCTAGTGTTGGCTCCTCCTGCTAGAAATAAGTACATGTGATTGTATATTTCTGCTTCAAAGTAGACCATATGAAGTATGTTAGTGCAAGAGGACAATAGTGGCGTCGAATTCTTCATTGCCCTGTTGAATATATTTCTCTAGTTCCTTAACTTTTCTCATAGATTTGGTGGCAAGTTCCCATTCTATTTATCGAGTTAGTTGCTTGTTATTTAGTTTGTTCATGGCATCCATTTTACGAATAATGTCAGCAATGACTTGGTTGAGTAAAAGCCCAAATTCCACTATAAAACTAGCAATAATTGAAGGAGCATTAAGAATGTCGAACTGCTTAAGCAAATCCTTTATTCCATAAGAAGACATGGCATCATTCTCCAAGGTTTGGAATAAGTATGTGCCAAAGATTTTTGCTTTAAGTTGATGAATAATCTCTTCAATAGGCTTGACGACTGAGACTCCACCAGAGACAGTCGAAGAACTCGAACACTTTTCAATTGAACTTCATTTAGTGCTCATCATTAACCTTGGATATTATGAAGGTTTATTCCTTTTTAGTTTTTCCATTTCTTCTTGTGATAAGGAAATAGAGGTTTTTTTTGAAGGAAGTTTGAAATTCGAAATTATGCCAAAGGTTTCGTTAGATTTAGTCGCAATGGTGTGTTGAGCATCATCAATTTTTGTCCCATCTTCATCCGGTTTTTCTTCAGAAGAATCAGACATCTCTTCATCCTTATGAGCATATTCGCCATGATCAGAAATTTCAAGAGAAGAATATTTTTGAGATTCCTCTTGATTGGTTCCTCTTCTGGAATATCCATCTTCTCATGATCAGACTCCTCTCTATCACTTTCAGAGAAAGATTGTTGCAATATTAGCATTCAACAGCAGGAGGATGAATTTCTTGATGAACTTCACAGGGTTGATTGACTTCTCTTGTAGAAACTTTGGTCGTGTTAGCACCATGGTTTTAGGATTTACAAAATTTTGCTAAAACATGGTTTGCAACATGATGTTATAAAAGATGTTCTAACATGATGGCCAGGTTCATTTGAAGACAAATATTCTGACAAATATTATAACATCCTGTATTAGAACATCAGTATAGGCCATCTTTTTCTTGACAGATTTAAATTGATACTGTGATATTCCTTTTGGTTTTATCTCACTGATTTTTCGTAGGTCAAGAATATTCAATTTGGAAGATTTAATTTATCTCCATTTCTACACAGGTTACCAAAAATTGGGCTTTGAGACAATTTAGGAACATTGTGTTTTGTTCCAATATTTAAGGAGATCTTTCTACATATATTAGTGCAACCCTCAACGTTTGCAACAAGGAATATCTGGGAGAAGATTCAAGGCCCATGGATTACTGAGGAGTATTTAAAGAAATTACCTAGACCTAAATTCATTAAGAACTTTGTAAAAAATAAGGGGAATCCTACTTTTCTTAGTCTTAGGGTTAGAGGTTTCTTCAAAGGAGTTTCTATTTTTATACGTCCTCATGTATCTTTTGATGCATTTAAGTTGACTGATTGTTACTTGTTTATCATATTATTGTTCTCCTCTAAGCTTTTAAGCAAAGAGTTAAGTATTGTTCTTAGTTAAAGCTTTTAAGCAAAACTAAGTATTTTTGGAAGAGTAATCTTGTTTTTGGTTTCTTGAGACATTGCCTGGGATTGTGAGTGTTTGATATCACTGGAGTAATAGGGAGTGAGAGGAGTTCTCATACCTAGTAGGTTCTTAGTTAGAAGTTGCACTAGGAAGGGATTAAGTGAGAAGTTGTAAACTGGGATTGTTTAGGCTTAGAATTAATACTATTGGTAGTGGATTTCCTTCCTAGCTTGGTAGCCCCAAGAGTAGGTGAGTTATACCGAACCGGGTTAAAAATTTTGTGTGTTCTTTTACCTTCAGAACTTTTAAATTTTGCATAAGTACTAGTTTGTTAGAAGTTCCTGTCAGTCAGCAGATGTTGTAACATCTGACTTGACATTATGATTGTGTGTTGAGACATCATTCTTGACATTTATATTGTGTGTGCCAGAATTTCAATTGGTATCAGAGCTGGCACCCTATTCTGCTTATTGGGTGAGCTCCAGAGAAAATATTTCTTGGTATTATGGCTGAGGAGAATAACAACCAGAGTTCTGATGAAGAAACAAACTATTCAGATGAACAATATCCTCCCGCTGATGACAAATACAAACAACTGGAAGATCGTCTCAATGCTATGGAGATCTAGAGAGTGCATGGACTGGATTTTAAAGACCTGTGTTTAATCTCAGGAGTTGTAATTTCTCATTAATTCAAGGTCCTTACTTTTGCGAAGTATGATGGTGTTTCTTGTCCTAAGCCCCATTTAAGGTCTTATTTCCAGAAGATTCAACCCCATACTGCTGACAGGAAGTTATGGGTGCACTTCTTTCAAGAAATCTTGTCGAGAACATAGTTGGAGTGGTTCTATCAACTGGAAGGGACCAATATCCATACTTGGGAAGACTTGGCTATTGCTTTTTACAAACAATACTGGTATAATATTGACCTTGCACCAACTCGCGTGCCATTACAAAGTATGACTATGGGCTCGAACGAAGGCTTCAAAGAGTATGCCTAGAAGTGGAGAGATCTAGTAGGAAGAGTTCAACCTCCTCTGTCTAATAGGGAGTTAGTTTACATGTTTATGGGAACTTTGATAGGTCCTTTCTTTATTTATCTGATCAGAATCTCTTTAGCCGGATTCACTGAGTTGATATCAACAGGGGAACGTGTTGAAAGTGGAATCAGGAATGGAAAAATTCAAGTGGCAGCGTCTTCAAGTAATATGAAGAAGACATTTAATGGAAAGAAGGAAATTAATGTTGTGTATGGCCAGAAGGGTCATGCTAGAAATGACTGCAACTAGTCTGTGGGAGTTGTGCTAACTCATCCTCGACAAAGATACATTCCTCAGCAAGTCTAATATACCTTCAAATAAAATTTAAGGCATCTTCCAGCATTTCACTTGATAAGCTTCCCCAGTAGATCCCTAGCAAGTAAATAAGTGTGGTCATATCCCCAGCATACGATGGAAACTTCCTCCGCACATCCTATAAAATTCCAATTCCCATTAGAAATGATTCCCTTAACACAGTTTATAGGAATTTAATTTCCCAGCGGAGTTTACTCCTCCAACACTATAAAATCCCCTACATAATTCTCTTCTCCAGCAGAGTTATCTCCCCAGCAGGGTTTATTTCTGAAACAAGGTTTATTTCCCCAGTAGGGTTTATTTCCTAAACAGAGGTTATTTCTCTGACTATCACAATTCTCTGACAGAATTCTCTTCCCAGGTCATATGTCATTCAACTTTTTCCTCCTTAGAAAAGTTGACATCCACACATTAGAGGAGTATCCATCTTTTCCATCCCCAAGCAAAAATTGGATGTCCCCAGCGGAATATTCTCAAACAGAAAGTAGGAATCCCCAACGAAGACGCTCTAGGTAAGATCAAAGATTTATATTCTTCATCCCCAACAACAGGCAGCGATTTATTTTCCTTAGCCAAAGATGTTATACAAAGCTACCATTGCCGTCAGCGACATCTTACATCCACACATCATTTATAAAACATCATAACATATGCATATGAAACGCATATGACACTCTCATTTATTTTGAGAACATCATTACGCAATGCATTACATACATCATGAAATTGCATAAAAATAACTTTGTTTCTTCCAGGTTAGTCCGCAAACAGACGAATATCATCAGTAATTTTCAAACTGGTCAAAGATTAATTCCCGAAACAAGACGGGGAAACTATCTATACAACCAAGCGGTATGAATTCCAGAAACAAGACGAGTTTACCAACAAAAAACAGGTCTGAGATTAGTTTCCGAAACAAGACGCGACAACTATCTATACGACCAAGCGGTATGAATTCCCGAAATAAGAAGAGTTTACCAACAAAAAATAGGTCTGAGATTAATTCCTGAAATAAGACGGGGCAACTATCTATACGACCAGGCAATATGAATTCTCGAAACAAGATGGGTTTACCAACAAAAAGCAGGTCTGAGATTAATTCCTGAAACAAGACGGGGTAACTATCTATACGACCAAGCGGTATGAATTCCAGAAACAAGACGAATTTACCAACAAAAATCAAGTTAAAGATTAATTCCTGAAACAAGACGGGGCAACTATCTATATGACCAGGCGATATGAATTCCCGAAACAGAACGAGTTTACCAATGAAGAACAAATTGCAGATCAATTCCCGAAACAGGACGAGGCGACTATCTGCATGACTAAATGATTTCCCTCAGAGACTGAATTTTGAAAAACATCTTGTTGTACCCCAAAATTTACCCTCCCATTTTACTCAAGGCATGCCCATTGAGGTTCCCAAATTGCTCAAGGATGACTAAGAATTGACCAGACAAATTCTCCTCCTAAGGTAATGAACCTGTAGTTAAGGTCTCAAATGTTTTTCAGGGTCCTTTTATGTCTTCAAGATTATCCATGACAAATTTCATACCTTGCACTACAAGTTTGCTCAATCAATTGCTCAAATGCTTGAAAATCAACTATACTAGGTCAAAAGTCAACTATGGTCTATATACAGTCAAACTTCAAGATTTTTGGTCAAAATAAATTTTTTTAAGTGATATCCATCATTTGATCAAGGGTTGATCATGATCCCTCAAGAAATGCTTCCAATTCATCAAAAGTCAAGAATTGCTAATTAGGGTTTCTATAGGAAAAGTCAACCAAACTTTGACCAGGCATAACTTTCTCATACTTCATCCATTTTTTCCCAACAAAAGCTAATTTTGAATAGAATCCAATTCCCTACAACTTCTATTCATCCCTCAAGTCCAAGAAATGCACCATTTGAAAGATACAAGCTTATACATTACAGGTCATTTTCAGAAAGTCAACAAAAGACACTTTTTGTCAAGACCATTTACATCAAGATAAAATCTTCAAATGAAAAATTTATCAAAAGAGGGATTGAGTCTTACATCTTGGGATTTCCAAAAAGTCCAAGATCATCATCATGAGATAAAAATTGAGCAAGTTATGGCTTGCCCAAGTTGGGAAAATTTGGGAATTTTCAAGAATTATGCATTGAGCAAACTTGAAGTTTTAAGGCAAGGGCTCAATTTCTTGGAATTCAAGCATCTTCCTAAGTTTATAGAGGACCTCTAAAATTATTATTGCCATGCCTTGAATTTGCTAACTATTTTATTCATATTTATTTTAATTTATTTCAAATAAATATAAAATGAAATGTATAAAATAATTGGAAATGGGCTTTGAGCTTTGGGTTGATGTTTTGGACAGCCTAGGCCCATAAAATTTCGTGCAAAGGTGTCCACATTCATTCAAATTCAAAAAAAGGACAACTTTCCTTATTTTTGGCCAAAGTTACAAATTTTATTCATGGCTTTGAAACGTTTGCTTTAAGGTTGTTTAAGCCTTTGTTTTCTTGTCTCCTCATTCCTCTCTATATAAACAAGCATCTAGCAAGCATTTCAACACGCCTACACAGCCTAGAGAGAGCTCTACCATTTTTGCAAAATTATCAAAAGCGGTAAAAAAATTCAAAATCCACTTTGCAGGTACTTTTGGTCTGAACTAGTAATCATACATTATTCTTGAGGTTCCCAGGGACTTGTTCCAACCATCCTCAAAGCTTGAAAGGTCCCATATCACCGAATTCAAGCTATCACCATTTTGGTATAATCTCAAATTCGAATCTCTATTTTTATTAATTGTTGAATGTTCTAATGTGTGTATATGAGTTCCTGGATATCCTTAGAGCATGTTAGGGGAATTACATGGAATGCATGACATCTAGAAAATGAGATACCATGTACCATCAAGTACTGTCCACACTGGATCCAAGGATGGACCTGGGCTTCACAATCCAGGCTTAGCGAAATTTCAATTGCACCCCCATTATACTCCAGTCGTCAAGCCCAATTCCTTTTCTTTTTGATTTATTTAATTATTTCATCTCTTAATCATTTTAATTATAATAATAAAAAAACTCACAAAAAATTTAGGCTTAGACTTTTTTAATTAGATAATTAATTAAAACTTTAACCTTTTTTTAATTAAAAATGAATTAGAATTTAAGTCTAATTACTTTCTTTTCATAATAAAAAAAAACCACAAAAAAGGCTTAGTTTATTTTTCTTAATTTAATTTTCTAAGTAGACTTTAGGATAATTAATTTAATTATTTTTCTTAAATAAAAAACAACAAAAAAGATTTTTCTTATTAGGTTTTAGACGAACTTTCAACCTTTCGCACGTTATTTATTTTTCGCATCTTTATATTCATGTAACTGCATACTGGATGTAATGATTAATAGGATTTTATCTGCTTTCTTTATTTTCCTTCTCCCAATTTTTGTACATTGTAAATATCCCCATCCCTGAAAGCCATGTAATAGTTTACATTTTCACTTTTTGCACTTTATTTTCTGTACACATAACTGCTAGTAACTAGGCATGTATGAAAAGACTAAAATCAAACGTTAACAAACTTAACAAAAAGACAAAAATAACTGAACATAACACACTTGCACATATACACCTCTAGGGTACCCCACTTTGGTTGCCTTCAGAAATAAAACAGTCATGAGGCAGGAACGCTTTAGCAAAGACCCATAAATCAAAAGATCATAGTCCCTCGATGACCTTACATTTGCCTTCTCGGTAAATGATCTAGTCCCTAAACAAAATTGCTAAAGCGTCTCCACAAGTTGCTTTAGTGACTGTAACGTCCCTTTCGAATGTCCCTAATACATCTAGCGATAAGGCTACCTACTCACTAATAGTAGGATAGCACTGCCTAAAGGATAGGAGGAAAAAAACGACCCTTTTCGAGTATAAAAATAGATAGCTGTTAGAAGTTTTCTCAAAACATTTTGCACTTACACAAATACTACTTTTCAAAAACAATTTTCAAAACATTTTCTTTGTTAACACTCTTGAGGACTGATACAAGAGTTAAACGTAAAGCAAATCGCTGCACTAAGGAATTTTCCAAACATTTTCAAAACACGCAAAGCACAAAGGTATTTCAAAATGAGAAAACCTCTAAGAGCCCGTATAAAAATACAGATAGAAAGGGTGCTAACACCTTCCCTTTCCATAATCTACCCCCTTACTCAGAAAACTCTCGAAAAGGTATTTTTCTGTTCTTTTCACCCTTTCCTTTTTTGGATAAAAGAAAAGTCGGTGGCAACTCTTGCTTACCACAACATTTGCAAACACAAACGCAAAACCAGTACTAAACAGTCGGTTCTGCCACAGTATCACACATCTCTCTTTAGAGAATGAATTTTGAAAAGCATTTCCTTTAGGGCCTTCTTTCTGAAAAACATTTTTCTTCTGAAATTTTTGTTCCATCAAATCAAGTCGAGTGTAGACTCATTCTGATACTCCTATCAACTGTTACTTTGGATGGCATCTTTAAGCCCATTTCCGATGACATTCTATCATCTCTCCGAATGGCATCTTCAATCCCATTCAAGCAATACTATCAACCAACAACATTACTTCATACACCTGCGCGTGCAAATTTTTGGGCACTTAAGTGTTCAATCCTCTTTCACCTTCAGATCACAAATAACGGACATGCCAATCTAACTCTTCAAGTTTAAGAAGATTGACAAGGGGAAACTGTTGTACCCCAAAATTTTCCCTCCCATTATCCAAGATATTCTCCTAGGATTCTCAAATTCTCAAGGTTGCTCAAGAATTGATCAGACAAATTCTCCTCCTAAGCAGTTGACCTACAACTAGGGTTTCACTTTTCTCAAGGAAATTTTAGCTTATAATTCCTAAAATGTATTTCATGGTTCCTAATATGTCTCAAGGAATGCTCATGCCAAATTTCAAGCCTTGCATCACAAGTTTGCTCAGTCAATTGGTCAGATGATTAAAAATCAATTGTATTAGGTAAAAAGTCAATTGTGGTAAACATACAGTCCAACTTCAATATTTTTGGACAATATCAAGATTTTGAAGTCATATTCATCATTTGATTAAGGGTTGATCATAACTCATCAAGGAAACTCTCAATTTATCAAAAGTCAAAGTTACTAAATTAGGGTTTTCTTAAGGAGAAGTCAACTGAACTTTGACCAAGCATAACTTTCACATGCTTCATCAGATTTTTATCAACCAAAGCTCATTTTGAAAGAAATTAAATTATATACAACTTTGTATCTCTAAGATAAAGTCCAAGAAATGCTTCATTTGAGAGATATGGGCCAAAACATTATAGGTCATTTCAAAAGTCAACAAAAAGACACTTTTTGTCAAGGCAACTTACATCAAGATAATGTATTTAAATGCAAAAATGATCAAAATAGAGATTGTAGAGGACATCTTTAGCTTTCCAAAAAGTTCAAGATCACCTTCAAATGATAAAAACTGAGAGATTTGTTATTGGTACAAGTTGGGAAATTCTGAGCAAATGCATGAAACCTAAAGTGACCAAACTTGAATTTTTGGGCTAATGGGCTAGTGTTTCAAGGTCCATGTGTGTTATATACTTCACAGTGAACCTCAGAACTTATTCATACATCCCTTGGGTTTTTATTTTATTTTTATTAATTTAAATTCAAAATTAAATAAGATAAAGTCAAGGATTTTCTTACAAGGTCCAAGCCCACACTCTTTTGACCTAATTCAAGCACTATATATTCTTGTTGTTTCAGACATGAGAGGCCATGAACCATTACAATAAGAATCCATTCCAAAATTCTAAAGTTATAAAAAACTAGGGCAAAGTGAAACCCTATCTTTTAGCCTTCCTCAAGGCCAAATACCTGTCCAATTCCTCTCCAGAAGAACTATAGGGTAAGATGGGATTGCATGTGATGATCCTAAGGGCATAAAGCAAACATACATGCCTCACCGGTTTCTTGATATTTTGCAAATTTGAATTCTTGTTTTCATGTTGTTTTAATGTATACTAACTTCACTAACCTGTTTCTGAGACATAACCACAAAGGGTAGACCTATTACATGACCTATATGACGATCGAACCATACTTGGCCATGTTTGAACTGTTTCAAACTATATGCTTAATATCTCTTTCTACAGGGAGATTTAGCCAAAGATAATGGTTCCATTGAAATCGAGGCCCAAATTAGGGGGTAGGGTACCACTGAGTCATTGATGTTTATTGTTTTGCAGGAATAAGGAAACAAGCTCGCCAGAGAAGACGATCGGAGCTAGGGCTCCGACGCTTCTCAGGTCCAGTGATTTGGGTTTATTATATTTTTAATTGTTTTTATTTATGTTACCGGATGTATAGTCACCCCAGTGGCAAGCGAGCGCGCGTTAAGGCACTTATACAATAAGGCATGGGTTCGATCTCGACTTTTGAAATTTATTTTTTCATATTTTCCTAGTCCTTGCAGGTTGATTACATATTAAATGATGCACGTTTTGCTAACACCAGCACACGCTTGGTGCAGCGGTGAACCTTGTTGGTGGGAAGGCTAAGGGTGTAGGTTCAATATCCACCCCTGAAAGTTTTGTTTGGTTTTTTATTTCTAACTTGTTTTCTTTCCCTTATTTTCTCCCTTTAAACCCTAATTTCACTTAACCACAAATTTTTTTAGAAACCCTAATTAGGTTTTAGCTCTTTTAATTAACCCTTTTTAATCAACTTTTTTTTCTTAAATAAAATTAATTAGTTTTTCTAGGTTCTAATTAACTTTCTTTTAATTAACTTTTTAATTAACCTTTTTTTTGGATTAAAAGTAATTATATTCCTAGGTTTAATTCATAAAAAATTTCAAAAACATGTCTTTTTTCCCCTCTATTTTAATTTTATTAGATAAAATGTATAGGGTTCGCAATTTATAAATAACCTAGATTTCTCGATTTCTTTTTTATTGTTATGTAACTGTTCCTAGATGTAGTAGCTTAGGGTTTCTTTCCTACACTATTTATTATGTATCTACCCCAAAGCGATGTAATAGTTTAGGTTTATATTTTCCGCCTTTACTTTCTGCACCTTTACTGTTTTCTATATTTGCTACTGCTAACTAGGGTTTGTATCGCAAGACTAAAAACAAACGATAGAAAACCCTAATTGCAAAAATAAAATAACTGAATTGAATACATTTGCACACTCGCACCTCTAGGGTAACCTCCCTTGTTGCCTTCAGAATAAAAACAGTCATGTCCCTCGAAAGTGGGGACACTTTAGAAAAGTCCCTAGAATCAAAGATCATAGTCCCTCGATGACCCTTCAATGTTTCCTTTCGATAAATGATCTAGTCTCTTACAAAAATTGCTAAAGCATCCTTGGCAGTTTCCTTCAATGACTGTACGATGACCTTTCGCCTGTCCCTTCATATCCAATGATAGGGCTTCCTACTAACTAATGGTATAGATAACATTATCTAAAGGAGAAGGAAATGTACAAGAACAACCTTGAGTAGGATAGAACTGTTAATCACTTGCTCACAAATTTTTCAAACAAAACATTTTACATAAACACTTTCAAAGATATTTTCAAAACACTTTGTACGCATTCTTGAGGACCGATACAAGAATCGTTACAAATTTCAAATTTCAAAATATTTTTTAAACACACACAAAAAATAAAATTTTCAAAGTGAGATAAGCGATTAAGAGTCTGTAGATAACTACGGATTAAAAGGGTGCTAACACCTTCCCTTTTCGTAACCTACCCCCCAAACTCAAAATCTTCAAGGTCTTTACTGTTCTTTTCACCCTTTCCTTATTGGATAAAAGAAAATTCGGTGGTGACTCTTGCTATCCGCAACATTTATGATAAAACACAAAAACAAGCCAACTCTCCCACCGTATTACACTCTACATAGTGGGGAATCTTTAAGTTAGGAAGTTTTTCCATGAGTTTTTCTTTGAAAATAAATACTTCTTCATGGATAGTTCGACTAAGATTATCTGGTATGTACACAGTTTTGAAGTAGAATTGGAAGGCTTGGATCTCTTATGTGTTTGTCTCTACCTTTCTTGAATCACTTCTGTATGGAAGAAAAAGCATGCGTTAGATATTGGTGCAGAATTGAGACTTCAAAATACTCTTCAACATAGTAGTTTATCCACCAAGTGTCGAATTCTTTGGTACCATAAAAAGATGGTCAGAAAGAAATTGGTGTGAGCTTGGAAATATTAGAAGAGTAATGATTCAAGCGGTCAGTGTATTCACTTTTAGAAAAGTAGATGTTACAGAGACAAAGTTCATTCTTTCGACTAAAGAACGATTTCAACAAGAGTTGGTTAAGACAAAATTATTGAGACACAAGATTGGGTTGGTAACCAAATATTTTCACATGATCTTTAGAAATCCACAACCTAGTCGAGATTAGCTTTGGAATGAGGAAATCCCCTCATATTGCGATAAATTCAACTTCTTGATCAGCATTGGGGGTAGGGAACTCTCGAGTGAACCACTCAGGACCATGGGTTCAATCAACAAAGGGAGCCATTGATGGAGTGAAGACATGGCGTTTGGTGAACATCATCACATATCATGTGAAAGCTTCTTGATAGATTCATCATCATCATTAGGTTTGTCGATCTGGAGTGAAGGTTCAAACATAGCATTCATCCATAACTGAAGTAATCAGTAAGGACCAACATTTAATAAATTGGTTCTAGGTTTTATGGTTTTCAGAGATTTGACAGTTGGCCCTAAAATCTCATAAAGGGAACCTAGTATTAGCTGAACCATGCAGATATCATGACCTTCATGCAGTTGGTTGGAAAAAGTTAGGAACCTTTTCGCCACTTTCAGCGACTTGCATCAGAAGATGTAGCGCAACAACCAAAGTGCTAAGAAAGCGACATGCTCAGCATTAGATGCTTCATCAATATCTTTATTATGGTGGTATTCATGTAATGACCGAAGCTGGCTCGATCAATATTAAAGTTGATGGTATCTTCATTCTTCTCATTGGAATAAAAAATCTCCCTGATTGATTGAAGACCAATGATGGCTGCTATGTTAAAGAGGCTCAATGTTATCATTCTACATGGAAGTTGAAGGGTGTTTGTGGTGCTTTACCAAAAGTATAGAAAAATGAATAACATGTTTTGGCAATAGGCGAGACCTACTTTTGACAATTGAATCAAGTCGTAGATCCCTATATTTTTCTAGGTTTTAGCCTTTTTCTTTTCGACTTTCTCTAGCTAGGAAAGATAACCCTTAGGGTTTTTGAATAATGGGCAAGAGAGAAAAACTCCAAGAGTGTTTCTCATGTAACTTAGATTAATCAGGCTTTTTACTACAATGGAAGATTCATTCTTAGATTCCAGTGCGTCTGTTAGATTTTTTTCCTTAAGTTTTTCGTCTCATCGACGAGTTTGACCTTGGTTGTTTGAGTTGCCAGTTTGGCACTAAGGTTGTCAACACTAGCCATTAGATTTTTCAAGCTAGCAATAGGCTTTATAAGATGATAAGCAGGGAAAAACTCCCTCAGTTTTTCAGCATTTGCCTTTGTTTACCCTAGAATTTGGTAAACAAGTGCTAGTCTTCTAAAATAAAGATATTTTAGTTACTTACAAGATCGACTAGATTGATCTTAGGACGATTTGTTTAGTTTTGGATGATTTATGTCTTTAAAATGTTCAACTTTTAGATTGTAATGGTCAATTGATAAGTAATTGTGAAACAATGTGAAGTAATAACATGAAAGTAAAGAGATTTTGACTTGAAAGTAAAAGAAATTAAAATAACTTTTGTAAAGATAAACTAGAAATTGAATAAAACATGGTGATTCATACATACATTCTTAGAAAACTGTTTTCTCGGTAAATGTTGGTACTTCGAGTGAAATTGAGTATTTGTATAGAATTCGAACACCCTAAAATCCTAACATTAAGGTTCTAATTTATACTTGTTCAACCATAACAATCTTCCATTATGTAATACGGTGGGAGAACTAACTTATTTAGCGTTTTATCACAAATGTTGCAGATAGCAAGAGTCGCCACCGACTTTTCTTTTATCCAATGAGGAAAGGTGAAAAGAATAGGAAATACCTTTGATAGATTTTGAGTTTGAGGGGTTAAGTTATGAAAAGGGAAGGTGTTAGCACCGTTTTCATCCGTAGTTATCTAAGTGCTCTTAATTTCTTAGCTCACTTTAAACTTGCTTTGTGTGTATGTGATTTGAAAATATTTTGAATTCCAATTGTGAGGCGGACTTTGTAATAATTCTCGTATCAGTCCTCAAGAATGTATACAAAGTGTTTTGAAAATATTTGTTTGAAAATGTAGTGTGAGAAAATGTTTTGAGTTGTGAGCAAGCATTTAAGAGTTCTTTACATACTAAATATGGTCTTTCTTGTTATTTTCCTTCTCCTTTGGAGATAGTACTATCCATACCATTAGTTGGTAGGTATCCCTATCTATTTGATATGAAGGGACATGCGTAGGGTCATCGTATGGTCATAAAAAGCAACATGTAAGAATACTTTTAGCAATCCGAAGGGACTATCATCATTTTTCTCGTAGGGTCATCGGAGGGACTAGATCATTTTGTAGGCAACTCGAAAGGTCATAGAGGGATTATGATCTTTAATCAAAAGGGACCATGATGATATTGTTTAACCGAGGGTCTTTGCTAAAGTATTTCCATTTTTGTGAGACGTGACCATGTCTTCCGAAGGAAACTGAGAGAGGTTACCCTAGAGGTGCAAAGTGTACAAAAGTGATTCAGTTCAGTTATATTTATCTTTAAAATGTTTAAGGTTATCTATCGATTTATCTTGCCATACAAGCCTATTTACTACACAATTATATATATATATATATATATATATATATATATATATATATATATATATATATATATATATATATATATATATATATATACAAGGAATAAAATATAAGTGCGGAAAAAATAAAGTGCGGAAGATAAAACCTAACACTATTACATGGTCTCGGGAGATTTACATAATTATTAAAACTTTGCGAGAAATTAAAACTAAGCTATTACAAAAAAAAAATCCGTGCGACCTATACAATTGTTTCTAGGAATTTAAATGCAAAAGATAAATAAAAAAAGTTAGAAATATTTTTTAAAGTCCTAAAAATTCTAGGTGTTAAAAGATATTTTTTTGTATTTTTTTGGTTTGATTTTATATGTTATTAATAAAAAAAAATCTAATGTCTAATTTTAATTAAAAATTAATTAAATTGAAAAAACCTAATTCTAAATTAATTAAATTAATTGATATAAAAAAGACTAAAACCTAATTTTTTTGATTGTATAAGTTTTTATTGATTTTTTTATTATCTTTTGATTTTAATTGTAAATAGGAAATAAATAAATTAATGGAAATATAAGAAAGGAAAAAAGTTAGAAACAAGTGTTAAAAGAAATTGCATGGGGTGGGAATTGTATGGCATCCTTCGTTTAGTCTGAAAGTGCCTGTGAGTAGCGACTCGAAGCTTCACTGTGACTACGCCCTAGCAATGGCAAGTCACGATTCATGCGCTCAACCTTGCATATTTTGGCTCAAACCTGTTCTAATCATCCTGTAGAATATGTTTGGACACACAAAATTAGTTAAGCATGCATAAATTAATAAATTTGAATTTTCAAAACCCTACCCAAACGGTGAGTGTGAGTATGATGATCTTGGGCTTGGAATTGCTTAGTTCTTGATCTGGGCGTGTTCCTGGGAATGTCAGGATGATGGTTCAGTCCTTGGTTTGGAGTGAAAACCACTGAAAAATGGAATTCAAATATGCCTTAATTCTCGACTTTTTGGTGATTTTTTTGAACTAGATTTTGAGGTAGAATTTCATGGTCCTCTTCTTGGTTTGATGTTTGTCTATTTATAAGCCAATTATTCTATGTCAACAAATATGGTATGGAACCATATGTAATTATGGCATGATTTCTTTCCAAAACCAATTAAAAACCTTCCAAAACAAATGAAACTCTTCCCATATTAAGGCAACACAGTTTTGAAAATTTGTATATGTGTTATTGGGCCTCAAATCTGATCCAAAACCAAGCCCACATGCCTTGGTCCATCATTTGTTATTTAATTTAATTTATTTTGTATTTAATTGAATAAAAATCAAAATAAATATAAATAAAAAATAAAAAATAATGGTATGGTATGAATAAGTTTAGGAGTCCTCTATATGGCCATGAACATGTTTAGACCTTAGAAGATAGGTCCACTAGTCCAAAATTTCAAAATTGCTCAATTGAGGTTTCATGCATTTCTAAAAAATTTCTCAACTTGCACCAATCATATCTCACACAATTTTTGTCATATGAAGGTGATCTTGCACTTTTTGGAAATATAAAGATGTCCCCTACAACTCTCATGTTGGTCACCTTTTCATTTGAAGTATTTAACTTGATGTAAATTTCTTTGATAAAAGATGTCTTTTTGTTGACTTTCAAAATAACCTATAATGTTTTGGCTCATATCTCTCAAATGAAGCATTTTTTGGACTTGAGCTTAAAGAGACAAATTTGTAGAGAATTGAATTTCCATCAAAATTGGATTTGGTTGAGAATTTTCTAATGAAGCATGTGAAAGTTATGCTTGGTCAAAGTTCAGTTGACTTCTCCAAAAGAAAACCCTAATTTAGCAATTTTTGACTTTTGATGAATCTTGAGTTTTCTTGATGAATCATGACCAACCCTTGATCAAATGATGAATGTGACCTCAAAATATTGATGTTGACCAAAAATATTAAAGTTTGACTGTATGTTAACCACAATTGACTTTTTGTCCAATACAATTGATTTTCACTCATCTTAGCAATTGACTGAGCAAACTTGTGATGCAAGGCTTGAAACATGTCATGAGGGTACCTTGAAGCATATGAGGAACCATGAAACACACTTGAGGCATTATAAACTCAATTTTCTTTTAGAAACACAAAACCCTAATTGTAGGTCATTGCTTAGGAGAGATGCTTGTATGTTCAAACCCTTGAGTATTCTTAAGCAATTGAGAACCCTAGGAGCATGGGGAGGTATCTTGAATCAATTTACTTCAAAATGGGAGAGAAAATTTTGGGGTACAACAGCTGCCCCTGTTCAATCTTCTTAAACCTGAAGAGTTAGATTGACATGTCTGCCATTCGTGATCTGAAGGTGGAAGAGGATTGAATGCTTTAGTGCCGAGAAATTTGCCCTCACATGTGCACAAAGTGAAACTGTTGGTTGATTAAACTACTTGAATAGGCTTAAAGATACCATTCAGAGAGGTGATAAATTATCGTCGGAGATGGGCTTACAGATGCCATCTAAAGTAACTATTGATTGGAGTATCAGAATGAGTCTACGCCTGACTGTATCCAAAGGATGCTTTTCAGAAGGAAAAATGTAACACCCCAATTCTACCCCAAGCAATTTATGCAAAATAAATCAGAGTTATAAAATTTCATTCATACAAACGAATCGGGACGTCACAAATTCTTCTAACAAATTCATTGCATTCATCATGGATATATAACACTTTTTCAAAACATCGGATGAACCAACAACATAACATCTTTCATAAAATATTCAACAACTACGCAGCGAAATTCTTCAATAACATCTTTAAATAAAACAACAACTTCAAAACATCTCATATTTAGTTAATAAACAAATTAAAGCCCAACAACTAAAAATCAGCAATCCAAAATCAGCAAACGTTCAACCCCTCGAGTGTTACATATCAGAGCAATGACACCGACTCGATCTATTGAAGGTATACAACCTTCACTCTCGATTACCCGCACGTTACCAACATAAAGGGAAACATTCAAACAGAAGAGGTGAGATATCTAACAATATAATAAAGCGCATGATAATTAATATATTAAATTAGATCAATAATATCACCACTTCTCATCTCATAATCAACAACAATTACAGCATATATACTCATTCATCAACATCAAATACAATTCATTATTCAATCATAAAATGCGACTCAAAACTATGCAAATGCATGTGGTACCATTGGAGCAGAACTCCCATCTCAAAAATCTAATCTGCTAATTAATAGAGGCATCAACAAGGCATAACCTTCATCTCAAAATTTGCCAATCCAGGGCATCTCAACGAGCATAAGTTCCATCTCAAAAAAATGCAATGTATGCGACTCAACATGAATGTAATAACACACTCAGTTAACAACACCTCAAAACACATCTCAAAACAACAACATCTCAATCATCAAAACGACAACATTTCAGTCATCTCAAACAACAACATCTCAATCATCAAAACGACAACATTTCAGTCATCTCAAACAACAACATCTCAATCATCTCGGAACAACCTCTCATAAACATCTCAAAGCATCTCAATTACAACATCTCATAAACATCTCAAAATAATTTATTAGACATCATTATTTATCAACATCATTTTACTAATAACTCAGCTGTATATTAATAATACAGTAAGCCATAATGTTATTCTGCAGTTCTACTTCGTTTTTGTCATTAATCCTACTGTCATATTTCTAACAACAACCTCTAACATCTATTATTCATCATTCTGTCCAAAATCCAGCATAACTGTCATCTACGGGAATTAATCCTAAATCCTAAATTAGTTACTGGGATTACACTTCTTAATCATCATTTTAATCATCTAGAATAATATTCATTGCGTTAGCTAATCAACGCTTCGAACGGCATCTTAAACAACATCCTAAAACTCAAGTTACAGCAATTTAAAAACTGATTCTGTCAAAATTATTCAGTATGGGTCGACACAAAACTCCTTGGATCGACACATCCTGCTTCAATTACTCACTATGAGTCGACGTATCCTCCTTATGGATCGACTCATTCTGCTTCAAATTACAGCATGTATCGACACATGCACTCTTCGTGTCGACTCATCCTGAGTCTTATACTTAACATGCATCGACACATCCTCTCTTCGCGTCGACTCATCCTGAGTCTTGCACTCATCATGCATCAACGCAAACCCTGCATGCATCGACTCATCCTGAGTCCAACAACCTCCTTGCATCGACTCATCCAGTTTGAGGTCGACGCATCCTGTGATTTTCTGCATAATTTTCTGCGTTTTCTACTGTATTTTCAATACTGGAATCTAATTACAGCCCTACAAACCTCATCATAACCATACTAAATTATCACCTAACATTAACTTATAATACAACATCGATTACACAGCATCATAACATCATTATTCATCAAGAATTCATCAATATTCACCATACATCATTCAATTCAATAACAAAAACTGCAATCCTCTAATCCCACATATCAAACATCATGAACCAAATTATAAGGCCAGAACCCCACCCTTACCTTGGATCGAAGGTCGCTCTACAATTTCCGGGTTGAATCTTTTTTCTTGCCGTTTCCTTCAAAATTCAGCAGCTTCACGTTCTTCACAAATCCTTATTTTTCCTCTTACTGCTTCTTCCTTCTATTCTAACAATAAATAATAAAATAACTTAATATTATTATATTATTCCTTATTGGGCTCAAACCTACACCCCCTTATTGCTTCCACTTACACCATATAGGCCCACATTAATAATATTAGCTTCTAACGTTATTTTACATAATAATATAATACCTCTAATATATTATTATTTCTCTATTTAATAAAATAAATCTAATTTAATAACACTTATTCAAAAATATTCCCAAAATAATTTAATTAAATAATTAATTAAATTACGGGCGTTACAACTCTCCCCCACTTAGAATATTTTCGTCCTCGAAAATTTACCTCAATCAAACAATTTAGGATAGAAGTCTCGCATCTTGCTTTCCAATTCCCAAGTCATGCTTTCACCAACAGCTCCTAGCCAAACCACTTTAACCAAGGCAATCTCCTTGCCCCGTAGAGTCTTCATTTCACGATCCGCGATCTGTACAGGCATCGTCTCCATCGTAATATTATCCCGTACTTGCACATCGTCCATATGAATCACATGAGATGGATCTGAAATATACTTCCGAAGTTGCGACACATGAAACACATCATGCAAATTCGACATATTAGGCGGTAAAGCCACTCTATAAGCAACATTCCCCACTCTCTCTGAAATCTGATACGGTCCAATAAAATGAGAAGTGAGCTTCTTAGACTTTAATGCTCGTCCAACACTAGTCACAGGTGTAACTCTCAAAAACACATGATCACTAGCTTGAAATTCTAAATCCTTCCTTCGCTTGTCATGATAACTCTTCTGTCTACTTTGTGAAGCTTTCATCTTTTCTCGAATCAACTTCACCTTCTCAATAGTCTCACGAACAAGTTCAGGTCCAAGCACTACACTCACCAGATTCATGCCAACATAACAAAGTTCTACATCTTCGACCATACAACGCTTCAAAAGGTGCCATTCCAATACTAGAATGGTAAATGTTATTATACATGAACTCTATCAACGGAAGATAAGTATCCCACAGACCTCCCGGCTCGAGAACACATGCCCTCAACAAGTCTTCCAACGATTGAATCGTCCGTTCAGTCTGACCATCTGTCTGAGGTTGATACGCTGAACTCAACCTCAACTTAGAACCCAACGCTTCTTGCAAACACTTCCAAAAATAAGAAGTAAATCTTGGATCTCTATCTGACACAATGCACAAAGGAATACCATGCAGCTTCATAATCACACTGACATAAATCCTATCCAACTTCGACACCGGAAAATTGATGTTAATAGGAATAAAATGAGTTGACTTCGTAAGCCTATCAACAATCACCCAAATCCAAACATGTCCTATTGAAGTACTAGGCAACCCCGTCACAAAGTCCATTGAAATGCTATCCCATTTCCATTATGGAATTTCCAACGGTTGCATCAATCCTGCGGCTTTCTGATGTTCAACTTTCAACTTCTGACAAGTCAAACATGCATACACAAATCGAGCCATATCACTATTCATCCCAGGCCACCAAAACAAACCTTTCAAATCTTGATACATCTTTGTAGCTCCTGGATGAATACTCAACTTACTTCTATGACTCTCTTCAAGTATCACTTTCTTCATCTCAGCATCATCAGGAATACAAATCCGGTTACGAAACCTCAACACACCTTGCTCATCTAACTTGAAATCACTATTCTCAGATTGATCGATCCCAACCATCGAATCTACCAGTTTCACATCCAACTTTTGAGCTTTTCTGATACTGTCTAAAAATTCATTATTAATCTTCAGCATACCCAACATAACACTCTGCGGAGTAACCTCACAAACTAAGCTCATATCTCTGAACTGCTCAATCAATTCCAACTCTTTAATCATCATTGCTGACATATGTAAAGTCTTTCGACTCAACGCATCAGCTACCACATTCGCTTTTCCTGGATGATAATTAAAACTGAAAACATAATCCTTTAACAATTCTAACCATCTTCGTTGCCTCATATTCAACTCCTTCTGATCAAACAAATACTTTAAGCTCTTATGGTCATTAAACACTTCAAATCTAGAACCATAAAGATAATGCCTCCAAATCTTCAATACAAAGACAACAACAGCAAGTTCTAAATCATGCGTAGGATAGTTCTTCTTATGAGTCCTTAACTGCCTCAATGCATAAGCAACTACCTTACCATTCTGCATAAGCACACCTTTTAAACACATCTTGAAAGCATCACAATAAACCACAAAAAACTCTCCTGGATTAGGCAACGTCAAAATCGGAGCCGACGTCAACCTCTTCTTCAATTCTGTAAAACTTTCTTCGCACTGGACATCCCAAACAAAAGCTCAACCTTTACAAGTCAACTTAGTCAACGGAAGTGACAACTTCGAAAACCCTTCAATAAACCTCCTATAAAAACCAGCTAATCCCAAGAATCTTCTAATCTCAGTAGCTGACTTTGGAGTTTCCCATTGCAACACAACATCAACCTTTGATGGATCTACAACAATGCCACTACCTGAAATCACATGACCAAGAAAACTAACCTCTTTCAACCAGAATTCACACTTGGACAACTTTGCATACAACTTCTTCTCTTTCAGAATCTGCAATACTACTCTTAAATGTTCAGCATGCTCTTCTTCTGACTTAGAGTAAATCAAAATATCATCAATGAACACCACTATGAACCGATCCAAATAAGTATGAAAGATACGATTCATATATTCCATGAATACTCCCGGCGCATTAGTAACACCGAAAGGCATCACCGAATACTCGTAATGTCCATAACGCATTCTGAAAGCCATCTTCAGAATATCTTCATCCTTCACTTTAATCTGATGGTAACCCGACCTCAAATCAATATTACTAAACACACGAGCATCCACTAATTGGTCCATCAAGTCATCTATTCTTGGAAGCGGATACTTGTTCTTAATCATCACCTTGTTCAACTTTCTATAATCAACACAAAGCCTCATGCTTCCATCTTTCTTCTTCACTAACAACACTGGAGCTCCCCACGGCGATACACTTGGTCTTACAAACCTCTTCTCAAGTAACTCTTCCAATTGCTTCTTTAACTATGACAACTCAGACGCAGACATCCTGTATGGTGCCATAGACACAGGTCTGGTACCAGGTACAATATCAATTGCAAATTCAACTTCCCTCTCTGGCGGTACATCAGGAATCTCATCAGGGAAAACTTCAGGAAATTCACATACCACCGGCAATTCCTCAATTATAGCTTGAGTCTCTACAGATAGCGACGCCATCAACGAAAACATCTGTGCTTCCTCTTGCATCAACTTCCTCAACTATCTAGAAGACAACAAACCATCTTCCTCTTCTTCAGGAGTAGAAAACTTCACCGACTTGTCATAACAATTAATATGAACACAGTTATGCTCTAACCAGTTCATACCAAGAATCATATCCAAACCTCTTAATGGCAAGTAAACCAAATCAACAACAAAGTCTCTGTCGAAGATCGACAAGGGACACTTAGCAGACACAAAAGAAATAATCACTGATCCCTTGGCTGGAGTATCGACGACCATTTCTCCATTCAAAGAAGACAACACAAGACCCAATCTTTCAACACAATCAACAACAATAAAACAATGTGTAGCACCAGTATCAATAATAGTAATTAAAGGAGTACTATTAATGAAACATGTACCTCTAATAAGTCTGTCCTCGGAAGCTGTCTGATCCTCCACCAAAGCAAACACTTTACCACTAGACTGAGCCTTATTCGGTTTCGGACACTGACTACCAATGTGCCCTTCTTCCTTACAATTGAAACAAACCATATTCTTGTGCTTGCACTCAGATACAATATGTCTGTTCTTACCACAACGGTGACATCTCTTCACTTCAGCAGTGCATACATTACTCTTGTGTCCAGGTTTCCCACACTTAAAACAAATCACACCAGCAGGAGCATCTCCCCCACTAGTCCTCTGACCATGAGCAACTCTCTGCTTACCCTTACCAACTGGGGAATCATAAGGTTTACCACGACTCTATGGGTTCTTACCCCTCTTCTCACTAATAATCTTGTAATGTGCATTGTTATCTTCCTCAAAAATCCCACAGCTATCAACCAAATCAGCAAAGACACGGATCTTCTGGTATCCAACTGCCTTCTTAATTTCTGAGCACAACCCATTCTTAAACTTAATACACTTTGAAAATTCAACATTTTCCTCAGTGTAATGCGGAAAAACTTGGCCAACTCAGCAAACTTGGCAGCATACTCAACAACTGACAGATTCCCTTACTTCAGCTCAAGGAACTCGATCTCCTTCTTACCACGGACATCTTCAGGAAAATACTTTCTCAAAAACTCTATACAGAATACAGCCCAAGTGATATTCTTACCTGCAACTTCCAATTTCTGGCAAGTCTCTAGTCACCAGTCATCAGCCTCGACTGCTAGCATATGAGTCCCATAACGAACCTTCTGCGCTGGAGTGCAGTCCATCACGCGAAAGATCCTCTCAATCTCTTTCAACCATTCCAATGCTCCGTAAGGATCATATTTTCCCTTGAACGTAGGTGGATTCTCTCTCTGGAAAGTCGCCAAGCTACGAGATCCAACATTCCCGTCAGCATTCGGCTGATTTTCCATCGCATGAGCCATTGCTTGCAGAGCAGCAGCAAGAGCAACATCATTCCTTCCAGCCATCTCAACTTCTCACTACAACATAAACAACTGTTAGAACTCAAAATAACAATACTCGATTGTTAGACAACTAAGACTCAACGACAAGGTCGGACCAACCTTTTGCTCTGATACCAACTTTGTAACACCCCAATTCTACCCCAAGCAATTTATGCAAAATAAAGCAGAGTTATAAAATTTCATTCATACAAACAAATCGGGACGTCACAAATTCTTCTAACAAATTCATTGCATTCATCAAGGATATATAACACTTTTTCAAAACATCAGATGAACCAACAACATAACATCTTTCATAAAATATTCAATAACTACGCATCAGAATTCTTCAATAACATCTTTAAATAAAACAACAACTTCGAAACATCTCATATTTAGTTAATAAACAAATTAAAGTCCAACAACTAAAAATCAGCAATCAAAAATCAACAAACGTTCATCCCCCCGAGTGTTACATATCAGAGCAATGACACCGACTCGATCTATTGAAGGTATACATCCTTCACTCTCGATTACCCGCACATTACCAACATAAAGGGCAACATTCAAACAGAAGGGGTGAGATATCTAACAATATAATAAAGCGCATGATAATTAATATATTAAATTAGATCAATAATATCACCACTTCTCATCTCATAATCAACAACAATTACAACATATATACTCATTCATCAACATCAAATACACTTCAATATTCAATCATAAAATGCGACTCAAAACTATGCAAATGCATGTGGTACCATTGGAGCAGAACTCCCATCTCAAAAATCTAATATGCCAATTAATAGAGGCATCAACAAGGCATAACCTTCATCTTAAAATTTGCCAATCCAGGGTATCTCAACGAGCATAAGCTCCATCTCAAAAAAATGCAATGTATGCGACTCAACATGAATGTAATAACACACTCAGTTAACAACACCTCAAAACACATCTCAAAACAACAACATCTCAATCATCAAAACGAAAACATTTCAGTCATCTCAAACAACAACATCTCAATCATCAAAACGACAACATTTCAGTCATCTCAAACAACAACATCTCAATCATCTCGGAACAACCTCTCATAAACATCTCAAAACATCTCAATTACAACATCTCATAAACATCTCAAAATAATTTATTAGACATCATTATTTATCAACATCATTTGTTCATCATAAATTATCTAACACCACTTTAATAACCACATCTTACTAATAACTCAGCTGTATATTAATAATACAGTAAGCCATATTGTTATTCTGCAGTTCTACTTTGTTTTTGTCATTAATCCTACTGTCATATTTCTAACAACAGCCTCTAACAACTCATATTCATCATTCTGTCCAAAATCCAGCATAACTGTCATCTACGGGAATTAATCCTAAATCCTAAATTAGTTACCGGGATTACACTTCTTAATCATCATTTTAATCATCTAGAATAATATTCATTGCGTTACCTAATCAACGCTTCGAACGACATCTCAAACAGCATCCTAAAACTCAAGTTACAGCAATTTAAAAACTGATTCTGTCAAAATTATTCAGTATGGATCGACACAAAACTCCTTGGATCGACACATCCTGCTTCAATTACTCACTATGAGTCAACGCATCCTCCTTATGGATTGACTCATTCTGCTTCAAATCACAGCATGTATCGACACATGCACTCTTCGTGTCGACTCATCCTGAGTCTTATACTTAACATGCATCGACACATCCTCTTTTCGCGTCGACTCATCCTGAGTCTTGCACTCATCATGCATCGACGCAAACCCTGCATGCATCGACTCATCCTGAGTCCAACAACCTCCTTGCATCGACTCATCCAGTTTGAGGTCGACGCATCCTGTGATTTTCTGCATAATTTTCTGCGTTTTCTAATGTATTTTCACTACTGGAATCTAATTACAACCCTACAAACCTCATAATCACCATACTAAAATATCACCTAACATTAACTTATAATACAACATCGATTACACAACATCATAACATCATTATTCATCAAGAATTCATCAATATTCACCATACATCATTCAATTTAATAACAAAAACAGCAATCCTCTAATCCCACATATCAAACATCATGAGCCCAATTATAAAGCCAGAACCCCACCTTTACCTTGGATCGAAGGTCGCTCTACAATTTCGGGTTGAATCTTTGTTCTTGCCGTTTCCTTCAAAATTCAGCAGCTTCACGTTCTTCACAAATCCTTATTTTTCCTCTTACTGCTTCTTCCTTCTATTCTAACAACAAATAATAAAATAACTTAATATTATTATATTATTCCTTATTGGGCTCAAACCTACACCCTCTTATTGCTTCCACTCACACCATATAGGCCCACATTAATAATATTAGCTTCTAACATTATTTCACATAATAATATAATACCTTTAATATATTATTATTTCTCCATTTAATAAAATAAATCCAATTTAATAACACTTCTTCACAAATATTCCCAAAATAATTTAATTAAATAATTAATTAAATTACGGGCGTTACAACTCTCCCCCACTTAGAATATTTTCGTCCTCGAAAATTTACCTCAATCAAACAATTCAGGATAGAAGTCTCGCATCTTGCTCTCCAATTCCCAAGTCATGCTTTCACCAGCAGCTCCTAGCCAAACCACTTTAACCAAGGCAATCTCCTTGCCCCGCAGAGTCTTCATTTCACTATCCGCGATCCATACAGGCATCGTCTCCATCGTAAGATTATCCCGTACTTGCACATCGTCCATATGAATCACATGAGATGGATCTGAAATATACTTCCGAAGTTTCGACACATGAAACACATCATGTAAATTCGACAGATTAGGTGGTAAAGCCACTCTATAAGCAAAATTCCCCACTCTCTCTGAAATCTGATACGGTCCAATAAAACGAGAAGTGAGCTTCTTAGACTTCAATGCTCGTCCAACACTAGTCACATGTGTAACTCTCAAAAACACATGATCACCAGCTTGAAATTCTAAATCCTTCCTTCGCTTGTCATGATAACTCTTTTGTCTACTTTGTGAAGCTTTCATCTTTTCTCGAATCAACTTCACCTTCTCAATAGTCTCACGAACAAGTTCAGGTCCAAGTACTACACTTTCACCAGATTCATGCCAACATAACGGAGTTCTACATCTTCGACCATACAACGCTTCAAAAGGTGCCATTCCAATACTAGAATGGTAAATGTTATTATACATGAACTCTATCAACGGAAGATAAGTATCCCACGAACCTCCCTGCTCGAGAACACATGCCCTCAACAAGTCTTCCAACGATTGAATCGTCCGTTCAGTCTGACCATCTGTCTGAGGATGATACGCTGAACTCAACCTCAACTTAGAACCCAACGCTTCTTGCAAACTCTTCCAAAAATCAGAAGTAAATCTTGGATCTCTATCTGACACAATGCACAAAGGAATACCATGCAGCTTCACAATCACACTGACATAAATCTCAGCCAACTTCGACACTGGAAAAATGATGTTAATAGGAATAAAATGAGCTGACTTCGTAAGCCTATCAACAATCACCCAAATTGAATCATGTCCTCTTGAAGTACTAGGCAACCCCGTCACAAAGTCCATTGAAATGCTATCCCATTTCCATTCTGGAACTTCCAACGGTTGCATCAATCTTGCAGGCTTCTGATGTTCAACTTTCGACTTCTGACAAGTCAAACATGCATACACAAACCGAGCCACATCACTCTTCATCCCAGGCCACCAAAACAAACCTTTCAAATCTTGATACTTCTTTGTAGCTCCTGGATGAATACTCAACTTACTTCTATGACTCTCTTCAAGTATCACTTTCTTCATCTCAGCATCATCAGGAATACAAATCCGGTTACGAAACCTCAACACACCTTGCTCATCTAACTTGAAATCACTATTCTCATATTGATCGATCCCAACCATCGAATCTACCAGTTTCACATCCAACTTCTGAGCTTCTCTGATACTGTCTAAAAATTCATTATTAATCTTCAGCATACCCAACATAACACTCTGCGGAGTTGCCTCGCAAACTAAGATCATATCTCTGAACTGCTCAATCAATTCCTACTCTTTAATCATCATTGCTGACATATGTAAAGTCTTTCGAATCAACGCATAAACTACCACATTCGCTTTTCCTGGATGATAATTCAAACTGAAATCATAATCCTTTAACAATTCTAACCATCTTCGTTGCCTCATATTCAACTCCTTCTGATCAAACAAATACTTTAAGCTCTTATGGTCATTAAACACTTCAAATCTAGAACCATAAAGATAATGCCTCCAAATCTTCAATACAAAGACAACAGCAGCAAGTTCTAAATCATGCGTAGGATAGTTCTTCTCATGAGTCCTTAACTGCCTCAACGCATAAGCAACTACCTTACCATTCTGCATAAGCACACCTCCTAAACACATCTTGGAAGCATCACAATAAACCACAAAAAACTCTCCTGGATTAAGCAACGTCAAAATCGGAGCCGACGTCAACCTCTTCTTCAATTCTGTAAAACTTTCTTCGCACTGGACATCCCAAACAAAAGCTTAACCTTTACAAGTCAACTTAGTCAACGGAAGTGACAACTTCGAAAACCCTTCAATAAACCTCCTATAATAACCAGCTAATCCCAAGAAGCTTCTAATCTCAATAGCTGACTTGGGAGTTTCCCATTGCAACACATCATCAACCTTTGATGGATCTACAACAATGCCACTACCTGAAATCACATGTCCAAGAAAACTAACCTCTTTCAACCAGAATTCACACTTGGACAGCTTTGCATACAACTTCTTCTCTTTCAGAATCTGCAATACTACTCTTAAATGTTCAGCATGCTCTTCTTATGACTTAGAGTAAATAAAAATATCATCAATGAACACCACTACGAACCGATCCAAATAAGTATGAAAGATACGATTCATATATTCCATGAATACTCCCGTTGCATTAGTAACACCGAAAGGCATCACCGAATACTCGTAATGTCTATAACGCATTCTGAAATCCGTCTTCTGAATATCTTCATCCTTCACTTTAATCTGATGGTAACCCGACCTCAAATCAATATTACTAAACACACGATCATCCACTAATTGGTCCACCAAGTCATCTATTCTTGGAAGCTGATACTTGTTCTTAATCTTCACCTTGTTCAACTTTCTATAATCAATACAAATCCTCATGCTTCCATCTTTCTTCTTCACTAACAACACTGGAGCTCCCCACGGCGATACACTTGGTCTTACAAACCTCTTCTCAAGTAACTCTTCCAATTGCTTCTTTAACTATGACAACTCAGACGCAGACATCCTGTATGGTGCCATAGACACAGGTCTGGTACCAGGTACAATATCAATTGCAAATTCAACTTCCCTCTCTGGCGGTACATCAGGAATCTCATCAGGGAAAACTTCAGGAAATTCACATACCACCGGCAATTCCTCAATTATAGGTTGAGTCTCTACAGATAGCGACGCCATCAACGAAAACATCTGTGCTTCCTCTTACATCAACTTCCTCAACTATCTAGCAGACAACAAACCATCTTCCTCTTCTTCAGGAGTAGAAAACTTCACCGACTTGTCATAACAATTAATATGAACACAGTTATGCTCTAACCAGTTCATACCAAGAATCATATCCAAACCTCTTAATGGCAAGTAAACCAAATCAACAACAAAGTCTCTGTCGAAGATCGACAAGGGACACTTAGCAGACACAAAAGAAATAATCACTGATCCCTTGGCTGGAGTATCGACGACCATTTCTCCATTCAAAGAAGACAACACAAGACCCAATATTTCAACACAATCAACAACAATAAAACAATGTGTAGCACCAGTATCAATAATAGTAATTAAAGGAGTACTATTAATGAAACATGTACCTCTAATAAGTCTGTCCTCGGAAGCTGTCTGATCCTCCACCAAAGCAAACACTTTACCACTAGACTGAGCCTTATTCGGTTTCAGACACTGACTACCAATGTTCCCTTCTTCCTTACAATTAAAACAAACCATATTCTTGTGCTTGCACTCAGATACAATATGTCTGTTCTTACCACAACGGTGACATCTCTTCACTTCAGCAGTGCATACATTACTCTTGTGTCCAGGTTTCCCACACTTAAAACAAATCACACCAGCAGGAGCATCTCCCCCACTAGTCCTCTGACCATGAGCAACTCTCTGCTTACCCTTACCAACTGGGGAATCATAAGGTTTACCACGACTCTATGGGTGCTTACCCCTCTTCTCACTAATAATCTTGTAATGTGCGTTATTATCTTCCTCAAAAATCCCACAGCTATCAACTAAATCAGCAAAGACACGAATCTTCTGGTATCCAACTGCCTTCTTAATTTCCGGGCGCAACCCATTCTCAAACTTAATACACTTTGAAAATTCAGCATTTTCCTCAGTGTAACACGGAAAAACTTGGCCAACTCAGCAAACTTGGTAGCATACTCAACAACTGACAGATTCCCTTGCTTCAGCTCAAGGAACTCGATCTCCTTCTTACCACAGACATCTTCAGGAAAATACTTTCTCAAAAACTCCCCACGGAATACAGCCCAAGTGACATTCTTAGCTGCAGCTTCCAATTTCTGGCAAGTCTCTAGCCACCAGTCATCAGCCTCGACTACTAGCATATGAGTCCCATAACGAACCTTCTGCGCTGGAGTGCAGTCCATCACGCGAAAGATCCTCTCAATCTCTTTCAACCATTCCAATGCTCCGTAAGGATCATATTTTCCCTTGACCGTAGGTGGATTCTCTCTCTGGAAAGTCGCCAAGCTACGAGATCCAGCATTCCCGTCAGTATTCGGCTGATTTTCCATCGCATGAGCCATTGCTTGCAGAGCAGCAGCAAGAGCAGCATCATTCCTTCCAGCCATCTCAACTTATCACTACAACATAAACAATTGTTAGAACTCAAAATAACAATACTCGATTGTTAGATAACTAAGACTCAACGACAAGGTCGGACCAACCTTTTGCTCTGATACCAACTTTGTAACACCCCAATTCTACCCCAAGCAATTTATGCAAAATAAATCAGAGTTATAAAATTTCATTCATACAAACAAATCGGGACGTCACAAATTCTTCTAACAAATTCATTGCATTCATCATGGATATATAACACTTTTTCAAAACATCAGATGAACCAACAACATAACATCTTTCATAAAATATTCAACAACTACGCATCGGAATTCTTCAATAACATCTTTAAATAAAACAGCAACTTTGAAACATCTCATATTTAGTTAATAAACAAATTAAAGTCCAACAACTAAAAATCAGCAATCAAAAATCAGCAAACGTTCATCCCCCCGAGTGTTACATATTAGAGCAATGACACCGACTCGATCTATTGAAGGTATACAGCCTTCACTCTCGATTACCCGCACGTTACCAACATAAGAGGCAACATTCAAACATAAGGGGTGAGATATCTAACAATATAATAAAGCGCATGATAATTAATATATTAAATTAGATCAATAATATCACCAATTCTCATCTCATAATCAACAACAATTACAACATATATACTCATTCATCAACATCAAATACACTTCATTATTCAATCATAAAATGTGACTCAAAATTATGCAAATGCTTGTGGTACCATTGGAGCGGAACTCCCATCTCAAAAATCTAATCTGCCAATTAATAGAGGCATCAACAATGCATAACCTTCATCTCAAAATTTGCCAATCCAGGGCATCTCAACGAGCATAAGCACCATCTCAAAAAAATGCATTGTATGCGACTCAACATGAATGTAATAACACACTCAGTTAACAACACCTCAAAACACATCTCAAAACAACAACATCTCAATCATCAAAACGACAACATTTCAGTCATCTCAAACAACAACATCTCAATCATCAAAACGACAACATTTCAGTCATCTCAAACAACAACATCTCAATCATCTCGGAACAACCTCTCATAAACATCTCAAAACATCTCAGTTACAGCATCTCATAAACATCTCAAAATAATTTATTAGACATCATTATTTATCAACATCATTTGTTCATCATAAATTATCAAGCACCACTTTAATAACCACATCTTACTAATAACTCAGCTGTATATTAATAATACAGTAAGCCATACTGTTATTCTGCAGTTCTACTTTGTTTTTGTCATGAATCCTACTGTCATATTTCTAACAACAGCCTCTAACATCTCATATTCATCATTCTGTCCAAAATCCATCATAACTTTCATCTACGGGAATTAATCCTAAATCCTAAATTAGTTACTGGGATTACACTTCTTAATCATCATTTTAATCATCTAGAATAATATTCATTGCGTTAGCTAATCAACGCTTTGAACGACATCTCAAACAGCATCCTAAAACTCAAGTTACAGCAATTTAAAAACTGATTCTGTCAAAATTATTCAATATGGGTCGACACAAAACTCCTTGGATCGACATATCCTGCTTCAATTACTCACTATGAGTCGACGCATCGTCCTTATGGATCGACTCATTCTGCTTCAAATCACACCATGTATCGACACATGCACTCTTTGTGTCGACTCATCCTGAGTCTTATACTTAACATGCATCGACACATCCTCTCTTCGCGTCGAATCATCCTGAGTCTTGCACTCATCATGCATCGACGCAAACCTTGCATGCATCGACTCATCCTGAGTCCAACAACCTCCTTGCATCGACTCATCTAGTTTGAGGTCGATGCATCCTGTGATTTTCTGCATAATTTTCTGCGTTTTCTACTGTATTTTCACTACTGGAATCTAATTACAGCCCTACAAACCTCATCATAACCATACTAAATTATCACCTAACATTAACTTATAATACAACATCGATTACACAACATCATAACATCATTATTCATCAAGAATTCATCAATATTCACCATACATCATTCAATTTAATAACAAAAACAGCAATCCTCTAATCCCACATATCAAACATCATGAGCCCAATTATAAAGCCAGAACCCCACCTTTACCTTGGATCGAAGGTCGCTCTACAATTTCGGGTTGAATCTTTGTTCTTGCCGTTTCCTTCAAAATTCAGCAGCTTCACGTTCTTCACAAATCCTTATTTTTCCTCTTACTGCTTCTTCCTTCTATTCTAACAACAAATAATAAAATAACTTAATATTATTATATTATTCCTTATTGGGCTCAAACCTACACCCTCTTATTGCTTCCACTCACACCATATAGGCCCACATTAATAATATTAGCTTCTAACATTATTTCACATAATAATATAATACCTTTAATATATTATTATTTCTCCATTTAATAAAATAAATCCAATTTAATAACACTTCTTCACAAATATTCCCAAAATAATTTAATTAAATAATTAATTAAATTACGGGCGTTACAACTCTCCCCCACTTAGAATATTTTCGTCCTCGAAAATTTACCTCAATCAAACAATTCAGGATAGAAGTCTCGCATCTTGCTCTCCAATTCCCAAGTCATGCTTTCACCAGCAGCTCCTAGCCAAACCACTTTAACCAAGGCAATCTCCTTGCCCCGCAGAGTCTTCATTTCACTATCCGCGATCCATACAGGCATCGTCTCCATCGTAAGATTATCCCGTACTTGCACATCGTCCATATGAATCACATGAGATGGATCTGAAATATACTTCCGAAGTTGCGACACATGAACCACATCATGCAAATTCGACAGATTAGGCGGTAAAGCCACTCTATAAGCAACATTCCCCACTCTCTCTGAAATCTGATACGGTCCAATAAAACGAGAAGTGAGCTTCTTAGACTTCAATGCTCGTCCAACACTAGTCACAGGTGTAACTCTCAAAAACACATGATCACCAGCTTGAAATTCTAAATCCTTCCTTCGCTTGTCATGATAACTCTTCTGTATACTTTGTGAAGCTTTCATCTTTTCTCGAATCAACTTCACCTTCTCAATAGTCTCACGAACAAGTTCAGGTGCAAGCACTACACTTTCACCAGATTCACGCCAACATAACGGAGTTCTACATCTTCGACCATACAACGCTTCAAAAGGTGCCATTCCAATACTAGAATGGTAAATGTTATTATACATGAACTCTATCAACGGAAGATAAGTATCCCACGGACCTCCCTGCTCGAGAACACATACCCTCAACAAGTCTTCCAACGATTGAATCATCCGTTCAGTCTGACCATCTGTCTGAGGATGATGCGCTGAACTCAACCTCAACTTAGAACCCAACGCTTCTTGCAAACTCTTCCAAAAATCAGAAGTAAATCTTAGATCTCTATCTGACACAATGCACAAAGGAATACCATGCAGCTTCACAATCACACTGACATAAATCTGAACCAACTTCGACACTGGAAAACTGATGTTAATAGGAATAAAATGAGCTGACTTCGTAAGCCTATCAACAATCACCCAAATTAAATCATGTCCTCTTGAAGTACTAGGCAACCCTGTCACAAAGTCCATTGAAATGCTATCCCATTTCCATTCTGGAACTTCCAACGGTTGCATCAATCCTGCAGGCTTCTGATGTTCAACTTTCGACTCCTGACAAGTCAAACATGCATACACAAACCGAGCCACATCACTCTTCATCCCAGGACACCAAAACAAACCTTTCAAATCTTGATACATCTTTGTAGCTCCTGGATGAATACTCAACTTACTTCTATGACTCTCTTCAAGTATCACTTTCTTCATCTCAGCATCATCAGGAATACAAATCCGGTTACGAAACCTCAACACACCTTGCTCATCTAACTTGAAATCACTATTCTCAGATTGATCGATCCCAAACATCGAATCTAATAGTTTGACATCCAACTTCTGAGCTTCTCTGATACTGTCTAAAAATTCATTATTAATCTTCAGCATACCCAACATAACACTCTGCGGAGTAACCTCGCAAACTAAGCTCATATCTCTGAACTGCTCAATCAATTCCAACTCTTTAATCATCATTGCTGACATATGTAAAGTCTTTCGACTCAACGCATCAACTACCACATTCTCTTTTACTGGATGATAATTCAAACTGAAATCATAATCCTTTAACAATTCTAACCATCTTCGTTGCCTCATATTCAACTCCTTCTGATCAAACAAATACTTTAAGCTCTTATGGTCATTAAACACTTCAAATCTAGAACCATAAAGATAATGCCTCCAAATCTTCAATACAAAGACAACAACAACAAGTTCTAAATCATGCGTAGGATAGTTCTTCTCATGAGTCCTTAACTGCCTCAACGCATAAGCAACTACCTTACCATTCTGCATAAGCACACCTCCTAAACACATCTTGGAAGCATCACAATAAACCACAAAAAACTCTCCTGGATTAGGCAACGTCAAAATCGGAGCCGACGTCAACCTCTTCTTCAATTCTGTAAAACTTTCTTCGCACTGGACATCCTAAACAAAAGCTCAACCTTTACAAGTCAACTTAGTCAACGGAAGTGACAACTTTGAAAACCCTTCAATAAACCTCCTATAATAACTAGCTAATCCTAAGAAGCTTCTAATCTCAGTAGCTGACTTTGGAGTTTCCCATTGCAACACAACATCAACCTTTGATGGATCTACAATAATGCCACTACCTGAAATCACATGACCAAGAAAACTAACCTCTTTCAACCAGAATTCACACTTGGACAGCTTTGCATACAACTTCTTCTCTTTCAGAATCTGCAATACTACTCTTAAATGTTCAACATGCTCTTCTTCTGACTTAGAGTAAATCAAAATATCATCAATGAACACCACTACAAACCGATCCAAATAAGTATGAAAGATACAATTCATATATTCCATGAATACTCCCGGCGCATTAGTAACACCGAAAGGCATCACCGAATACTCGTAATGTCCATAACGCATTCTGAAAGCCGTCTTCTGAATATCTTCATCCTTCACTTTAATCTGATGGTAACCCGACCTTAAATCAATATTACTAAACACACGAGCATCCACTAATTGGTCCATCAAGTCATCTATTCTTGGAAGCGGATACTTGTTCTTAATTGTCACCTTGTTCAACTTTCTATAATCAACACAAAGCCTCATGCTTCCATCTTTCTTCTTCACTAACAACACTGGAGCTCCCCACAATGATACACTTGGTCTTACAAACCTCTTCTCAAGTAACTCTTCCAATTGCTTCTTTAACTCTGACAACTCAGACGCAGACATCCTGTATGGTGCCATAGACACAGGTCTGGTACCAGGTACAAGATCAATTGCAAATTCAACTTCCCTCTCTGGCGGTACATCAGGAATCTCATCAGGGAAAACTTCAGGAAATTCACATACCACCGGAAATTCCTCAATTATAGCTTGAGTTTCTACAGATAGCGACGCCATCAACGAAAACATCTTTAGGAATTCATACCGCCTGGTCATATAGATAGTTGCACTGTCTTGTTTCGGGAATTAATCTGCGACCTGTTTTTTTGTTGGGAAACCCGTCCTGTTTCTGGAATTCATACTGCTTAGTCATATAGATAGTTACCCCGTCCTGTTTTGGGAATTAATCATCGACTTGTTTTTTGGTTGGTAAACATGTATTGTTTCGGGAATTCATATCGCCTGGTCATATAGATAGTTTCCCCGTCCTATTTCGGGAATTAATCTGCGACCTATTTTTTGTTGGTAAACTCGTCCTATTTCGGGAATTCATATCGCCTGGTCATATAAATGGTTTCCCCGTCCTATTTCAGGAATTAATGTGCGACCTGTTTGAAAATTGATGATGATATTCGTCTGTTTGCAAACTTTACCTGAAAATACAAAATTAGCTTTATTTAATGTCATGATGTAAATAATGCATTGCATAATGATGCTCTCAAAATTAATGAGAATTTCATATGCGTTTCGGTATGCATATGGTATGATGTATGGATGCAATATGTCGTTGAAGTGTATCGGTAGCTCCTTGTAATAATGTCTAGCTGGGGAAAATAAATCCTAGACTATTGTTGGAGATGTAGGAAGTGATTTTTCAATTTCTGCTGGGAATAATTTTGCTGGGGATTCCTACTTTTTGTTTGAGGATACTCCACTGAGGATATTTGACTTCTGCTTGAGGATAGAGGCATTCAATGAGAGTCGGTCGTTCACCATTCTTTTTGATGAAGGATTTGATTCTTACGTACCCTGACTGGGGATAAAAGATATGTATATTCCTCCGATGTGCTATCTGTCTAGGTTTCAGATACCGTAGCAACTCTTCCGAGGATAGCAACTTTGATTATACCCTGTCGGAGAAGAGAATTTTGTTAGTAATTAACAACGTTGGAGTAATAATGACATTGGGGAATTATATTCCTGTAAATTGTGTCGAGGAAATAAATTCTGGTGGGGATTGTAATTTTATAGGCTTCTCTAAGAAAGTCCCTATTATATGTTGGGGAAATGATCAAACTTCCTTATCCGCTAGGGGACCTATTGGGGATGATGATCAGGTCAAGCTATCCATTAAGGATATGGAGGTGAATTGCTGGAAGATGCCCCAATTTCTTCTTGAGGGCATATTAGACTTGCTTGGAAATATATCTCTGTTGGGGATGAGCTTGCGAAGATAGCTCTGTAGAGATAGTTTCATGGAGATTGCTCTGTGGGGATTTATGAATGACTTGAACATTATCCTAACTTCTAGAGTCTTTAGTAAATGCTGATCAGGGTGATAAACAAGTGATGAGATAATGGGACATAGTCATACGCTTTAATCCCTAACTTTTTCATGGACTGTCTTTTTCAGATTTTCTGTCCATCGGGATACCCTTTTTTGCCCAAGCCTTCTTCTCAGGTTTTCGACTTGCCGGGTGTACAATTTTATTTATATGTCCCTAATTTTTTCCCGAACCCTTTTAGTTCATAGGGATGCCTTTATTTTTGCCTAGTCCAATCAACCTAACGGGTCTCTTTTTCATGCGTAGTATTTTTGACTATGTCCGTGTTCACAGGGCGTAGGGAATTTTCACTGTCCATGGTAGTAAGTGTTGTAGCACTGCCAGAAAATATTTTCTTGATCATACGTGGCCCTTTGTATGCGAGAATCCATTTTCCCATGGGATTAGTCTGGTGTACCCGATGTTTGAAGTTATTGATCAACCATTGATTACCAAGTTTCTGATAGTCTTGACCTTCCTTAGTATTTTTCTAAGAACTGTCACGGCAGAATGACACCATCTAATACTGCTGACATAGACAAGAAATTTGGTGATACCAAAGATTTAATTTTCATAGTGGCTTTTGCTGAAACTCATGATCAATATAACATGCCCCAAGTGATTCAGATGGAGATCTTCCCCTGGCTATTCAACACTTTTGATAGATTCTTTGAATCTTGTCTTGACTGCCACATATGAGTTGGACAATAACATGTCATGCCCCTTGATTTATAACCAATTGTGTCCATTAAAGGCCTCTTACTGGAAGTGTCTTTCTCTTTGACCCATCCTTTAAAGTAATTATGTCCATTGGGAGGATTTTCATTCATTGAATATTCGTCATGCGAATTTCTTTGCTGTCAAACACTTAGTCATATGCAAACAAATGGTATTAAAATGCAAAGCTTATGTTTGTCTTGAAGTTTAAAAAATGAATTTTTTAGTAACACAAAATTTGTAAGAATGTGACATCAACTCAGGATTTATAGTAAGTCTTACAGGAGTCAGGATACCTTTTTTATAATAGTATGTTTTCAAACTAACCCATGCTTCAGTTAGGACTTTAAAGGGTTATAACGTGGCCTGGTTCACGGTTTAAGAAACAAAGGATAAAGGTTCAAAGTTTATTTGTACCCAACCTGTTCTCCATGACATCCTTCAGTCCTATACTCAGTTAATTATGCATTTAGGTTCCACTAGAGTTTGGAATTATAACACTGATACTTGGTGATGGTTCAAAAACCGAAAGTTTATTTGAGAAGGCAATCATTTTTCTTGTAACATCTTTCTTTTGTTGAGGATTTGTAGAGACCTCTTTTTGACTTTATTATCCCTAACTTTTTCCTGATCTGTTTTGTTTGAGATTACAGTCAGCAGGATGCCCTAGTTTTTTTCCCTAAGTCTCCTTCATAGGTTTCAACTTAGTGGGCTTTTCTTTTGAAAGATAATGACTGTCTGACTTAATGATTACGGGGAACCATCACCGAATTTTTATTTGGAAGGATATCTTCGATACTACCTGCTGTGTACGAAGGAAAAGTTCACGATTGAATGCATAATTGAATTAACTGAGAAACTACCTTGCCCCAGGTTACGATTAAGGGTTTCAATTTGCGTGAAAAAGGAAACTCCTACTTCTTAGGCTCAAAGGGTTTACTAGGGATTAACTTCCTTATATCTGCACTGTTTAGGAATTGAAGCAACGCCTGTACATCATCAGCAAGGTATGTTCAAAAGCATACTGTATGAGATTATGGTATCGTTTTCGTCATCCTCCCTCTAAAGGCTTATAACTTTTAATGAGAGTTGAATATCACAAAAAGGAAGTAAAAAGCACAGTTTAAATGTAGTTAAAATGAATGGATTAATTCAAGAAAAAAATATGCAATGCATTAATGGAAAAAAAGTTTGACATAAAGATAAGTGTTTGAACAAACAAAAGAAATTACAACTGAAAATTCAAATGAAATGGACACTCTCAATTTTAGTCATGATTTGGCATGGGAGCAGTAATCACATTAGGAGTCTCAGGAGGGTCAAACTCAATCTCCTTAGCATCAGTCATATCTTGAATCTTGTTCTTCAACGCCCAACAACCATTCGTATCGTGTCCAGAACTATTAGAGTGGTATGCACACCTTGCATTGGGATGATAGCTAGGAGTGGAAGTATTGGGATTCCGAGCAGGATCCTTCAATGTAATTAAGTCTGCCTTCAACGTGTGTTGTAACGCTTGAGCCAGTGACATGTTGATTTTGGTAAATTGTCTTTTGGGTGTATCCTGCTTACACTGATTACCCTATTGTCGTTATTGCACTGGTGCATGATTAGAGATAAGTACTGCCACACATATTGGTTATGGTCTCTCTTATTATGACCCTTCTAGCTGTACACAACATTGGACTCTTTCTTCATGTTGTATGACTTCTTATGAGTATCGGAAGAGGTAGGCACCTGGATTTTACCACTTTTGATTCCATTCTCAACATGTTTCCATGTTAATATCAATTCAGTGAAACCAGATGAAGAATTTCCAAGTAGGTGATTATAGAAAGGACCTACCAGCATGCTCATGAACATGTAAACCAATTCCTTGTCAGCTAAAGGAGGTTGAAACCTTCCTGCGAGATCTCTCCATTTTTGGGCATACTCTTTGAAGCCTTCATTAGAGTCCATGGTCATACTCTGTAGTTGCATACGGGTTGGTGCAAGATCAACGTTATACCAGTATTGCTTATAGAAAGCAGCAACCCAATCTTCCTAGGTATGGATATTGGTACCTTCTAGTTGATAGAACCATTCCAACTGTGTTCCAGACAGGCTCTCTTGAAAGAAATGCACCCACAACTTCCTGTCAGCAGTGTGTGGTTGAATCTTCCGGACATATGACCTCAAATGAAGCTTTGGGCAAGAAACACTGTCATATTTTGCAAAAGTGGCGACTTTGAACTTATGAGGAATGACAACTCCTGAGACTAAGCCCAAATCCTTAAAATCCAACCCAAGCACTTTCTGGTTCTCAATAGCATTTAGACGTTCTTATAGCTGCTTGTATCTTTCATCAGTAGGGGGATATTGTTCACTCAAGTAATCTTTTTCCTCTTCATTAAAGTATTTAACATGACCATGGTTGCTTTTTTGAGTTTCACCACTCTTACCATCTTTATCCTATTCGTCTTCTTCGTCTAATGGAGTATCAAGATCCTGAACTCACTTGACTGGACCTCTGAACCTTCTTCCCATGTTAAGGATGCTAGCTTGTTTCTTTGTCCTTTTCTTCTTCTATTTGACAATGAGTTCCTTCAGTTCTTATTTCCCCTTGGCTAAGCTTAGGAACATCTCTTAGAACTGAGAATTCTGAGCCTGAAGATCTTTCATTGTTTGTTCGAGAGCCATTTATGCTGAAATAAGAAGCAAGAAGATGAGAAACCTATCGCGGAAACCTGTTATGCAATGACATGGTATGTAGATGCGTATGCAAATATTTTCAAGGATTTTTAGGGAATCTAGTTTGAAACATTAGAAATTGAATTTAGTTGCAGCTTTGTCTGAAAAACTTTGAGTTTTCATCTTTGAACGTCCTTCTATAAGAACCAAGCTCACCATATCAAGTGGGTCATAACCTATGACTCAAGAGAATGTACTTTGATCTTTGATAGTATCTGGTTAGAGGAAAATAAATCCTCTTGCCCCTTGCTAGCAATCTGGCTTATGACAATCCTGCACCAAAGGTCCCTAAGATCCTTGAAATGGTTAGTAAAAATGCCATGTCATGATGTTATGATGTCATGATGTTATGTTCATGTTTAAACAAGTAGCAAACATAAACAAATCACACAAGATCCTTAGGTTTAAAGGCTTGCATAAGGTCTATAGGTAAGTACCATTCTCTATTGAAGTTAAGTTGGCTCAACCTATCCTAAAAATAATAATTGGGTTCTAGGAATCTCATATCACCGATCTTTCTCACATGTTTTATTTTAGTACAACAACTGATTTGCTACCAAGAATCTCGAGAGTAAAATCTCAATGAGTGTAGCACCGAGTATCAACTAGCCTTAGACTGCACCAAAGCTGGCCATCTCACTACCTTCTTATGGCCAAGATGGGTCAATTAAGGTTCTAAAAGTTATTTAATGCTAATGACACCACACGAAAGCCTAATGTTATCCTTGATTGGCTAAAGGAACATTAATACAAATTGAAGTGTCGCAATAACCGTAGCCATCACTTCAACCATATCAGTCTACGCTGTACATTTTTCATGATCTATTGCTACTTACTTAAGGCACCCTAGATCCAGATGTAGGATCTTACAAGCAATAAGAAACCCAAGCAACCCTTAAAGTTAAAGCAGACAAAGCATACAATTTAAGCAAGTAAAGTGATCTAGACTCTTAAGGTAACCCCTCTTTTTTAAGTAATCCCCAGCAGGCTTGCCAGTTCTGTAATACGGTGGGAGAACTGACTTATTTAACATTTTATTGCAAATGTTGCAGATAGAAGAGTCGCCACCAAATTTTATTTTATCCAATGAGGAAAGGTGAAAAGAACAGGAAAGACCTTTGATAGATTTTGAGTTCGGGGGGTAAGTTATGAAAAGGGAAGGTGTTAGCACCCTTTTCATCTGTAGTTATCTACAAGCTCTTAATTGCTTAGCTCACTTTAAACTTTCTTTGTGTGTGTGTGTGATTTGAAAATATTTTGAATGCCAATTGTGAGGTGGACTTTCTAGTAATTCTTGTATCAGTCTTCAAGAATGTATACAAAGTGTTTTTAAAATATTTGTTTGAAAATGTAGTGTGAGAAAATGTTTTGAGTTGTGAGCAAGCATTTAAGAGTTCTTTACCCACTAAATATGGTCTTTCTAGTTATTTTCCTTCTCCTTTGGAGATAGTACTATCCATACCATTAGTTGGTAGGTAGCCCTATCTATTGGATGTGAAGGGACAGGCGTAGGGTCGTCGTATGGTTATAGAAGGCAACATGTAAGAATACTTTTAGCAATTCGAAGGGACTATCATCATTTTCTCGTAGGGTGATCGGTAAAATAGCAAGTGTACTATTTTGCCTCTTGTAATAACAGGGGGAATTCCCCGAATGTCGATCTCAAGGACTGCACATAATTACCGAGTTTAACACGAGGTTCAATTAAACAAAACTCAATTTGGGGCTTGGTTTGGTTATTGTACTTAACAATAATTAAAAATATGCGACAGTAAATTATGACTTTTTTACTAGTGTGAATACTATGCTAGGGGTAAGTGTGTGGTTTGCCCTGTAATGACCTTCACTATTGATCTCTTCTACAAGTTCATTACCTTCAACTACTATCCCTTTAGATTATTTCTCCTTAAGTCCTTAGTGAGAAAACCTTTAACCATCCATCCTCAATCCTAAGTCCTTAGAAATATCTGATGGAGTCAAGCCTTTATCTTATCAAGGGTTAAATCCGGTGACTATAGGATATCCCTAGTCCTAAGTAATATCTACTATAGCCTAATCGTACGAAAATCTTAACAACCACGATCCAGCTGTTTGTTAATCGTAACACAATCCTAATTGGTCCGATCAGGAAAGCATTAGAAACCTTGAATGATTAAATTGAAAGGAAACTACTGTATTAAAAATAAATAATTCATAGTTAATACATTCGCAAATTAGGGATACCCCCTAGCATTGGGGGGTTTATCCGCACATAATATTCAAAGATATCTCAATAATAATAACAATAGACATTACACAAATTAATGGTGAACTTTGATCTTCAATTTATTTCGCTCATGAAAGGTCTTCGTTCTCCCAAAACTTGCATAGACTTCAATCTTTTATCGTCCAATTCTCCAGTCATCAAAAGTCCTCTTTTTCTTCTCCAAATTAGGTATTTATAGTGTCAGGTTATCCCTCGGTGATGCCAAATGTCCACAGTACCCTTAATGATCCAAGAATACAGGAAAACCTTAAAATTGGACTCTCACACGCCTAAGCTGACACGGGCCGTGTCACCGGACATAGACACCCGTGTCAGAATCTATGATCAGCGCTATTCAATTTCAGGTTTTAGCTAAATTGACACGGGCCGTGTCATGGAACACGGGCACCCGTGTCGCCTTCGGTCCTTCCTCCAATAATTCATGCATCAGCTAACTTGACACGGGCCGTGTCGTGTGACACGGGCCGTGTCGTGTGACACAGGCGCCCGTGTCGCCTTCTGCCTTGCTCGAATCTGAACTTTTTCCAAATCTCTGAATCCTACACTTTTCTATCTCGATTCAACCTGTTTTATTAGTTTGAACCTGAAAACACTAAAATACAAAACCAAATCATAAAACGCGGTAAAATGAAATAAAACATCAATCAATTAAATGAAACAATAACTAAAATAACTGCTAAATTCCTGTGTAAAAACCACTGGTCATAGGGTCATCAAAAGGACTAGATCATTTTGTAGGAAACTCGAAGGGTCATTGAGGGATTATGATCTTTATTCAAAAGGGACCATGAAGATATTGTTTAACCGAGGGTCTTTTCTAAAGTATTCCCGTTTTCGTGAGACTTGACCATGTTTTCCGAAGGCAACAGAGAGAGGTTACCCTAGAGGTGAAAAGTGTGCAAAAGTATTCAGTTCATTTATATTTATCTTGGAAATGTTTAAGGTTATCTACCGATTTATCTTGCCATACAAGCCTAATTACTACACAATTATATATATACAAGGCATAAAGTATAAGTGCGAAAAAAATAAAGTGTGGAAGTTAAAACCTAACACTATTACATGACCCCAGGAGAGTTACATAATAATTAAAACTTTACAAGAAATTAAAACTAAGCTATTATAAAAAAAAACCGTGCGACCTATACAATTGTTTCTAGGAATTTAAATGCAAAAGATAAATAAAAAAAGTTAGAAAGATTTTTTAAAGTCCTAAAGATTCTAGGTGTTAAAAGATATTTTTTTGTAATTTTTTTGGTTTGATTTTATATGTTAATAATAAAAAAAACCTAATTTTTAATTTTAATTAAAAATTAATTAATATAATTGTAAAAAGCTAATTCTAAATTAATTAAATTAATTGATATTAAAAAAAAAGACTAAAACCTATTTTTTTTTATTTTATAAGTTTTTTTTTTGATTTTTTTATTATCTATTGATTTTAATTTAAAAATAAATAAATAAATAAATGGAAATATAAGAAAGGAAAAAGGTTAGAAACAAGTGTTAAAAGAAATTGCATGTGGTGGGAATCTAATGACACTCTCCGTTTAGTCTGAAAGTTCCCGTGAGTAGCGATTCAAAGCTTCATTGTGGCTATGCCCTAGAAATGGCAAGTCACGATTCATGCGCTCAACCTTGCATATTTTGGCTCAAACCTATTCTAATCATCTTGTAGAATATGTTTGAACATACAAAAACAAGTAAAGCATGCATAAATTAATAGATTTAAATTTTCAAAACCCTACCCAAATATTGAGTGTGAGTATGATGATCTTGGGCATGGAATTGCTTAGGTCTTGATCTGGGCGTGTTCCTGAGAATGTTAGGATGATGGTTCAATCCTTGGTTTAGATTGAAAACCACTGAAAAATGGAATTCGAATATGCCCTAATTCTTGACTTTTTGGTGATTTTTTTGAACTAGCTTTTGAGGTAGAATTTCGCGATCCTCCTCTTGGTTTAATGTTTGTCTATTTATAAGCCAATTATTCTAGGTCAACAAATGTGGTATAGAACCATATGTAATTATGGCACGATTTCTTTCCAAAACCAATTAAAAACCTTCCAAAACAAATGAAACTCTTCCCATATTGAGGCTGTTGTACCCCAAAATTTTCCCTCCCATATTCTTCAAGATTTGGCAAGATCAAGCTTCAAAATCCCTCAAGGGTTGCACAATCCAATTGCCTCCTAACACAGTCAAAATTAGGGTTTTGGTTCTGGCAAAGAAAATGAGGTTTTCAAGGGTCCAATCAAGTCCCATATGCCTATATACATTGTCAAGCATCCATATGTCAAGTTTCAAGACTCACAGCATCAGGTTGCACAGTCAAAAACCCTAATTGCTTCACAGTCAACTGCATGGGTAAAATGGTCATTTGACAGTCAAAAGTCAAAATTTTTGGTCAACACCTTATTTTGAAGCCACAATCATCATTTGATCAATTCTTGATCATGATTCCACAAGCATGGCTCAAAAAGTCTCAAGTTGTCAAAAGTTTCTATTTTTGGACAGTTGAAAAGTCAACTGCAAATTGACCAAGGCATAACTTTTTCATGGTTTATCAGAAAAATCCCATCCAATGCTCATTTTGAAGAGGATGACATTTTCTACAACTCATCTTCATGGTACAAGTCCAAGAAATGCTCTCACAAAAAGTTATCAATTTCAACATTATAGGTCATTTTCAAAAGTCAACAAAAAGACACTTTAAGTCAAAGACCATAACTTGAGATTGGTAAATCAAAATAACATGGGACCAAAGGCATTGGTTAGAGTACTTCAAGACCTTTCCAAAATGTCCAAGAACATGTTCATAACTTCAAAATTGAGCAAGATATGCATTGGAGAAGTTGGGAAATTTTTGGGAACTTTCAAAAGTCAACTTTGCCTAAAAAGCTTCAATTTTGCTAATGGGCCTAAAATTCTTTCTTGAATCTTTACCCAAAGCCTATGCACGACCCATTGAGCTCAAAATAATTTATTTTCTTATTTTTAATTAATTAATTGAATTTATATTTATATTAATTCATTTAACTAGTTTTAATTATAAGAAAATTCAAAAGATGTGCTTTTTAGATCTTTTTGTGCAGCAAATATGACTAGGGCAAGCTGGCAACTCGTTTCTCAATCAACAAGGCAAAATATCCATGATTGGCAAGGTTTCATGAAAGAAAAGATTGAAAAAATATTTGATTACCAATCATATATTCAAACATGAATGCAAAGGATTTATGGGCTTAATCTTAACCTAATTCACATCACATATATGTGCTAAAGAAAACCCTAAAGCTACACACGTGAAAGCTGCCATAGAATTCCATAACCAAGTTGCAAAATTTCAAGAAATTTTTGAAAACTGATTTCCTATTTGCAGCATAATTCAAAGCTTCTATTTGATTCAAACGTATTGCCTGAGTCTCCAGGAAGCATTTGCCATCAAAAACCAATCCTAACACGCAAAGAATCAAAGAACACGAGTCATTCGGTTTGTCTTGTTTTTCAAAATTGCATAACACGATTCATGCGTTTTAAATCTATTTTCTTGTTTGATTTATGCTAATAGGGACCTTCTGAAGCTGTTGGTATAATCCAATTGAGTTATAACTGCCTGAATCAAAATCCACCATGAACGACATCTAGGGTTTCTGAAGCTTGCAAATTAGGGCTTTAGGCATCAGGAAAAATTGGACCATGTCATGACCATGGTTGAATTCGTCAAGGCCATATGAATTCAACCAGACTATCGCGCCCTTTTTATGTGACCCATAGCTGTAGTCACTATTTTTGGGACTTTTGCTTTGTGGGGGTTTAAAACCCCCGCTATCTTATTCATGTTTGCAGGTGAAAACGAAGAAGACAGCATGCGTGGCAACATGTGGTTGGGGCATTCAAATCCACGCGCGCGTTTTCTGAATTCCAGCATAATTGGCACTTTTCATATATTATACTTCTTTGTTATTATGTTTACAAATGCGCTTGATAGCTCAACTGGCAAGGGACGTGGCTGGTAAGTACTGGGACCTGGGTTCGATTCCCAGGTCCCCCATATAATTGTTGATTTTTGTTTTAAAGCGTTCCAATGCAGCGTTCATCAAATGTCCCACCATACGTACCCACGCCTGGGATTGCCAAGTGGCCTTGATGAACAATCTGAAGGCCAGGAGATGGAATCCACGGTATGCTCTAGTCAACCAACGTGCACACAATCCTGCAAGTCAACCAGGCTTTGTGCTAATGGGCCAGAATTCCTCAAAGTTCACCTCCACATGGGCCAGACACCCCCTTGGTTTGCAATATTTTTCTTATTTTTATATTCTTTTATCTTATTTCTTTTAATTTGTTTTAATTATTATTAATTCACTAAATTAATTTTTTCCATAATAAAAATCAGAAATAAAAAAAAAATTATAAATATATTTAGTTATTTATTAATTTCATCATTAATTTATTTTTGTAAATAAATGTTAATAATTAACTTAGTTAATTTAGGTTTAAAATTTAATTTCTTTTCTTAATAAATAAAAAATACATAGAATTAGGTTTTGACACTTTTATCTTTTTCTTAATTTATTATTATTATTATTATTTATTATTATCATTATTAATTACTATTATTTTTCTACATAAACATGTAAATTAATTAATTAGTAAATTAGGTCAACTTTGACATTTTCTTTAATAATTAAAATAATCTAGAATTAAGGTTGTTTACTAACTTTTAAATTCTTTTCTTTATTTCCATAATAAATACAAAAAATATAAAAAACACTTTCTTTTCTTTAAATAATTAATTAGGTTTTAATTTAATTTAATTTCAAGCAAAGGGTCCAACACCCTCGGACGTTCAGTTTAATTTATCCTTTCGCACGTTATTCTTATTTTTCTTATTGATTATTATGTAACTGCTTTCCGGATGTAATAGTAATTAGGTTTATTGCTTTTTTTACTTTCCGCACTTTTATCAAAAAGGGGTCTTTGTATTTTGGCGATGTATAGACCCGCGCCTTGTAATAGCGTAGCTTTTATCTTTCCGTCTTTTAATTTTCCGCACTCCTAACTGCTAAACTCGCATGAAAGAATGTATGATAATTAAAAATAACTCGTAGCTCACAATGCCATGATCAAAGATAAAACATAACATGAAAACAACACACAATGCACACACCACTTCTAGGGTACGCCTCACTCGTTGCCTTCGAAACGTGATCGTCAAGTATAGGACGTTTTAGCAGTCGCTCTTATGTCCAAGATCCAGTTGCCTCGAAAAAGTTGCCTCGAAACGGTTGCCTCGGATTAAAAAAGGATCTAGGACATTAGGGTTACTTCTAAGGTGTCCTAACGGTTGCTTCGGTGACCACACTGTCCCTACAATCGAATTGACCCGAACACCTCCAACGGTGGTGCTACCTACCTCTCAATGGTGGGATGGAACTACCTTAAGGACTTTTACACAGCCTAAATCCTTAGGGTAGGTAGATGACTCATGGGTACTTGCTCTCTAAAAAACAAATCAAAAATCTTTTCACACTGACACTTTCAAAAGCTTTCAAAACAAATTTTTCAAACACTCTTGAGGACGGATACAAGAGTCACTTAGAAATCTTTCAAAAAATGAAACTTTTTCCAAACCCACAAACACAAGAAAAGAAAACATTTTGAAAACATAAGAGCAAGTATCTAAGAGCCCATGGATAACCATGGATAGAAAGGGTGCTAGCACCTTCCCTTTCTATAAATCTACCTCCCGAACCGAGAAAAAATCTCATAAGGAATTTTGATGTGCTTTTGTCCTTTCCATGTTGGAGAAAATAAAAGACGGTGGCGACTCTTGCTTACCGCGACATACGCGATCCAGCTTTAAACAGTCAGTTCTATTTCCACCGATCACAGAACTGGCGACTCTGCTGGGGACACTTATAGTGAGGTGTACCTTAGGATAGCTCATACTTGTGTTTTCAATTGCTTTGTTTTGTTTGCTTTATTATTGTGGGCATTGTCTTGGAGTTTCATAGATCCTAACCCGGATCTGGGGATACCCTGTTAGGTAGCATAAGCTGTGAGGGACCTGTCCGGCATAGACCGACACGGGTGAAGCAGTAGCTACATTGGTGTGGCACCTTGGTCTGTACCGATATCCCTTGTGTCGCAACGAGGAGAATATAGGTCTTCTGAGGAGTCATTAAGCACCAACCGACCTTAGAACCCTAATTGACCCAATTTGGCCATAGAACAGTAGCAGTATGCTACACCCATTGAGGCTAAACTCTCGCGATGGTTCTGGCCGCAAGAAAAGATTACGATGCTGGAGTTATGACCGATTGAGGGTAGTCAGTGATATTGGGATCCTCTAGAACCCGGTTACTTTTGATAGGACAAGTCTTAACCAATAAACTGAAAGAGGGTAGTACCTGAACTTCATGCTGGCCTAAACTCTAAGGGCTGTCTTGTGTGATTTGTGTGCCTTATCATGTTTTCCTTTGTGAATATTTGTGGTGTGCTTTATCATAACATCATACCATCATAGACATTGCATGCATCCTGCATAATGACTGACCCATTTCAAAGACAAGAGGGTTTCACCTTTGCTCTGTTTTGTAGGACATCATGATGCCTGTGCGAAGGAACACTATCCGGTTCAACTTTGTTCACCCACCTGAGCTGCTTGAAGAATTGGTTAGCAGAATTCCAAACACCACTTCTTTCATCCAGAGGCATGGTTCTCTTCTCGGTTTAGTCACTTCAAAGTGGGACCAACAACTGATGAGTGTCTTGACCCAGTTTTATGATCCCTTGTATAATTGCTTCACCTTTCAAGACTTCCAGCTGGTCCCTACCCTGGAAGAATTCTCTGATTTGCTTGGCATCCCTATCTTGGATCAGACTCCCTTCACTGGTTGGGAAAAGACTCTTAGGCTTGAGGAGATTGCTGCAGCCCTCCCTTTGACCACCAAGGAGGTAATGGACAACTGGGTGACTAGAAGCAGAGTTAAGGGCTTCTTGGCCAAGTTTCTGATCGGTAAAGCTAACAGTTTCTGGAATGACTTAGACTTCAGGGCGTATGAAGACATTCTGGCTCTCTTAATCTATGGTCTAGTTTTGTTTCCTAATCCTGATAACTTCATTAACATCACTGCCATAAGGATCTTCATGTCTCGGAACCCTGTGCCCACTCTCTTGGGTGATATCCTGCAACAACTCTATGCTCGTACTGCCCGAAGACGAGGAACTCTTTGGTGTTGTATTCCTTTGTTAGTGAGGTGGTTTATTTCGCACCTCCCTAAGCTCGTGCTGAAGAACAAAGAAGGAAGAGGCTGGGCTCATAGGTTAATGTCTCTCACTGATAATGACATCATTTGAACTCTCAGGGGTTTGGATGAGGTAGCTGTTATTGATCGCTGCGGAGAATATCCTAATGTTCCTTTGATTGGTACCCAAGGAGGAATCTCTTATAATCCATGTCTAGCTCTCCGTCAGTTTGGAAGAGCCAGAAGAGCAGGGCCTCATGAGATGTTGGTGCCTCATATCAGTTTTGAGTTTCAGGTAGATAGTGACGAGCTGCGTCGTAGGTTCATCAAGGCTGGGGACAGAATTCACAAAGTTGACCCACATGAGTTGGGACCGAAGACTTCTCTACCTATGGAATCCTACTACAGATGGGTCCGCATCCGTGCTCAGAATTTAGGTATGCCATATGAAGCTGTCAGACCTATCATTCTTGAATATCTTGATAGAGACGGGATTCCTCCAACTGTTCTCCCTCCTCAGATACCTACTGATATTGATGCACTAAAGAGGTCTTGGGCGCAATTACAAAAAGAACGGGATTCTTATCGAGAAAAGTTTAACGAGCAGGAACTGAAGATCCAGAAGCTGACAAAGCAATTGGAGAATGAGCGGGCCTTGAATGACTACATCCGTACTGAGAAAAAGAGACCCTGGGATCACTGATGAGCTTTGGATGTTCTTTCACAGTTTTATTTCCCTTTTCAGTATTTCCATTTTATGTAACGCCTAAGGGCAATCTGTTGAACAATTTAAATTCCAAAGTTTAAATCTAATAAAGTGTGTTCCTTTTTGTTTACAAAGTTGAATCCCGATTGTCTTTGAAAACATAAATCATACGCATTCCATTCATCATATGCATCACAGGTACTCTTCTTTTCAGGTTGCTTAATGTTCTTCGCTGTTTATTTCAGCAGCCATCATGAATCCTGAATCATCTACTGAGCCATCCATCAAGGCCCTCCAGGCTCAGAACGCCCAGTTCCAAGAGTTGATCTTGAGTTTAGCCCAAGGCCAAGAGGAATTGAAGGCCCTGCTGGTCAAGAAGAAGAAGAGAACTGTACTATTCAACACTGGCCGGAGGTTTGGTAACACACTGCAAAATGAGGTTGATCAAGCTGGTTCTTCTGTAGGGAAAGGCAGTCCCCAAGCGGGAAGGGTTCCTAGTCCTGTGGTCTTTGACAACGAGACCGATTTCAATGAAGAGCAGTACCCTCCCACTGAAGACAGGTACAAGCAGTTAGAGGATCGTCTGAATGCCATGGAAATTCAACAGGTGCCTGGGTTGGATTTTGGAGACCTGAGTCTATCTTCTGGTGTGGTGATCCCACACAAGTTCAAAGCACCATCTTTCGCAAAGTATGACGGGGCTTCCTGCCCTAAGCTACATCTCAGATTTTATGTGCAGAAGATCCAACCATACACTGTGGACAAGAACTTATGGATCCATTTCTTCCAGGAGAGTCTTTCAGGGACTCATCTCGAATGGTTCTATCAGCTGGATGGAACCAAGGTTCGTAACTGGGAGGACTTGGCTACTACTTTTTATAAGCAGTATCAGTATAATGCCAACCTCGCTCCTACACGTACCCAACTCCAGGGTATGTCGCTAGGATCGGGAGAAGGTTTTAAAGAGTACGCGCAAAAGTGGAGGGACCTGGCTGGCAGGGTGCAGCCGCCGATAAACGACCGCGAACTCGTGGACATGTTCTTAGGGACCCTATCCGGGCCATTCTTCAACCACCTAATCGGTAATTCTTCTGCAGGTTTCACAGACCTCATTCTGACTGGTGAAAGGATAGAAGCTGGGATGAAATCAGGGAAGATACAGAAAGGTGCGTCCTCAAGTTCTGAGAAGAAGCCTTTCAAGAAGGAAGCCAGTGCTGTGTATGGGCCCAGAAGACAAAATAAACCGGAACACCGCCAAGCTGTCAACGCGGTGGTAATTGCAAAGCCTACTGCCGCTCTTCGGCAACCCAACCAACCAAGGGGTGAGAGACCCAGAAGAGAATATACTCGGCTTAGTATGACCTTGTCGCAGATCTTGCCGCAACTGCTATCGACCAACTTGGTAACTGTCAGAGAAGCTCCGAAGGTGGTAAACACAACCTCTCCGAAGTACAATCCCAACGCCCACTGTGCTTATCACTCTGATAGCCCGGGGCATTCTACTGATGATTGCTGGGCCCTGAGGAATAAGGTTCAGGACCTTATTGATGCTAAAGAGGTTCATTTCGAGGCGCCCGAGAAGCCCAATGTGGTGACAGCTCCCATGCCCAATCATGGGGTGAATGCTATCAGGGATGGTGACGAAGTGGAGGAATCAGAGTTCAACAGCTGGATCTACCCAACGGCCGACAGTGGACCAAACAACTGGACTGCAAAAGACTACATACCTGTTACTTTTGTTACTCAGTAATGAACTCCTTTGTGTTGTTAAATTTGTAATGAACAATAATTTGAAACTTTATGGCCCGGTGTCTTACCCGGGGCACCGTGGCTTCATTTGTGAGGGCTTATTACTTGTAATTTTCATATATCATGAATAAAAGCATTGGACGTTTTTCGCATTTTAAATCTTGTGCTCCCTTTCTTTATTTCTTTATTGCAAAACAGCTATATTTACACACACTCACCTATACAGGTTTCAATCCACTCTGGATCTCACTGGTAACGACTCTGCTACTGCCAGTTATGACTTCGAAAATCCGATCAACTTAGCCGAGGACGAAGGTGAAGATGATTGTGAAGTGCCTGGCGAGCTTGCAAGACTGTTACTCCAGGAAGAGAGGGCCATTCAGCCACATGAAGAGCCAGTGGAAACGGTAAATCTGGGTACTGGGGCAGACAGAAAGGAAGTCAAGATTGGTGCTAATCTAGAGCTCAGCGTGAAACAATGGTTGATTCAGATGTTGCATGATTATGTGGAAATCTTCGCCTGGTCTTACGAAGACATGCCTGGGTTGGATACTGACATTGTGGTCCATCACCTGCCTACCAAGGAAGACTGCCCTCCGGTTAAACAAAAGGTCCGCCGTATGCGTCCAGAGATGTCCAAGAAAATCAAAGCTGAGGTTATGAAGCAATTTGATGCCAGGTTTCTAGCAGTGACTTCTTACCCTCAGTGGGTTGCCAATGTGGTTCCGGTACCGAAAAAAGATGGTAAGGTCCGAATGTGTGTTGACTACAGGGATCTGAATAGGGCGAGCCCCAAGGATGATTTCCCCCTGCCTCACATCGACGTTCTGGTTGACAATACTGCTCAGCACAAGGTGTTCTCCTTCATGGACAGCTTTTCAGGTTATAATCAGATCAAGATGGCTCCTGAAGATATGGAAAAGACTACCTTTGTTACTCAGTGGGGCACCTTCTACTACAAGGTCATGCCTTTTGGGTTGAAAAATGCTGGGGCAACCTACCAACGTGCCATGGTTGCTTTATTTCATGACATGATCCATCATGAGATTGAAGTATACGTCGACGACATGATTGCAAGGTCCCAAACTGAGGAGGAACACCTTGACCATCTATAGAAGCTGTTTGACCGTCTGAAGTTGTACAAGATGAGGTTGAACCCAAACAAGTGCACATTTGGGGTAAGATCTGGAAAGTTTCTAGGCTTCGTCGTGAGCGACAAAGGTATTCAAGTGGACCCTGCCAAGGTCAAAGCCATACAAGAGATGCCAGTTCCCAAGACAGAGAAAGAAGTCAGAGGCTTTCTAGGACGTCTGAACTATATTGCCCGATTCATCTCGCACCTAACTGCTACTTGTAAACCAATCTTCAAGCTGCTAAAGAAAGATCAAGTAGTATGTTGGAACGATGAATGTCAGGCCGCTTTCGACAGAATCAAAGAGTATCTCCAAGAACCACCCATTCTTATGCCACCGGTTGAAGGGAGACCTCTAATACTATACTTGACGGTACTTGACAGCTCAATGGGGTGTGTGCTGGGGAAGCATGACGAGTCTGGCCGAAAAGAGCACACCATTTATTACCTTAGCAAAAAGTTTACCGACTGTGAGACCCGATACTCACTGCTCGAGAAGACTTGCTGCACTTTGGTATGGGCTGCTCGCTGGCTGAGACAGTATATGCTGACTCACACTACTCTGTTGATTTCAAAAATGGATCCAATAAAGTACATATTCGAAAAGACTGCTCTGTCTGGAAGAATAGCAAGATGGCAGATGATCTTGACAGAATACGACATCCAGTACACAACTCAGAAAGCAATCAAAGGAAGTGTATTGGCAGACCATTTGGCACACCAGGCAGTGGACGACTACCAGTCAATGAACTTTGAGTTTCCAGATGAGAACATCATGGTAGTAACTGATTGTGAAGTACCTGGACCGGATGAAGGACCTGAGGAAGGATCCCAATGGCCCATGCACTTTGACGGAGCCTCCAACGCTTTGGGTAATGGTATCGGCACTGTGATCATATCCCCCAAAGGCACCCATACTCCACTTACTGCCCGGCTATGTTTTAACTGCACCAACAACATGGCGGAGTATGAGGCATGCATCATGGGTCTTCAAGCTGCAATTGACTTAAGGATCAAGTTTCTGAGTGTCTTCGGAGATTCCGCTCTCGTGATCAATCAGATCAAAGGCGAGTGGGATACGAAACACCCAAACCTTATTCCTTACAAAAAGTGTGTGTTGACATTGATCCCCCATTTCACAGAGATAACTTTTGAACACTTCCCAAGAGAGGAGAATCAGTTGGCGGACGCGCTGGCTACGATGTCTTCTATGTTCAAAGTCAAATAGGATAACGAAGCTCCCCGGATCATTATCTGGAAACTGGATGAACCTGCATATTATTGTGATCTTGAGGCTGAGGTGGTAACTGAAAAACCTTGGTATCATGAAGTGAAGAGGTATGTGGAAGCTCAAGAATACCCCGAGGGTGCATCTGTCAATGACAAGAAGTTCCTGAGAAGGTTCGCTGCAAAGTTCTTCCTCAGCAACGACATTCTGTACAAGCGAAACCATGATTCAACCTTACTGCGTTGTGTGGATAAGACTGAAGCAGAAAGGATCATGGCAGAACTGCATGAAGGTACCTTCGGAACGAATTCCAGTGGACATACCATGGCAAAGAAAATCCTTCGGGCAGGATATTTCTGGTCCACAATGGAAGCCGACTGTTACCAACATTCTCGGACATGTCACAAGTGCCAGATATATGCAGATAAAGTGCACGTTCCCCCAGTTCCTCTGAACGTCTTGACGACGCCTTGGCCTTTTGCAATGTGGGGCATAGATATGATCGGCGAGATCAGACCTACAACATCCAACGGGCATCACTTCATCCTGGTAGCAATTGATTATTTCACAAAGTGGGTCGAAGCAACTTCCTATGCTACGGTGACCAAGAACGTCGTGGCACGGTTCATTCAACATAACTTGATCTATCGATACAGCGTCCCGGAAAGGATCATTACGGACAATGGTACCAATCTTAATAACAAGATGATCACTAAGCTCTGCGAGCAATTCAAGATACAACACCACAACTCTTCTCCCTACCGGCCGAAGATGAATGGGGCTTTCGAAGCAGCTAATAAGAATATCAAAAAGATTGTGCAGAAGATGACAGTGACCTATAAAGATTGGCACGAGATGTTACCGTTTGCTCTTCATGGATACCGTACCTCAACAAGGACGTCAACCAGGGCAACCCCCTTTTCCTTAGTCTATGGCATAGAGGCAGTCTTGCCTATTGAAGTCCAGATACCCTCTCTCCGGATAATGAAGGATGCAGGCTTGAGCGAGATGACTGGATCCAGACTCGACTTGATCAGTTAAACCTAATTGACGAAAAGAGACTCACTGCTATTTGTCATGGTCAAACGTACCAAAAACGGATGATCAGGGCATTTAACAAGAAAGTCAGACCACAAGAGTATCAAGTTGGGGACCTGGTAATCAAGCGCATCATTCTTCCTCAAAGTGATCCCAGGGGCAAATGGACCCCCACATACGAAGGGACATTTGTGGTTAAACATGTCTTCTCAGGAGGAGCCATGATTCTAACCAACATGGATGGTGACGACCTTCCTCACCCCGCCAATGCAGACATAGTAAAAAGATACTACGCATGATAAAAGACCCGCTAGGTTGACATACCTAGGCAAAAATTAGGGCTTCCCGGCGAACCAAAAGGGTTCGGGCAAAAATAAGGGATGAAAAATGAAAAAAATATGTACACCCGGCAAGTCGAAAACTTGAAAAGGCGGCTTAGGCAAAAATGGGTATCCCGGTGGACTGAAAACCCGAAAGGGCGGTCCAGGAAAAAGTTAGGGATTAGAGCGTAATACTATGTCTCATTGGATCACCTTGCATCCAGAATCCGGTATCAACCATCAGGTTCAGACGACATCGATCAATCAGCTTCATCTTCAACTAAGCAGCCAAGTAATGAGACGCTCGAAGATATAAAGGCGATAGCAGAGTTGGAACCCAGTGGGATTACTCTTTTCACACAGCTGTTTTGTTCTCTTTGTACAAATTGTATAAACTCCGTTGTTCAGCGGCGTTCTCTTACTAGGACGTCGGCCTCTTGTACATAAACGCCTATTTACAGGCAAATTCAAAAATCAATACAAATTCACTTTTCAGACCAATTGCCAATTGTTTTTTCCTTTTTCTGTTTTGTTGTGCAAAGAACGTCCAATGTTCAATTGTGATATATGCATTTGACACTAATTGCTAACTCATAAATATTTGAATACGAAACAAAGGATTAATTACAGGTAACATCAGAAACAGGGGCAATAATGAGTTGTCGAAGCAGTCTAATTGCTTTGTCCACCAAGGTACCAAGGTAAGTAACCCAAATACCTTCACTCCCCGCCAAGTAAGACAAGATTCAACAATTCTCCCCGAGCAGAGTTGGTCTCCCAGCAGCCCCTAAAAGGCACAGTACCTCCAGCAAGTCAGCAACACTCTCCCCCGAGCAGAGTTAGGCTACTGTCAGCCCTAAGGAAGTTGGATATCCCCATCGAGTCTTAATATTCCCTAGCAGAGTACACAGATATTCCTATACAAGCATCCCCGGCAGTCTTGGTATAAGATTGTTCCCCAGAGGAATACAGACATCCAGTGGAGCCATTCCCCAGTCCAATCTGAAAAGTTTCCCAGGAGAGTTGAATCACCCTCCCCAGTAGATTCTGGAAGCTTATCCCCAGTAGATTCTGGAAGCTTATCACCTACAGAGTACATGCATCTCTCCCCGATCATATTCAGAGGTTATTCCCCACCAGAGTCTAACTGGCTTATCCTCAGCTAATAACCACAGAAAGATCGTCCTCAGCGAAGTTCTTCCTATCCCCAGCGGAGTTTCATCAAATCCCTCAACAAACATAATAACGGAATCCCCGACGGAGTTATCATCAACACCTCAGCGAAGTATCTCTCCCCACAGAGTATTTCCCCGCAGAATAATCTCTCCAACAAGTTTATTCCTCAATAGAGTCATCTTCTCCTACGGGTTTGTTCTCGCAACCATCATCCCCAGCGGAGACGAAGAACCCTACTTTTCAACATCAGCCCAGGATTTGACTTCCCGGCATTCGTCAAAGATTTATTTTCCTAGACATAAATACATTCACGAACATCACATCTCCATACGTTATAACATGCACATACGCATCATGAACATACAATCTCATTTATTTTGAGAACATCACGCATTTCATACATCATGACATCGCATACAACTAACGTTTTGTCTTTTCAGGACAAAGGTCAATACAAAGATGGTTACTATCAACTGTCCCAATTCCAGATTCGATACCTGTAGCTAGCCAGGGCATATCTGTGAGCGACTATTCTGGACTCGATTCCTGTATCCAGCCAGGGCACGTCTGAAGAGTTTGAAGATTCGATTCCTGTAGCTAGCCAGGGCATATCTGTGAGCGATTATTTCAGACTCGATTCCTGTATCCAGCCAGGGCACGTCTGAAGAGTTTGAAGATTCGATTCCTGTAACCAGCCAGGGCATATCTGTTGACCACTATTTCCGGACTCGATTCCTGTATCCAGCCAGGGCACGTCTAAAGAGTTTGAAGATTCGATTCCTGTAACCAGCCAGGGCATATCTGTGAGCGACTATTCCGGACTCGATTTCTGTATCCAGCCAGGGCACGTCTAAAGAGTTTGAAGATTCGATTCCTGTAGCTAGCCAGGGCATATCTGTGAGCGATTATTCCGGACTCGATTCCTGTATCCAGCCAGGGCACGTCTGAAGAGTTTGAAGATTCGATTCCTATATCCAGCCAGGGCATATCTGTTGACGACTATTCCAGACTTGATTCCTGTATCCAGCCAGGCCACGTCTGAAGAGTTTGAAGATTCGATTCCTGTAACCAGCCAAGGCATATCTGTTGACGACTAATTCCAAATTCGATTCCTGTATCCAGCCAGGGCACGTCTGAAGAGTTTGAAGATTCGATTCCTGTAACCAGCCAGGGCATATCTGTTGACGACTAATTCCAGATTCGATTCCTGTATCCAGCCAGGGCACGTCTGAAGAGTTTGAAGATTCGATTCCTGTAGCCAGCCAGGGCATATCTGTTGACGACTATTTCCAGACTCGATTCCTGTATCCAGCCAGGGCACGTCTGAAGAGTTTGAAGATTCGATTCCTGTAGCCAGCCAGGGCATATCTGTTGACGACTATTTCCAGACTCGATTCCTGTATCCAGCCAGGGCACGTCTGAAGAGTTTGAAGATTCGATTCCTGTATCCAGCCAGGGCATATCTGTTGACAACTATTTCCGGACTCGATTCCTGTATCCAGCCAGGGCACGTCTGAAGAGTTTGAAGATTCGATTCCTGTAGCCAGCCAGGGCATATCTGTTAATGACTATTTCCGGACTCGATTCCTGTATCCAGCCAGGGCACGTCTGAAGAGTTTGAAGATTTGATTCCTGTATCCAGCCAGGGCATATCTGTTGACGACTATTCCGAACTCGATTCTTGTATCCAGCCAGGGCACGTCTGAAGAGTTTGAAGACTCGATTCCTGTATCCAGCCAGGGCACGTCTGAAGAGTTTGAAGATTCGATTCCTGTATCTAGCCAGGGCACATCTGTGAGCAACTAATGGTAGATTCGACGCCTGTATCTAGCCAGGGCATGTCTGCATGAAGAGTTTGAAGATCAACCCCTGCAACAGGCCAGGTAATTATCCTTCTTTCTCAGGTACACAAGTTCTCGCTAAGGAATCTCTTACGCGATCGACACCTAGATGGCATCTATAAGCCCATCCACATACCGACAGTCTCCAAATGGCATCCATAAGCCCATTCACGACAAGACTCCGTCACAGCTCCAAATGGAATCTGTAAGCCCATCCTCCTATCCATCTCTCCAAGTGGCATCTGTAAGCCCATTCCCGCCATCACACTGCTAACATTCTACTATGTGAGTGCAAATTTCTGGGAACTTTAGTGTTCAATCATCTTCCACCTTCGGATTACGAAAGGCACGCCAGCCAATCTACATCCTCAGGTCTAAGAAGATTGAACAGGGGCAACTGTTGTACCCCAAAATTTGCCCTCCCATATTCTTCAAGATTTGGCAAGATCAAGCTTCAAAATCCCTCAAGGGTTGCACAATCCAATTGCCTCCTAACACAGTCAAAATTAGGGTTTTGGTTCTGGAAAAGAAAATGAGGTTTTCAAGGGTCCAATCAAGTCCCATATGCCTATATACATTGTCAAGCATCCATATGTCAAGTTTCAAGACTCACAGCATCAGGTTGCACAGTCAAAAACCCTAATTGCTTCACAGTCAACTGCAGGAGTAAAATGGTCATTTGACAGTCAAAAGTCAAAATTTTTGGTCAACACCTTATTTTGAAGCCACAATCATCATTTGATCAATTCTTGATCATGATTCCACAAGCATGGCTCAAAAAGTCTCAAGATGTCAAAAGTTTCTATTTTTGGACAGTTGAAAAGTCAACTGCAAATTGACCAAGGCATAACTTTTTCATGGTTTATCAGAAAAATCCCATCCAATGCTCATTTTGAATGGGATGACATTTCCTACAACTCATCTTCATAGTCCAAGTCCAAGAAATGCTCTCACAAAAAGTTATCAATTTCAACATTATAGGTCATTTTTAAAAGTCAACAAAAAGGCACTTTAATTCAAAGACCATAACTTGAGATTGGTAAATCAAAATAACATGGGACCAAAAGCATTGGTTAGAGGACTTCAAGACCTTTCCAAAATGTCCAAGAACATGTTCATAGCTTCACAATTGAGCAAGATATGCATTGGAGAAGTTGGGAAATTTTTGGGAACTTTCAAAAGTCAACTTTGCCTAAAAAGCTTCAATTTTGCTAATGGGCCTCAAATTCTTTCTTGAATCTTTACCCAAAGCCTATGCACGACCCATTGAGCTCAAAATAATTTATTTTCTTATTTTTAATTAATTAATTGAATTTATATTTATATTAATTCATTTAATTAGTTTTAATTATAAGAAAATTCAAAAGATGTGCTTTTTAGATTTTTTTGTGCAGCAAATATGACTAGGGCAAGCTGGCAACTCGTTTCTCAATCAACAAGGCAAAATATCCATGATTGGCAAGGTTTCATAAAAGAAAAGATTGAAAAAAGATTTGATTACCAATCATATATTCAAACATGAATGCAAAGGATTTATGGGCTTAATCTTAACCTAATTCACATCACATATATGTGCTAAAGAAAACCCTAAAGCTACACACGTGAAAGCTGCCATAGAATTCCATAGCCAAGTTGCAAAATTTCAAGAAATTTTTGAAAACTGATTTCCTATTTGCAGCATAATTCAAAGCTTCTATTTGATTCAAACGTATTGCCTGAGTCTCCAGGAAGCATTTGCCATCAAAAACCAATCCTAACACGCAAACAATCAAAGAACACGAGTCATTCGGTTTGTCTTGTTTTTCAAAATTGCATAACACGATTCATGTGTTTTTAATCTATTTTCTTGTTTAATTTATGCTAATAGGGACCTTCTGAAGCTGTTGGTATAATCCAATTGAGTTATAACTGCCTGAATCAAAATCCACCATGAACAACATCTAGGGTTTCTGAAGCTTGCAAATTAGGGCTTTAGGCATCAGGAAAAATTGGACCATGTCATGACCATGGTTGAATTCGTCTAGGCCAGACGAATTCAACCAGACTATCGTGCCCTTTTTATGTGACCCATAGCTCTAGTCGCTTTTTTTGGGACTTTTGCTTTGTGGGGGTTTAAAACCCCCGCTATCTTATTCATGTTTGCAGGTGAAAACGAAGAAGACAGCATGCGTGTCAACATGTGGTTGGGGCATTCAAATCCACGCGCGCGTTTTCTGAATTCCAGCATAATTGGCACTTTTCATATATTATACTTCTTTGTTATTATGTTTACAAATGCGCTTGATAGCTCAACTGGCAAGGGACGTGGCTGGTAAGTACTGGGACCTGGGTTCGATTCCCAGGTCCCCCATATAATTGTTGATTTTTGTTTTAAAGCGTTCCAATGCAACGTTCATCAAATGTCCCACCATACGTACCCACGCTTGGGATTGCCAAGTGGCCTTGATGAGCAATCTGAAGGCCAGGAGATGGAATCCACGGTATGCTCTAGTCAACCAACGTGCACACAATCCTGAAAGTCAACCAGGCTTTGTGCTAATGGGCCAGAATTCCTCAAAGTTCACCTCCACATGGGCCAAACACCCCCTTGGTTTGCAATATTTTTCTTATTTTTATATTCTTTTATCTTATTTCTTTTAATTTGTTTTAATTATTATTAATTCACTAAATTAATTTTTTCCATAATAAAAATCAGAAATAAAAAAAATTGTAAATATATTTAGTTATTTATTAATTTCATCATTAATTTATTTTTGTAAATAAATGTTAATAATTAACTTAGTTAATTTAGGTTTAAAATTTAATTTCTTTTCTTAATAAATAAAAAATACATAGAATTAGGTTTTGACACTTTTATCTTTTTCTTAATTAATTATTATTATTATTATTTATTATTATCATTATTAATTACTATTATTTTTGTACATAAACATGTAAATTAATTAATTAGTAAATTAGGTCAACTTTGACATTTTCTTTAATAATTAAAATAATCTAGAATTAGGGTTGTTTACTAACTTTTAAATTATTTTCTTTATTTCCATAATAAATACAAAAAACATAAAAAACACTTTCTTTTCTTTAAATAATTAATTAGGTTTTAATTTAATTTAATTTCAAGCAAATGGTCCAACACCCTCGGACGTTCAGTTTAATTTATCCTTTCGCACGTTATTCTTATTTTTCTTATTGATTATTATGTAACTGCTTTTCAGATGTAATAGTAATTAGGTTTATTGCTTTTTTTACTTTCCGCACTTTTATCAAAAACGGGTCTTTGTATTTTGGCGACGTATAGACCCGTGCCTTGTAATAGCGTAGCTTTTATCTTTCCTTCTTTTAATTTTCCGCACTCCTAACTGCTAAACTCGCATGAAAGAATGTATGATAATTAAAAATAACTCGTAGCTCACAATGCCATGATCAAAGATAAAACATAACATGAAAACAACATACAATGCACACACCACTTCTAGGGTACGCCTCACTCGTTGCCTTCGAAACGTGGTCGTCAAGTATAGGACGTTTTAGCAGTCGCTCTTATGTCCAAGATCCAGTTGCCTCGAAACAGTTGCCTCGAAACGGTTGCCTCAGATTAAAAAAGGATCTAGGACATTAGGGTTACTTCTAAGGTGTCCTAACTGTTGCTTCGGTGACCACACTGTCCCTACAATCGAATTGACCCGAACACCTCCAACGGTGGTGCTACCTACCTCTCAATGGTGGGATGACACTACCTTAAAGACTTTTACACAGCCTAATTCCTTAGGGTAGGTAGATGACTCATGGGTACTTGCTCTCTAAAAAACAAATCAAAAATCTTTTCACACTGACACTTTCAAAAGCTTTCAAAACAAATTTTTCAAACACTCTTGAGGACGGATACAAGAGTCACTTAGAAATCTTTCAAAAAATGAAACTTTTTCCAAACCCACAAACACAAGAAAAGCAAACATTTTGAAAACATAAGAGCAAGTATCTAAGAGCCCATGGATAACCATGGATAGAAAGGGTGCTAACACCTTCCCTTTCTATAAATCTACCTCCCGAACCGAGAAAAAATCTCATAAGGAATTTTGCTGTGCTTTTGTCCTTTCCATGTTGGAGAAAATAAAAGACGATGGCGACTCTTGCTTACCGCGACATACGTGATCCAGATTTAAACAGTCAGTTCTATTTCCACCGATCACAGAGGCAACACGGTTTTTGCAAGTTGGATATATGTTCTTGGGCCTCAAATCTGATCCAAAACCAAGCCCACATGCCTTGGTCCATAATTTTTTATTTTATTTAATTTGTTTTGTATTTAACTGAATAAAAATCAAAATAAATATAAATAAGTAAATAAATAAAATAGTCATGGTAAAGTATGAAGATTTTAGGAGTCCTCTATAAGGTCATGTACATGTTTAGACCTTAGAAGATAGGTCCACTAGTCCAAAATTTCAAAATTTCTCAATTGAGGTTTCATGCATTTCTCAAAAATTTCTCAACTTGCACCAATCATATCTCACACAATGTTTGTCATATGAAGGTGATCTTGGACTTTTTGGAAAGCTAAAGATGTCCCCTAAAACTCTCATGTTGGTAACTTTTTCATTTGAAGTATTTAAATTGATGTAAATTTCTTTGACAAAAGATGTCTTTTTGTTGACTTTCAAAATGACTTGTAATATTTTGGCTCATATCTCTCAAATGAAGCATTTTTTGGACTTGAGCTTAGAGAGACAAAGATGTAGAGAATTTAATTTACATCAAAATGGGATGTGGTTGATAATTTTATTATGAAGCATGTGAAACTTATGCTTGGTCAAAGTTCAGTTGACTTCTCCTAAAGAAAACCCTAATTAACAATTTTTTACTTTTGATGGATCTTGAGTTTTCTTGATGAATCATGATCAACACTTGATAAAATTATGAATGTGACCTAAAAATATTGATGATGACCAAAAATATTGAAGTTTGACTGTATGTTGACCATAATTGACTTTTTGTCCAATACAATTGATTTTCACTCATCTGAGCAATTGACAGAGCAAACTTGTGATGCAAGGCTTGAAACTTGTCATGAGGGTACCTTGAAGCATATGTTGAACCATGAAATTCCCTTGAGGCATTATAAACTCAATTTTCTTTGAGAAACACAAAACCCTAATTGTAGGCCATTGCTTAGGAGTGATGCTTGTATGTTCAAACCATTGAGTATTCTTGAGCAATTGAGAACCCTAGGAGCATGAGGAGGTGTCTTGAATCAATTGTCTTTAAAATGCGAGGGAAATTTTTGGGATACAATACCCTAAAAGAATGCCTCGTTCGATGTTTTCATGTCCTTCAAATTCTCAGACTTCCACGTGTTTTTTTTGGATAAGATCAATCCTTTTGAATTCGAAATCTTCTTCCTTTCGAAGCGCTAAATAAACCAACGCGGCCTGTCAAAACTCCAAATATATTTTCGAAGAGCTAAATAAAACAACGCGGCCTGTCAAAACTCCAAATATATTAAGTCTTATTCATTCATAAAAATAAGACTTTTCGCCAATGTTTAGCTTAGCAAAAATTAGACTATCCATGAGCCTGTCAGTCCGAATCTTAATGAAATATTCTCATATTTCTTTTAGAACTGACCCTTCTTTGAAATTCCCCATGTTACCTTATTATACTTATGTTATCCAAATTTCCAGCTAACAAATTGCCCCCCAAAATTGTTTATTTCAAAACATTTGAAGAAATGGACAATTTTTACGAATGTTCAATTTCGACGCATAAACCAACATCATGTCTTTACTGCTGTGATGTCATGGTCATGATGACCATATTTATAAACATCTTATCGAGGCGTGCGCAATTTAGTTTTCTCTTCGTTGCTATACTAAATAGGAGTAACTCGTGGCCTTTTTCAAAAAGAAACTATCTTGTCAGCTTATGAGATAACAACATGTGCCACACTATCTCTTTTATGAACAAAAAAGAAAATGAACCATTCATCATTCTATTTTATAAATAGTCTTTTCTTCTTCAAACAACATTTTTGTGCTCTCATTTTCCAGACAACCTTGCAATTTTCTTCAATCTTTCCTCTTCAAAAACTCGTTCATCTTCAAAACTTCTTCATCAATGGCGCCCTCTAAGAAGAACAACAAACCTTCCAAAGACGTGTAGAACACAAAGGATGTTGCTTCCATTCCCATTGATCATGTAGCAAAACCAATTTGGTATTAAAATCAAGATTTTATGCCAACACATACTCTTCTAGCAGAACAACACACCATTTACAAATCCCAAGTAATCACTCCTTTTACCCTTGTTGATAAAACTTTAGGATATATGGGTCCTATGTTCAATGCTGGTAAATTGGAGAAACTTAAAGAGTTTTTTTCCTCCAAATTATCATGTAATAAAACCCATATCTAGTAAGATTAATTCTTCAAAAATTGTAGATAAGAGTACTAAGAAAAACCCTAAGGTAAGAACTACAGAAAATGTTCAGAAAGAAACTTCCTCAAGATCTGTTGATGTAGAGAAACACTTTCATTTAGAAAATAGTGGGGCAAATGAAAATTAGGAGGAGAATTTTCCCTTTCCTCAAGAAGTCTTGTACCCCAAAATTTTCTCTCTCATTTCTAAAGAAATCTCTCATAAGATCTCCATTAATTCAAGACTACACAAGGTTTGATCAGCTCAAGACACCCCCTCAAGCATTGACAACTGAAAATTAGGGTTTGAGTTCTCACAAATACAATTGGACTTTCAAGGTTCCATATTAATTTCATGGACCATTAGGAACCCTCAAGATTGCTCATGTCAAGTTTCAAGTCTTGGATCACATTTTTGCTCAGTCAATTGATCAGTTGACCTAAAATCATTTGTATTGGGGAAAAAGTCAATTGTGGTCAATTTATAGTCAAACTTCATAATTTTTGATCCACATAAACATTATGAACCCATATATGTCAATTTATAAAGTTTGGATCATAATTCCTCAAGAAATTTGATAAGATCATCAAAAGGGCAAAATGGTCAAAATTATGGTTTTGACTGAAGAGGTTCAATTTTTGACTTTTGACCTAACAAATGACTTATTGGTTTAAGACATGATCTCAATGATTAAAATGAATAATTTTGACCTAATGGAATGGCTCAAAACATTTCTCAAGATCAATTGATTGATAATTGAATTTCAGTCAACTGGTGGAAAGTCAACTATACACTAAAAAGTCAAACTTTGACTTTTTAATCAAAATCAAGTTTCAAAGATTACAATTCATCAAGACATGACAAGATATGAAACTTGTTCACCAAGAAATCAAAAAAGTCAAAATTCATCTTTGAAAAGTAAAAATTCTAAGTCTTAGAATTTTTTCGAAGAGTTAGAAAGTTCATTTTTTCATAACTTTGTGCCAAATTTCCACCATGATGCAAGATGATTAAAGGGAAACTTCCAACATGAAAGTTATATATCTCAATGATATCTAAAACATTGTAGGGCAGAACTTTTTCTATAAATTCTTGTATCTCAATTTATGAATTCATGAAGATATGCCCATGAAACTAAAAAGACTTAGTGAAATTTTGCCCTAGTTAGGCAAGATTTTGACCTAACTTCATGGCAACTTTTCACCTAGTTCCAAATTTATTATTCAAAAATGTCCAACATAAAGGTTGTAGAGGATGTTACGAGCTTTCCAAAATGTTCAAGAACTCATTGAGATCATACTTTAGCTAAGATAATCGAAGGAAAACAATTAGGGTTTCAAACTTGTTTTTCAAGTCATTTTCATGATGAACATTGGATCCAATCCATAGCCATGCTGCATAATCCTCACTTTGAAGGACTCAAACTTGTTTGTCACTCTATAATTAATGGTTTACATAACTCTTTAGGCCCTTATCCACTTGGTTTAAGCTTTGTCCAAAATGATTTTCCATTTATGGCACAAAGTTGCCATTTCCATTTTGATAAAGCATCACTTTTGCAATTGTCAACTTCTTGAGCCTTGCACTTGTTCTTACTGCACACACAACCCCTATAAACAAAAAGTAACATGTCTAAGGCCTCTATCAACTCAGATTATGCTTGTACAACACTTTGAGATTTGTCTTCTCACTTTTCTTCAAAAGCAAGCTATAGAGCCAAAAGGCTAGAACTCAAATCTTGAGTGCATTTGATCTCTAACCTTTCCTTACATATGCACAAGTTTATTGCATCATAACAAACGAGCTCAAGAGCTCAAAAACTCTCCCAAGTACACTGCAACCCAGAATCTGCCATAACTTGACAGTTTTGAACCTCACATAGCCATCTCCAAATCCACTCGTGCGTATTAAGTTTCAACCTTCCAAACACCTAATATACAGCATATCAAAATGATCCAGGCCCCTGTTTCCTGACTGTAACCCCTCCATCACCATCCACCATTTTCAAAACTGAAGCTTGCAACTTTACTTGAGTTAGGAGTTTCAGCCATCCTAAAAACAAAGTAGGAGTTGGAATACACTCAAGGAGGTCCAGGAAAGCTAAAGAAATCATCAGCCCATCTCAAAGGTTGCTCAAACTCCATACACGAATCCAACTGCAAGAGGTAAGTTTTCAAACTTCTATCTCTTCATACAAGTATCATTTGATTCTGATTTGTGAAGATAAAATGTAGATATCATTTCCCTGAAGCTGTACATGTACATAGTTTTCATTTATATTTCCTGAGCTTAGAGAATTTTAGGTTTGAATCTCTAGAAAAAGTTAGGTCAAGATTTGGTACTTTTAGAAATCCATGCTCATCTTTGAGAATTAGTTTCAGTTATTTACATATTTAGAATCCTAGTAAAATTTCTAACAAGTTTGATGTTGGAAGTTTTGAGAATGGATGAGAAATGAGTGAGTTACAGGGACCCTGGCTAGAGGTTGAAGATGAAGTTCATTTCCGAAACTTGTTTTGTATTATATATTTATGATTTTTTATATATTAACGGATGTACAGCCACCCCAGTGGTAAAGGCAACGCGCGTTTATGGCCAAGGTCATGGGTTCAAGCCCCAGCGCCGCCTTTTTTCATATTTCTCAAACATTTTCCTTCTTTTTATTACAAACCACGCGCGCATGGGCCTCCCTGAATGGGCCTTCTCTTTTTACTGCACAACACCCCCTGCCTGCTTGTTACAACACAGGCCCAACCTTATTTTATTTTATTTTTCTGATTACAAAAACCAATGGGCCAGGCTTTAAAAAAACTGTTTTTTTTCTAACAAACTCCCAAATCCCATTTCAAACCCCCCTAACTTTTATTTTTTATATTTTATTTTATTTTATTTTTCTTTATTATTATTATTATTATTATTATTATTATTATTATTATTATTATTATTATTATTATTATTATTATTATTATTATTTTTATTAATAAAAATGCATAAAAATAGTTTATTTATTTATATATCTAATATACTTATATTCATGTATATTTTATTCCTTTAAAAAACAAAAAGACAAAAAATATTTTCTTAAATTTTTTTAAATTATTTTTCTTAATAAATTAATAATTAGATTTAGGTTTAGTTATTTTCTTTTTATTTAAAATTAACTTAGAATTTAGGTTTCTTTTAATAATTAATTTCCGTACTATTTTTATTAAACTTAAAACCTTTTCTAAAAAACCCTAAAAAATGCTTTCTAACTTATTTTCTTTTCTTAATTAGTTTAGGTTTAATTTAATTAATCTTTTTATTTTAGATAATTAGGTTAAAACCCTTCCCTCAAAAAACCAAACAAAAATCCTTTTCTTTTCCATTTATATCCTTGTACATTATATTTTCATTTCTTGTACATTATTCAATATGGTTGTAATAGATGATTAAGTTTAATTTCTTGCAATCCCCATTTGCAAATTTGTATACCCTATCCCCAAATGTTGTAATAGCGTAGTAAATTTACTTTCCGCAATTTATCGCTTTCATATAAATGCTAGTAAATTAGGGTTTGTATGGAAAGATAAAAATCAAAAAAATAGATAACCCTAACTCAAGAAAACAATCCATGCAAATCAAACACACTATTCACACATGCACCCTTAGGGAATTCTACTTGTTTCCTTATAAAATAGTCATGTTATGCATGTGGGATATTTTAGCAAAAATAATCAAAAATACAAGATCATATTCCCTCGATGACGCTACCAATGTTGCCTTTCAAATGATCTTAGTACCTCAAAGAGAAATGCTAAGATATCTCAGAACATTGCTATCATGACTATACGATGACCCGCGCCCGTCCCTTTACATCCAAAGATAAGGCTTCTTACCAATCAATGGTAAGATAGAAATATCAAAGGAAAGGAAGAAATGGACAAAAGACTTTTGAGTAGGTAGATTGTTCCTAGTTGCTTGCTCACTTTCAAAACAAATATCCTTGCTCATTTTCAAAACAAACACCAAACACTTTCAAAAATATGGAATATTTTCAAAAAGTCCAACACTTTGTATACGTTCTTACGAACGAGAACCATTACAAAGTTTGCCTAAACGAAGGCGCCTTTTCAAAAGTACTTTCAAAACCACCACAAAGCATATTTTCAAACAAATCAAGTGTTCTAGTAAGAAATTAAGAGCCCATAGATAACTATGGATGAAAAGGGTGCTAACACCTTCCCTTTTAATCATCTACCCCCCGAACTCAAGAAAATATCTCAAAGGTCTTTCCTGTTCTTTTCACCCTTTCCTTTATTTAGATAAAAGAAAAGTCGGTGGCGACTCTTGCTAACCACAACATTTGTGATCAAACACAAAACATCCCAAGTCAGTTATCCCACCGTATCACAGAACTGGCGACTCTGCTGGGAAATTTTTAAAAATGGTGGGGTTACCTTAGGGCTAAGATCACCTTTATTTGCTTTCATTGTTTGACTTGCTTGCTTTACATTTTGGTTCCTTATTTGGGCTTACTTTGATCCTCTACTCGGATCTGGGACACCTTTTTAGGTAAGTAGCAATAGATTGTGGAAACTGTACGGCGTGGACCGATATTGTTGAAACAATGGCTACGTTAGTGTGACGCATTTGTGGGTACCGGTATCCTTTTGTGTTGAATCAAGGAGAATATGGGGCTGCTGAGTGGCATTATGAAGCACTAACTGACCTTAGAACCTTAATTGAACAACTTGGCCATTAGGACGTAGTGAGATGACCGGTTTCCGTGGAAAGCTGAAAATTGGTTGATACTCGATACTACACTCATTGAGATTGGAATTTTGGGATATCTCGGCCGCAAGAAAAGATTGATTGTGCTGAGACAATGCCTAAAAGAAAGGTCAGTAATATTGAGACCCTTTAGAACCCGGTTACTATTACTAGGATAGGTTTGAGCTAACTAAACTTCAAGAGGGTACTTACCTATAAAACTCCATGCAAGCCTAAACCTAAGGATTTGTTTGCCTTGTGTGTATATGCTTACTTGTACATAACATCATAAACATCATAACATCATACACATTCTCACTAACCATTTCAAGGATTTAGGAATTTATCTTTGTATTTGTTTTGTAGGCCAAGAACTCTGTCCGAAGAAATACCATTCGAATCAAATTTGTAAAATCACACCCTCAACTCCAAGAGTTAGTGTCAAGGGTACCTGAAGACTCCTCTTTCACCAAGAAGTATGGTCGACTCCTCAATTTGGCTACCTCCAATTTCCAAGAAGAGATGATGTACATACTCTTCCAATTCTTTGATCCCATGATCATTGCTTCACATTCTTCGACTATCAGTTAGTGCCAACACTAGAAGAATTCTCTTTGCTATTAGGAGTGCTCGTGCTTGATCGAGCACTGTTTACCGATTTAGAAGGGATTCCAAAACCTGAATTCATTGCCGAAGCCTTGCATCTGAAGAGGGCTGACATTGTAGCAAATTGGGAGACAAGAAGCAGGGTTCAAGGGTTCTAAGCCAAGTTCTTATTGCAGAAGGCTCGTTCATTTTTGGAAGATTTAGATTTTCAAGCCTTTGAGGATGTCCTAGCCCTTCTCATCTATGGTTTGGTTCTATTTCCCAACTCAGACCAATTCATAGATGTGAATGCCATCACATTCTTTCTCTCTCGTAATCCTATACCTACCTTGCTGGGAGACATCTTACATTGTTTCCATACCCGCACCATGAAGAAAAGAGGTACTCTCCTGTGTTGTATTCCCCTACTTGCCAAGTGGTTTATTTCACACTTACCTCGATCGACATTGAAGAACGAGCAAAGATTGACATGGTCTCAAAGGATGATGTCCCTCACCCACTTTGGTATCCATTGGTGTTCGAGATCCTTGGCATATACTTCTATCATTAACCGTTTTAGGGAATTCCCTAATGTCCCTCTACTTGGCATTAGGGGAGGTATCACTTACAACCCTTGCCTAGCCTTGCGACAGTTTGGTTACGCCCGAAGAGATGGTCCTCATGACATGCTCATCCAAGGAGTGGTATTTGACTACGAGAGCGACGATCAAAGCTACCGTCAGAGGTTTGCAAGAGCTTGGATGATGACAAATAAAGCAGATGGTGGGACACTGGGACGCAAGAATTCTATTCCCTTTGAACCTTATATCAGGTGGGTGCGAGCTCGTGTTCAGAAACTCATGATGCCTTATCCCTCCATCTTACCAGTTATCATGGAGCCTGTTGCGGAAGAAGAAGTCCCGTATAGTGTTCTCCATCCCAACATGCCTACTTCTCTTGAAGACTTGCAAAAAGGTTGGATTCAGCTAAAGGAAGAACGAGACACTTTTGAAGCTCAGTGCTATGCGAGTGAGAAAAGGGTTTTGGAGCTTACAAAGCAACTACATGAAGAACGGAGCTTGAACGCCTATCTTGCACCAAAGAGGATGCGTTCGACCTTTTTATCTTAGAGATTTATGTAAGCCCAAGAGGCATTTTGTAATCATTTTGAACTAATTAATGAAAATTGACGTTTGTTCATTCTTTGTCTATACAAATTTAAATTCCATGAATCCTTGAAATCATTTGCATACACATCTTCCATGCATCATAAAGTAATAGGTTTTCCATGTCAAGTTACCTTATCTTTCTGTTGTTTATTTCAGCAAGATGGATATCGAGAAAACAGTGAAAGACCTACAAGCACAAAACTCCCAGTTTTAAGAGACTCTGTTGACCCTAGCCAAGGGGCAACAAGATTTGATGGCGTTGCTAGCAGCCAAAAAGAAATCAAAGAGGAAAGCCCTAGTCAACATGGGTAGAAGATTCAAAGAGTTGGTTCGTCAGATCCCGGTAGTGGAAGACTCATCTGAGGAAGACGAGAATAATATTGGAGAAGCTAGGAGTACCCAGGCAGGGTGTATCAATGATCAAGCGTCTGATGATGAGGATTATTTCGATGAGCAGTATCCTCCTTCCGATGTTAAGTACAAGCAGTTAGAAGATATATTGAAGGTCGTTGAGATTCAAGCCGTCCCCGGTTTAGATTTTGATGATTTGGGTTTAATATCTGGGGTTGTCATTCCCCACAAATTCAAGATACCAGTATTCGCTAAGTATGATGGGGTTTCCTTCCCAAAGCTTCACCTAAAGTCTTATGTGCGCAAAATTCAACGACACACCGCTGACAAGAAACTCTGGGTTCACTTCTTTCAAGAAATCTTGGCTGGGACACAACTAGAGTGGTTTTACCAAATTGATGGTTCCCGTATCCATACATGGGAAGACTTAGCCACTTCTTTCTACTACCAATACCAGTATAATGCTGACTTGGCGCCGATAAGAGCTCAGTTGCAAGACATGACAATGGGGAAGAATGAAGGGTTCAAAGAGTACGCCCAAAAGTGGAGAGACCTTACCAGTAGGGTTCAACAACCTTTTACTGATAAGGAGCATAATGATATGTTTATGGGTACTTTATCTGGTCCTTTTTTCAACTTGTTGGTTGGTTGTTCTTCATCCGGTTTCACCGAGCTAATCTTAACCGGTGAAATGGTTGAAAGCGGCATAAAAAGCGGGAAGATTCCCATAGCATTTGCCTTCACCTCAAACCCCGTAAAGAAACCTTTTACCGCGAAGAAATAAACCAATGATGTGTATGGGGCAAGGGCCCGTACCAAGAAGGATGACCGTCCGTCCGTTAATGCTGTTCGGATTTCCAATCCAACTTCTGCTCAAAGACCATCTGCCAATCATCAACGGTTTGAGACTCCGCGAAGGCAATTCACAAGGATAGGCATGTCACTATCCCAATCCTTACAACACCTATTAAAGGCTAATTTGGTGACACTGCGTGATCCTCCGGCCAATCCAAACACCTCTTCACCAAAATACAATCCGAATGCAAAATGGGCATATCACTCAAATAGTCCTGGGCATGAGACTGACCAATGTTGGGCACTGAACAATAAAATTAAAGACTTAATAGACAACAAGACCATTGGATTTGATCCTCCTCCAACTTAGAATGTAATCACCACGCCTATGCCAAATCATGGCAAGGGTGTCAATTCTGTTGAAGATACCATGTTTGTTTCCTTTGTCGAAGACTTGACTACTCCGTTAACCATTATAAAAAAGAATCTGTTAAAAGTCGGGATTTTCCCTGGCTTTTTGAAGGATTGCGATTGCTGTGCCAAACAACTCAATGGATGCAAAGGGATGAAGGAAGGCATTCAACACCTAATGAATAGCCATGAGATCCTATTTGAGAAGACTCCGTCCGCCAAAAGTTTGACCAATAAGATTGAAGATCTCTCCATCATAACGATCCCAAACAAGTCTCTTAGGATCTCCTCCAAGGGTCCTATCAGGATTTAAAATGAACCAATTGTTGCTCCTCTGATAATTACCTCCCCCGGTCCAATTCCCTACTCTTCCAACAAAGCAGTTCCATGGAACTATGGTGCTGAGGTGTTTTACCATGGGATAAAGCAAGACACTTGGATTGAAGAAAGCAAAGCTGATGACATTGGTATAGTAAGGTGACCAGAACTGGGAGAATCTTTTCACCCAACATCTCACCACCAGTTGCTACAAAGGCACCTGTCCGCATCACCACTGCTAAGCCTAGTGCTGACACAAGGGGAAAAGAGAAGGTTGTTAAGCCTATCGAGACAAAAATACCCGCAAAAGACATTGCTGTTGAGGAACCTTCCGCTCGAGAAATGGATGAGATCTTGAAAATTATAAAGAGGAGTGATTTCAAGATTGTGGAGCAGTTGGGGCAAACCCCTTCCAAGATTTCTATGTTATCTTTGCTACTCTGTTCCGATGCTCATGCTTAGGCGTTAATCAAATTCTTGAAGAAGGCTTATGTCCCTCATGAGATCACGACAGACCAGTTTGAAAATTGTGTGGCAAGCTTGATGGTCGACAATGGTTTGGGGTTCTTAGATGCTGATATGACGCCACTGGGAAAGAACCATAATAAAGCTCTGCATGTTTCTGTTGAATGCAAGGGGACTACCCTAGCACACGTTCTGGTTGACACTGGCTCTTCTTTAAAAGTGCTACCCAAGGGGGCTTTGAATCGCTTAGACTGTGAAGGACTAGTTTTGAAACTAAGTGATATTATTGTGACGGCTTTCAATGGGTCCAAAAGGACAGTTCATGGAGAGGTGGATCTCCCGATCAAGGTGGGCTCACAAATTTTCAACTCTACTTTCTACATCATGGATATCCGTTCTGCCTACTCCTGTTTGTTGGGTCGCCCTTGGATCCATGGAGAAAGGGCAGTAACGTCAACTCTTCATCAAAAGCTCAAGTATCCGGTTAAAGGAAGGATTGTCACTGTCTGTGGTGAGGAGGAGTTCATGGTAAGCCACCTCAACTCTTTCAAATATGTAGAGATGGATGGAGAATTTATAGAAACCCCGTGTCAGGCTTTTGAAGTTGTTCCACCAATGGTTGCTACTGCCAAATGTTCCTCAGATGTGTCCAAAGCTGTTAAGGTCATGCCAAAGATGGTTTCATTCAAAGATGCTTGTGCCGCAGTCGAAGAATGAAGCTGTGATACTTGGGGGCAACTCCTTGAGATACCATTCAAAGCAGACAAATGTGGTTTGGGTTTCACTATCAAGGCTCATAAAGAAGTAAGGTGCGCTCGCGCAGGGAAGCCCCCTCTCCGTATTGGAAGTCATGAAGTCAACGCTGTAGGTGATTCTGATGATGAGTGTGCATTTGAAGACTGGGTATATCCTACTACAACGGAGATCAACAATTGGCACACAAAGGACTTCGTTTCCATCTCCTTCATTGAGGAGTAATTACTTGTTTATTGCTTTCTATTAATTCAAGAACATTTTATATGTAATATTAAACAATGACTTTTAAGCCATGTGCCTGGCCCGGGGCACTATGGTCCATTTGTCAAGGGTTTTATTTATGTTCACTTTATCATATGATCATTCAATACAAATAATTGGACTTTTGCATTCAAATATTTGTGCTCATTGTCTTTATTTCTCTTCAAATACATTTTTCAAAATAACCATGTATCTTACATGCACACACACACTCTTGCAGGTCCTCATCCACTCTGGATCTCATTTCCAATGACTCTACTATTGCCGACTATGATTTCAAATGTCCAATTAACCAAGCCGAAGATGAAGGCGAGAAAGATTGTGAAATACCGGGAGAACTATCCAGACTTCTATTACAAGTGGAAAAAGCTATTCAGCCGCACACAGAGTTAGTTGAAGTCATCAATATAGGTACCGAGGCAGATAAGAACGAGGTCAAGATCGACGCTAACCTGGAAAGCAGTGTCAAAAGTAGATTGGTTCAGATGTTGCATGACTATATGGAAGTGTTTGCTTGGTCATATGAAGATATGTCAGGGTTGGATACTGATATTGTAGTTCATCGTCTGTCGGCAAAGGAAGATTGTCCTCCTGTCAAACAAAAGGTTCGTCGCATGAGGCCTGACATGTCTGAAAAGATAAAAGCTGAAGTGATGAAAGAATTTGATGCAGGATTCCTAGTTGTGACATCTTACCTCCAATGGGTTGTAGATATGGTGCCAGTACCGAAGAAAGACGGAAAAGTTCGAATGTACGTAAATTATAGGGATCTGAGTAGGGCAAGTCCCAAGGATGATTTCCCTCTACCTCATATTAAAGTCTTGGTCGATAACACTGCTCAGCATAAAGTATTCTCTTTCATGGATGGTTTCTCCAGCTATAATCAAATCAGGATGGCTCCCGAAGACATGGAGAATACCACTTTTGTTATGCAATGGGGCACCTTTAGCTACAAGGTCATGCCGTTCGGATTGAAGAATGCAGAGGAAATATATCAGAGAGCTATGGTAGCTTTGTTTTATGATATGATCCATTATGAAATAAAGGTATATGTGGATGATATGATTGCAAGATCACAAACTGAAGAAGAACATCTCAATCACCTATACAAGCTATTCGAGAGTCTGAAAAAGTACAAGTTGAGGTTGAACCCTAACAAATGCACATATAGAGTACGATCTGGAAAGCTTCTAGGTTTTGTTGTCAGTAGTAAAGGCATCAAAGTCAATCCTAGCAAGGTAAAGGCCATCCAAGAAATGCCAGTCCCCCATTCCGAAAAGGAAGTTAGAGGATTCTTGGGTCATCTTAACTAAATCTCCCGCTTCATATCTCACTTAACTGCTACTTGTGAGCCAATCTTCAAACTCTTGAAGAAAGATAAAGTAGTCATATGGAATGATGAATTCCAAGATGCCTTTGACAAAATCAAAGAATATCTGCAAGAACCTCCTATTATCATGCCTCCAGTTGAAGGAAGACCCTTGGTCATGACTTGACAGTGCTAGAGAATTCTATGGGGTGTGTTTTGGGCCAACATGACGAGTCTGGATGAAAAGAGCATGTTATTTACTACCTGAGAAAAAAGTTTTACCGACTGAAACCAGATATTCACTACTCGAGAAAACTTACTGCGCTATGGCATGGGCTGCTCTCCAGCTAAGACATTATATTTTGAGTCATACCACTCTACTGATTTCTAATATGGACCCTATCAAGTACATCTTTGAGAAACCCGCCCTTTCCGGACGGATAGCTAGATGTCAAATGATCTTGACTGAGTACGATATTCAATACACAATGCAAAAAGCCATCAAAGGAAGTGTATTAGAAGATCATTTGGCCAATCAAGCTATTGATGATTATCAGTCTATGAACTTTGACTTCCCGTATGAGAATATCATGCTAGTGACTGACTGGGCGAAACCTGGACCGTATGACGAACCTGAACAAGGATCCCGATGGACTATGGTCTTCAATGGGGCTTCCAATGATTTGGGTAACAGAATTGGTGATGTGGTCATATCCCCTGAAGGTTGCCACACTCCTTTCACTACCAGACTATGCTTCGATTGTATGAACAACATGGTTGAGTACGAAACATGCATTTTGGGTGTGAAGGCTGCCATTGATTTAAGGATCAAGCATTTGAATGTGTTTGGGGATTTCGCTCTAGTGATTAGCCAAGTAAAAGGAGATTGGGACACTAAGCACCCTAATCTCATACATTACAAGGAACTTGTGCTATCTCTGATTCCTTACTTCGAAGAGATCACATTTGAGCACTTCCCTAGGGAAGAAAATCAATTAGCCGATGCTTTGGCCACCATGTATTCTATATTCAAGGTCAAATAGGACAACAAAGCTCCCATGATTACAATTGAGAGATTTGACGAACCTGCACACTGCTATGAGCTCGACAGTGACACAGAAAAGCCATGGTACCATGAGGTGAAGAGATATCTTGAAGTACAAGAGTACCATCAAAGAGCATCCATCAATGACAGAAAGTTCTTACAAAGATTTTCGGCCAAATTCTTCCTAAGTAATGGGATCTTGTACAAATGCAACCATGACTCTACTCTACTCCGATGTATGGACAAGAAGGAGGCAGAGGAAATTATGGAAAACATGCATGATGGTCTCTTTGGGACTCACTCTAGCGGACATACTATGGTCAAGAAAATCCTGAGAGATGGTTACTATTGGTCAATAATGGAGACTGATTGCCATCAACATTAAAGAAACTTGCCATAAATGCCAAATCTATGCTGATAAGGTCCATGTGCCTCCTATCCCTCTAAACATCATGACCGCTCCGCGGCCATTTGCAATGTGGGACATTGACATGATTGGGGAGATAAAACCAACTACTTCCAATGGACATTGCTTCATTCTTGTCGCTATCGATTATTTCACCAAATGGGTCGAAGCCGTCTCCTTTGCCTCAGTCACAAAGAACATGGTAGCCAGATTCATCAAACATAACCTCATCTGCCACTATGGTATACCCAAAAGGATCATCACCGACAATGGGATTAACCTCAACAATGCTATGATTACAAAACTTTGCACCCAGTTCAAAATCAAGCATCACAATTCTTCTCCTTATAGACCAAAAATGAATGGCGCAGTCGAAGCGGCCATGAAAAACATTAAGAAGATTGTGCAGAAGATGGTAGTAACCTACAAGGGCTGGCATGAGATGTTATCGTTTGCTCTTCATGGCTACCGTACTTCATCTAGAACATCAACTGGGGAAACTCCCTTTTCTTTAGTCTATGGCATGGAAGTTGTTCCTCCAGTAGAAGTTCAAATTCCCTCACTGAGGATTATGAATGAGGTAGGCCTAGGCGAGGACGAATGGATTCAAATAAGATTGGATCAGTTGAGCTTGATCAATGAAAAACGACTGGCTGTTGTTTGTCATGGTTAGATGTACCAAAAATGCATGATTAAGGCTTTCAACAAAAAGACCAGACCTCGAGTATATCAAGCTGGTGACTTGGTGATAAAGTGCATCATTCTGCCACAAGGCGACCCCAGGGGCAAATGGACTCCCACCTACGAAAGGCCATTTGTTGTCAAAAGAGTGTTCTCTGGTGGTGCCATGATGCTGACTACCATGGATGGTGAAGACTTCCCGCAACCTGTGAATGCGGACATAGTTAAAAAATACTATGCATAAGAGACCCGCTAGGTTAACACACCTAGGAAAAAATAAGGGCATCCCGACAAATCAAAAGGTTTGGGAAAAAATTAGGGATATATGCAAAAGATTATACACCCGACAAGTTGAAAACCCGAAAGGGCGACTTGGGAAAAAATGGGTATCTTGGTGGGTGGAAAACCCGAAAGGGCAGTCCAGGCAAAAGTTAAGGATTAAAAGCGTATGACTATGTCCTGTGGAATCACCACATTCGAATTTATTACCAAGGTCCGAGTTCAAATGGTCCAAGATCAATCAAATCAAGTTCTATCAACAACAAGGGGCATTCGAAGACATTGGGGAAATAGTAGAGTTGGAATGCAATGAGATCATTTCCACATGGCTATTTGTTTTTGTTTTCAATTTTTATTTTCCTTTCGATGATTTCCTCTTACTAGGATCTCCGTCTCTTTGTACAAAAAATGCCTATTCACGGGAAAAATATCAATACAAATATACTTTGAAGTGCAAACTTTCTATTTTTGTTTTGAATGCAAAAATGTCCAATGACTAAAATTGAATGAACATATGCATGGTAACATAATTAAAACTATTTGGCACATGTGTCCTGCTAAGCAGTAGCAAGCATCTCTTTAATGAATATGGAATATCCCCACAGAGTTATTTTATTAGCATTATCCCCACAAGATGGCTACAATAAACCTTTTCCCTCAACAGAGTTACCCACAAAGTCTCTTTGCATATGTTGATACCCAGCCAGAATATCAATCTCTTGACATCTATCTCTCCAGCTAAGTTGATCCTAAAAGAAGAAGCCTTATGGATCTCTTACTAAAAGAACTCACCTCGTCAGCAGTTCATCAAGTATTCATCAACAGGGTTTATTTCCCCAACAGGGTTTATTTCCCCAACAAACAACGAACAACAAAATTCCCCGACATAGTCTATCCTCTCCAAAAGATAATATGAAGCCTGGCCTCGACCAGATAATATTACAACTTTCAAATACTATGAAGTCTGGACACGACCAGATAATAGCGAAACTTTTCAAATACTATGAAGCCTGGACCCGACCAGATAATAGTAAAACTCTCCAGTTACTATGAAGCCTGGACCCGACCAGATAATAGCTAACTTCTCAAGAAACTATGAAGCATGGACCCAACCAGATAATAGTTTAACTCTTCGAGATATTGAAGAAACTGGACTCAAGCAGACAAGGGTTTAACTCCTTTTCCCCAGTGGAGTTTGCCTCTACCCCAACAAGTTACTGTGAAACCTGGAACCGACCAGATATTAGTTAACCTCCATCATTTCAGCAAGTTACTGTGAAGCCTAGATCCATCTAGATATCAGTTCAACTTTTATCTTTTCAAGTAAGTTATTGTGAAGACTAGATATGACCAGATAACAATTAACTTTATTGCCCCAGAAATTCATTGTGAAGCCCGGAATCCGACAAGATAGCAACTAATTTCAAGAAAGTTACTGTGAAGGCTAGATCCGACCAGATATCAGTTCAACTTCATCTTTTCAAGCAAGTTATTGTGAAGCCTGGACCCGACCAAATAGCAATTAACTTCATCCACCTCAGAAATCTGCAAAGCCTGGAATCCGACCAGATAGCAGTTTAATGTCATTAAGTTACTGTGAAGCCTGGATCCAACCAGATATCAATTCAACTTCATCTATTCAAGTAACTTATTATGAAGCCTGGAGTCCAACAAGATAACAACTAGCTACAATCACCAACGAGTCACTATGAAGCCTGTACCCGACCAGATAGTAGTTACCACTTCAAGTTACTGTGAAGCCTGGATCAGACCAGATAATAATTCAATTTCAAGAAATTTTCCGTGAAGCTTGGAATCTGACCAAATAACAGTTAATTTATTCTTCCTCAGTAGGTTATTGTGAAACTTGGAATCCGACCAGATAGCAGTTAACTTCCTCATCCTCAGCAAATTGTTGTGAAGCCTGGACCCGACCAAATAACAGCTAACATTCAAGAGATAATCCCCGGCAGAAGCATTCTGTCAACAAAGTTTGAAGATATGTATATTCTTCATCCCTAACAGCAATCCGGGATTCAGCTTCCCAGAACTCCTCAACAGTAGTCAGGGATTTATTTTCCCGGAAAAATATGCATCCCATATTCATACATCATAGCATATACATACAAAATGCATTTAGCACAATCTCATTCATCTTGTGAATATCATGCATACATCTGCATTTAACTAACCCTTTTTCCCACAGGTAAAACATCAAGTTTTTGTATAAATCGACCAAATATTTGTGTTGATACTTCTTCCAGTATTTGCCATCATTCCTCCAAATGGCATCTATAAGCCCATTCCCAATACATCTTCGAGTGCAAATTTATGGGCACTTTAGTGTTCAATCATCTTTCACCTTCAAGTCATGAATGGCGGATCCATCAATCTAACTCTTCAGGTTTAAGAAGATTGAACAGGGGAAGCTGTTGTACCCCAAAATTTTCCCTCTTATTTCTCAATAAATCTCTTAAAAGATCTCCATTGATTCAAGACTACACAAGGTTTGATCAGCTCAAGACACTCCCTCAAACATTGACAACTGAAAATTAGGGTTTGAGTTCTCAGAAAGACAATTGGAATTTAAAGGTTCCGTATGACTTTCATGGATCATTAGGAACCCTCAATATTTCTCATGTCAAGTTTCAAGTCTTGGATCACATTTTTGCCCAGTCAATTGATCCGTTGACCTAAAATCAACTATATTGGGGAAAAAGTCAACTGTGGTCAATTTACAGTCAAACTTCATAATTTTTGATCCACATCAACATTATGAACTCATATATGTCAATTTATCAAGTTTGGATCACAATTCCTCAATAAATTTGATCAGATCATCAAAAGGTCAAAATGGTCAAAATTAGGGTTTTAACCGAGGAGGTTCAATTTTTGACTTTTGACCTAACAAATGACTTATTGATTTAAGAAATGATATCAAGGATTCAAATGCATCATTTTGACCTAATGGCATCGCTCAAAACATTTCTCAAGATCAATTGATTGATAATTGAATTTCAGTCAACTGGTGGAAAGTCAACTGTTCACTGAAAAGTCAAACTTTGACTTTTTGATCAAAATCAAGTTTCAAAGATTACAATTCATCAAGACATGTCAAGATATGAAACTTGTTCACCATGAAATCAAAAAAGTCAAAATTCATCTTTGAAAATTCAAAATTCTAAGTCTTAGAATTTTTTCTAAGTGTTAGAAAGTTCATTTTTTCATAACTTTGTGCCAAATTTCCACCATGATGCAAGATGATTAAAGGGAAACTTCCAACATGAAAGTTGTAGATCTCAATGATATCTAAAACATTGTAGGGCAGAACTTTTTCTAGAAATGCTTGGATCTCAAGTTATGAATTCATGAAGACATGCTCATGAAACTAAAAAGACTTAGTGAAATTTTGTCCTAGTTAGGCAGGATTTTGACCTAACTTCATGGAAACTTTTCAACTAGTTCATAATTTATCCTTCAAAAGTATCCAACATAAAGGTTGTAGAGGATTTTACAAGCTTTCCAAAATGTCCAAGAACTCATTGAGATCATACTTGAGCTAAGAGAAACAAAGGCAAGAAGTTAGGGTTTCAAACTTGTTTTTCAAGTCATTTTCATGATGAACATTGGATCCAATCCATAGCCATGCTGCATAATCCTCACTTTGAAGGCCTCAAAATTGTTTGTCACTACATAATTAATAGTTCACAAAACTCTTTATGCCCTTATCCACTTGGTTTAAGCTTTGTCCAAAATGATTTTCCATTTATGGCACAAAGTTGCCATTTCCATTTCGATAAAACATCACTTTTGCAATTGTCAACTTCTTGAGCCTTGCACTTGTTCTTTATGCACACACAACCCCTCTAAACCAAAAGAAACATGTCTAAGGCCTCTATCAACTCAGACCATGGTTGTACAACACTTTGAGATTTATCTTCTCACTTTTCTTCTAAAGCAAGCTATAGAGCCAAAAGGCCAGAACTCACAAATCTTGAGTGCATTTGATCTCCAACCTTTTCCATACATATGGACAACTTTATTGCAGCATAAGACACGAGCTCAAGCACCCAAAAACTCTCCCAAGCACTCTGCAACCCATAATCTGTCATAACTTGACAGTTTTGAATCTCACATAGCCATCTCCAAATCCACTTGTGCGTATTAAGTTTCAACCTTCCAAACACTTAATATACATCATTTCAAAGTGATCCAGGCCCCTATTTCATGATTGTAACCCCTCCATCACCATATACCATTTTCAAAACTGAAGCTTGCAACTTGACTTGAGTTGGGAGTTTCAGCCATCCTCAAAGCAAAGTAGGAGTTGGAATACACTCAAGAAGGTCCAGGCAAGCTAAAGAAATCATCAGGGCATCTCAAAGGTTGCTCAAACTCCATACACGAATCCAACTGCAAGAGGTAAGTTTTCAAACTTCTATCTCTTCATACAAGCATCATTTGATTATGATTTGTGAAGATAAAATGTAGATATCATTGCCCTGAAGCTGTACATGTCCATAGTTTTAATTTATATTGCCCGAGCTTAGATAATTTTAGGTTTGAATCTTTGGAAAAAGTTAGGTCAAGATTTGGTACTTTTAGAAATTCATTCTCATCTTTGAGAATTAGTTTCAATTATTTACATATTCAGAATCTTGGTAAAATTTCTAACAAGCTTGATGTTGGAAGTTTTGAGAATGGATGAGAAATGAGTGAGTTACAGGGACCCTGGCTGGAGGTTGAAGATGAAGTTCATTTCCGAAACTTGTTTTGTATTATATATTTATGGTTTTGCTTATATTAACGGATGTACAACCACCACAGTAGTAAAGGCAGCGCGCATTTATGGTCAAGGTCATGGGTTTAAGCTCCAACGCTGCCTTTTTTCATATTTCTCAAACATTTTCCTTCTTTTTGCTACAAACCACGCGCGCCTGGGCCTCCCTGAATGGGCCTTCCCTTTTTACTGCATAACACCCCCTGCCTGCTTGTTACAACACATGCCCAACCTTTTTTTTATTTTATTGTTTGGATTACAAAAACGAATGGGCCAGGCTTTAAAAAAACTGTTTTTTTCCTAACAAACTCTCAAATTCCATTTCAAACCCCCTGACTTTTATTTTTATATTTTATTTTATTTTATTTTTCTTTATTATTATTATTATTATTATTATTATTATTATTATTATTATTATTATTAATAAAAATCCAAAAAAATAGTTTATTTATTTATATATCTAATATACTTATATTCATGTATATTTTATTCCTTTAAAAAACAAAAAGACAAAAAATATTTTCTTAAACAAATTTAATTCTTTTTCTTAATAAATTAATAATTAGATTTATGTTTAGTTATTTTCTTTTTATTTAAAATTAACTTATAATTTACGTTTCTTTTAATTAATTAATTTTCGTACTATTTTTATTAAACTTAAAACATTTTCTAAAAAACCCTTAAAAAGGCTTTCTAACTTATTTTTTTTCTTAATTAGTTTAAGTTTAATTTAATTAATCTTTTTCTTTTAGATAATTAGGTTAAAACCCTTCCCTCAAAAAACCAAACAAAAATCCTTTTCTTTTCCATTTATATCCTTGTACATTATATTTTCATTTCTTGTACATTATTCAATATGATTGTAATAGATAATTAGGTTTAATTTCTTGCAATCCCCATTTGTAAATTTGTATATCCCATTCCCAAATGTTTTAATAGCATAGTAAATTTACTTTCCGCAATTTATCGCTTTCATATAAATGCTAGTAAATTAGGGTTTGTATGAAAAGATAAAAATCAAACAACTAGATAACCCTAACTCAAGATAAACAATGCATGCAAATCAAACACACTATTCACACATGCACCCTTAGGGTAATTCTACTTGTTTCCTTATAAAATATTCATGTTATGCATGTGGGATGTTTTAGCAAAAAAAATAAAAAATACAAGATCATAGTCCCTCGATGACGCTACAAATTTTGCCTTTAAAATGATCCTAGCCCCTCAAAGAGAAATGCTAATATATCTCACAACATTGCTATTATGACTATACGATGACCCGCGCCCGTCCCTTTACATCCAAAGATAAGGCTTCTTACCAATCAATGGTAAGATAGAAATATCAAAGGAAAGAAAGAAATGAACAAAAGACTTTTGAGTAGGTAGATTGTTCCTAGTTGCTTGCTCACTTTCAAAATAAATATCCTTGCTCATTTTCAAAACAAACACCAAACACTTTCAATAATTTGGAATATTTTCAAAAAGTCCAACATTTTGTATACGTTCTTACGAACGAGAACCATTACAAAGTTTTCCTAAACGAAGGCGCCTTTACAAAAATACTTTCAAAATCACCACAAAGCATATTTTCAAACAAAGCAAGTGATCTAGCAAGCAACTAAGAGCCCATAGATAACTATGGATGAAAAGGGTGCTAACACATTCCCTTTTCATAATCTACCCCCCGAACTCAAGAAAATATCTCAAAGGTCTTTCCTGTTCTTTTCACCCTTTCCTTTATTTGGATAAAAGAAAAGTCAGTGGCGACTCTTGCTAACCGCAACATTTGCGATCAAATGCAAAACATCCCAAGTCAGTTCTCCCACCGTATCACAGAACTACAACTTGGGTTTCACTTTTCTCAAGGAAGGTTGGTTCTCTGAGGTATCAAGTGTACTTCATGGGTTCTCACATGTCTCCAATAATGCTCACACCAAGTTTCAAGTCTTGCATCACAAGTTTGCTCAGTCAATTGTTCAAATGACTGAAAATCAATTGTATTGGACAAAAAGTTAATTGTGGTCAACATTCAGTCAAACTTCAATATTTTTGGTCAAAATCAATATTTTGAAGTCATATTCATCAATTCATTAAGGTTTGATCATAACTCATCAAGAAAACTCTCAATTCATCAAAAGTCAAAAGTTGCCAAATTAAGGTTTTCTTAAGGAAAAGTCAGCTGAACTTTGACCAAGCACAACTTTCACATGCTTCATCATATTTTTCTGAACCAAAGCTCATTTTGAAGGAAATTCAATTCCATACAACTTTGTCTCTCTAGTCTAAATTCCAAAAAATGTCTTATTTGAGAGATATGGGCCAATACATTACAGGTCATTTCAAAAGTCAACAAAAAGACCCTTTTTGTCAAGCCAACTTACATCAAGATAAATTATTAAAATTCAAAAGTTATTAAATAAAGATTGTAGAGGACATCTTGGTCTTTCCAAAAAGTCCAAGATCACCTTCAAATGATAAAAATTGAGAGAGTTATGATTAGTGCAAGTTTGGGTATTTTGAACAAATGCATGAAACCAAAAGTGATCAAACTTGGAATTTTGGGCTATTGGGCTTGTGATTCAAAGTACATGCGTTTTTTTCAGCTTATAGTGAACCTATGTGTTGTAACCCAAAATTTTCCCTCTCAAATTATCAAGATTTCCCTCACAAGACTTCTTGGATTCAAGACCAAATTAGGGTTTGCTCAGCTCAAAACATCTCCTTGCACTGATGACCTGAAATTAGGGTTTGAGTTTGCACAAGGATTTTTGGGCCATAAATACTTCATGTTACTTTCATAAACCATCTTGGACCCCTAATATTTCCATATCAAGTTTCAAGCCTTGAATCACATTTTTGCCCAGCCAATTGGACAGTTGACCTAAAAATCAACTGTATTAGGGAAAAAGTCAACTGTGGCCAATTTACAGTCAAACTTTCTAATTTTTGATCCACAACAACATTTTAGGCTTATATGTACCATTTGATCAAGTTTGGATCACAACTCCTCAAGAAATTTGATCAGATCATCAAAAGGGCAAAATGGTCAAAATTAGGGTTTTGACTGTAGAAGAGCAATTTCTGGTTTTTTATCTAGCCAATGACCAATTGGGTTCAAAAATGGTTTCAAGGATCCAATGACATCATCTTGACCTAATCACAAGGTTCAAAAGATCTCAAGTACATAGGATTGACAAATGAATTTTCCAGTCAACTGATCAAAAATCAACTGTACACTGAAAAGTCAAACTTTGACTTTTTGGTCAAAATCAAATGCCAAAGGTCATAATTCATTAAAACATGTCAAAATGTGAAACTTGTTGACCAAGAAACCTAAAATTGCAAATTAGGGTTTTAATTTGAAATTTTTCATAACTTAGAATTTTTCTAAGTTATGGAAATTTCTTATTTTTCCCCAACTTTCCACAACTTTTTCACCATGGTGCAATTGGAATCAAAGAAAACTTCCAACATGAAAGTTGTAGTCCTACATGAAACCTACAACTTTTATTCACAAAGTTTTCCCAAAATATTATTGGATCTCAAGTTATGATTTTGTGAATAGGGGTCCATAAACTTTTTAACTTAGTGAATTTTTGCCCTAGTTTAGGTAGATTTTTGACCTAACTTCATGGAAACGTTTCACCTAGTTCCAAGAGGAATCTCAAAGTTCATTTCAAAGATGGATTGTAGAGAATGTTACAAGCTTTCCAAAATGTCCAAGAACTCTCCAAGATCATTTATGGTTAGGGAGAATCGAAGAAAGGAAAATGGCAATTTATCACTTTTGTTCAAGGCATTTTCACAATGGTTCAAGTTGCAAATCTGTTCTAGCATGCTTTTACTTGGCATTACAAGTCCTAATCCTTTCTACACTCCATAATTGAATGCTAGTTCAGTGGAAAATGGCTTTATTTTGATCTTTGGAGCATTGTATAATGAATTAATCCATTTATGGCATAAAGTTTATAATACTACTTTCATAAAGCTAGCTTTTTGCAACTTTGCAAATCTTGAGCCATAGACCTGATCTTTTGTTGCAAACAAGATCCAAAAACATCAGGCAAAGTACACCAACCCTATGCAACTAACAAGCAAGCCTGTACAGGCCTTTGGCATTGGTCATGCCAACTTTCTTCAAAAGCAAGCAAACTTGCAAAAGTCAAGACAACTTGTGTATATGATAAAGGAAATGCTTGGCTTCATTTCAAACAACTTCAGAAACTTGTTGCAAGCTTAAGCACGAATTCACAACATCCCAAACACTCCCAAACACAAAAAACCCATGTTCCTGCCCAAATAGGGCATCTTCTGCAAAACTCAAGCCAAATCATATTTTGCTCGTGCGTTTCTTGTTTCAAGGCTTCAAACATCTTCCATACATCACACCTAAACTATCTATGCCCTTGTCTTGCAACTGTGTGCCCTGTTTCAAGCTTCACCATTTTCATTTTGCAAGGTTGCAGGTTGAGTCGTGCAGGGAGTTTCAAGCATCCTCAAGGCAAGCTGAGCATTGGGATAGCTTGAGGGAACTTCAAGGAAGCTCACTCAATCCTCAGGCCTCACTCAAAGCCCTCACATTGCCATATCCAAACTCAACTGAACAAGGTATTTTTCAAAGTTCTATCTCCTTATTTAGGCATCCTTAAGCTTAGATTTGTGAAGCAAAAATGTAGTCCTTAACTTGCTGAAACTGTACATATGCATACTTTCCATTTATATTAACCGAGATAAGAGTATTTGGTTGTTGAACATGCTGAAAAAACTAGGTCAAAAATTAGGGCCATTAAAGTTCTCCTTGGTCTTTTAGAGTTAGGTCATGTTTTTTATATCACTGGAATCGTGAGATCATGAGCTACATGTTTTGTGTTATGGGTTTTTGCTTTTGTGTACGTATGTGAGAGTTACATATTCAAGCTCAGAAGCGCGCACGAAGCCAAGGACAGGGATGAAGTTGGTGTTCTGGGCCTGGCGCCTTGGGCCTGCTACTATTCACACCCCCAGTTTACTTTTGCACCCCCGTGATTCATATTTTGTTATTTTTCATATTTTCTTGTTATTTTTATGATTATTGACTTTAATAATTTTTTATGAACATTAAAAATCATAAAAATAATTTTCTTTATTTTTTGCATTTTTATTTTATTATTTTTTTTGACATAAAAATAGTTTATTAGGTTTATGGAATTTATTTTCTTAAATAAACTTGTAAATAATAATAAAATACCTAATATTTTATTTCATTATTTTATACACATTAAATATTTATTTTTCATACATATTTAATTTTCAATATTGGTATATAATATTATTATTATTTTTTCTTGAACAAAATGAATAAAATAATAATAGAAAACATATTTTCTTTTAAAAACAAAAAAATTAGGGTTTCCCCTTTCAAAAACAATAATATTATTTTTTTCTTATTTTTAGGACTTAGATAATCTTATTTTTTCATACATAAGACAATTACAAAACATTTTTTGCATATTTACATTTTTATTGCATATTTAAATACTTGTTTATTTATTTATTGTACAATAAATTCAATTGGGTTGTAATAGTGAATTAGAGTTTTATTTTGTGCAAATATCCCCATTCAAAACTTGTATCCCCCTCCCATAACAATTGTTGTAATAGTTTAGATTTACTTTACGCAATTTATCGCATTATATGCATGTTTAGTAAATTAGGGTTTGTATGATAAGACAAAATCAAAACAAATAGCATGACCTAATACAAGACAAAAATGCATGAAAAATGACAACACATTGCACACAAGCACCTCTAGGGTTTCACCCACTTTGTTTCATTAAAATGGCCATGGTATGCATGCAAGGTATCTTGGCAAAATAAAGCAAAACAAAAGATCATAGTCCCTCGATGACGCTATCAGAAGGTTGCCTAAACAAAGATGATCTTGGTCCCTAAAACTTGCTAAGATACTTGGCACCATTGCTATCATGGTCATACGATGACCCACGCCCATCCCGTTTAACATCCAAAGATAGGGTTGTTTACCAAAGCAATGGTAAATCAACAATGTCAAAGGAATAAAAATGTACAAGAAAGACTTTTGATTAGGTAGATGCTCCTAGTTACTTGATCAATTTGCAAACCATCCTTGCTGTTTTCAAACAAACACACACACAATTTCAAAACATTTTCAAACAACTTTCAAAACATTGAGACATTTTTCAAAAGACAAACATCTTTGTATACATTCTTACGAACGAGAATCATTACAAAGATTGCCTAAACGATGATCTCTTTTCAAAATACTTTCAAAACCACACAAAGCACCATTTCAAACAATTGGAAAAGCAAAGCAAGTGATCTAATCAAGTAACTAAGAGCCCATGGAAAACCATGGATGAAAAGGGTGCTAGCACCTTCCCTTTTCATAATCTACCCCCCGAACTCAAGAAAACATCTCAAAGGTCTTTCCTGTGCTTTTTTACCTTTCCTTTTGGATAAAATAAAAGTCGGTGGCGACTCTTGCTAAACTGAAACATTTGCGACGAAATGCAAAACCTCAAGTCAGTTCTCCCACCGTATCAGACTATGAATCACTTCATACACCATATGGATTTTTTTGTCCTATTTATTTTGATTTTTATTAATTAAATTCAATATAAAATAAGATAAAGAAAAGGATCTTTCTTACCTAGTCGAAGTCCATTATCTTTTAACCTAATTCTCTTCTATAAATCTCATGCATTCAGACAAGCAAGCCACAAAAACCCTTGCACAAGTTTGTCTTCCAAAAACCACAAAATTATTCAAAACTAGGGCAAACTTCCAACCCTAGTTTCATCCCTCCTCAACGCAAACTACCCTTTCCAAACAACCTCTAAAGTGTTGTAGGGTAAGATTGAACCGTTTGCAACGACCCAAAAGGCTGGAAACATATGAACATGCATCATCGGTTTTACATCCTTGCATGAATTTGAATTTGAATTTTCTTTATGTTTTAAGATAAACTAACCATACTAATGTGTCTATGAGGTATCAATATGCAGGAAAAACCCAACGTGGGAGTCCCATGATGATCAAACCATGAATTTCCATACATGCACCGATCCATGTTGTTTTAGTCTTACCTCATAAACCAATGTGATTCGGTCCAAAATAATGATTCCATTGAACTTGCAGGGGCTGATTTTGGGGGGTAAGGTACCCTTGGATCCTTAACTGTGTTTGATTTGCAGGAATGAAAAAGAGAGCCACCAGAGAAGACGACCGGAGCTAGGACTCCAATGCTTATCTGGTCCATACAATATGTTTATTATTTATTTATTTTGTTTCACTGATAATTATGGATGTATCACCACCCCAGTAGTAGAAGCACGCACGATAAAGCCTTATTATGCCAGGGCGTGAGTTCAATCCGTGGTTTTGGCAAATTTTTTCATTTTTTCTGATTTCTATTGATGATATGCAACACTCTTCATGATGTCAACCATGCACCCAGCCATGCCTCCTCATCAAATCTTCATAGATCTGATCTAACGTCCTAGATGAACTCCTCCACGATGCACCATCGCTGATGCCACACACTGGATCTCAGAGGCCAGCACTTGGGCCTGGGCCTCCATTGCAAATCACACCCCCTGTTTACTATAATCAGGCCCAAACTCTTTTTTTAATAAATATTTTTCTCTTTTTCTCTATTTACTTGTTAATTATTAATTAAAATATCAAAATATTAATTTTAGGTTAATTAATTAGGTTTAGTCTTAATTACCCTTTTTTAATTAATTAATTTAACTAATTAATTTTCTTAATTAAAATTAATTAGATACTTAGGTTTTTTAAATAAACTAATTGACTTATCTTTTATTAAAATTAATTAGGTTTTAGGTCTTTTTGTATTAATTAATCACAAATCACTTTTTTCATAAAAAATTACCAAAAATATTTTCTTTCCCATTTCATTTGATTTTTATCTTTTAGATCGATTGTATGTAATTTTTATTCGTCGCTTTTCTTTTTTATTGTAACTGTTTCCTGGGATGTAATAGCTAGGGTTTTCATTCTCCACAATTTCTATTATGTAACTGCCCCGAAGCAATGCAATATTTTAGGGTCTACTTTCTGCCTTTACTTTCCGCACTTTATCGCTTTTTTTTAAAATTATTTTATGTTTACTGCTTAGTAATTAGGATTTGCATGGAAAGATAAAAACCCGACGATAGAAAACCCTAACTTAAAAGATAAAATAACCGAACATAATACACTCGCACACTTACACCTCTAGGGTAACCTCCCTTGATGCCTTCGGAAAACAATCATGTCCCTCAAATGCAGGGACGCTTTAGCAAAGTCCCTCGATATAAAGATCATAATCCCTCAATGACCCTTCGACGTTGCCTTTCAGAAATGATCTAGTCCCTTAGTGAAAATTGCTAAAGCGTCCTCATCAGTTGCCTTCGATGACTGTACGATGACCCACGCCTGTCCCTTCACATCCAACAATAGGGCTTCCTACTAACTAATGGTATAGATAACACTATCTTAAGGAGGAGGAAAATACAGGAATGACCTTGAGTAGGGTAGACCTTAATCGCTTCCTCACAAAAAACAAAACATTTTCTCACAATCACACTTTTCAATAAACATTTTCAAACAAAAACTTTGTACGCATTCTTGAGGATATATACGAGAATAATTACAAAGTTTAGCCTTACATTGGCAACTTTTAAAAATGTTTTCAAATACACAACACAAAGCAATTTTCAAGAAGTGAGCTAAGCGATTAAGAGCTCGTAGATAACTACGGATGAAAAGGGTGCTAACACCTTCCCTTTTCATAACCTACCCCCCAAATTCAAAATCTTCGAGGTCTTTCCTGTTCTTTTCGCCCTTTCCTTATTGGATAAAAGAAAAGTCGATGGCGACTCTTGCTATCCATAACATTTGCGATAAAACACAAAACAAGTCAGTTCTCCTACCGCATTACAGGAAACTACTGCAAACTTGAAGAAGTATAAAGCATGTATAAACCTATTGCTAGATGGCCCATATTGGCTTCTCCAATTGTGGCTTAATGCTACATTTGAACCCTCGCTTTCTACCTCTGGGACAATAGATGAAACAAATTCTGAAATCCATACTAGAACTATCAAAGGGACTAGAATGGTTTGATTAACACCAAAGGAGAATGGAAAAAGTCTAAAGAAGTGTTTCACGAATTATGTTATGATGTTTTCCAAGTATCATAAATTCACTACTTCGATGGCTTCTTTTTCCTAGAGAACTCATGGCCCTGAACGGTTTACAAGATCACTTTCTTCTATTTCACCTACTCAATAAGTAGAAACTCTGGCTATCTAGAAAGCCTTCTTACTCTTTAGGATGATTATAACAAGACTTATGCCCATCAAGAACCATATTTTCTTACTTGCTTACCAAACCTATTTTGTTTCTCGATAATTTGGACTTTGCCAACTTATTCCTGAACCACTCTTAGAAAGGAAAAATGCCCTTTTCTTTCATGGAATGCATTTCTCCATCCCTGTACGAGACAAACGCATGCAATGCAACTCTAACTTTGGTGAATTCACACCCTTTCCCTTTTGTCTATCTTTCTACTACACTAAAGCATTTGATGCTTGGTGGAGGAAATACTATTCTTCAAACATGTTCGACGCTACTCTCTTCTCTCAGCATCTGACCAAAGCTTTTGCCTTTGTGAAGGATTAGTCCAAGAAAGGTACGAAGACTCATATCAAGGAGATCCAGGCGTTCCAAAAGTACTTTGAAACTATTTATAAGCCAAATAATCTTAGTCAAACCATACATGATACAACAAAAACTTTAAAAGATAAATTTACAAAGATGCGTCCTCATTTGAAAATTCCCTCACGTGTCAAACCCGAGGATATGTATGACTTAGCTTTCTAGCTTGAACCACCAAAATTTCCAAAATTACCCAGTGCTGACTTTGGTATGGATTTTTACCCTCCTTATCCTGACTGGTTTGTCCGTGAGAATTATCATACCTTTTTAAAACAAGAGTCTAAAAAACTATTTAATGAGTGGTTTCGACTAAGCATACATTGGACTGTTTCAAAGGTTTCCTTCACTATGATCTAAATCATGTCACCATACTTTCCCCATAACATGAAGGTGTGGAACCAAAGGATCTTTATAAATCATGCCGCTCCACAAACTAAGAAACCAAAGACAATGTCAAAGGTATAACTTGGTATTTTTGTTTCTTCATTATTGTGATATTTTACTAATCTCTTTGCTTTTTTAGGCCATTTGAAAACCTCCTCTTACTACCAAGAAACATAAGCAAACTATAGAGATTCTAGAGTCTGTCAAAGGTGATGAAGATGTGTCTCTCACTACCTCAAAGCCAAAAAATACAAAGAAGAAGAAAACAAAGCTATCTGATGCAACTTCTCAACCACAAAATACAGTTACAAGCAAGATATTGCCCCAACACCAAAAAAGACAAGCACTTCCCAACCATCTGGTAACTTTGTCCTGGAACGAATTAAGAGTGACAATTCGAGCCCTGGAGTTGAAGGATCAAAGGTATGGATTATTCCAAATAATTTTCCATAACAAACATTTTTATTTATTCAACTTAACCAACATTCTTCTTTTTACAGGATATTTGACACACTCCTAATGAATCTCCCATTCAATATGAAGTTCCTCCCAACAGTCGCGCTCCTTCTATCCATCGCTTGTATATAAAAGATTATAACAAAGGATCTTCTATTGATGTGAACAAATTAGACAACATTAAGCCTGACAAAGAACCTTATCCCCTTTTTCCACATAAATAAAAAATAGATGATTCTGAAAGTGATCATGGGGAACCCCAAACTTCTGACAAGAGAACTTGTGTCAATGAAGAACAAAATTATGACAATCCAATTGATTCTTCTCCAAAGATGTCAAAGTTTAATGAAACCTTGATGGATGAAGATGAACATATGTCTGAAAATGTCGAAAAAATTACTTCCACGAAGAAGAAGAAGAAGACACAAATGCCCATGTTGGTCCAAAAGATAATGTGACTTCTGCTGGCCACCAAGATGACAATGATGCTCAACCAAAACCCTCTCAAGAAGAAATGGAGACTTTGAAGAAAAATAAACCTCTTGAATATGTAAAGTTAATGATGACTAAAAGAGGACCTACCTCAGATAAAGGTTACTTCAACCCTTCGACTACCTCAAGCGGAGGCTCGAATGTTGAAACATTCAAACAGCTTCTTCAGAAAGTTAAAGAAAAAGTCTTTGAAGCTGATGTGTTCAATACTTTAAGGAATGATGCCACTGCATAGGTTTATATTATTCTATTACAATCTTTAATTTCTGAATCATAGGTTTATACTTCTTTAAGTACTTTCCATTTCTTTTCAGGATTCTTCTATCTTCTGCCAATTCTTCTATTTCGTAAGCGTTGTTTAAAAATGCTTGAATGATTCGAAATAGTCCTTCCTAATGCGGGGACCATTTTCCCAATAGTCTGTTCTTTCGATCCATTGGTAGTATTAACTTTCAAACCAAATCATCATTTGAAAATACTTTTCCCTTGACTTTTTTATTGTAAGCTTTAACTACTCTTTCTTTTTGTCTCCTTAGGATTTCCAAAGCAACAATCTTTCTTCATCCAAGTCAACCAGTTCATTCATCATCATTTCCCAATAATAGTCAAAGGGATTTTCGTTCTGCCTTTGGATTCTTACTAATTGAAAATGTATTTCTACTAGCAGAACTGTATCTTGCCCAAAGCTAAATCGAAATGGTGTAGTATTGGTTGCTTCTTTGGAGACATTCAACAAGCCCACAAAGCTTGACCCAAAGTTTTATGCCAATTCATTGGCTTCCTTCCCACATGCCTTTTTATTAATCCAATTTGTATCTGCCAAACTATTGATGGCCAATACTTCAAAACTCTCCTCGTTTGCATGTCCTCAACTTGAGTTTTCTAAATCTGATGGAGACAGTTTAGTAGCCAATACCTTTCCTCGTACTTTAATCAAATCCTCCAAATTTTCTTTTGATACTTTGTATCTTGAGGCAATTTGGGCCAGGTCATTGGCTTCTTGGTTCTCCAGTCTAAGGATGTGCTTGATGTTCACGTACTCGAATCTTCGAAGAAACCTATTTGTTATAATAAAGTACATTATCAAATTTTCTTTTATGCACTTGTACTCCTCGGTTATTTGCTTAATCACCAGTTCAAAATCACCTTTTATTTTGACCCTGGTTGCCCCTAATTCCAAGAAAGCTTCAAGTCTTGCTATTAAAGATTTATATTCAGCTTCGTTATTCAAACAAGGGGGACCTTCATTTTATACTTGAATTTTGTCAGGAGAAATAATCAAACTCCAACTCCAGTTCTATGTTTATGAGTAGAACCATCAAAGAATAACTTCCAAGGTTCTAGTTCCTCATAATTCCGAGGAACTTTGACCACTGCATGGTCAACAATGAAATCAGAGACTACTTGTCCCTTCATAGCTTTTAAGGGCATGTAAGTTAAGGAATATTCAGTCAGGGAAATTTTCCATTTGCCAATTCAACTGTGCAGGATTGGCTTTGAAAGCATGTGCTTAATAACATTGAAGTGAGAAGAAACGTACACATCAATTGGTTTTATATAATATTTCAATCTTGTGCAAGAAAAGTACAAACATAAACATAATTTTTCTACAATACTATACCTAGTTTATGCATTATTTAGTACTCGACTAAGGTAGTAGATGCCTCTTTCGATGCTATTCTCATCCTCTTGAGCGAGCACACTTCCTATGGTTACATCTGATGCATATATGTACAATCTCATACTTTTGTTCCTAACAAGGGGTGGAAATATTGGAGGTCAAACAAGGTATTATTTGATCTTGTCAAATGCCTCTTCATGTTCTTTCCTCTATTCAAATCCTTCTTGTTTCAAACACATACGGGGAGAGAAGGTCTGAGTGTGTCCACTTAAGTTCGAAATAAATCTTAAGAAATTTATTTTTCCAAGAAAAGATTGCAATTCTTTCTTCGTCGATGGCGCTTTCTCTTCCATGATGGCCTTCGTCTTGTTCTGATTAATCTCCATTCCCTTCTTACGGACCACAAAGTCCAAAAAATCACCGGCCTGCACAAAAAAAGCACACTTAAGGGGATTCATCTTCAAACCATGTTTCCTCATTCTTTCGAATGATTGGCGAAGGTGATCCAAATGACTTTTATCTGATATAAATTTTACAACTATGTCATCAATGTAAACCTGCATGAAAGTTTCAATGAAATCATGAAATATAGAGTTCATTGCTCTTTGGTAAGTTTCCCCAACATTTTTTAATCCAAAAGGCATAACCACCCATTCATAGGTGCCTAATGCTCATGGGCATCTAAAAGCCATTTTGGGCACATCTTCTTCAACAATTAATATTTGATTATACCCAGAGTATCCATCAAGCATGCTAAGATACTTGAAGCCTACAACTGAATTAATTAATATTTCTGCCACATAATTGGGTATTCATCCTTCGGGGTTGCAGAACTCAAATCTCAAAAATCAATGCAAACTCTTAAGGATCCATTCTTTTTAATAAGATGTACTATATTTGCAATCCATTCGACATACCTTGTAGTTCAGATGAATTTACATATGAGGCGCCTTTCAATTTCTTCCTTTATTTTCGTGAGAATCTCTGGCGCGAATCTCCTTGGAGTCTGCTTGATGGGATTCTTTCCATCCTTTATAGGCAACTTCAATTTGACGAGATCTTTGCTCAAATCAGGCATTTCATCATAATCCCAAGTAAAGAAATCCTTGTATTCCTTCAGCAGTTGGATCACCTTGACTTTTACTTATGCGTTAAGTTTTGCACTAATGCGAGTGGGTCTTTTTCTAGACCCATCGCCCAAATAAATTTCTTCAAGAGGATCTTGTGCCATCATCTTCACAACTTGGCGTTGTCGGATATTTCTTGAATCCCAAAGGCTCTTCATCATATATTGCATCCTACCTCTGGTCTTTTTCTTCAAAGGTTTCTACTTCGTCAGGGGGTTTTGGCTTGAAATTGACCCCAGGTCCCTTTGCATGAATTCCTTTATTATTGGCTTCGACAACCATGTACTTCACTTCAGCCTCCAAGGTCGTTTTTAATTTGTTTTTAGCCAAGTTAGCCGAAATCTTTTCGAAAAAACTAGACTCAGACACCATCAACGTCTTCGTCCCTCCATCCAGTTGGCTGAAGTCCTGGTATTCCCTCCACATCATTCTCTTCCCCCAAGATTTCCCTATCCTATTGAAATCCATGGGTTAGGTGCAAAATGAGGAAATAAAGGGAATTTTTTGTTGGTGAGTAGGCATCTTCTGTAGAATTGCATGACCCTATACTGGCAAGATTATTGTCAAAATTTCTTCTATCAACATGGTTAATCTCAGCCATATAGTAGCTTTGATCCACTTCTATGTTTTCCTCGATTACATCTTCTCTCCAAATTGCAATCCTTTGAGCATGAACCGTGGCATGAGGTTGACAGCTGCCCCTCTGTCCACTAAGATTTTATTGATCCCAACATTATCCACTTTACCCCTTATGAATAAGTGTGATACGGTGGGAGAATTGACTTGAGGTTTTGCGTTTGTGTTCGCAAATGTTTCGGTTTAGCAAGAGTCGCCACTGACTTTTTAATTTATCCTAAGAAAAGGTAAAAAAGCACAGGAAAGACCTTTGAGATGTTTTCTTGGGTTTGGGGAGTAGATTATGAAAAGGGAAGGTGGAAGCACCCTTTTCATCCATGGTTATCCATGGGCTCTTAGTTACTTGTTTAGATCACTTGCTTTTGCTTTTCAATTGTTTGAAATGGTGCTTTGTGTGTGGTTTTGAAAGATGTTTTGAAAAGAGGCCATCGTTGTGGCAACCTTTGTAATGATTCTTGTTTGAATGTATACAAAGATGTATTGTCTTTTTGAAAAGATTTCAATGTTTGAAAGTTTGATTTGGGAAATATTTTGAAATTGTGTTGTGAAATATGTTTTGAGAATAGCAAGGATGTTTTGCAAGTTTTGATCAAGTAACTAAGAGTTGTCTACCCTATTTTTACTCAAAGATCTTTCCTATATGTTTTTAACCCTTTTGACAGTGTTGCTTCACCATTGCATTTGGTGAACAACCTTGTATTAGGATTTTAAACGGGACAGGCGCGGGTCATCGTATAGACCATGATAGCAATTGTGTCAAGTATTTTTGGCAAATTTTCCGAGGGACTTGATCATTTTGTGTAGGCAACTAAGATAGCGTCATCGAGGGACTATGATCTTTTGCTTTGTTTTTGTTTTGCCAAAGTACCCAACATGCATAACATGGCCCATTTTTAAGGCAACAAGTGGATGTAACCCTAAGGGTGCAAGTGTGCATTGTGTATTGATTTTCATGTATTTTTGTCTTTGTATTAGTCAAGCTACTTGTTGATTTTGAATTTTTGCATACAAACCCTAATCTCTAATCATGGCATAATTGAAAGCGTAAATGCGTAAAATAAATCTACCACTATTACAACATGATTATGGGGAGGGGGATACAATTTTGAATGGGGAATATTTGGCAAGAAATTAAAACCCTAGTTTTACTATTACATCCAAATTGAATCAAATGGCATGAATAATAAATGAACAAATATTTAAATAATCAAATTAAATAAATATACAAAATAATATGAATATGCAAAAAAAGGTTTTTGTTTATTTTTATGTATGTAAAAATTTTTAATGTAAAAAGAAAGAAATAAATGAAAAGATTATTTTTTTTGGTTAAGGGTAAAACCCTAATTTTCTTTAAGAAAATAAATATATTGGCTATATTATTCATATATAATAAAATCAAATAGTATATATACAAAAAATAAAATATATTTAGAAAAAGTATTTTTTAAATATAAATAATAATAAAAATAAAAGTGTAATATTTTTATGTTTTTATTCTAAAGTATCTAATAAAATAAAAGTATATATATATATATATATATATATATATATATATATATATATATATATATATATATATATATATATATATATATATATATATTATATATATTATATATATATATATATATATATATATATATATATATATATATATATATATATATATATATATATATATATATATATATATATATATATATATATATATATATATATATATATATATATATATATATATATATAATATATATATATATATATATATATATATATATATATATATATATATATATATATATATATATATATATATATATATATATATATATATATATATATATATATATATATATATATATATATATATATATATATATATATATATATATATATATATATATATATATATTTTTTTTTTTTTTTTTTAATTATATTAAATATGTACAATAAATAAAATAAAATATATACAAGTATATAGGAAAAATGATAGTATATGAGAAAAATGTTATTTTTATAGGTATGAATAATAAAAATAAAATATATAATATTTCTATAATATTTATAAGTTTTTATTAAATAAAATATAAGTATATGTTCCCTAATAATTATTTTTATGTCTAAAAAATAATAAAAATAATAAAAATGAATGTGAAAATTTTATGAAAATATTTTTGGATATTTTTATGTTTGGAAAATATAAAACAAAGTCAGAAAGTGAAAATAAATATAAAAATAAAAAAATGTATAGAAATTGGGCCAGGGGGGTGCAAAAAGAAAAAGGGGGGTGTCAAAATCTAAAGAAGCAAAGCCCAGCCCAAGCCAGACTTCATCTTCAACCTTTGTCCATAATTTCGCGCGCGCCCTATATAATTGCTAGATCCTGCATATGAGCTCTATTGCAAAAACACATAACATCAAAGTTGTAGAGCTTTTCAAGACAAATCCAACCATATAAAAAACTCGTCCTAACTCTCAAAGACCAGAGAGAATTTCTATGGCCCTAAAATCTAACCTAATTTTTTCAGGATGTTCATGGACCAAATTCTCTTAGCATGCTTAATAAAAATGAAAACTGAGCATATGTACAACTTCATGGCTATGAATACTACATTTCTTATTCACAAACCTAAGTCTAAATGTTCCTAAATAGAGAGATAGGAAGTTGATAAAAATATGTTTCATCTGACTTCGTGTATGGCAATGTGGAGCTTTTCAACAAGGCCTGAGATGTCTGGGAGCTTGCTTGAACTTCACTTGACCTTCTCCAATGTCTAGCTTGCCTTGAATGCACTTGAACAAGCCTACAAAACTCAACCTGCACAAGCTCAAAATGAAAATAGAAAACCTTGTAAATGGAGTTACAATTGGTGTTTAAGGTTTGGAATAGCTTGGGTGGATTGAATGGAAGGTGTTTGAACAGGTTTGGGGCAAAACACACGAGCAAATTGTGCTATGGAAGTCAGGTTGCAGATGCTGCCCTGTTTTTCCAATGGAAGGTGATTTTGAGCTATGGGACGTTTGAGGGCTCAAAGAGTCGTGTTTCTGGTTCAAGGGGATGTGAGAAAGTTGTCTCAAATGCTTACACAAGTTAGTTTTCACAGATGTTCAAGTTCTAGTGTTTTGGATATCTTTCTTGTATTTTAAGCAAACATGAGAAGTGATGTCCAACAAGCTTGTACAAGCTATCCATATGCTTACATACTTTGCCCTTGGCCCCTCTAATTTATGGATTTGATTTGCTGCATAAGATATGGACCAATGCTCAAGAATCAGTTTTGACATAAAGCAAGATTTAAGCAAAAATGGTAATGTTGCTTTTTCTATTTAAGGGTTAATCTTGTGTGCAATTCCCTAATGACCAAAACAATGCCTTAGACAAATGGTTTTGCACTTAATTATTGAGTGTGGAATGGTTTTGAGGCCTGTAATCTAGTGCAAAGCAAGCTGATTTGAATTTGCAATTTGTATCACAATGAATATGCCATGGATGAAAAGTGAGTTTTTGCCAACTTCAAGCCTTCGATTCTCCCTAACCACAAATGTGTTTGGAGAGTTCTTTGACATTTTGGAAAGCTTGCAACATGCTATACAATCCATATTCGAAATGCAATTTGAGATTCCAAGTGTAACTATTTGAAAAATGGCCATGAAGATAGGTCAAAATCCTGCCTAAACTAGGGCAAAATTTCACTAAGTTAAAAGTTTTAGGGACTCTTGTTCCAAAAATCATAACTTGAGATCCAAGCTTCTTTTGGGAAAACTTTGTGAATAAAAATTGTAGAATTTGTGGAGGACTACAACTTTCATGTTGGAAGTTTTGTTTGGATCCAATTGCATCATGGTGAAAATGTTGGGCAACGTTAGGAAAAATTAAGAAAGTTTCATAACTTAGAAAAATTCTAAGTTATGAAAATTTTCAACTCTAAACCCTAATTTGCAAAAATGGATTTCTTGATGAAAATTTTTCATGTTTTGACACATCTTGATGAACAATGACCCTTGGCCCTTGATTTTGACCAAAAAGTCAAAGTTTGACTTTTCAGTGTACAGTCAAATTTTGATCAGTTGATTGAAAAGTTCACCTGTCAATCCAATGCATTTGAGATCTTTTGAACCTTGTGAATAGGTCAAGATGATGCCATTGAGTCCTTGAATACATGCTTGAACCCAATTTGCCATTGGCTAGGTCAAAAATCAGAAATTGCCCTTATGCAGTCAAAACCCTAAAAATGACCATTTTGCCCTTTTGGTGATCTGATCAAATTTCTTGTGGAGTTGTGGTCAAAACTTGATAAAATGGTTCATATGAGTCTATAATGTTGATGTGGGTCAAAATTTATGAGGTTTGACTGTAAATTGGCCACAATTGACTTTTTCCCTAATATAGTTGATTTCTAGGTCAATTATCCAATTGACTGGGCAAAAATTTGATTCAAGGCTTGAAACTTGGTAGATACAATCTTGTAAGTCCAACATGAAGTATGAAAGCCATTTTGAGCATTAGAAATCCAAAAATCCATGTGCAAACTCAAACCCTAATTTAGGTCAGCAGTGCAAGGAGATGTCTTGAGCAGAGCAAACCCTAGCTTGATCTTGAGTTCAAAGAGCCTTGTGATGAGAAATTTTGATAAAATGAGAGGGAAAATTTTAGGGTACAACAGTTGCCCCTGTTCAATCTTCTTGAACTTGAAGAGTTAGATTGGCGAGTTTGGCCTTTCGTGACTCGAAGGTAAAAGATGATTGGACACTAGAGTGCCCATAAATTTGCACTTGTCAAAATGTAACTGAGGGAATGGGCTTAAAGATGCCATTTGGAGATGGTAGAATCTTGCTGGAGATGGGCTTAAAAGATGCCACCCAATATTTGTTTGTTGAAAAATCAGGAGAATGATTATCAGAATGGTATCCGTAGCTGGAACGTATTTGAGTTGTATCTGGAGATTGGATTTGTATGAGCAAAAGGAATGGCGTCCGTGTCTGGAGCGTATCCAAGCTGTAACTGTATTTGATTCTTGAATGAATATCAGAATGATTGCCGTGTCTGGAGTGTATCTGTATTGTATCCGAAATCTAAAATCCGAATAAGCGACAGAAAGACATCCGTGTCCAGGGTATCTCTGGGCTGAGGAATAGGTTTGAATGAGTAACAGAATGACAACCGTGTCTAGCGTGTATCTGTACTGTATCTAAAGCTGAGATCTGTATGAGTAGCAGAATGACTTTCGTGTCTGGAGTGTATCCGTACTGTAACTGGGATTTGGAGAAGTGACAAAATAACTTCCGTGTCTAGAGTGTATCTGAACTTGAAATTGATAGTTGAATCTGAATGAGAAATAGAATGGCTTCCGTGTTTGGAGCGTATCTAGTATGTTATCTGATTGCTGAAGTCTGAATGAGTAGTAGAATGACTGCCGTGTCTGGGGTGTATCCATACTGTATCTGAAATACGAGACCTGAATGAGTAGCAGAATGACTTCCATGTCCGGAGTGTATCTGAGTTGTATCTGAGATCTTTGAACATTTGTTAGAGGTAGCTTTTAATCTTATCCTAAAAAAGGTAAAATGTTAGCTAAAACACACAAAGTTATGTTGCATGACATGTATGATGCAATAAAATGGGTTCTACCAATGTTTATGATATATGAATGTAATGGATGCGCGTGTAAGCTGAGTAGCCGTCTTGCTGAGGAGAATAAATCCTTGATAACTGGAGATAATGAAATCTTTAACCGCTGCCGGGGAAAATAAACCCTTGACTTCTCCTGAGGATTCAAAACCTTTGATCGTTGAGAAAGAGAAATCCTGGGGCCACTGCTGAGGATTGAAAATCCTTGGTGACTTGTGGGGATTAACAAGAACTTTGACAACTTCTGCGGGGAATTGAGAATCCTTCATGACTTTCCTGGGGAATAAGGAAAACTCTGACGATCTCTACTGGGGATTTAAAACCTGGTAGGCTTCAACTTGGAGAAGTGAGAACAAGAATATTTGTTCTACCGGGAAATAACTTTATGGGGAGAATGTTTATCCTGTTGGAGAGTTTTCAAAAGCTTGGGTTGTATGCCAATCTATTGAGGAAGCAAGAATGAGAATCTTCATTCAGGCGTTTGGGTCAGGAGGTTGGGTGTATGCCAATCTTCTGGAGTTTAAAGAATGAGAATCTTCAGTCTGTTAAGGGTATCAGGAGCTTGGGAGTATGCCAATCTTTTGGAGTTAATATCCTTGGTTAGGGATAGAGCAAAAGTTAACTGTTATCTGGTGGATTTCCAAGTTTTAAGATAACTTGCTGGAGGATTTGGAGAAACCGGATGATCTCCACTGTGGTTTAGAGGTTGAAGTTTTGGACTCCGTTGGGGAAGAAAGTTTCATCTTCACTGGGGGTTTGTAGTTCAAAGTCTTCTGGCTCTGCTGGGGATTGGGAGTTTAGAAACTTAGCTCTGATGGCGGTTTTGAAACTTAACTCCGCCGGGGATATGTATTTCAAAGCTTCAACTCTGTTGAAGACCTGGATGATGTACTGCAGGGGATTTCTTCTGGAATAGTATAAAGACATTTTCCTATACTTTCAGCCTATCAGTAATTATCCTTTCTCATTTTGTTTTATTTGTAAGTAGTGATTATATTCAAATGCATATTCTCATTTAATAAATCATTGGACGTTTTCAAATAAAACACAAGTGTAAAAAGAAAGAAAAGGCAAACAGATTTCTGCACTTTGAAGTATCTTTTTATTAACTTTGTGTAAGTATTTTGTACAAAGGAGACAGACATCCTAGTAAGAGAATGTTGTCATAAAAAATGAGAAAAATTTATACAAAGAAAGATGTCTATGTGTAACAGTTCCATGGGGTTCCCATTCTGCTATAGCCTTCACAACTCTGAGTATCTTGTCCATTCGTTGCTTCGTTCGCAGATGATTGGATTGATCAGAAGCTTGGACCTTGTCCGTGAAGAGATTGTCCTTAAAGTGATCGGACGAGACATATTAATACGCTTTAATTCCCTAACTTTTTCCTGGACCTCCCTTTCGGGTTTTCGATCCACCGGGAAACCCTTTTTTGCCCAAGTCGCCCTTTCGGGTTTTCAACTTGCCGGGTGTACAGATTTTTTTATTTATCCCTAATTTTTGCCTGAATCTCCCTTTCGGGTTTTCGATTCACCGGGATGCCCATTTTTGCCCAAGTCGCCCTTTCGGGTTTTCAACTTGTCGGGTCGTTTATGCGTAGTATCTTTTGACTATGTCTACGTTCGTAGGGTGCGGCGGGTTATCGCCGTCCATGGTTGTCAAGATCATTGCCCCACCAGAAAAGATGTTTTTGATCATAAATGGTCCTTCGTAAGTAGGAGTCCACTTGCCCCTGGGATCACTTTGCGGCAAGATGATCCGCTTAATTACAAGATCTCCGACTTGATATACCCGACGTATGAATTTCTTGTTGAAAGCCTTGATCATCCGTTTTTGATACGTGTGACCATGACAAACAATAGTAAGTCGCTTCTCATCGATCAAGTTAAGTTCATCAAGCCGAGTCTGAATCCAATCGTCTTTACTTAAACCAACATCCTTCATAATTATCAAGGAAGGAATCTGAACCTCCATAGGTAAAATAGCTTCCATGCCATATACCAAAGAAAAAGGGGTTGCCCCTGTTGAAGTACATGCCATGGTACGATATCCGTGCAGAGCAAACGGTAACATCTCATGTCAGTCCTTGTAGGTGACTGTCATCTTTTGAATGATCTTCTTGATATTTTTGTTTGCAGCTTCAACAACACCGTTCATCTTTGGCCGATATGGAGATGAATTATGATGTTGAATCTTGAACTGCTCGCACATAGCGGTGATCACAGTGTTATTTAGGTTCGTACCATTGTCCGTAATGATCCTGTCGGGGATACCATACCGGCATATGAGGTTCTGCTTAATGAAGCGGGAAACCACATTCTTTGTAACGGAGGCGAAGGAAGCCGCTTCGACCCACTTGGTAAAATAATCAATAGCCACCAGGATGAAGCGATGTCCATTAGATGCCGTAGGCTTGATCTCTACAATCATGTCTATTCCCCACATTGCGAATGGCCAAGGAGCTGTTAGAACATTGAGAGGGACTGGAGGAATATGTATCTTGTCAGCATAGACTTGGCATTTGTGACAAGTACGGGAATATTGATGACAGTCAGCTTCCATGGTAGACCAGTAGTAGCCTGCCCTTAGAATCTTCTTAGCCATCGTATATCCGCTCAAGTGGGTGCCAAATGTGCTGCTATGTAGTTCAGTCATGATCAGCTCAGCTTTAACCTTGTCCACACAACGAAGTAGAACACAATCATGGCTGCGCTTATATAAGATACCATTGCTCAGGAAGAACTTGGCAGAAAATTTCCTTAAGAACTTTTTGTCATTGACTGAAGCTCCTTCAGGGTATTCTCGAGTCTTGAGATACCTTTTGATTTCATGAAACCAGGGTTGTTCCACTACTTCTTCGGTATTAATCTCATGACAGTGCGCAGGTTCGTCCATTCGCTCGATGGTGATTTGGGGAGCCTCATTATCCCAGTTGAGTTTAAACATGGAAGGCATTATAGCCAGAGCATCCGCTAGATGATTTTCTTCTCGCGGGAAGTGCTCGAAGGTAATCTGCTCGAAATGAGGCAACAATGTCAGGACATGTTCTTTGTATGGGATAAGATTAGGATGTTTAGTATCCCACTCTCCTTTGATTTGACTGATAACAAAAGCTGAGTCCCCAAATACGACCAAAGATTTGATTCCTAGGTCAATTGCAGCCTTGAGACCAAAGATACAAGCTTCATACTCGGCCATGTTGTTGGTGCAGCTGAAGCAGATTCTAGCAGTGAAAGGTGTATGGCAACCTTCTGGAGAAATAAGTACCGCACCAATACCGTTTCCAAGTGCATTTGAAGCACCATCAAAGTACAGGGTCCATCGGGATCCTTATTCAGGTCTGTCATACGGTCCGTTACCTTCAATGTTTTCCAATGTCATAATGTCTTCGTCGGGGAAGTCGAACTTCATAGATTGGTAATCTTTGAAGGCTTGATGAGCTAGAAGGTCAGCTAGTACACTCCCCTTTATAGCTTTTTGGGTTGTGTACTGGATATCATATTCAGTCAGGATCATTTTCCATCTAGCGATTCTTCCAGATAAAGCAGGCTTCTCGAAGATGTACTTGACCAGATCCATTTTAGAAATCAGCAGAGTGGTATGTGTCAACATATACTGCCTTAGCCGACGAGCAGCCCATACCAAAGCGCAGCAAGTTTTCTCGAGCAGTGAGTAGCGAGTCTCACAATCGGTAAACTTTTTGCTAAGGTAATAAATGGCACGCTCTTTTCGGCCAGACTCGTCATGTTGGCCCAGTATGCACCCCATTGAATTATCCAAAACGGTCAGATACATGATTAAAGGCCTTCCTTCGACGGGTGGAATCAAGATACGAGGTTCCAGCAAATACTCCTTAATTTTATCGAAAGCGACTTGACAATCATCATTCCATTCAACCACCTGATCATTCTTCAACAGCTTGAAGATTGGCTCACAGGTAGACGTTAGGTGAGAGATGAACCTTGCGATATAGTTTAGGCGTCCCAAGAAACCTCTAACCTCCTTCTCAGTGCGGGGGGAAGGCATTTCTTGTATAGCTTTGACCTTAGCAGGATCAACCTCAATACCTTTGTTACTGACGATGAATCCCAAAAGTTTACCGGACCTGACTCTGAAAGTGCACTTGCTAGGGTTCAGTCTGAGCTTATACTCCTTTAAACTGAAAAACAGCTTTTGCAGATGGTCGAGGTGTTCTTCTTCTGTATGTGAATGGGCTATCATGTCGTCTACATAGACTTCGATTTCATGATGTATCATGTCATGAAACAAAGCTACCATGGCTCGCTGATAGGTTTCCCCGACATTCTTCAGTCTGAATGGCATCACTTTATAGCAGAAGGTACCCCACTGCGTAACAAAAGTAGTTTTCTCCATGTCTCCGGGGGCCATTTGATCTGGTTGTACCCTGAAAATCCGTCCATGAAAGAGAATACCTTGTGTTAAGCTATGTTGTCAACCAAGATGTCATTGTGTGGTAGTGGGAAATCATCTTTAGGGCTAGCCCTGTTTAAGTCTCTGTAGTCCACACACATTCTGACTCTGCCGTCCTTCTTAGGTATGGGCACAATGTTAGCAACCCATTATGGATAGGAAGTAACAACCATAAAGCCAACATTGAACTGTTTCATCACTTCAGCTTTGATCTTTTCAGACATATCGGGCCTCATTCGACGGACTTTCTGTTTGATTGGTGGACAGTCTTCTCTTGTAGGGAGACAATGAACCACAATATCTGTATCCAGCCCTGGCATGTCTTCATAGGACCAGGCGAAGATCTCAACAAACTCATTCAACAGCTGAACTAAGCGCTCTTTGACACTTGGTCCAGGTTGGCACCCACTTTAACCTCTTTTCTGTCTTCAGCAGTACCCAAATTGATAGTCTCTAACAACTCTTCATGGGGCAGAATAGCCCTTTCTTCTTGTTGCAAAAGTCTAGCTAACTCTCCAGGCACTTCACAGTCTTCATCACCTTCGTACTCGGCATGATTGACTAAATCTTCAGAATCACTGAAGGCCAAAGCAGAATAGTCACCCATGGAATCCAGAGTGGATGGGTACCTGCATTTTGTGAGTGTGGGTGTGTATAAGGGATAGCCATCCTTAAACAAAAATAAAATGTAAAAGGAAAGAAAATGAACACAAAAGTTTATAGATGAAAACGTCCATGATTCATTAAAAATGGCATATGAAAATGAAGAATCAAAACCCTTACAAATGGACCTATGTGCCCCGGGAAAGGCACAAGGCAAAAGAGTGTACGAATTGTTTAAAATTTATTACAGACCAACATAAATGTTCAAAAGATAAATTACTGATTGATGAAAGTAATGGGAACGAAGTCTTTCGCCTCCCAGTTGTTCAGTCCTCCTTCAATGGTTGGAAAGATCCAGTCTTCAAAACTGCTTCCTTCTTCATCATCTTCTAAAGCATGAATTCCGTGATGAGTGATTTTCAGGGGTGGTCCTCTAGCTCGGGAGCGACGCACAGCTTTCTGGCTAGCAGCAGTGAAACCCAATCCGAACTTATTTGTCTTGTAAGGAAAATCTGCCAGTTGACCCCACACTGTACTTCCTCCTTCCTTGATCACAACCTCCGCATCTTTAAGGGATGACATCCGGGACACAGGTTTGGTAATGATGGGCACATCATTCATTGTCTTGGCTACCGCAACTTCAGAAGAAACCTCTTCAAAGTGTTGGAAAGGTGTTTCTATGAATTCACCATCTAACTCCACGTAGCGGAAAGAGTTAAGGTGGCTTATCATATACTCCTCCTCACCATGAACTGTTATGATTTTACCCTGGACTGGATATTTTAGCATCTGGTGTAGAGAAGAAGTGACTGCCCCAGCATTGTGGATCCATGGCCTTCCTAACAAGCATGAATATGAAGGACGGATGTCCATCACATGAAAAGTAGAGTTGAAAATTTCCCTTCCCACCTTAATTGGGATGTCCACTTCTCCCTGAACCATCCGCTTAGAACCGTCAAAGGCTCGAACAATGATATTACTGAGCTTTAGGGTCAAACCTTCACAGTCTAGCCTGTCCAATGCTTTCTTTGGTAGAACATTTAAAGATGAACCGGTATCAACCAGAACATGAGCAAGTGTGGTCCCTCTGCACTCTACCGATACATGCAGTGCATCATTATGCTTTCTTCCCTTGGACGTTAGATCGGAATCAGAAAATCCCAGACCATTGTCGGCTGTAAGGCTTGCTACACACTCTTGAAACTGATCTGCAGAAGTTTCTTGAGGCACGTGTGCCGTCTTTAGGAATTTGATCAAGGCTTTGGCATGAGCCTCGGAACAGAGCAATAGAGCCAGCATAGAGATTTTTGAAGGGGTTTGCCCCAGCTGCTCTACGATATCATAGTCGCTCTTCTTAATTATCTTTAAAATCTCCTCCATCTCCTTTTGGGTGGTCTCGGGGATAACCAAAGTCTGAGCCCTCGTCCTGACGGGCGCTTCTTGGATCCCCTTACCTTTATCAGCAGTAACAACAGAGGGTACAATTTCGGGAGTAAAAATTTCTTCAATCACTGGACTTTTCACAGATATCTTGACAGGCACATGAGCACTTGAGGGTCCGAAGACTTCCCGTGGAGGAACAATCTCCGGAGAGAAGATTCTTCCGCTACGAGTGATCTTACTTGTCCCTGCAATATTTCCTATATCAGGAGTTTCTTCATCGGAATTCTCTTAGGCTGATTCGATCTGCTTAACACCGTGGTAGAAGATCTCTCCTCTATAATTCCACGGTATCGTCTTGTTGGACTTATATGGGATAGGCCCCGATATCGTAATCTTCAGTGGTATAAACTTTGGATCAGGTGTAATCTTAACAGGCCTTTTGCAGGTCTTGGAAAGATTGTCGGAAATGGTGATTATAGCAACATCATTGATTGGAGTAACATGAGTAACATGAGTAATATGAGTAATATGAGTACTAGTATCAACAGGAGTTTTCTGAAAGAGGATCTCTTGAGTATCCATCAGACGTTGGATGCCTGATTTCAACAGCGGACAGTCGGATTGCAAGGTTGAACAAAAGTAACAATCTTTTTCACAGCCCGGGAAAATCCCGGCTTTCAACAGATTCATCTTGATCATTGGCAACAGAGTCATTAAGTCATCAACAGTAGTAACATGAAGATCTTCCACAATAGCATGGACATTATGACCGTGTTTCGGCATATGAGCGGATATCACATTATGTTTTTCGGGAGAATCAAACTCTACCTCCTTGGCATCTATCAAATCTTGGATCTTGTTTTTAAAGGCCCAATAGTTGTTGGTGTCGTGCCCCACACTGTCCGAATGATATGCACATTTTGCATTGGAACGATAATAGGGAGAAGAGGTATTTGGGTTTTTCGACGCTTCTTTCAAGTTGGTAAGGTTTAACTTTAACAGATGAGGGAGGACCTGAGCCGGTGTCATATTGATCTGGGTGAATTGCCATTGTGGCCTTTCTATCCTTTGCTGGTTAGTTCTAGGTTGACTTCTTCGAGGTTGATCGGCTGAGGAGTTCTGGATCATCACAGCCCCCACCGCTGGTCGGCGCTCCATTCTCCCTTGATTTCTCTAGGAGTAAACAGCAGAAGCTTCTTTCTTGGCTGGGAAGGTCTTCTTGACAGCAGTGGAAGCAGCTGCATCCTTCTGAATTTTACCACTCTTAATGCTAGCTTCGACCCTTTCACCGGTCATAATTAATTCGGTGAACCCTGCAGATGAGCTCCCGATCAAGTGATTGAAGAATGGACCTGACAGGGTCCCCAAAAACATATCAACCAACTCTCTATCCGACAATGGTGGCTGCACCCTTCCAGCCAAATTCCGCCACTTCTGGGCGTACTCCTTAAAGCCCTCATTAGAAACCATACTCATACTCTGTAGTTGAGTACGAGTAGGAGCTAAATCTGCGTTATATTGATATTGTCGATAGAAAGCAGCAACCAAATCTTCCCAGTTATGAACATCAGATCTCTCAAGTTGATAGAACCAGTCCAATTGCGTACCCGACAAACTATCTTGAAAAAATTGGACCCATAGATCCTTATCAAAAGAGTGAGGTTGGATCTTTCTGACGTAGGACCGCAGATGCATCTTCGAACAGGACAAACCGTCGTATTTGGAAAATGTAGGCACCTTGAACTTGGGGGGAATGACGATCCCAGCAACCAACCCTAATTCTTCGAAATCCAGCCCAGGAACCCTTTGTACTTCCATGGCCGCCAACCGTTCTTCCAGATTTTTATACTTATCGTCCGTAGGAGGATACTGCTGCTCAGAGTAATCTTCCTCCTCTTCTTCTTCTTCCTCTTCAGCTTCAGACTCGGAGGGCATTGCAACTCCTTTACCTTTACCAACCCCTTCTTCAGACGTCGAGGGGAACTCGAGGACCCTTCTAGCTTGGTTCTCAAACCTTCTTCCCATAGTGGCCACACCGACCCTTTTCTTCTTTTTCTCTTTGTATTTTTCCTTCTCTTTTTCTAATAGTGCTTTAAGATCCTCTTGACCCTTTGCCAAGGTCATGAGGAGTTGTTGGAACTGAGAATTTTGTGCTTGTAGATCTTTGACCGTCTGCTCTATATCCATCTTGCTGAAATAAACAGCAGAAAGATAAGGAAACCTGGTGTGAAGACCTGTTTATGCATATGATGAATGATATGTATTCATGTAATGCATTCAAGGATTCAGAAATTCAAAGTTATTTCAAACAAAAAGAATACACGTCATATTAATAAGAAGAAATTTGTTAGTACATAAATGCCCCATGGGCAAAATATTACAAAATTCTTAATGTAAAAAGACATTGCGCATCCTCTTTGGTGCGATGTAAGTGTTAAGAGTCTCCTCTTCATGAAGTCGGCAGGTAAGTTCAAAAACCTTCTTCTCACTGGCATAGAAGCTGGCTTCAAAAGTATTCTGCTCTTCCTTGAGCTGTATCCAACTCTTTTGCAACTCTTCCAATGATGTTGGCATGCCAGGATGTAGGAGGGTGTATGGAACCTCTCTTTCCATAACAGGCTTTTTGATCACGGGGAGAATGTGGGGGTAAGGCATCATAAGACTCTGGGCGCAGGTTCCTACCCACTTGAGATAAGGCTCAAGGGGGATGGAATTCTTGTGCCCCAGTGTCTTACTGTCCACCTTGTTAGGCATCCTCCAAGCTCGGATAAACCTTTGTCGAAGTCCTTGAGCATCGCTGTCGAAGTCAAAAACCAAGTCAGGAATCAGCATATCATGAGGGCCATCCCTTCGGGCATACCCAAATTGCCTCAAAGCTAAACAGGGGTTGTAGGTAATGCCTCCCCTAATGCCAAGTAGTGGGACATTAGGGAATTCTCCGCAACGATCAATGATGATGACATTTTCTCTGGACCGAGAACACCAATGAACATCAGAATGTGTGAGGGTCATCAACCATTGTGACCATCTTAAACCCTGCTCATTCTTCAAAACTGATTGGGGAAGGTGAGAAATAAACCACCTTGCTAGAAGAGAAGTACAACACATGAGAACACCTCTTTTCCTCATTGTTCATGTGTGAAATGAGTGTAGGATGTCCCCAAGCAATGTAGGCACATGATTCTGAGATATGAAAATCTTGACAGCATTCACATCTATAAGCTGATCAGGGTTTGGAAATAAGACCAACCCATAGATGAGAAGTGCTACAATCTCCTCAAAAGGTTGCAGATCTAGAGAATTCCAGCAGTCTTGTGCCTTCTCAAACAGAAACTTTGCCAAGAAACCCTTGACAATACTTCTGGTTTCCCAATGACCTTTGATATCAGATGGTTGCAAGTGTAATGCTTGAGCAACATCTTCAGGCTTTGGTTCTCTTTCCGTATCGTTGTAGGGTAGTTGATGGAGAATAGGAATCCTCAGGAGTTGAGAAAATTCCTCCAAAGTAGGTACTAGTTGGTAATCAGGGAATGTAAAGCAATGGTGTAGGGGGTCAAAGAACTGGAAGAGAACTTTCACCATGTCTTCTTCAATATTGGAGTTGACCAAGTTAAGGAGTCTACCATGTCTTTCACTGAAGGGAGAATTCTCTGGAATTTTGGAAGTAAGCTCCTTGAGTTGAGGAGGGATTCTCACAAGGTTGACTTGAATTGTTTTCCTGCGAAGAGATTCCATGACCTACAAAACAAGAATAAAGATGAAGATCCAAACCCTTGAAATGGTTAGTGGATGCATATGATGCTTTATGATGTTCATGATGTATGCACAAGCATATGTACAAGCAAATCACACAAGATCCTAGTTTCAGGCTTGCATGAGGTTTCATAGGTAAGTATCCTCTTGAAGTTAGTTGGCTCAACTTGTCCTATAAATAGTAACCGGGTTCTAAGGGGCTCAATATCACTGAATTATTTTCTGTGTTCATTGTTTTAGTTTAGCCACTTAATTGGCGACCGAAATATTCCAAGAAAACAACCCTCAATGAGTGCAGTATCGAGTATCTACCAACTTCGGACTGCACCAAAGCCGGTCATCTCACTACCCCTAAAAAAAGCCAAGATGGTCAAGTAAGGTTCTAAGAGTTCATTAGTGCTTCATGACATCACTCAGCGGCCCCGTATTCTCTTTAATTGACTCAAAGGCTACCGGTACCCACAAATATGTCGCACTAATATAACTATTGTTTCAACCACGTCGGTATACCCTGCACAGTTTCCACAATGTATTGCTATTTACCTATGAATGTTTCCCAAATCCGGGTAGAGGATTTCAAACCCAAACAATAGAAGAAAATGTAAAACAATCAAAGCAAACAAAATAAGCATGAAAAAGGTGATCTAAATCCTAAGGTTACTCAACTTTTAGAAAATATCCCCAGCAGAGTCGCCAGTTCTGTGATATGGTGGGAGAACTGACTTGAGGTTTTGCGTTTATGTTTGCAAATGTTTCGGTTTAGCAAGAGTCGCCACCGACTTTTTATTTTATCCTAAGGAAAGGTCAAAAAGCACAGGAAAGACCTTTGAGATGTTTTCTTGGGTTTGGGGAGTAGATTATGAAAAGGGAAGGTGAAAGAACCCTTTTCATCCATGTTTATCCATGGGCTCTTAGTTACTTGTTTAGATCACTTAATTTTGCTTTTCAATTGTTTGAAATGGTGCTTTGTGTGTGGTTTTGAAAGATGTTTTGAAAAGAGGCCATCGTTGTGGCAACCTTTGTAATGATTCTTGTTTGAATGTATACAAAGATGTATTGTCTTTTTGAAAAGATTTCAATGTTTGAAAGTTTGATTTGAGAAATATTTTGAAATTGTGTTGTGAAATATGTTTTGAAAATAGCAAGGATGTTTTGCAAGTTTTGATCAAGTAACTAAGAGTTGTCTACCCTATTTTTACTCAAAGATCTTTCCTATATGTTTTTAACCCTTTTGACAGTGTTGTTTCACCATTGTATTTGGTGAGCAACCTTGTATTAGGATGTTAAACGGGACAGACGCGGGTCATCGTATAGACCATGATAGCAATTGTGTCAAGTATTTTTGGCAAATTTTCCGAGGGACTTGATCATTTTGTGTAGGCAACTAAGATAGCGTCATCGAGGGACTATGATCTTTTGCTTTATTTTTGTTTTACCAAAGTACCCAACATGCATAACATGGCTCATTTTTAAGGCAACAAGTGGATGTAACCCTAAAGGTGCAAGTGTGCATTGTGTATTGAATTTCATATATTTTTGTCTTTGTATTAGTCAAGCTACTTATTGATTTTGGATTTTTACATACAAACCCTAATCTCTAATCATGGCATAATTGAAAGCGTAAATGCGTAAAATAAATCTACCACTTTTACAACATGATTATGGGGAGGCGGATACAATTTTGAATGGAGAATATATGGCAAGAAATTAAAACCCTAGTTTTACTATTACATCCAAATTGAATCAAATGGCATGAATAATAAATGAACAAATATTTAAATAATCAAATTAAATAAATATACAAAATAATATAAATATGCAAAAAAAGGTTTTTGTTTATTTTTATGTATGTAAAAATATTTAATGTAAAAAGAAAGAAATAAATGAAAAGATTATTTTTTTTGGTTAAGGGTAAAACCCTAATTTTCTTTAAGAAAATAAATATATTGGCTATATTATTCATATATAATACTATAAAATAGTATATATACAAAAAATAAAATATATTTAGAAAAAATATTTTTTAAGTATAAATAAAAATAAAAATAAAAGTGTAATATTTTTATGTTTTTATTCTAAAGTATCTAATAAAATAAAAGTGTATATATATATATATATATATATATATATATATATATATATATATATATATATATATATATATATATATATATATATATATATATATATATATATATATATATATATATATATATATATATATATATATATATATATATATATATATATATATATATATATATATATATATATATATATATATATATATATATATATATATATATATATATATATATATATATATATATATATATATATATATATATATATATATATATATAAATATATATATATATATATATATATATAGTTATATTAAATATGTACAATAAATAAAATAAAATATATACAAGTATATAGGAAAAATGATAGTATATGAGAAAAATGTTATTTTTATAGGTATGAATAATAAAAATAAAATATATAATATTTATAAGTTTTTATTAAATAAAATATAAGTATATATTCCCTAATAATTATTTTTATGTCTAAAAAATAATAAAAATAATAAAAATGAATGTGAAAATTTTATGAAAATATTTTTGGATATTTTTATGTTTGGAAAATATAAAACAAAATCAGAAAGTGAAAATAAATATAAAAATACAAAAATGTAAAGAAATTGGGCCAGGGGGTGCAAAAAACAAAAAGGGGGTGTCAAAATCAAAAGAAGCAAAGCCCAGCCCAGCCCAAGCCAGACTTCATCTTCAACCTTTGTCCAAAATTTCGCGCGCGCCCTGCACCATTGCTAGATCCTGCATACGAGCTCTATTGCAAAAACACATAACATCAAAGTTGTAGAGCTTTTCAAGACGAATCCAACCATATAAAAAAATCGTCCTAAATCTCAAAGACCAGAGAGAATTTCTCTGGCCCTAAATCTAACCTAATTTTTTTCAGGATGTTCATGGACCAAATTCTCTTAGCATGCTTAATAAAAATTAAAACTGAGCATATGTACAGCTTCATGGCTATGAATACTACATTTCTTATTCACAAACCTAAGTCTAAATGTTCCTAAATAGAGAGATAGGAAGTTGATAAAAACCTGTTTCAGCTAACTTCATGTATGGCAATGTGGAGCTTTTCAACAAGGCCTGAGATGTCTGGGAGCTTGCTTGAACTTCACTTGACCTTCTTCAATGTCTAGCTTGCCTTGAATGCACTTGAACAAGCCTACAGAACTCAACCTGCACAAGCTCAAAATGAAAATGGAAAACCTTGTAAATGGAGTTACATTTGGTGTTTAAGGTTTGGGATAACTTGGATGGATTGAATGGAAGGTGTTTGAACAGGTTTGGGGCAAAACGCACGAGCAAATTGTGCTATGGAAGTCAAGTTGCAGATGCTGCCCTGTTTTGCCAATGGAAGGTGATTTTGAGCTATGGGATGTTTGAGGGCTCAAAGAGTCGTGTTTCTGGTTCAAGGGGATGTGAGAAAGTTGTCTCAAATGCTTACACAAGTTAGTTTTCACAGATGTTCAAGTTCTAGTGTTTTGGATATCTTTCTTGTATTTTAAGCAAACATGAGAAGTGATGTCCAACAGGCCTGTACAAGCTATCCATATGCTTGCATAGTTTTCCCTTTGCCCCTCCAATTTGTGGATTTGATTTACTGCATAAGATATGGACCAATGCTCAAGAAATCAGTTTTGACATAAAGCAAGATTTAAGCAAAAATGGTAATGTTGCTTTTTCTATTTAAGGGTTAATCTTGTGTGTAATGCCCTAATGACCAAAACAATGCCTTAGACTAATTTTTTTGCACTTAATTATTGAGTGTGGAATGGTTTTGAGGTCTGTAATCTAGTGCGAAGCAAGCTGATTTGAATTTGCAATTTGTATCACAATGAATATGCCATGGATGAAAAGTGAGTTTTTGCCAACTTCAAGCCTTCGATTCTCCCTAACCATAAATGTGTTTGGAGAGTTCTTGGACATTTTGGAAATCTTGCAACATGCTATACAATCCATATTTGAAATGAAATTTGAGATTCCAAGTGTAACAATGTGAAAAATGACCATGAAGATAGGTCAAAATCCTGCCTAAACTAGGGCAAAATTTCACTAAGTTAAAAGTTTTAGGGACCCTTGTTCCAAAACTCATAACTTGAGATCCAAGCTTCTTTTGGAAAACTTTGTGAATAAAAATTGTAGAATTTGTGGAGGAATACAACTTTCATGTTGGAAGTTTTGTTTGGATCCAATTGCATCATGGTGAAAATGTTGGGCAAAGTTAGGAAAAATTAAGAAAGTTTCATAACTTAGAAAAATTCTAAGTTATGAAAATTTTCAACTATAAACCCTAATTTGCAAAAATGGATTTCTTGATGAACAAGTTTCATGTTTTGACACATCTTGATGAAAAATGACCCTTGGACCTTGATTTTGACCAAAAAGTCAAAGTTTGACTTTTCAGTGTACAGTCAAATTTTGATCAGTTGACTGAAAAATTCACCTGTCAATCCAATGCATTTGAGATCTTTTGAACCTTGTGAATAGGTAAAGATGATGCCATTGAGTCCTTGAATAGATGCTTGAACCCAATTTGCCATTGGCTAGGTCAAAAATCAGAAATTTCCTTATGCAGCCAAAACCCTAAAAATGACCATTTTGCCCTTTTGGTGATCTGATCAAATTTCTTGTGGAGTTGTGGTCAAAACTTGATAAAATGGTTCATATGAGTCTATAATGTTGATGTGGGTCAAAATTTATGAGGTTTGACTCTAAATTGGCCACAATTGACTTTTTCCCTAATATAGTTGATATCTAGGTCAATTGTCCAATTGACTGGGAAAAAATTTGATTCAAGGCTTGAAACTTGGTAGATACAATCTTGTAAGTCCAACATGAAGTATGAAAGCCATTTTGAGCATTAGAAATCCAAAAATACATGTGCAAACTCAAACCCTAATTTAGGTCAACAGTGCAAGGAGATGTCTTGAGTAGAGCAAACCCTAGCTTGATCTTGAGTTCAAAGAGCCTTGTGATGAGAAATGTTGATAAAATGAGAGGGCAAATTTTGGGGTACAACAATAAGGGTTTTAGATTATTTTTCATTCCTTGATATGGGAGTTCGAAGAATGCATTTTGTTCCTCGACTGCACCATTGTTCATAATGTAATAACACAGTGGCCTATGTTTGGCCATTTCGACTTCATCAGCCTCTTCAGTTTCTCCAGCTTCAATCATTTGGTTGTACTCATGAGTTAGTAGAGAAATCACATTACAATTTAGACCCAGAGAGGATTGTTCGTCTGAATCGAAATTTCCAGTTAACATATCTTCATCTTTTATTCGGCTTTCTTGCCTTCTTTCGTTGGTTTTTCTCCTTTCTTGGGGAAAAAAAGCTTCCTTCCCACTGGATTTTTCTCCTAAGTTTCTTTTTGAGGAGGAAGTTGGTTGGTACAAGATTCCCATACGTCCTTCTCAGCAATTTCTCTATAGCTTCTTCATTTCTCTGATGCCTCCTCTACTAAGACCTCGAAATTTTCTGTTTCCCCCTGTAGTTCTTAGATTGATAAGCCTTTTATTTCAACACTTGAAATTCTCTCATGTAGGCTATATATGAGCCTATTCTAAATTCGAAAATTCTTCATTTTTCTTGCCCCTTGCCTCCTATTCTCATCTGGTCTTACCCACCTGTAAGTAGAAGCATTTGCAGATGGCTTGAAAGTTGTTCTTCAATTCACTTAAGGACAAGGAATGTCTGGCCTTCAAGGGACTCCTTGTTTATCAAACACAATCCCACTCTTAGTATCTTTCCAATTTCCTCTTCTTCGATAAATTTGAACCCTTTCGTAGTTCTCCACTACTTTTCTATCATATGTTACACTGCATTTGGGGCACATTAGAGCCTCAAAGTGCTTTTTCTGACAGCCAACAAGAAATTCCAATAGATTTTCTCCTATTTTTGGGTATGCCACTTTCATTTGTTTTTCTTCTCTCTGGATGCGCATTTCGACATCATCCATTTCAGCATGGTGGCTCATCTCCACCATGTTTACTTCAAGGTTGGGACCATCAGTGATCCTGACTTCTTGGAATTTGATTATGAGGCCTTCAGTAGCCTTCGCCATTTCAGCATCTGGAGTAAAACCATCAACATTTTTTCCATTTGAACTTTGGTTAATTAGGACGTCGGTAGCCTTTGTTATAATTAGACACCTACAAACAAAACCTTAAGTAGTCTCAACCTTGTCATCATTGTTGATGAGGCCTTCAGTAGCCTCCTTCAACACGATTCTTCCCATTCAAAGGGGCTAAGACTTTACAGGAATAGGGTGGGCTTGATTTAATTTAGTCAAGTCAACTTCGTCTTCTTCAAAGCCTATAAGGTCACTATAGATCTCTTGTTCATCTTCCTCGGCTTCGACATATGCAACCCTTTCTTTTTATGATTTTTATTCTCCCTAGCCTTTTCAGCCCTCAGACGTTCCACTTGTCGAACTCGGTCCACTAACTGGGCCATGTCCCTCAAGTAATGGGTGTCTAATTTCTTTCGAATAGAGTAATCTAAATTGCAAGCATCCATTTCGACCAACTCATATTCAGAAACTTGTGTAAAACACATTTCCTTCAACAAACGGAACCTGTTTAAGTAATCATCAATTGGCTTAGTAAACTTTCTCTTGATACTAGGCCAATTCTTTGAGACTAATCTTGAATGTCACATATAGAATTGTTCATGGAATAACCTCTCTAATCGAGTCCAATCCTGAATGGAATTCGCAGAGAGGGTGGTGAACCATGTGAAAGCATTTTTGGTTAGCGAACTAGGGAAGTATTTTATCCTCAAGTTTTCGTTATTTGTCATGTCCCCAACC